>CM042240.1:73279166-73879166 GCA_023566225.1 Romanogobio albipinnatus
TGGACAAGCAATTTGACACGGGTTGTGTAGGGTAATATGAACCCCAGGGGGTCATACTGCCGAGCCAGAACTTTGTACACATTGCGCATAGTCAGTATGCCATAGTCCAGCGGGCGGCTCTTATATCCCAAGGTGTCCGACTCCCAATGCCAACTTAGTCCGAGAGTTGATTCAGACAGAACGGTGTCATCATGTGAGAGCCAGCGCTCCATACTGCCCGACCTTGCTTCCTTCGGCAGGTGTTCGATGGCACTTGGGATGTTACATGCCCACTGACGGATCTCGAACCCACCTGATGTCAGAATCTGCCGGAGTTTATCCACCAACCTTGTGGCTTCAGCTGCCGTTGGCACGCTCTGAAGACAGTTATCGACGTAGAAACAGCTTTCTACCGAGTCCCTGACACCATCCTCCGGAACACTGTGATTTCTGACATGCCGTTGAAGAGCAAAGGTGGCACAACAAGGTGAGCAGGTGGTGCCAAAGGGCAGGACTTGCCACTCAAAGGTATCAGGGGGATCCTCTCGCCTCAAATCTCTCCACACAAACCTGAGAAGTGACCGGTCTTCTGGCAGGAGCTGGACCTGGTGGAACATACCCCGAATATCTCCACTGATTGCCACAGCTTGTTGCCTAAAGCGCAGCAGAACGCCAAGAAGAGATGCACCCAATGTCGGTCCTGGAAGGAGGGCATCGTTCAGATTCAGCCCACAGAACTGGTAGGAACAGTTGAAGACGAGCCGATTCTTCCCATTATGGCAAACTAGGTGATGAGGTATGTACCACGATTCAGCGGTCGTCGAGATCTCATCTGGGCCCAGCTTCTTGACAGCTGATTGTACCAGCTGGCGGATTGCTTCACAGTAAGCTTCAGCACGTTGAGGGTCCTTAGATAATCGCTTCTCTGTACTCCTCAAACTCGGTAGAACGGCCTCTTTGGATGCCTGGAACAGGGGCATGTCCCGTTTCCGTAGCAACGGAATGGCATACCTGAGGATTCCAGCGACCTCTACCCTCCTTGTCTCTGCTTCCAGTAGCTCTATTGCCTCGTTATCTTGCTTCGATCTCACCACCATCTTGTCACTCTGGAAAGGCAGCACATCCATCTGCCAGAGTTTCTCAACATTCCTCATTAACTCTGTTGTCTGCGGTGAGACACTGGTAAGGAGACACTGTCGTGCGCATGCCGTCCACTGGATAAGGTGAGTGGGCCCCTGGAGCGTCCAACCCAGTCTTGTATGGATAGCTGCCGGTCCTCCTGGAGGGCCCAACCTCACTGGCTCGACTGGAGTGAGCAGATGGGGGTGATCCGCTCCTATCAATATGAGTGGCTTGACATGCTCGAAAGGTTCGATAGGTAGTCCTGCCAGGTGCTTATACTTCCTCTTCAGCATGGAAACGGGATATGAATGATCCGCCAGACTGAGACGCGATGAACTGAACGCCTCTGTAACTCGAAAGCTTCTTCTGGGATGTGCAAGGGGTGATATGCAGAATGAGACAGATGATCCCTTCAACGTTTGGACATCCTGTCGTATTGTGCGAAGGACAAGATCCTCTTGTCTACCTTGCAATCCAAGCTGGTCAATAGCTTCTGGAAGGAGCATTGTGCGTTCCGATCCATCATCCAATACCTCGTAGGTGTCAAGAGTACGGTCCTTGTTCCGAAGAAGCACTCTCACAACCTTTAATAGGACACGGGTGGAAGCTGATGGCCGGTCCAGGTAAAGAACCTCAGTACTGGAGTTCATCAGACAACTCTCTTCTTTGGGTGGCTCTGCTGCTGGACGGGTGTTCACATTATGAAGGACTCTCAAGTGCTTCCCTTGGCACGGGTCACAGAGTCTTCTGAGATCACACTGTGCAGCTTGATGGGATCTTCCACATCTCCAGCACCTCTTGTTTGCCTTGATCCACGCTATAACTTCCTCCCTTGTGAGCTTCTGAATGGCTGGGCACCTATTCAGGAAGTGTTCTGAGCTCTCACAATATGGGCAGTACGGCTTCATCTTGCCTCTCCTTTTGGACTCTGAGGAGCTCTGACCCTCTTGCTTCGTGGTCCTACCCTCCGCGGAGCTCTCTGCTCCATGTAGAACAGTAGCTGCTAGTCTACCATGTCGTTTCTCAACTTTGTGGCTCAATGACCCTTGGACCCGGGTGTTGGATGGGATGTCATAACCCTGACACCACGACTCATACTGGAGCCACTCTGCCAAGTCAAGCAAGGTATGAGTAGAGCCAGGCCGATGGAACATCTGGCGGCGGAAGTTTGCTCTTAACTCGGGCGGAAGTTTTGTGAGCAGCCGTGCAACGTGTGAGCCGCATCTTAGCTCAACTTCTCCGTCAGGGCCCAGGGTCTTCAACATGCCCACCAACGACTGAACATGCAAAGCAAACCTCTCAAAGGCTGCTGTATCTCCCCGCCTTATCTCTGGTGAGTCCAGAACAACAGCAATCCTCTTTAAGGTGACGTGATGTGGCTGCCCAAACTTCTCATCCAATGCGGCCATTGTGTCTGAGTACGGCATAGGCGAGCTGATGTATGAGTCTGCTATAAGGCAAGCCTCCTCCAACCTCAGATGGTCCACGAGAACTTGATATTTGAAGAGCTCAGTGGCATCCCTTGGCAAGAGGTTTGTGAGGGCAAGCTTCAGTCTGGAGAACTCCATGGGGTCCCTATGGATAAAGAGGGGAATTTTCGGCGTTGGCCCACGGTATTCCTTCTCTTGCACAATAGCTGATGAAGGCTGGTATGGTAGGTCTCTGGAGGGGGTACGCTGACTCATGTGAGGTCTTGGAAAAGGTCTAGGTGGAGGCCAGGATTCGGTCCATTCCTTGACAGGAGGAGTGCTAGTGACGGGTGAGTAATACTGCATCCACGGAGTTGAAGACTGAAACTTCCTAACTGGTGGTCTCTTAGGGGTTGAGGACAACCGGCTCCTGGTAGCTGAGCTAGAGGCAGCACTATCTCTGATTAGCTGGAGTTCGTTCATCATCCTATCTATGATGGTGACCATCTGTCTCTCTTCGCCCTCTGAAGGCACTGATACTGGTTCAGTAGAGGGCCATGGTGGAGGCGGTAGCCAGTCGTCATACTCCTCTTCTCTTTGAGTCAGAAAGTCATCCTGTATAGGAGGAGGAGGTGGTACTGGCCATGGTTCTATTGCAGGTTCTTGCCGGGCCCTCTGCAGCATCCTAAATGAGGCTACAGGAGGATGCCTCTCCCTCTGAATACCCCACTGCTGTACATGACTGCTCTGCATGTTCTCTTCAGATCGGCATAATGATGTGTTCTCTCTACGCATCTCATACAGCTCATTACCTTCCTCTGCATAAGGTGTCGGAGTGTCTGTCCACTCTACATGTCGGCCAGTTGAACTTGTATCGTAGCTGGGAAAGTACTCATTATGTTCACTGATGTCTAAGTCCTACTGAACCTGACGAGGGGACCTTGAGGCATGTACGCTTCTAGCTGGTGTCATCGTCACCGCTCCATCATGGTAAGAGCTCCACCCCTCTTGCCCATGCATATGCTGTACCGAACTTGTGTGAGGTGAGACATGTGTCTGTCGTCTCACTGGACCAACCTCATAGTCCTCAAGATATTGTGGGGGCCTACACTGCCGCTTAGGTCGGGTTGATGGGATCCCGGATGCTTCACCGCTTTGTTGCATGTTCCCTGGACAACTACGAATCCGGCTCGAAGGACCAAAATGTAGCTGAGGGCTAAGGACTGTAAGGTGCTAGTTGTTGCTAAAGAGGTGGAGTTGGTCCGGGTGTGCCGGTTAGAACACCAAAGCCAGAGAAGGAATCCCGTTCAACAGATTTATTGGTACAGAGCATATGCAGAGGGGAAGCCAGGGTATAGTGGTTGCTTTATCAGTGTTCTCTGTTCACATACAGTAGACAAACATAATACTAATGCCGTGGTATCATCTGTTGCTGTGTATCATGTCCATAGAAGTGTATCAGCATATGTGTGTGTGGTCTGTAACAAACAAATAAAGATATGCTCTAACAAACAATGCCTCTTATCACGATTGCACTCATAATAACATGAATAGCATTAATAAGCTACTGGCTTCCCTCAAACATAAACACAATGTGTCACATATATAACAAAGTAGGGCATTATAAACATTATAAACAGCCTGCATTATTACACTACACTGTATGAGTACTCAAGTGTTGCTATATTCCTCATTAGCGTCCATTTATTACTTTAACATCTCTATTCAATGTACAGCAATCAACTTAGCTTGAATAACAGTGAAATCTACAATACTCACTTTTTCTCTGGACGCACACTACTTAAACACTCAAATGGAACCTTAAGATGACCATATAACTGCCGTCTGTCACGGAATCTGCGTGGCTCGTTCTCACTGAACACAGGTGCTAACGGATGTGAGATTGATCGCGTGCACACAGCGTTGTGAAGTCCTCCACCGAATGCGCTGCGCTCCGCCAAAATAAAAGTCCCCGCGATCGGGAGGAAAGACGTCATATACTGTGCACTATTAATGAGACTTTCGCACAATCTCAGTTTTATAAATAAGTAAATGGTCCTTCCAAGCTTGATGGTGCACATTAAGACCAGAAATACGCCACCTACACTCCATCTTACGACAAGCTGCCTTCATAGAGCGCAGCTCGTTAGTATACCAGGGAGCGGAGCGGACAAAGTCCACTGTGCGAGATTTTATTGGTGCAAATGTGTCTAAGCCTGAGGAAAGGACTGTATTTAACAGAGAAATTTTATCCTCCAAAGGAGCTGCTGGTGAAAAACTATTCAGTGAGGAATTTATAGAAGCAGAAAAATTGGGGAGATTGATAGATTTCCATTTACGAAAATTAACTGTTCGAGACAAAGGTTTACTTTGATGTGTCAAGACCATATTAAAAACAATTGCCATATGATCAGACAACCCAAAGTCAGATACGCATAACTGAGATAAAAAAGAACCGTTGGTAATGACCAGATCTAAGGTATGTCCCTTGACATTAGTCGGACAGTCCACCAGCTGATTCAAATCAAAACAGTCCAATAGGGACAAAAAGTCCTTCGTCGTTGCAGCGTCTTTATTGTCTATATGGATATTGAAATCCCCCAGAATGAGCATTCTTTCAAACTTAGTGCATAGCATCGACAGCAAGTCGGCAAATTCAGATAAAAAATCCTCTCTTGATTTAGGAGGTCTGTAAACGGTAACTATGGCCGTAGAGATGGAAGTAGAGACGTTCAGGACGAGACACTCAAAAGATTTGAACTGGGGAACGACCACAGGGCTTATTTTGATTTGTTGATTGTAGATCACGATGATGCCCCCACCTCTGCCAGAGAGACGCGGGGAATCGAACAGTCCGTAACCATTTGGGGTCAGTTCATTAAACAAAAGTCCATCAGACTGTTTGTGCCAGGTTTCCGTTAAAAACACCAAGTCGAGTTTCTCCTCCATGATAATGTCCGATACAAGTACAGCCTTGTTGTTCACAGATCGTGCATTAACGAGCGCTGCTTTTAGCGGGGACATGAAAGATGACAAAGGGCATTCCACTCGATTGAGCGTTGACAAGTTGTTTAAATCAACATCGTTAGAGAACGATCTGCGGGGTTTCCGATCAAATATGGGCACACAAATGGCATCCGCTGAAGAGTGAGTAAACCTGCGCCTTGAAGCGCGATGTATATAGCGAGTAGGTCGCAGAATTCCGACATCACGGCACAGTTCATAGGTATCACTCGCTAAGTAATAATTCCCATTTAAGGTCAGCAGTTTACCAGCGGTGTACCTTAGATCCATAATGCCAAAGTCCACGTCAGCAACAGTCTTGTGGATTTGTAAATCCAGGGCCAGGCCACAGTAAGGTTGATTCCAGCAGACATAAGTCAGAAGTGCAGACAGCAGGCAGAGGATTAGCACGTAGTTCCGCATTTCAGATATGTGTGGAAAGAGGGGATTTCCACCGTTCCAAGAACCCTCATTTACACTTGTCGCTAGCCGATAAAAACACTAAAAGTTCAGTAAAAACGGGAGAGAGGAGCGGCAGCCAAGCGCGCCAGCGTTCCCTCAGCAACCACCGCCGGAAGTTTAAGAAGTTAAAGTGGAGCATAAAGTGTCGGTTGAGGTGTTGACATCCATAGAGGATAGTTGTGAGGATGAGGGAAGGGAGGATGAGACAGCAGAGGAGAGATGAGAAGGAGAAAGTGAGCGCAGATTACGCCTGAAGGTAACTGGTGGAGGAACTGGTGGTGTATGAGTAGTGAGTTGAAGGTTGAATGTGATGAAGAAATGATCTGAGATGTGTAGGGGTTTGACCAAAATATTGTCTGTAGAGCAGTTGCGTGTGTAAATGAGGTCCAGATGGTTACCAGATTTGTGGGTATGTGAAGTGATGAGGCGATTGAGATCGAATGATGCAAGGAGGGATTGGAAATCTGAAGCATAAGATTTGTCCAGATGAATGTTGAAGTCGCCAAGGACTATGAGTGGGCTGCCATCCTCTGGAAATGAGGACAGCAGAACGTCCAGCTCATGAACAAAGGTGGTCAATGGACCAGGGGGGCGGTAAATGACTACAATATGGAGTTTAACGGGGGTCGTAAGCGTAATAACATGGTATTCAAATGTGTTGTTATTGCAAAGAGATGTGTGAGTAGAGTATTTCCAATTGTTATGAATGAGAAGACCAGTGCCACCACCCCTCCCAGAGTGGCGAGGGGTGTGGGAGAAAGAGAAGTTATTAGAAAGAGCAGCGGGTGTTGCTGAGTCTTCTGGGCGGACCCAGGTCTCAGTCAAGGCCAAGATTTTGAGAGCAGATTGAGAGGCAAAGGCTGGAATGAAGTCAGCTTTATTGACTGCAGACTGACAATTCCATAGGCCCACAGAAAAAGAGGGAGGAGTATTAGCGGAGAAAGGAACAGGACGTAGATTAGCAAGGTTACGGTGTCGTGTAGGTCTGCGTGTAGTAGTGGGGCGTGGTTGAGAGATAACGGGAATGGACTGTACACACATGGTTAGAGAGAAAAGGAAGGTGAAAGAGGAGAAGAGAATGAGATAACTATGCGCCTTACCGGAGTCCTTGCCTCGGAGGAGTCGCGCAGAGGAAGAGTCGAATACAAATGTCTTTACCCGCGTCGGTCTTCACACGCGGAGGCTGAAAACGCGGGCTGAACGCTTCCGTTGACGCTTCCGCGCCAGCTAAAGAATGCTCGTTAAATAGATACTATACACTGCTGGAGTGAGATCAGGTGGGAGCTCAGCAGGCTCTGATAATTATACTTAAACGCCCGTGAATGGCTACAAATCAAAACCAATCTCAGCCTGAATAGGACAACTTACTTAAGTGCAAAAGGATCGTTCAGTATTATAACGAACTCGTATATTATTCAAATGCGATTAACTATGACAGGATCAATTGCACACATGCAGACAGAATAAAACAACGTAATACCAGTACAAGAAACAACAAAGTTCTAGCAAGTACAACTTTAAGCCGTATAACACAAGTGCAGAATGAGTTCAAAACACTTACATGCGCGCTCGTCCGATCAGCTTCACTTGCCGTTCGCTTCCCGCTTATTGTTTAATACACTTTGGGTTGTCATTTATACTGAGTTTATTTGAAAAGCTATTTATCCCATCACCTTTTATAAAAAGTTAAGAACTTCTTTACGTCGTGTAAACGGCCTGTCATTAGGCTGAGTGTTACAAGTTCACGTGTCAAATAGCTGGGAGAGAAAAAGAGCAAGATATGTGGTGGTCCAGTGGGTTAAACCACTGAACTGATATGCAGAAGGTTGCTGGTTCGATCCCAGCGGTGTCCACCAGTGTGTCCTTGAGCAAGGCACTCCATGTTGCTCCAGGGGGATTGTCCCTGTAATAAGGGCACTGTAAGTCACTTTGGATAAAAGCGTCTGCCAAATGCCAAAATATATTAGATAACTAGAGAAAAACAGAGTGAGAGAGACAGAGAGAGAGATTGAAAGAGTGGCTCTTAAAAGTGCCTTCGTTTTCTATGTATAAATATATAGAGAGATATGGAGACATAATGTAGAACAGCAAATAATCTGTAGAACAGACAAGAAAGCATCATTAGATGCATCTCTGAGAAAAAATATAATGTCTACATTAATGCGAGACATTGCAGGTGAATAGGGTAACATTTTAAAATAATAGATATCACCATGAAACCTCCTCAGTTGATTACTTACACAAGTATATAAAAACAATGTATTACAAGTTTTTGAAATTTGTATGTTTAATTATGCAAAGTAGGCATTATCTAATTAAATATGCGCAATTTTGCATATATTTTCAGTAACATAAATCTGAACATATGATAAAACCAGGTGCAAATTTTTTTTTTTTCATTTTGTTTACACACAAGATGAAAACATAATTTCAGATGGGTTTCAGGATAGGGCCTATATGCTTTCATTAATTAGAAAATTCAAAAATGTACTGAGAAAAAAAATGCGCCATATTTTTTTGATTAAAATGTCACATAAATCAGTCATGATTTACAGATCCCTTTGAAAATATCTTCAGAATACTGCTAAGTGTTAACCAGAAAGTTTGGTGTAACTACATAGGATGAGAGAATGACAAAAAACTCATTTTGAGAAAACGTCTTTTAAAGTTTTGTAATGTAAAAATTCATACTTTTTTTTTTTTTGAGGAAAACAACTATTTACAGACACAATATCTTGTAAAATATTTAGCAATCAACAATACCAACCATCTAAAACGCATCAAAACTCAACATTTATAGATTGTAAATAAGTAACGCAGGTCTGAGATACCGATTTGTAGAGGGGATCCTCGCAATGACTGGAAAAACCGCAAAATTCTCAGATGCGCGCAAGGAAGTGTGTTGCCGTCATGGCAACAGACTGTCCGATTTAACATTAATTTATTATTAGTCTTTATCGTTTTTTGTTTTCGTTGTCTGTATATGCCTATCTGTCAATTCAGTAAACATAAAAAAATACTAAATTAGTCCAAATATTATTTACACTAAAATGATGGATGGGGAGTTTGATTGATCAAGCCTGCCTCTAGTGATCCGGTTATCCGTGTGTCCACCAGGAAAGAATCCGTGGTCAATAAGCAAAAGGCTATACAAACTGATCAGGGGAGATAAGATGTTAAACACAAAAACATCTGTATTCTGGTGTTACTACTTTTCAACTCCATGTAATTATAACCTTCAATGTTATTTTTTGCAAACACAATTTGCAGACATTCAACTTAAAAGTACTTACTCTGCTCAGTTATAGTAACTTAAACAAACATATACAAGTCAACCTGCCATACCAAACAAGACCACAGGGAGATGCCAAAGGACAGCTATACGGATCATTAATACACACACCAGAACAAAAGCTTTCTGAATGTGTGGAAACTCAGGTGGGGTGATGTCATCAGTGAACAGATCCTCTGTCAGAACAAGCAATCGTGTTGGGAGCGTCTGATGCCCGTGTGTACATAAACACCACTGATCCTCTCATGGTTTGGCATCTCTGGTGTTGTGTTTGAATGGTTTAAATCTCACTGATTGTGTTCAGTATGTATGTATGTCTGGAGGAAAATAAATCTGAAGCAACATTAGTTCTTCAGGGTGTGCCACAGGGGTCTGTGCTAGGGCCGCTTTTGTTTAGCATATATTTGTTGCCTCTTGGTGACATCATTTGAGTATGGTCTGGGGGATCATTGGTGTACTGATGATACACAGATTTGTCAGTACGCACCCTGATCATAACCTAGCAATCACAACTCTAATGGTGCCTTCATGTGCTATCGGAAATTTCATAATTCCCACTTCAGAAGCCGTGATTACAAGCTTGTTGCATTCAAGTGCATTATTGTCTGAACGAACAAGAATCATGGAGGACACCGGGTTTATTCTTACCTATTTATTGGAAAATCATATTAAAACCAAAGTTATATGTTGTGTCACATGCACTGCCAACCATATAAACATTTACGATGCTATCCAGATGCTTGAGCCCCTTCCCTTCTTCAAAATGAATCAAAAGTGCCCCTCTCAGACAAATATCACTGATAATATTTGTGGCCAGTAAAACAAAATAAATTTGACTTATAATAACATGAAAATGTGTACAATAGTAACGAACGGCTCAAAAGTCGGAAAAGTTCTGTTTATTTTTACATATCAGTCGGTCTGAGGTGTTGCCATAACGCGTTGCTATGGGTTGCGTGCGTTTTGATTGACTGGCTGATTTCCCACAGTCTGTTTGGAAACGGCTCTCGAGCCATATATGGTTCTTTCAGAGATTGTCTGTGGCTTTATTGATTTTTTCATCAATAATCAAATCTAATGTGTCGATTTAATTAAAAATCTATTATATATTTTAAAATATTACATAATTCATCAATGCCCGTTCGTCATGTATAACACACCAGCCAATCGTGATCTGTCAGAACAAGTTCAAATTCCACTGGGCGATGTGAAGTGAGCGGTAATATTCTGCTCTAATTCATAAATCGGTGAAAATGACATGGACAGACAAACTAATGTTTGTGGAACGATTATCTACGGTTTGTCTCATTTTATAAATCAGATTTTGAATTTGGGGTTTTCATAAGCTGTAAACCATAATCATCCAAATTAACACAAATAAAGGCTTGAAGTATCTCATTTTGCATGTAATACTGCAGTCCCTTTTGTCTTGCTCTCTCAGATATTTCACCTGTTCGCCAAAAATGACTAATTATCTCCTTGGTAATGTATGACACCGGCGTATACATACTGTAATACACGTGCCGGGCCCAAATGCTTGTCAGGCGTAGCAACAGTAACTAATGAGGGCAGGGCTTAGCGAAGGGCTGATTGCTGAAGTCAGGTTGAATAACTGAAATTCCAATCTCAGGTTTAAAGAGTATCCTTATAGCGACTAGAATGTCTGCTTGCTGCTGCAAGACGAAATTGCATTCACTAGGTGCTACAATAATACGTTAAACTATCAAGCTTTTATTTATCAAATGTATCATGTCCCTATCTGGATATGAACTGCGATCCGTGCTGCGAGTGTAGTTAAACTCAGTGCAGTGTTTGTGCTCGTGTCTACTTGTGGAATGCTTTTTACATATTTAACTTATGCGTTTGTATGTAGCCAAATGCACGCAGGGGAACACAAACAACGCACTCTTATGACCATACATCTGAAAGACAACAGCGATGAGTTGAAAAGACGACAGAGATTAATGCGTTTCAGTCGTCGCTCCTTTTCATTTGTACCCATAGAGCATGACATAGATGTTGGTGAGGCAAAACCTATACGTCAGCTCTTTTATATTTACATTTATGCATTTGGCAGACGCTTTTATCCAAAGCTTACAGTGCCCTTATTACAGGGACAATCCCCCTGGAGCAACATGGAGTAAAGTGCCTTGCTCAAGGACACACTGGTGGAGACCGCTGGGATCGAACCAGCAACCTTCTGCATATCAGTTCCATGGTTTAACCCACTGGACCACCATCTCTTTTACCGTGTGTCTCCCAGGATAAACAGCGTTATATACAGTCTGAAATCAACTATATGACCGAGCATAATATTGCTAAACCTTCTTCTTCCTGCTGGGCATCCCCTTGCTTGTTGATTGGTAAACCAGATGGAACGTATCGGTTCTGTACAGATAACAGAAAATTAAACAATGTTACGAATATGTATAGTTATGAATGTATAGACCAAATTGGTCCTGCTACTTATGTTAGTTACTGGTGTAAGAGTGGACTCCTGCAGATGGTTCAATCTGCAGGGTTGCCAGAAGACTCAAGAAACGTTATCAGTAAGATGGAAGAAAACTGTACATTTCTCGTCTATTTCCACCCACTGCAACTTATACCAACGACGGAAATAAGTGCAGTTACAATAGCAAAATATGTGGGAGAGCGTTGCTATAATGTGACTATATTGTATTGCAATAGGGAGCACTTCAAAGTCAATACCAAATCAAAACTAGTTAGCACAGTATTCGTAATAGAAAGGATTTAATGACAAAATCTGGTTATGGTTACACTTAAAATAGTTTCAAAATGGATGAATGAAATGATAAACTTATACCATTAATCGTACACAGCATGAATGAAATGTTACCTGAGAGAGAAATAGAGAGAGAGAGAGAGAGAGAGAGAGAAGAAGAGAGCAAAGAAGAGAAGCCCCCATGACCTCAAGAGCCAGAAAGTAAGAGCCCCAGAGGAAAAAAGAGAGAGAGCAATAGTTCCATCTGCTTTTATCTATTCCTTGACCATGTGACTGAAACCAAATGTATTCTTTTCAAACTGACCAATGAGACCAAACTCAAACATGACATTCAAACCAAACATCCCCCGCAAGGTGTGACCCAAATGTGGCCTAAAGGCCTCTCTATTGTCTTCCAGGTCGCCCTTCTGATAAGCAAATGGTGGGGGGGCAACAGTAAAGCAAATGGATTTCAAATATCACATATCTTTGATTATTTTCAATTCCTTCACTGGCAAGTGCCTCTTACTCCTCGTGCGCAAGAGATTGCATCGTTTATCACTTCATTTGGACCATTTTCTTATTCTGTGATGAGTTTCGGCCTTAGAAAAGCTCCTGCCACTTTCCAGCGCCTGATGAACCAGGTGACGTCTGGCTTAGTGGGCTGTGCTGTATACTTAGATGATGTTCTGGTCTACAGTCAGACCTGGGAACATCATCTCTGCCCTGTCCGAGCTCTGTTCGAACGTCTTGCTGAGGCTCGACTTACGGTTAACCTGCCGAAGTGTGAGTTCGCCAGGGCAAAGGTAACGTATTTGGGAAAAGTAGTTGGACATGGTGTGGTGCGTCCTGTGCGGGCTAAGGTTCTGGCCATTGATAAATTCCCTCCACCAAGTACTAAGTGGGAGTTAATGCGTTTTTTAGGCATGCTAGGATATTGCAGGAGTTTTTGTCCAAACTTTTCATCCGTAGTAGCTTCTTTAACAGATTTGCTGAAAACTCTAAAGTCAAATTTGAGTGGTCTCTACTGTGCCAACAGGCATTTGCAAATGTTAAGAGGTTGCTAAGCATTGCACCTGTCCTGGCGGCCCCACATTTTGTGTCAGCCGGGTTGGTGCTGGTGCTGTATTAATACAGACTGATGAAAATGGGGTAGACCATCCGGTCAGTTTTTTCTCTAGAAAATTCAATTTGCATCAGGTACATTATTCAACCATTGAAAAGTAGACCTTAGCCTTGATTTGGGCATTACAACATTTTGATGTTTAGGTGATAAGTGGTACATGTCCTATTGTGTTTTTTTCTGACCATAACCCACTGACTTTTTTACATTCTCTGCAGAGCCCAAATCAACGACTGGTTTGATGGTCTCTCTTTTTACAGCCTTACTCCTTGGATATTCGGCACATACAGGGCGTGGATAATATCCTAGCTGACACCTTGTCCCGTGCTCCTTGTGACTCTTGCTGAGGTTGATGACCTCAGTAACTGGTGTCTTTCACTTTGTATTTTCTCTCACCTTAAATATTACTTTTCTTAGACCAATTCCAAGTCTTATGCCAAGAATTGCTGGAGAGGGAGATACCAAGTGTGAGAAGGGAGAGATAACTTTGACCGAGTACTGAGTTGGTGTTGAAATGTGTTGATGATGGGATTTTTACTTTGTCATTCTGATGCCCTTAGGTAAGGTCCTACTTTTTTATTAGGGGAGGTGTCACGGTCTGACTGTGGTGTTTTGTTTTGTTTTCCTGTTTCCTGTATTGTTGTTAGTCGCTGTCTGTCTGTGATTTGTGAGATTGTTAACACCTGGGCTGGATGGGCTATGGGTATTTAATATGCCTGTTTAGTAACCAGAGGGTTGGGGGTTGTTCGTGATTTTGTTGTTCTTTTCTTGTGTTTCGCAGGATGGGCTCGTGGCAGGTGCCCATGAATTTGAACACCTCTACCATAATGAAATCCTTGTTTATCCTGTCTAGCTCATAGCCATGATTGGATCAGTCGGCGTTTGAATGTCTTCTTTATTCTTTAATTTCAATACGTTTCCCCTAGAACTATGTATTAAATGTATATCTTTACAACCTTATCTATGTTGTGATCGCCCTTTTTGTTGCTGTTTCGAGCCGAACTGTAACATCCTCACCCTTATAGTGTCTGTTAAAAATTCCTTAAACTCATCATTAGAATCATATGCATCTCCCTTGCTCCTAGAGATGAGGGGGAGACGTGAAATCCCCTGTGATGGAATGCAGATGCAACCTGATATGTCGAGTCAAAAATGAATCAACGGTCATATCAATCCCAGAGGATACCAGAGGTCATAAACCAACATCACTATTTCAAATATGCACTGGTCATAGCTCATATCGATCCTCGGAGTATACCCAAGGTCAAAGGTGGCACGTACACCCTTTCATAGAAACGGTATTCCCTGGTGGCTGTTGCTCTTTCAGCAGATAATGCACCGCCACAAACAGGGCCGGCCCTGACCTATTTGCTGCCCTAGGCAAGATTTTACTTGGTGCCCTTGTATCAAGGTTTAGCACTACATGTTTTCAGTCTAAGTTGCGGAAACACTGGTATTTTTATTTTTTTAATGCATTGATGTTTTTAAATTTTTATTGTTTTATATGATGTCCAGTCCATTCTACCCCGTCATTATGTTCATGATATTATTATTATTATAATTTTTTTTTAAAAGGCTGATGATAGTTAAACTATACAAAAATAGCACCTACGCCACATCACAGCCTAAACACAAATAACAAGAGTTCATCTAGCATTCATGCACAAACTATTGAGAACTAGCAGAAGTGTTTGTTTTCCAGTAGATGCAGCAAACTTCCACTAATATGCACATTCATGTTTTCACCAGGAATTAAACTGAGAAATTTAGATATTTAATGTGAGATTTACATAAAATGTAGCTATTTTAAATAAACCTGTATATAAATATCATTACTAATTTCGGCAAATACATTTTAAAATGTCCATATGTCCCCTTAAAACTGCACAACTGTAGAGTAAACACATTAGGCTATTAAAAAAGTGATATTACATGCGTTTAAAAAAAACAGATATGATTCTTTGTGACAAAATACACTGTCTGTGGCCACTGGAGAACCCAGAACAGCTGCTTGCATATAGTTGAAGGTAAAACTGGAATTAATTAGCGTACATTAGTATTTTACTACTATGCAAATAAATCAACTGTTCATTCATTACACCACTTTACCTCTGTCTTTACACTGCAGAAAATGCTCTTCTTATTCAGTCAATGTTTCTTGTGTCCAGTCCAAACATAAAAAAAATTCTTAAATCAAAATGTATTTACTAGTAAAATGACATTAGATCATTTTTTCCTTGTTTTCTGGGGGAAAAAAATCAAAATGAAGTGAGTTTTAGCTAAAAACTAGCACAATTATCTGCCAAATGGGGTGAGAAAAATGATCTTATTTCTGTTTGGGACAGAAACAAGAAACCACATTTCAATCAGAAACAAGATGATTTCTCTCACCCCATTGGCAGATCATTTAGCTTGTTTTAAGCATAAACTCACTTAAGAAAAAATATAATTTTACTTATCTAGTAAATGCATCTTGGTTTAAGAATTTTTAGATATTTAGACTAGAAACAAGACAAAAATACTAAATAAGAAGAGCATTTGTGCAGTGTTTCCCTTATCGGGCCTGCATCAGAGGCTTCTGTTTTTATGACACTACAATTCGGCCATCCGTCATAAATGATCAGGCAACTTTCACCGTGTCTACACCTGGAGCGATTGGCCAAGCACCCCAAAAAATGAAAGCAATCCTGTCTATATTAGATGCGGCGAGAGGCGACGTGACACAACAAATTCCCAACGTTAAACGGATCACGCGTTATATTTCTGACGCACTTCAAGCTCAGCGGGGGAGATTGATGAGGCAGACCGGGAACATGCGGGGGACTTAGTTTTTTTGAGCTTTATTTGGTAATATTTCAAATTAATATGAATAAAATAGTATCAGTAATACATTTTGGTATTACCCTATGGATGAGTGGCGCCCCTAGCATTTGCCTATTCCGCCTATGCCACGGGCCGGCCCTGGCCACAAAGCACAAATGCTTCAGGAATGGTTTGAGGAGCACAACAATGAGTTTGAGGTGTTGACTTGACCTCCAAATTCACACCTAGAAACCTTATTATCATGGCTGCAGGTGAGGCGCAGGGCAGCCTAAAATCAAAAAATCAAGTCAGGAATCTGGGTGTGATTTTGGAGTCAGACCTGAGTTTCAGTCGTCATGTCAAAGCAATAACTAAATCAGCTTACTATCATCTCAAAAATATTGCAAGAATTAGATGCTTTGTTTCCAGGCAAGACTTAGAGAAACTCATTCATGCTTTTATCACCAGCAGGGTGGACTATTGTAATGGTCTTCTCACTGGCCTTCCCAAAAAGACCATTAGACAGCTGCAGCTCATACAGAACGCTGCTGCCAGGATCCTAATCACAACAAAAGAGATAGATGCAAATAGTGTTTATTAACAATCAAAATGCAAGAATAGGCAGAAGATGAAACGGAAACAAACATCACCTGAACGTTAACGATAACCGACAAACATGATCTGAAACTCATGAATACAAACAAAGGTAATTGGATAATCACAGGTGAACCAACTCTAGTAAAAACTGTAGTGAAAAGTAACAAAGGGAACCAATAATGAACACAGGCAAAACTGAAACAGAGCAAACCGAGTGAAAACCAAAACCTAAATAGCACAAAAGAGAATGTTCATGTGAAGCTTATCCTTAGACATTGCCCATTTCACTTAAGACATGCCTTGTCTTCTACCCCTAACCCATACACTGTTATAATAGAGCACATAAAGTAAAAAGGCACAATTACACAATCACCATTATTACCACACGTCAAAGACACATTACTTTATCATTTAACTGTTAAATGTTTTAAAATGCATTAAATGATCAAATCAACACTACAAGACAGATATCTTATTTCAATCACTATGTATTAAGCAAACAGAATAACTTGTAAAAAATTATCAGTTTAATCACAAAATAAATGATATCAAACTTAGCCATGTGTACAATCTTCTTATGAAATAGGAAATTATCATGTTTAGCCAGTTGTGTATGGTTTAGATTTAAACAGAGTTTTCATTTAGACATTTATATCTTCATTTCTGAATTTTGATTTGTTTTTGTTTCTTCTGCAATTGGTGGGAAAGGATTTTTGATGTCTTTTTCGCTCCAGGCAAGAGTCAAAGGTGGATGATGTAAAGCCATCAAGCAGCCCTGCTTGTAGCACATACACGCCAGATTGCAGATAGGGGTCAGGGACCCTGCAGATAGTTGATCAGGCTCATTCGGGATAATAGGCTGAAATAAATGTAAAATTATTAGTTGATCTTGCAGATAGTTGATCAGGCTCATTCAGGATAATATGCTGAAATAAATGTAAAATTATTATTTGATCTTGCAGATAGTTGATCAGGCTCATTCAGGATAATAGGCTGAAATAAATGTAAAATTATTATTTGATCTTGCAGATAGTTGATCAGGTTCATTAAGGTTAATATGCTGAAATAAATGTAAAATTATTAGTTGATCTTGCAGATAGTTGATCAGGTTCATTAAGGATAATATGCTGATATAAATTTAAACTTGTTAGTTGATCTTGCAGATAGTTGATCAGGCTCATTCTTGATATGCTGGAATAGATTTCAAATTGTTGTTTAAATCAATTTAAAATAGTTCAAATCTAAATAATTTAATGAAGAAGCCATCCTGATCCCCAAAGAAGGAAGAGGGAAGGGTTAAGTCTAGCTGCAGCCAGACCAACCTCCAAAAAAGCTTGTTTCCCTCCTAACACCCTGTTTATTTCCGGTTATTGTAGATAATGTTCCAATTGCAGACAATAGGCCTGTACAAGTTCACACTTAATTGACCGCTGTTATAGTGAACACAAAATAAAACACAAAAATAATCACTTAAAGAGCACTTTTCCTCTTTCCAATACTATGGGCGTCAGCCCCTGTCGCAGTGAGGAGGATGCTTGGCCTCTAGATCGTCATTACTTCCACTGGGCCTGCAACATATGCACCCTCTGCAGCATTGGCTGAAACCCCAGGTCCCAACGCATGCTTGCCTTTCAGGTCGCCTCCGCCTCAAGAAGAACCAAAGCGGTATCTGAGCCCTGGCCCCTTGGAAGGACTCCAGTTGATACCAGACCGTCGTGAACATGGGGTTGGACTCGAGGAGGGAGGTGGTTTCAACAGACGCCTCCAACATGGGTTGGGGAGCTCTGTGAGAGGGCAGACCGACTTCTGGCGCCTGGCCAAGTACTGCAAATCAACTGCCTCAAAAGGATGGGGTTTTTTCTAACCCTCAAAACCTTCCTACCAGACCTAACAGGTCACCATGTCTTAGTCCGCTCGAACAACATGTCAGTAGTTTCCTACATAAACCACCAAGGTGGACTCAGATCAAGGCCTCTGTATAAGCTAGCCAGATGCCTCTTCTTATGGGCACAACACAACCTGCACAGAGCACGTGCCGGGGAGACTGAACCAGGGAGCAGACATGCTATCCCAGGGCGATGTGTCCCCAGGAGAATGGGTGCTCCGTCCCCAGATGGTCCAAAAGAACTGGAGTATCTTTGGGAAGGCAGAGGTCTATCTCCTTGTCTCTGAAGACAACTCTCACTGCCCAATATTCTTCTCAAAGGACAGGGATGTGCTGGCCCACAAATGGCCCAGCCTCCCCGTTTATGCTTTTCCCCCAGTCGCACTTCTCCTTCAGGTCATCAAACGGATCAGGGAGGACAGACACACAATCCTTCAGGTGGTCCCTCTCTGCCAGACCCAACCTTGGTTCTCTGAGATGGTACAGCTGCTAGCAGTGGCCCAGTGGCAGATTGCCCTGAGGAAAGACCCAAGTTGTGGCCCCTCCATGCCCCTCAACAGGAACTTACAAACCTCCCAGCAAAAGTCCTAAACACAATCTCTGAGGCTAGAGCCCCATCCACAAGGAGCTTCTCTGCCCTTATGTGGTCAGTTTCGGATTGAACACCAGTCAAAGAAAACAAAGACCTGACTTCCTGTGACATACAGCTGGTATTGTCATTTTAACAAGAGCTGTTGGATGCAGCCTGCACCCCTTCCACGCTCAAAGTATATGTGGCAGCCATAGCAGCTCCTGTGCCCTCACAATCTTTAGGTAGAAACAACCAGGTTTTTCACTTTCTAAAAGGGGCCAGGAGGCCCAACCTGCCTCGTCCCCTTACCTGTCCACGGTTCTTAGGGCTCTCAAAGGACCCTTTGAGCCGCTTCAATAGGCCAAGCTACGGCCTCTCTCGCTTAGACCCTCTCTCAGGACCTGTGGATGATGGAGTCAGTGATATGGGCTGGGGAGCGATGGCAACTAGGATGGCATAGCGGCCTATGCCATCCTGCAGGGGGCTTGACATCACAGTAGAACTGGCTGTGCCGGATTTGTTTTTTTGTTTTTTTTGCTGCACGGGGCCGACGCCCTTGGAGAAGAGCAGACTGAGGGACAGCCCACAAGTGACTCTGTTAGCATGTTGGGGCAAGCTCTTGACTGCCTGCCTGCTTCTGGACTGCAGAGAACTGCTGGGCACAATCCTTGCCAGTGTTGCCGAAAAGGCCACCGTGTGAGATGGGACCATCGAGAAAGCTCACTTTGACTTGCACCTCTACAAGGTTTAGCCAGGGGGGTGCTTCTGGACCACAAATGTAGACATTGTCTGGCCGAGGGTCTGCGCTATGACTTTAATCATGGTCTGTCGCCGTGATCAACCCCGTCTCATGCATTATGAGAGCTTTGGCCTCATAGACTTGCAAGGTGGACCATCGCATGTATAGCTGAGGAGGCTCCACCATCAAGGGAAGTGAGAGAAGAAAAAACTTTTTTATGCAGAGATTGTCACTTTTGGCACCAATACGCCTCCATACTGCAAAGTTTTCCATGCACATCCAGGAAAAAGGCACGGGCTAGGGCAAGGCGATTTACGCATACACATAGACACAATACATCCCCAGAGACGAAACTCGGAACAAGAGTGAGCGCACTCAGCAGTCCAGGAAAGCATGTTTGTCAACTCTGAATCTGATTCAGCATGAGCACACACCATTACAGTGGGAAGCTCAGCGTCATCTTTATTTCCAGAATATAACAGCCCTCTCTCCAATGCAGCGATCAACATCTGATCCTCTGCTGGAGCTCCGAATGAAACCTTAGGTCCTTAAACCTGAGAAGGACCAGCAATCCCATCCGGAAGCTGCACAGCAGTGAGTGACTGATAGAGAACCAAGGTTACGTTAGTAACCGAGTGTGTTACTAATGAAAATGTTAATGATTACAAAGTGGGTTACTTTGACTATTTTCTGTAAAAATAGCATATGTTAAATATTATATATTATTAATATGTTGCTTTGCCTGTTTTTGATGAGCACAATGCCTCCTGCCATTTAACCCTCTGTGGTCCAAAAAGAATAGTATGCAGATATTTACTGTTTTCAGTATATCGGTGAGAAGAAAAACAAAACTTTTTTACTACACCATATTGATCTAGAATTGTTTTTTATCTTAAATATAACATATATATATATATATATATATATATATATATATATATATATATATATATATATATATATATATATATATATATATATATATATATATATAAATAAACATTCATTAGAATTTAGAAAAGTGATCAAATGTTATCACTTAAATCAAAGTAATTTAATTAGTTACACAGCCTATTACATTTTAAATAGGGTAACTTGTCATCTATAATCTATTACATTTCCAAAGTAAGCTTCCCAACACTGTGTAAATATGACTAAAATGAGGAAAGTACAAAGTTGGGTAACACTTTATTTTGATGGTCACCCAACAGACTATAAGTAACTTTGCAAGTTCATGCCAACTTATTCTACTAATCCTAACCTAACAGTCTACTTAAGGGAACCATCAAAATACAGTGTCAATTATGCAACTCTCAATGGCCACAAAATTCAAAAATTGTTCCCTGAAAAAATAAATTTTGACATGACGCCAATGGATAAATTTAGTTTTAGAGTTCAACTTACCTTCACATCAGTGTAAAATGTACAATCGTCCTGTAAAAGTATCATCATTTGCAGTTTTTGGATGGCCATCTCCATGTAGTAGAATCGCTGCACAATGAGCATGTTATGTTACTTTAGAGAGTCATAGGACTGTCAATCAATACAAATAATTAATCCTCATTCATCTGCGCAACGCAAAGCTGAACGTAGTCAGTGATCTTGTAAGGGTAAATAAAGAACTGTTTCTTAAAATAAGTACAGCGTTTTCTTTACTCAAGAACTATAAAGGGTAATATGTTATGTATTTGAGGTCTGAGATATGAGAACGATGAAGAGTAAGAAAGGGCAAACCAGAGTGCAATTTACTCTTGCGAGATCGACTGGAAAGCAGTCTGCGCTCGACCACGATCGACAGGTTGAGCACAGGCTTAAATGAACGACTACTAGACCCACCCATTGTCTTTATTATTTTATCTATAAACCCTATGCCAGGTTCAGACTACACAATATTATTATTATTTTTTATTTTTGTTTGAATTAACGACATGTGATGTCATCAAGAAGGCAGAACTATTGACTGACAGGTGTTGTTATGAGTGTTAAACAATGGCTACTGTGTTTTTTCACTGGATGTCTTCTTGTCAGAAAAGCCCCAAAAAGAAAGAAACCCTGACAGTTGACATGTTCCTACCTTGCATGTGAGGACAGTGTGGAATCCTCCAAAGAGAACGTGAGGTAAAATATTGTTTTTTTATTTTTAGTCAGTAGTAAAAATAAATGTACTGAACAGGTTGCTGAAGCGCAACATTCACCAGCATTTATCTTTTTGTCATGGTAGTCCCTTAAGGAAACATCATAAAAGCAGGAGTACTGCTATAGCTCCACAAATCTTTACACCATTGCACCAATACTATTGTCTCTCTGTACGAATGAGCTTCTGTGCTCCTATTGGTAAATGCAAATTCTATTCAGTCGTGGAAGACCTGATAAAATTAAACATGCTAGTCTTCCTGTTGTAACAGGAGCATCACAGGCGGGGCGTCGTTGTCGAAATTTATGACACACTATTCGTAATGAAGCGATCGATTCTTGATGCTGAAATCATGTAGTCTGAACCAGCCATTAATTGTATTGATGTGTTGTTTGTTTTGCTATTGGTTCTCCTGAGTAGTCATTATGCTCCCAGTACCTCTGCTGGTGTCCTTGCTTTTGGTGAGTCTAGTGTTTCTCCAAAAAGTATGTTAACTATCACACTTCTCTTTCAAATGAATATTGGTATATACTTTTTATTCCAGATATCATATGAAAATGTTTTAAAGAATTAATAAGTTAATTTTGAATAAATTTAATTTAACAAGATTTCAAGTAAAGTATTTACACTCAGCAGAAGCAGGTATCTACAACATCCCCCTTTACTTATCTGTTTACTCTCTAATCATATTCCAATTGCATCAAAGCAATACATGAGGTGGAGATTTACAATGTGTTGTGTGATTAAACTTTTGGCAGAAAGTCATGTCCATTAAGGCCATTTAACATACTGTATTTAAACTCATACATTATCAAAATTGTTTTGACAGCCCTAATTTTTATGCATTTGAAAACGTCTAGGTAGCCTATTGTAACCCCGGTGTTCTGAAGCAGAGAATGAAGACGTTATGTCAGTAACTGGAGGATTAGGATGCGTCTTAGATTAGGAGAGCCCTGTCACCTTTGAATGTTAATAGAGCCAGCCAAATGAACACTGGTGAGTGAGATTTGCATCGCGAACCACGCCCTGTGCTCTGGGTATATAGCAGGGGTGGCAAACTCCGGTCCTGCAGAGCCTCAGTCATGCCTGTGGCACACGACACCCCAACAGGTGGTGGAGACATTTGTTAAGACAACAACATTCCTGGGCTCTTCTTCTTGGGGAACTCCAGCCTATAAAAAACCAAGGTCTGACCACAGGCTGAAAGCTTAGTGGCAGGTCGGAGTGATAGTCACTCGGAGCCATGTCCATCTCAGGACTCTTGTGTAGCTCGAGCTAAAGCGGTCTCATATGAAGCAGTCCGACTGAAGCAGTCCGAATGACTGCGGCTGCGGATGCCATATGTCACAGGAGCCTCTGAAATGTTTTCATTGTGGCCACTGTCCTGCCTTTGAACGAATTTAAGCAGTTCAGCACTGACTGAGCACGCTTGTTTGTGAGACCAGCCGTCAGGTTGACCAAGTCCAACTCCATACAGAGAAAAGTGATCCTGAAGCTCCAGATGGCTGAGGTGTCTGAGCACCAGGTCCCTGTGTTTTCACAACTGATTGGAAGTGGGCCAGGATGGGACAGTCATCAAGATAGTTGAGGATACATAGCGCCGCTCACTGTCAACCACGCCCTCTCGGGACCCAGAAAATTAGTAAATTTATCTTTTATAGAATATAAAACAAACAAGGATTCTTTGCCCGGACCTCCTCGGAAGCCTTCCTCATCTCTCGAAGAGTAGATGTCCATATCTCTGGGTTGCCCATGTCAGGAACACAGCTTCGACCCCGCCAGATGGCAGCACTTTGGGGGCAAAGCTACACCAAATTTGTACACCAAGTACCCTTTGGCTGCCCTGTCATCGAGGGCAGTGAGAGTGGAGGAGGCTCCAGAGCGTCTTCGGGCAGAAAAAGGTGCCTTCCACATCTTTGTTAACCTCTCATGTGGTTCTGGGAAGAAAGACACTGAAGTGTGGTGCTGCGGCTCAGCGGACCCCTGACCCGAGATACCAATTATCAAACCTTGAGGGTTCAGGACATGGTCGAGGGTTCCAGCCATAGACATCTGGTCCTCCGGTGGAGCCCCAAATGAGATACTGAGTCCCCCGTGACAAGGATGGGCCATGGGGATTGCCCCGATGAGAAAGGTCTCACTGTGATCCTCAGATCACCCTGCGTATCAAACAAAGTATTCTTCTGCTTGAGCATGACTCATCCACGAATGCTACCTCAGGGAGCTCACGGCCCAGAAAGTGATCGTGACTGTCAGCCGGGGCATCTTTCAGAGGAAATGCTCTTTGTGTTGAAGTTCCCAGGGGAAGATCACTTCCTATATACCCGCAGCACAGGACGTGGTTCGCGATGCAAATCTCACTTGCCAATGTCCATTGGCTGGTTCTGTTAACACTCGAAGGTGATAGGGCTCTCAGGCACGATCCCAGTTCGTCAGTCAATGACGTAACTTGTAGTGACTGACTGAATGGGAACATGTATTGTTTCTGTAAACCTTCACCTTCTTGCTCATGTCAGGTTCATCTGTAGGATTTGTCTTGAACAAAGATTCAAAACTTTGTCTTGTTTCCTTCATGTTTTCAGCTGCTTTGTCAAAGACTTCCTATGTAAAGAACACATTTTAAATAAGTTATTGTATCATTATATATAATAATTTTATAATTATAATTTTATATAATCACTTTTTTCATGATGATACATTACCTTTATTATTCTTCCTGCCTTTTCCTTTTGATCAGTTTTTTCTTTTTTGTCCTGTATTTTATTCATTTCTTGTACATACTTTGCCCACACATTACGTTTCAATTTGTCATAAGACTTTTTTAGCTCATCCTCTCTGCAGGGATTATTTATATCTTTAAATGCTTCTCCATGGCTTCCAATTTCAGCAGTTGCTTGATTTCCCATCCTTAGAAAATTAAAAGCATTTTATTAATATTTAAGATGCATTCACATAACATTCACACTAATAAGAAAAGAATTGAGGCGGTTGCCGTGTTTTTTTTGTTTGTTTTTGTTTTTTTATAATTAAATAGTGTTATTACTTTAGTAATAATCCTTAGGACCTTCAGGCTATGACCCAAGCAAACGGACAACCGACAACGAGCAAAGTATATATCTGCGGCAAGGTTTGCAAAAACCAGACAGGTCTGAAGATCCATCAGACAAAGATGGCCTGCCTTAAAGGAAGGGCGAATGCAGAAACGCATAGGGGCAGTAGCCAGTACCTCAGTCTCAGGAGTGCCGGTTGCAGAACCTGGTCAGACGGAGGAAGGGCCAGGCCCGGAGCCACACCACAGCGCCCGGAACCTCCAAGCAGCACCAGCCAGAAAAGCGTCAGGTGAAGTGGCCTGCTGCTAACAAGAAGGATTGGCACCAGTTCGATGAGGACCTCGATAAGATCCTGGAGTCAACATGCAAGGGGAATGTTGAACAGAAACTCCATACCATGTGCACCCTCACAATGGGCATAGGCGCAGAGCGGTTTGGTGTCATAGAAAAGCGTGGCAAAACTATTCCATCACGACCAAACCAGTGAGAGGTCAAGATCAGCCAGCTGAGACAAGAGCTACGATCCCTGAAACGTCAGTATAAGGCAGCAAAGGAGGAGGAGAAAACTGGCCTGGCTGAAGAGATTGCAAGGAAGAGGCTAACCACACTCAGAGGGGCCGAGTGGCATCAAAATAAGGGCAAGGAGTGAGCCCACAAGCGTAGGGCATTCATCTCCTACCCCTTCAGCTTCACTAAGAGACTCCTGGGGCAGAAGAAAAGCTGTAACCTCAAATGCTCTGTGGAGGAGATGAACCACCACCTCAGCCTCACTTTCAGTGACTCTGCAAGGGAGCAAGACCTCGGCCCCTGCGAGAAGCTCATAGAACCTCCAGAACCAGCAGTTCAGTTCAACATCTCCGGGCCCACCTTGGAAGAAGTGAAGGCCGCAGTAATGGCAGCAAGATCAAGTTCCGCTACTGGTCCTAGCGGAGTACCTTATAAGGTCTACAAACAGTGCCCAAAGTTACTTGTTCGACTCTGGAAAATCCTGAGGGTGTTTTGGCAGAGAGGGAGAGCGGCTTCCCAATGGAGATCAGCTGAGGGGATATGAATACCCAAAGAAGAGAATGCAAGCACCATCGAGCAGTTTGGCACACTGGAGCATACAAGATCACAAGATCAATTTCTCAAATGTCTTGTGTACAAATATTCAGTGTGGGATTTATGATCTTATTTCTGTGACTTTAAAGCATTTTGGTAACAGTATAATTTACATTTACATTTAATCATTTAGCAGACGCTTTTATCCAAGGCGACTTACAACTGAGGAGAACAATAGAATCAATCAGACCAACAAGCGGCAACAGCGTGCAAGTGCTGTAACAACTCTCAGCTGGTGTAGCACAGTACACTTTTTATATAAGAAAAACAAATAGAATAGGAAAGGAGTTGTTCAAACACCAGATGAAGCCTGCATTTATGTTTATATAATACAAAGGCTGCGTAGAAAGTGTTATCAATATTTTTCTCTCCAAACCACACACACATTTTTTTTACAATTTCATACATGCTGCTCACATATTATAGTAGCAGAGTTTGTGCTGAATACAGTGTACTCAGACTTTAGCCATAAAAATGTTACAATTAACAGAAATAAGCACAAATATCAGTGCATGTCAAAACACCTCCAGGGCCCAGAAAACAGCTCAGACCCCAAAAGGTTAAAGTTACAGAGCAAAGCCAACATGCTCACGTCAGATACATTAAAAGTGACCGATAACTCATTCAAAACTCCTTCTGGAGGGGGCGCTGTTGGACACCGAGCATGTAGGACGTGTCGCCCTTTTGCTCCGCGAGTTTGTGATTATTTTTACTTTTAAAACACAGTTTCTTTTCACTAATTTGGCCGGTGCACAATTGTGACAAGTACTTGGTCAGTATCGGTGTGTTTTGGGGGAATTTCAACTGACTATGGCAGCTGCACGTGGAAACTCGGCTCGCACAGGCCGTGCTAAGGCTTCTCCCTCGACTGAACCCGCATCTCCGCCGAAGGTGGTCACGGACCCCGAGTGTGCGCCCAATTTGGACAACCTCCGGGCTATGTTAGACCAGTTGAAAGGGGACATTTGTGGCAAAATAGACTCGCTATCTTGCGAGCTTCGAGCGGACATTTCTTCGGTAAGAGAGGAGCTTAGGCACGCAATTGAACCGATGCAACAAAAACTTAGCTCCCATGATCAAGTTATCTCGGAGTTGCAGCGCGCGTGCACTGACCACAGTGATCTGCTAACTTCACTGGATTCAACAGTTTCCACGCTGAAAGCCGAGGTTAAACTGCTGACTGATAAATGTGAGGACCTGGAGGGAAGAGCGAGGAGGAACAACATACGGCTGGTAGGTGTGCCAGAGGGGGCCGAAGGTGTGCGTCCAACCGAATTTATTGCCCAGCTGCTGAGGGACTCCCTCGGTCTGGAAGAGTTGCCTCTGCTCGATCGTGCGCATCGCACTCTCCGATCCAAGCCCAGTGATGGTAAACCACCCCGACCCTTTGTGATTCGTGTGCACTTTTTTCACCTGAGGAATGACATTTTACGCCGAGCCAGCGAGGCTCCTCTTCTCCACCAAGGCAAAAGACTTTTTCTCTTTCCTGACTACACTTCGTCAGTCGCGAAGAAACGTGCTGCATTCACGGACGTTAAGCGTCTGCTACATTCGTGCCCAGGAGTGAAGTTTGGATTGAGGTTTCCCGCGACTTTAAAGATCACTCTTCCCGGTGGAGCTACACACACCTTTGAAGACCCAGCCACTGCAATGGACTTTGTCAAGGTGAACTTGAAGTCTGGTGTCTCTTATGGAGCTACAGTTTGAAGGCGGCTGGCAGTTTGTTTGGTAATCCGTGGGTTAATTTAACCCGTTTTCTGTTAAACTGTCCTGCTTTAAGTTTGTGTCACTTGAAACACTTTTCATGTTTTGCTACTGTGTTTGTTTATATATTTATTCTATTCTTTATTACAAACTCGCATGAGCAGTACTGGTTTGTGCTGTTAACTGAGCGTGTTAGGATGTTTTTGGTAGTTTGTGGGTTTTGCTCGCGTCTTGTTTGGGAAGACGCTTCAGCTCATGGGGTGGTGGGTGGGGGTGTGAAGAGTTCTCCTTTTTTTCTTTCTTCTTTCTATGTGTTTTGTGTTTTGTTTAGTCAGGTCGCCCATGTTTTAATTTATTTCTGTGACTGTTATACATTCCATGCTGCAGTGTACACTAATACTTGACTAGCATGCAACAGTCTAAGATGCTACGACAATCAGGGACAGGACTCAAATTTGTTAGCTGGAACTGTAATGGTTTAAATCAGCCTATTAAACGTAGCAAAGTACTTCACCATCTTCAACAATTAGGTGCCCATATTGTTTTCCTTCAAGAGACTCACTTAAAATGTTCCAGCCATATTAGATTAAAGGGGAGGTGGGTCAGTCAAGTATTTCATTCTAGTTTTAATGTTAAATCTAGGGGTGTTGCAATTTTGATTCACAAATCGGTTCCTTTTGTGTGCTCTAATGTAATAGCTGATCCCAATGGAAGGTTTGTATTTGTAACGGGACAGCTATATAGTAATTCTGTGATTCTGGCTAATGTGTATGGTCCAAACTGGGATGACGACAATTTTTTCCATCAATTGTTCGCCAAATTACCTGACATGTCCACACATCTACTTATTATGGGGGGTGACTTTAACTGTTGGCTTAATCCTGTATTAGATCGTTCTTCTACTAGACCAGGTGTACCCTCAAAGTCTTCCAAGACCATTTTATCCTTTATGAAGGAGTTCTCGGTCTCTGATCCATGGCGCTTTCTTAATCCGTCTGGTAAAATGTATTCTTTTTTCTCTCATGTACATCACTCCTTTTCTCGTATTGATTATTTTCTCTTAGACAACCGTTTTCTCCACTCTGTCCAATCTTGCTCTTATGATACTATTCTAATATCAGATCATGCTCCGACCATACTGGAGTTAGTCATACAGGAGCGCGAACGTACTTGCCTCCCCTGGCGTCTTAATACGCGCTTACTATCTAATGAGGATTTTGTTAAGTTTGTTTCTAATCAAATTGACTTTTTCCTTATTACCAACAGAACTCCAGGGATCTCAGCCTCCCTTTTGTGGGAGACTTTGAAAGCATACATTAGAGGTGAAATTATCTCATATAGCAGCTATGAGAACAAACAAAGGAAAAAAAAATTAAAAGAATTAAGGTTACGAATTTCCCAGCTTGATAATATCTACGCTTCCTCCCCATCCCCTAACTTATATAAAGATCGTCTCTCTCTTCAGGCTGAGTTTGATGTTCTTTCTACTAAAGAGGTTGAGGAGCTCTTATTTAAGGCTAAATATTGTTATTATGAATCTGGGGATAAGGCGTCTAAACTTTTGGCTCATCAGCTTCGACAGGCCTCCTCCTCTCAGCAGATTCCACAAATTCAAACTTCTTCCGGCGTCACAACCGATCCTAAAAAAATTAATGATCAGTTTAAACGGTTTTACTCCTCTTTATATACTTCTGAGGTTGGGTCTGATCTGTCTGCCCTGGATAGTTTTTTTGACCCTCTGGAGTTGGTTAAGGTAGATGCTGATATTGCTGAGCAGTTAGAGGTCCCAATCACCATAGATGAACTTAAACGTGCAACATTTTCTATGCAGTCTGGAAAATGTCCAGGCCCGGACGGTTTTTCGACTGAGTTTTACAAGACCTTTTTTGACAAATAAGCACCAGTTTTGATAGAAATGTTCAATGAATCTCTCACTCTTTCTAAATTACCTCAGACTCTAAATCAGGCCTCCATATCTTTACTCTTAAAAAAAAATAAGGACCCTCTGTCCTGCTCAAGTTATCGTCCAATTAGTCTATTATCTGTAGATCTAAAACTTCTGTCCAAATTATTAGCTCTGCGATTGGAATCAGTTTTGCCCTTGATAATTTCTCCTGATCAGACAGGTTTTGTCCAGAACAGACATGGATTGTTTAATCTCAGACGACTTCTCAATGTTGTTTATAATCCTTCTACGTCAAAGGGGCCGGAAGCCGTAATCTCATTAGACGCGGAGAAGGCTTTTGACAGAGTGGAATGGAGCTACCTTTTTTACGCTTTGGAGAAATTTGGTTTTGGCCAGGAGTTCATTTCTTGGGTCAAGTTGCTATATTCATCCCCTGTGGCTTCAGTCAGATCTAATGACACCCATTCAAATTATTTCCCTTTGCACCGCTCCACTCGTCAGGGCTGTCCTCTGAGTCCTCTCTTATTTGCTATTGCTATTGAACCTCTGGCTATTGCGCTTCGTTCAGAGCCACACATCACTGGAATAACAAGATATGGTCTTGAACAGAAGGTCTCCCTCTATGCTGATGACTTATTACTATATGTGTCCAATCTCTCTGTCTCAGTTCCAGCTGCTCTTGACATCCTTAGTTCATTTGGTCAGATCTCAGGTTATAAACTAAATTTGGACAAGAGTGAGCTGTTTCCTTTAAATCGAGGTGCTCAAAATGCTGCTCAGGGTTTCCCATTCAAAATTGTTCCATTTGGCTTTAAATACCTTGGTATCCAGATTAGAGACCAATTTGAAGATTTGTTTGATTATAATTTTTCCCCTTTGTTAGATCAGATACGGATGGACTTTCAACGATGGTCACTGTTGCCTCTTTCCCTTGTGGCCAGGGTCAATTCTGTTAAGATGAATATCCTGCCCAAATCTCTTCCAATGCATACCTATCTTTCTCCCTCAGTCCTTTTTTAATAAACTAGACAAATTAATCACTGAGTTTATATGGAACAAAAAGGTCCCTCGTATGCAAAAGGAGCTGTTGCAGAGACCTAAGACCCTTGGGGGCTTGGCCCTTCCTAACTTGAGGTTTTATTACTGGGCTTCCATCCTTAGAGTAATTCAGCTTTGGATTTCTCTGGAGGGGGCACCAGTTCCTCCCACATGGTTGAGTATGGAGATGTCTTCTGCTAAACCTGCTTCGTTGACTGCTCTCATCCATGCTCCTCTTAGTTTCTCTCCCTCCCTTTTTTGCAATAACATCTTAGTTAAATCCACTTTTAAAATTTGGAAGCAATTTAGACGTTATTTTGGTCTACAGACCTTCTCTTTCTTAGCACCCTTATCCGCTAACCCTGTTTTTCATCCTTCCTTAATTGACGGTGCTTTTTCTTTGTGGTCTGACTACGGCATCAAGGCATTTAGGGACTTGTATATTGCTGGTACATTTGCATCCTTCCAGCAACTCTCAGATAAATTCCATTTGCCTAGACAGCATTTTTTTAGAAACCTTCAAGTTCGTAGTTTCGTTCGCAATCTTAGCCCCAATTTTCCAAATCTTCCAGAGGCTTCTCTAATTGACTCCTTTTTAACCCCATTGCCGACAATTAAGGGTGCCATTTCAAGTTTTTACAATCTTATTTATTCTTTGCAGCTTACCCCGCAGCATAAAATTAAAACCCAATGGGAGGAGGACCTAGGGGAGGGGATCTCGGAGGAGCTGTGGGATTCCATTTTGCGTCGGGTCCACTCCTCATCTATTTGTGCTAGACATGGTCTGACCCAGTGCAAAATTTTACATCGTACCCATTTCACTCGAGTTAGGCTTTCCAAAATCTATAATGATGTCGACCCCATGTGCATTAGATGTCATCAGGCTCCAGCTACCCATGTCCATATGTTTTGGTCTTGCCCTTCGCTATTTAATTTTTGGACACAGATATTTAATTCTATTTCTGTTTGTTCAGGGGTTCAATTTGATCCAACAGCATGTACCGCTTTGTTTGGGGTGTTACCTCCTACTTTGCAGCTTCCTAAATATAAAGCTGACTTTGTAGCCTTGTAGTCTCCTTATTGGCTAGACGTTTGATTTTACTAAGGTGGAAGTCTCCTGCGCCGCCTTCTCATTCGTCTTGGATCAGAGACATCCTTCAGTTTGTGAAGCTAGAGAAAGTTAGGTGCTCGATACATGGTTCTCTTGCAAAGTTTAATAAAACTTGAGGTCCATTTTTTGCACATGTTGAGGGATTGAGTTTTACGGCTATACCAGATGAGCCACCCTGATTGTCTACTAATTGTTAGGTTTTTTCTTTTTTTCTTTTTTTTTCTTCTGTGAATTTGTAGCATTGATGTTTTTTATTTAATTTTTATTTTATCTTTGTGTGATTCAACATATTGGGCTTTTATTTAGCAGTGGGTGACCATTCTGTGTTTTTGTGTTGTTGTTTTTTGTTTGTTTTGTTTTTTTTTGTACTCATTTTATTTTTATTTATTTTTTTTACTATTCAAACTATTACTATTATTTTTTTATCTGATTTCAATTATTTTATTATTATCATCTTTCCTGTTTGTCAGTGGTTTTGGACACTGTTTTGACTCCCGAATTGTTACCTCTTGATTTTATGTCACTGAAAAATCAATAAACAAATGTTTAAAAAAAAAAAAAACTCCTTCTGGTTCAAACTGAAATATGTTGCCATACTGTACCTTCTTCTGAAGTTCGCAAATGATTCCTCAGATTTTTGGAGTCGTAACCTGTGGTTAAAAATCTTAGTATTAATATTGATCTTTAAACCGTACATAAATGTTTGCCGTCTTGAAGTCCAAATGCATTAAGGATCTCTTGGTCAAAGTTGAAATTAGATGCATTCGTGCATTCACATTTCAAGACACTTCAGTGGGACTTTAAAGATTTGCTAAAGATTGTGAACAATATCAAAAATGCCCTTATTTAATCTCTGGAGGTACATTTGAAATACGTTTTACAATGCCCTTGCATTTGTTTAATATTTAGTAAGTACATGTAAACAAAAAACAAACACAATTAAATAATATTAAAATTACCTTAGCTCTTCATTTTCTTCCATTAGTTTTGCAGTGTCCTCTTTGCTAAATATAAATTTGTGAGAAAGAATAAAAACTTGATAAATAAAACAGAAAATTGATAAAAACTTTTAATTGATGGTCACATTTACTAATTTTTGTTTTTAAACTTTTACCATCACATTAAGAGATTGTCATCTTGTCTCTATTAACACTTAATGAAATGTATTTAAAGCATATTCAGGACATAGAGGAAATGCAAATACAAAACTTTGAAAAGGCAATTGTATTCTACAAGGATTGTGAATTATTTACAATGTAGACACGTGTTTAGGCTCAGTTCATATTTTTGTATTATTAAGTTATGCATCTGCCATCCATTCCTCCGACCGCCAGAGGAAGCCATCCCCTGAATACTGCCCTTTCCTCTTGCATCACTTCCTGTTCATACCTGTTATAAGCCGCGTTGTTTGTTCATCTTGTTGTGAAGTTCTGCCAGCTTACCCTGTCACTACCGAGCGTTTATTTACCCAGTCTGTTGATGCCACGTGTATGTTTCTATGCCTGCTTTTTGACCACGACTTTTGGATTAATGATTTGGGCTTGTATGCTATCAGGACTGCCATTGCTGTTATCGACCCTGAGCCTGTTTGTTGACTACGCTATCGTCTCTGAACACCCTTTGTTTGTACTACTTTGTTTAATAAAGCGCCACATATGGATTCTAACAACCAACATAGTCAGTCTGCGTTACAGTAGAATTTTTTTCAGTAGTAAAGTTTTTTTCTCTCCTAACCACACACAAAAATTAAAAAAAATTTCATACATGCTGCTCACATATTATAGTAGCAGAGTTTGTGCTGAATACAGTGTACTCAGACTTTAGCCATGAAAATGTTACAATTAACAGAAATAAGCACAAATATCAGTGCATGTCAAAACACCTCCAGGGTTCAGAAAACAGCTCAGACCCCGAAAGGTTAAAGTTACAGAGCAAAGCCAACATGCTCACGTCAGATACATTAAAAGTGACCGATAACTCATTCAAAACTCCTTCTGGTTCAAACTGAAATATGTTGCCATACTGTACCTTCTTCTGAAGTTTGCAAATGATTCCTCAGATTTTTGGAGTCGTAACCTGTGGTTAAAAATCTTAGTATTAATATTGATCTTTAAACCATACATAAATGTTTGCCGTCTTGAAGTCCAAATGCATTAAGGATCTCTTGATCAAAGTTGAAATTAGATGCATTCGTGCATTCACATTTCAAGACACTTCAGTGGGACTTTAAAGATTTGCTAAAGATTGTGAACAATATCAAAAATGCCCTTATTTAATCACTGGAGGTACATTTGAAATACGTTTTACAATGCCCTTGCATTTGTTTAATATTTAGTAAGTACATGAAAACAAAAAAACAATTAAATAATAATAAAATTACCTTAGCTCTTCATTTTCTTTCCTTAGTTTTTCAGTGTCCTCTTTGCTAAATATAAATTTGTGAGAAAGAATAAAAACTTGATAAATAAAACAGAGAAAATTGGTAAAACCTTTTAATTGATGGTCACATTTAATAATTTCTGTTTTTTAACTTTTACCATCACATCAAGAGATTCTCATCTTGTCTCTATTAACACTTAATGAAAGGGGATCCAAGATGGCGGCTTAGAGAACAGTAGCGTTGATCAGACGTTGCAGATTATTGTTGTTATTTTTAACGGAGGAGTCCATTATTTTATGTGGTGTTTGCTGCACCGTTCGCTATGAGTCTAGACTCCTATTTTCTGAAACAATCGAACAACATGCCTCACAGGAGCACTAAAAACTCAAGCAAATCAGAGTAGGAGCATAGCCATCAGGGTGAGGATGGTGCTGTTGCTTGCACAGATGCTAACGTGAATATTTCCGACCCTGCCCTGCACCAAGTTATTACAGAGATCACGGATAACATTTAGAAATGAATCGATAAAAAGTTGAGTCTGCTGTCATAACTGTTGAACCAACAGAAGGAAAAGCTCGACGACCAGGAAAAACGAATCACCGAAACTGAGAACCGAATTTCCGCGGTGGAAGATGAGGCTGCGCCGGTTGAAGGCAAACTTGAGACGCTAGAGAGATGAGTTCAGATCATGTAGATGATTTGGAAAACAGAGGGACAATAATTAATGGCTTTCTCAAGGGGTCTTATAAGTCTAGTAAGAGGCGTAGGCAAGCAGAACAGAAGGATATTCTGGAAGCAAAACTTAAACGAGTAGAGTGGGATTCTGTTCAGATTCCAAGGCCAGCTAAATTAAAAGAAATTACTGCTTTGCGGTCTACTTTGGATACTTTACATGTAAAATCAGTTGAGAAAAAAAGTTAGGTTTGCTAAGCAAAGGCTCTATGAACATGGTGATAAACCAGGGAGATACTTGGCTTATCTTACTAAGAAAAAAGCAGACTCTCAAGTGATTCCTTCAATCAAGGATGATCAAGGGCACCTTTCTTCTGATATTGCAATAATTAACAATGCATTATTTTTTTTGCTTTTTAAACTCTGTATGAAGCAGAATCCCCATGTAACTCAGTAAACCTGATGGATGTGTTTTTTTTCTCTAAAATCAAATTACCCTCTATAACGGAGCATAAGAAGCTAGCTCTTAATGTTCCCATTTCAAGGGAGGAGGTATTATCAGCCATTAAGGGGCTACAGGGTGGGAAAGCCCCTGTTCCTGATGGACTAGGTAGTGAATTTTATGCAGAGTTTCAGGATATTTCAGTTGACCCGCTTTTGGAAATGTTTAATTATTCTTTAGAGAGTGGTACTATCCCTCCTTCCCTACAGGAAGCAAATATTTCTTTACTACTTAAAAAGGGGAAACCACCGGAGGAATGTTCCTCTTATAGGCCAATATCTCTACTAAATTCTGATTTTAAAATCCTCTCTGAAATTCTCGCAACAAGACTTGAAGGCTTACTACCCCAGCTTGTTGGAGAAGATCAGACTGGCTTTATTAAAGGACGGAGTTCCAGTAATAATATTCATAGATTATTCACTATTATTCAGCTTTCACTGCAGCGGAGACTGGACAGTCTTGTCATCTCGATGGACGCCGAAAAGGCGTTCGACCGAGTTGAATGGCCTTACTTGTTTTATACACTAAGTCAGTTGTTCAGTTCAGTCATACACTTGTTCAGTCTGGATGAACAATTTGTTAGTTGGGTCAAGTATACTAATCCCCTGGCTGCTGTGATAACTAATGGACTGCATTCTACTTGTTTTAAGGTTAATAGGGGAACTCGACAGGGTTGTCCATTATCACCCCGTTTATTTGCTTTAGTAATAGAACCATTGGCAGAGGCAATTAGGTCAAATTTAGATATACATGCTTTGACGATAGCTGACAAGCAGCATACAATTAATCTTTATGCTGATGACATTCTTATTTTCTTATCTAAACCAGAAATATCCATAATTAATCTTATTGCGGTTATTAAGGAATTTAGTGCCTTTTATGGTTATAAGATTAATTTGAGTAAATCTGAAGCCATGCTAGGTAGCCTTCCTTTAAGTTGAAACCTTTTCCCATTGAGGTGGTCTCGTTCTGGTTTTGAATATCTCGGAATAAATATAACACTTAAATTTAGCCAGATGTACAAGTCAAATTTGATTTCTCTTTTCAATCGTATTAAACTTGATCTAGAAAGATGGAAAACTCTTCCCATTTCTTGGTTGGGACGCATTTCTCTTTTGAAAATGAATATCCTCCCAAGATTATAATATCCAATTCAAATGATTCCAATTCTTTTCTTGCAGAAAACATTTAAAGATTTAGATAGATGGTTCAATTCTTTTATATGGGCTGATAAAAGACCTCGTCTCAAGATTAATACACTGCGTCTACCAGAGGATTTAGGTGGCCTTGGTCTTCCAGATATTAGAAGGTATCAATTGAGTTCCCATTTACGTCACATAACTACATGGATATTAGGAGATCCAACTTCACTATGGCTGGACATAGAGACCGCTCAGTCACAGGTTCCTCTTCAAAATGTGCTCTTTTTAAAAAAAATGAAGACTATTACTGTTAATTCTGTGAAAGCTTGGCAATCTGTTAGGCAACTTGAAGGGAACTCTTGTTTAACATCAATTTATACTCCAATATGTAATAATCTTGATTTCCCTCCGGGTACCAGTGACTCACGCTTTCAACAGTGGGCTCTTAAGTGGATTTCTAAGCTGAAAGATCTTTTTGACAATGATACTTTCATGTCCTTCAGTCAGATTTCCCAAAAATATGACCTGGGTGGGCAAGACTTTTTTTAGTTTCTTACAAATAAGAAATTATATTAAAAAAGATACTACACTTCTTTCTAATGTAAGTTGCTCAGAAATAGAGAAACAACTTTTCAGCTCAAGATTCTTCATAGAGCTCATATCTCTCCCTCTCAATGCAGCAGATTTAGGGCTGATGTCTCTCCATTTTGTTCTAAATGTAAGATAGAAATTGGTAATTTTACTCATTGTTTTTGTTTGTGGTTCTGTAATAAGATACAGGGGTTCTGGTTGGCGGTTTCTGTAGAATTGAATAAAATACAGGGTGATTCTTTGGTTCCAGACCCAGCTTCTTTCCTACTGGGAATGTCTTCTCCTATAGGCCTTAACAAGTACAAGATTAGGCTTTTTAATCTTCTTATTTTCTGTGCCAGAAAATGTATACTTCTACTATGGATCTCAGATAGAGCCCCTTCCATTAAGATGTGGCATCGAACTATTCTCGAATATTTGTCACTGGACTACCTGACTTGTATATTACATGATAGGCGTTGTGCATTTCATAAAATTTGGGAGCCTTTTCTGCTGACATTGCCTCCATCTTGATGAGAGGATTAATGTAGGGTTGGCTAATAGCTGGTTGATTTTGTTGGTTGTACTTTCAGAATTACTTATTATCTGTGTATTATTATCACCTACTCCTTTCTCCCTGACTTATGTACACATATACATTCTATGTATACAAATCTAATGTAATATATGTAAAAATGTTGTCATTTTTTAATAAATGCCCCCCCCCTTTTTTTGTTTAATTGTTATATTGTCATGTTTTCTGTGTTTGTATAAAAGAAAAGTGAAAATCAATAAAACATATTAATACAAAAAAAGTTTCTTTAGAAAAATCATGTCTCATGTCTGTGTGGCAATTATTCGCTGAGTTACAGTTCATTTTCAGTTGCATTTCAGAATAGAGTTCTCTGAAGTTGCATCATGTTTGTTTTCTTTATTTTACGAAAAGCACATTTTATTTTTATTGTGAATATTCACAAATAAAGATATATTTATATACTTAACAGTTTTGACTAATGTATAACACTTGTCTGTATGACAAATGGAGTTATTTGAGTCTCTTTGGCACTGATAAGAAAAATAATCGAGGAGTTTGCAGTGTTTTTTATGTATATATATTTTTAAATAATGAAATAGTGTTATTACTATAGTAATAATCCTTATTCTTATATTTTAATTTAGTTCTAAAACAATAATCCTAATGAATATTAGTCATATTGATCTAAAAGCACCACATTCTGGGGCCAAATTGTGCAGGCCTACAAGTAGACACAAAGCACCTGGTGATCTGTATCCTTTTTTGTGAATTTTAAATCGCAATTTTAACAGGGACTAGACTAGATGCCACTGCAGACTCAAACTTTCACACAAGTCTCTTCAAACGTTTTTTCTCTAAGAGCGCTTTACCAACTGGTCCAGAAAACAGCTCAGACCCCGAAAGGTTAAAGTTACAGAGCAAAGCCAACATGCTCACGTCAGATACATTAAAAGTGACCGATAACTCATTCAAAACTCCTTCTGGTTCAAACTGAAATATGTTGCCATACTGTACCTTCTTCTGAAGTTCGCAAATGATTCCTCATATTTTTGGAGTTGTGACCTGTGGTTAAAAATCTTAGTATTAATATTGATCTTTAAACCGTACATAAATGTTTGCCGTCTTGAAGTCCAAATGCATTAAGGATCTCTTGGTCAAAGTTGAAATTAGATGCATTCGTGCATTCGCATTTCAAGACACTTCAGTGGGACTGTAAAGATTTGCTAAAGATTGTCAACAATATCAAAAATGCCCTTATTTAATCACTGGAGGTACATTTGAAATACGTTTTACAATGCCCTTGCATTTGTTTAATATTTAGTAAGTACATGTAAACAAAAAAAAACACAATTAAATAATAATAAAATTACCTTAGCTCTTCCTTTTCTTCCGTTAGTTTTCCAATTGTCTCTTCGCTAAATATAAAGTTGAGAGAAAGAATTAAAAACTTGATAAACAAAAAAAGAGAAAATTGGTAAAAACTTTTAATTGATGGTCACATTTAATAATTTTTGTTTTTAAACTTTTACCATCACATTAAGAGATTGTCATCTTGTCTCTATTAACACTTAATGAAATGTATTTAAAGCATATTCAGGACATAGAGGAAATGCAAATACAAAACTTTGAAAAGGCAATTGTATTCTACAAGGATTGTGAATTATTTACAATTTAGACACGTGTATAGGCTCAGTTCATATTTTTGTATTATTAAGTTATGCATCTGCCATCAATTCCTCCGACCGCCAGAGGGAGCCATCCCCTGAATACTGCCCTTTCCTCTTGCATCACTTCCTGTTCATACCTGTTATAAGCCGCGTTGTTTGTTCATCTTGTTGTGAAGTTCTGCCAGCTTACCCTGTCACTACCGAGCGTTTATTTACCCAGTCTGTTGATGCCACGTGTATGTTTCTATGCCTGCTTTTTGACCACGACTTTTGGATTAAGGATTTGGATTTGTTTGCTATCAGGACTGCCATTGCTGTTATCGACCCTGAGCCTGTTTGTTGACTACGCTATCGTCTCTGAACACCCTTTGTTTGTACTACTTTGTTTAATAAAGCACCGCATATGGATTCTAACAACCAACATAGTCAGTCTGCGGTACAGTAGAAAGTGTTATCAATATTTTTATCTCCAAACCACACACAAAAATGAAAACATTTTTCATACATGCTGCTCACATATTATAGTAGCAGAGTTTGTGCTGAATACAGTGTACTCAGACTTTAGCAATGAAAAGTTACAATTAACAGAAATAAGCACAAATATCAGTGCATGTCAAAACACCTCCAGGGTCCAGAAAACAGCTCAGACCCCGAAAGGTTAAAGTTACAGAGCAAAGCCAACATGCTCACGTCAGATACATTAAAAGTGACCGATAACTCATTCAAAACTCCTTCTGGTTCAAACTGAAATATGTTACCATACTGTACCTTCTTCTGAAGTTCGTATATGATTCCTCAGATTTTTGGAGTTGTGACCTGTGGTTAAAAATCTTAGTATTAATATTGATCTTTAAACCGTACATAAATGTTTGCCGTCTTGAAGTCCAAATGCATTAAGGATCTCTTGGTCAAAGTTGAAATTAGATGCATTCATGCATTAGCATTTCAAGACACTTCAGTGGGACTTTAAAGATTTGCTAAAGATTGTGAACAATATCAAAAATGCCCTTATTTAATCACTGGAGGTACATTTGAAATACGTTTTACAATGCCCTTGCATTTGTTTAATATTTAGTAAGTACATGTAAAAAAAAAAACAATTAAATAATAATAAAATTACCTTAGCTCTTTGTTTTCTTCCGTTAGTTTTCCAGTGTCCTCTTTGCTAAATATAAAGTTGAGAAAAAGAATAAAAACTTGATAAATAAAAAAAAAGAAAATTGGTAAAAACTTTTAATTGATGGTCACATTTAATAATTTCTGTTTTTTAACTTTTACCATCACATCAAGAGATTGTCATCTTGTCTCTATTAACACTAAATGAAAGGGGATCCAAGATAGCGGCTTAGTGAGCGTATTATCAGCCATTAAGGGGCTACAGGGTGGGAAAGCCCCTGTTGCTGATGGACTAGGTAGTGAATTTTATGCAGAGTTTCAGGATATTTCAGTTGACCCGCTTTTGGAAATGTTTAATTACTCTTTAGAGAGTGGTACTATCCCTCCTTCCCTACAGGAAGCAAATATTTCTTTGCTACTTAAAAAAGGGGAAACCACCGGAGGAATGTTCCTCTTATAGGCCAATATCTCTACTAAATTCTGATTTTAAAATCCTCTACTAAATTCTCGCTACAAGACTTGAAGTCATACTACCCCAGCTTGTTGGAGAAGATCAGACTGGCTTTATTAAAGGACGGAGTTCCAGTAATAATATTCATAGACTATTCACTATTATTCAGCTTTCACTGCAGCGGAGACTGGACAGTCTTGTCATCTCGATGGACGGCGAAAAGGCGTTCGACCGAGTTGAATGGCCTTACTTCTTTTATACACTAAGTCAGTTGTTCAGTTCAGTCATACACTTGTTCAGTCTGGGTGAACAATTTGTTAGTTGGGTCAAGTATACTAATCCCCTGGCTGCTGTGATAACTAATGGACTGCGTTCTACTTGTTTTAAGGTTAATAGGGGAACTCGACAGGGTTGTCCATTATCACCCCGTTTCTTTGCTTTAGTAATAGAACCATTGGCAGAGGCAATTAGGTCAAATTTAGATATACATGCTTTGACGATAGCTGACAAGCAGCATACAATTAATCTTTATGCTGATGACATTCTTATTTTCTTATCTAAACCAGAAATATCCATAATTAATCTTATTGCGGTTATTAAGGAATTTAGTGCCTTTTATGGTTATAAGATTAATTTGAGTAAATCTGAAGCCTAGGTAGCCTTCCTTTAAATTCAAACCTTTTCCCATTGAGGTGGTCTCGTTCTGGTTTTGAATATCTCGGAATAAATATAACACTTAAATTTAGTAGGAGTCCGATAGGACTCCTTCTTCAGCTTGACGGCATCCCTTACTTCCGGTTACCACCGGGTTCGGGGATTGCCGCCTCGACAGGCACCGGAGACCTTGCGTCCACAGCTCCGAGCAGCCGCTTTGACAATGGAGGTGGAGAACATGGTCCACTCGGACTCAATATCTCCAGCCTCCCTCGGGATCTGGTTGAAGCTCTGCCAGAGGCAGGAGTTGAAGATCTCTCTGACAGGAGACTCGGCCAAACGTTCCCAGCAGACCCTCACAGTACGTTTGGGTCTACCGAGTCTATCCAGCTTCCTCCCCCGCCATCGGATCCAACTCACCACCAGGTGGTGATCAGTTGACAGCTCCGCCCCTCTCTTCACCCGAGTGTCCAAGACATACGGCCGCAGGTCAGATGAAACGACCACAAAGTCGATCATTGACCTACGACCTAGGGTGTCCTGGTGCCATGTGCACTGATGGACACCCTTATGCTTGAACATGGTGTTCGTTATGGACAAACTGTAACTAGCACAGAAGTCCAATAACTGAACACCATTTGGGTTCAGATCCGGGGGGCCGTTCCTCCCAATCACACCCCTCCAGGTTTCACTGTCATTGCCCACGTGGGCGTTGAAGTCCCCCAGTAGAACGACGGAGTCCCCAGATTAGGCTTTTTAATCTTCTTATTTTCTGTGCCAGAAAATGTATACTTCTACAATGGATCTCAGATAGAGCCCCTTCCATTAAGATGTGGCATCGAACTATTCTCGAATATTTGTCACTGGACTACCTGACTTGTATATTACATGATAGGCGTTGTGCATTGCATAAAATTTGGGAGCCTTTTCTGGTGACATTGCCTCCATCTTGATGAGAGGATTAATGTAGGGATGGCTAATAGCTGGTTGATTTTGTTGGTTGTACTTTCAGAATTACTTATTATCTGTGTATTATTATCACCTACTCCTTTCTCCCTGACTTATGTACACATATACATTCTATGTATACAAATCTAATGTAATATATGTAAAAATGTTGTCCTTTTTTAATAAATGCCCCCATCCCCTATTTTTTCTTTAATTGTTATATTGTCATGTTTTCTGTGTTTGTTTAAAAGAAAAGTGAAAATCAATAAAACATATTAATACAAAAAAAGTTTCTTTAGAAAAATCATGTCTCATGTCTGTGTGGCAATTATTCGCTGAGTTACAGTTCATTTTCAGTTGCATTTCAGAATAGACTTCTCTGAAGTTGCATCGTGTTTGTGTTCTTTATTTTACGAAAAGCAGAACATTTAGTTTTTATTGTGAATATTCACAAATAAAGATATATTTATATACTTAACAGTTTTGACTAATGTATAACACTTGTCTGTATGACAAATGGAGTTATTTGAGTCTCTTTGGCACTGATAAGAAAAATAATCGAGGAGTTTGCAGTGTTTTTAATATATATATATATATGTTTTTTAAAAATAATGAAATAGTGTTATTACTATAGTAATAATCCTTATTCTTATATTTTAATTTAGTTCTAAAACAATAATCCTAATGAATATTAGTCATATTGATCTAAAAGCACCACATTCTGGGGCCAAATTGTGCAGCCCTACAAGTAGACACAAAGCACCTGGTGATCTGTATCCTTTTTTGTGAATTTTAAATCGCAATTTTAACAGGGACTAGACTAGATGCCACTGCAGACTCAAACTTTCACACAAGTCTCTTCAAATGTTTTTTCTCTAAGAGCGCTGTACCAACTGGTCCAGAAAACAGCTCAGACCCCGAAAGGTTAAAGTTACAGAGCAAAGCCAACATGCTCACGTCAGATACATTAAAAGTGACCGATAACTCATTCAAAACTCCTTCTGGTTCAAACTGAAATATGTTGCCATACTGTACCTTCTTCTGAAGTTCACAAATGATTCCTGGAGTTGTGACCTGTGGTTAAAAATCTTAGTATTAATATTGATCTTTAAACCGTACATAAATGTTTGCCGTCTTGAAGTCCAAATGCATTAAGGATCTCTTGGTCAAAGTTGAAATTAGATGCATTCGTGCATTCGCATTTCAAGACACATCAGTGGGACTTTAAAGATTTGCTAAAGATTGTGAACAATATCAAAAATGTCCTTATTTAATCACTGGAGGTACATTTGAAATACGTTTTACAATGCCCTTGCATTTGTTTAATATTTAGTAAGTACATGTAAACAAAAACAAAATTAAATAATATTAAAATTACCTTAGCTGTTCCTTTTCTTTCCTTAGTATTCCAGTGTCCTCTTTGCTAAATATAAATTTGTGAGAAAGAATAAAAACTTGATCAATAAAACAGAGAAAAATTGGTAAAAACTTTTAATTGATGGTCACATTTAATAATTTTTGTTTTTAAACTTTTACCATCACATTAAGAGATTGTCATCTTGTCTCTATTAACACTTAATGAAATGTATTTAAAGCATATTCAGGACATAGAGGAAATGCAAATACAAAACTTTGAAAAGGCAATTGTATTCTACAAGGATTGTGAATTATTTACAATTTAGACACGTGTATAGGCTCAGTTCATATTTTTGTATTATTAAGTTATGCATCTGCCATCAATTCCTCCGACCGCCAGAGGGAGCCATCCCCTGAATACTGCCCTTTCCTCTTGCATCACTTCCTGTTCATACCTGTTATAAGCCGCGTTGTTTGTTCATCTTGTTGTGAAGTTCTGCCAGCTTACCCTGTCACTACCGAGCGTTTATTTACCCAGTCTGTTGATGCCACGTGTATGTTTCTATGCCTGCTTTTTGACCACGACTTTTGGATTAAGGATTTGGATTTGTTTGCTATCAGGACTGCCATTGCTGTTATCGACCCTGAGCCTGTTTGTTGACTACGCTATCGTCTCTGAACACCCTTTGTTTGTACTACTTTGTTTAATAAAGCACCGCATATGGATTCTAACAACCAACATAGTCAGTCTGCGGTACAGTAGAAAGTGTTATCAATATTTTTATCTCCAAACCACACACAAAAATGAAAACATTTTTCATACATGCTGCTCACATATTATAGTAGCAGAGTTTGTGCTGAATACAGTGTACTCAGACTTTAGCAATGAAAAGTTACAATTAACAGAAATAAGCACAAATATCAGTGCATGTCAAAACACCTCCAGGGTCCAGAAAACAGCTCAGACCCCGAAAGGTTAAAGTTACAGAGCAAAGCCAACATGCTCACGTCAGATACATTAAAAGTGACCGATAACTCATTCAAAACTCCTTCTGGTTCAAACTGAAATATGTTACCATACTGTACCTTCTTCTGAAGTTCGTATATGATTCCTCAGATTTTTGGAGTTGTGACCTGTGGTTAAAAATCTTAGTATTAATATTGATCTTTAAACCGTACATAAATGTTTGCCGTCTTGAAGTCCAAATGCATTAAGGATCTCTTGGTCAAAGTTGAAATTAGATGCATTCATGCATTAGCATTTCAAGACACTTCAGTGGGACTTTAAAGATTTGCTAAAGATTGTGAACAATATCAAAAATGCCCTTATTTAATCACTGGAGGTACATTTGAAATACGTTTTACAATGCCCTTGCATTTGTTTAATATTTAGTAAGTACATGTAAAAAAAAAAACAATTAAATAATAATAAAATTACCTTAGCTCTTTGTTTTCTTCCGTTAGTTTTCCAGTGTCCTCTTTGCTAAATATAAAGTTGAGAAAAAGAATAAAAACTTGATAAATAAAAAAAAAGAAAATTGGTAAAAACTTTTAATTGATGGTCACATTTAATAATTTCTGTTTTTTAACTTTTACCATCACATCAAGAGATTGTCATCTTGTCTCTATTAACACTAAATGAAAGGGGATCCAAGATAGCGGCTTAGTGAGCGTATTATCAGCCATTAAGGGGCTACAGGGTGGGAAAGCCCCTGTTGCTGATGGACTAGGTAGTGAATTTTATGCAGAGTTTCAGGATATTTCAGTTGACCCGCTTTTGGAAATGTTTAATTACTCTTTAGAGAGTGGTACTATCCCTCCTTCCCTACAGGAAGCAAATATTTCTTTGCTACTTAAAAAAGGGGAAACCACCGGAGGAATGTTCCTCTTATAGGCCAATATCTCTACTAAATTCTGATTTTAAAATCCTCTACTAAATTCTCGCTACAAGACTTGAAGTCATACTACCCCAGCTTGTTGGAGAAGATCAGACTGGCTTTATTAAAGGACGGAGTTCCAGTAATAATATTCATAGACTATTCACTATTATTCAGCTTTCACTGCAGCGGAGACTGGACAGTCTTGTCATCTCGATGGACGGCGAAAAGGCGTTCGACCGAGTTGAATGGCCTTACTTCTTTTATACACTAAGTCAGTTGTTCAGTTCAGTCATACACTTGTTCAGTCTGGGTGAACAATTTGTTAGTTGGGTCAAGTATACTAATCCCCTGGCTGCTGTGATAACTAATGGACTGCGTTCTACTTGTTTTAAGGTTAATAGGGGAACTCGACAGGGTTGTCCATTATCACCCCGTTTCTTTGCTTTAGTAATAGAACCATTGGCAGAGGCAATTAGGTCAAATTTAGATATACATGCTTTGACGATAGCTGACAAGCAGCATACAATTAATCTTTATGCTGATGACATTCTTATTTTCTTATCTAAACCAGAAATATCCATAATTAATCTTATTGCGGTTATTAAGGAATTTAGTGCCTTTTATGGTTATAAGATTAATTTGAGTAAATCTGAAGCCTAGGTAGCCTTCCTTTAAATTCAAACCTTTTCCCATTGAGGTGGTCTCGTTCTGGTTTTGAATATCTCGGAATAAATATAACACTTAAATTTAGTAGGAGTCCGATAGGACTCCTTCTTCAGCTTGACGGCATCCCTTACTTCCGGTTACCACCGGGTTCGGGGATTGCCGCCTCGACAGGCACCGGAGACCTTGCGTCCACAGCTCCGAGCAGCCGCTTTGACAATGGAGGTGGAGAACATGGTCCACTCGGACTCAATATCTCCAGCCTCCCTCGGGATCTGGTTGAAGCTCTGCCAGAGGCAGGAGTTGAAGATCTCTCTGACAGGAGACTCGGCCAAACGTTCCCAGCAGACCCTCACAGTACGTTTGGGTCTACCGAGTCTATCCAGCTTCCTCCCCCGCCATCGGATCCAACTCACCACCAGGTGGTGATCAGTTGACAGCTCCGCCCCTCTCTTCACCCGAGTGTCCAAGACATACGGCCGCAGGTCAGATGAAACGACCACAAAGTCGATCATTGACCTACGACCTAGGGTGTCCTGGTGCCATGTGCACTGATGGACACCCTTATGCTTGAACATGGTGTTCGTTATGGACAAACTGTAACTAGCACAGAAGTCCAATAACTGAACACCATTTGGGTTCAGATCCGGGGGGCCGTTCCTCCCAATCACACCCCTCCAGGTTTCACTGTCATTGCCCACGTGGGCGTTGAAGTCCCCCAGTAGAACGACGGAGTCCCCAGATTAGGCTTTTTAATCTTCTTATTTTCTGTGCCAGAAAATGTATACTTCTACAATGGATCTCAGATAGAGCCCCTTCCATTAAGATGTGGCATCGAACTATTCTCGAATATTTGTCACTGGACTACCTGACTTGTATATTACATGATAGGCGTTGTGCATTGCATAAAATTTGGGAGCCTTTTCTGGTGACATTGCCTCCATCTTGATGAGAGGATTAATGTAGGGATGGCTAATAGCTGGTTGATTTTGTTGGTTGTACTTTCAGAATTACTTATTATCTGTGTATTATTATCACCTACTCCTTTCTCCCTGACTTATGTACACATATACATTCTATGTATACAAATCTAATGTAATATATGTAAAAATGTTGTCCTTTTTTAATAAATGCCCCCATCCCCTATTTTTTCTTTAATTGTTATATTGTCATGTTTTCTGTGTTTGTTTAAAAGAAAAGTGAAAATCAATAAAACATATTAATACAAAAAAAGTTTCTTTAGAAAAATCATGTCTCATGTCTGTGTGGCAATTATTCGCTGAGTTACAGTTCATTTTCAGTTGCATTTCAGAATAGACTTCTCTGAAGTTGCATCGTGTTTGTGTTCTTTATTTTACGAAAAGCAGAACATTTAGTTTTTATTGTGAATATTCACAAATAAAGATATATTTATATACTTAACAGTTTTGACTAATGTATAACACTTGTCTGTATGACAAATGGAGTTATTTGAGTCTCTTTGGCACTGATAAGAAAAATAATCGAGGAGTTTGCAGTGTTTTTAATATATATATATATATGTTTTTTAAAAATAATGAAATAGTGTTATTACTATAGTAATAATCCTTATTCTTATATTTTAATTTAGTTCTAAAACAATAATCCTAATGAATATTAGTCATATTGATCTAAAAGCACCACATTCTGGGGCCAAATTGTGCAGCCCTACAAGTAGACACAAAGCACCTGGTGATCTGTATCCTTTTTTGTGAATTTTAAATCGCAATTTTAACAGGGACTAGACTAGATGCCACTGCAGACTCAAACTTTCACACAAGTCTCTTCAAATGTTTTTTCTCTAAGAGCGCTGTACCAACTGGTCCAGAAAACAGCTCAGACCCCGAAAGGTTAAAGTTACAGAGCAAAGCCAACATGCTCACGTCAGATACATTAAAAGTGACCGATAACTCATTCAAAACTCCTTCTGGTTCAAACTGAAATATGTTGCCATACTGTACCTTCTTCTGAAGTTCACAAATGATTCCTGGAGTTGTGACCTGTGGTTAAAAATCTTAGTATTAATATTGATCTTTAAACCGTACATAAATGTTTGCCGTCTTGAAGTCCAAATGCATTAAGGATCTCTTGGTCAAAGTTGAAATTAGATGCATTCGTGCATTCGCATTTCAAGACACATCAGTGGGACTTTAAAGATTTGCTAAAGATTGTGAACAATATCAAAAATGTCCTTATTTAATCACTGGAGGTACATTTGAAATACGTTTTACAATGCCCTTGCATTTGTTTAATATTTAGTAAGTACATGTAAACAAAAACAAAATTAAATAATATTAAAATTACCTTAGCTGTTCCTTTTCTTTCCTTAGTATTCCAGTGTCCTCTTTGCTAAATATAAATTTGTGAGAAAGAATAAAAACTTGATCAATAAAACAGAGAAAAATTGGTAAAAACTTTTAATTGATGGTCACATTTAATAATTTTTGTTTTTAAACTTTTACCATCACATTAAGAGATTGTCATCTTGTCTCTATTAACGCTTAATGAAATGTATTTAAAGCATATTCAGGACATAGAGGAAATGCAAATACAAAACTCTGAAAAGGCAATTGTATTCTACAAGGATTGTGAATTATTTACAATTTAGACACGTGTTTAGGCTCAGTTCATATTTTTGCATTATTAAGTTATGCATCTGCCATCCATTCCTCCGACCGCCAGAGGGAGCCATCCCCTGAATACTGCCCTTTCCTCTTGCATCACTTCCTGTTCATACCTGTTATAAGCCGCGTTGTTTGTTCATCTTGTTGTGAAGTTCTGCCAGCTTACCCTGTCACTACCGAGCGTTTATTTACCCAGTCTGTTGATGCCACGTGTATGTTTCTATGCCTGCTTTTTGACCACGACTTTTGGATTAAGGATTTGGACTTGTTTGCTATCAGGACTGCCATTGCTGTTATCGACCCTGAGCCTGTTTGTTGACTACGCTATCGTCTCTGAACACCCTTTGTTTGTACTACTTTGTTTAATAAAGCACTGCATATGGATTCTAACAACCAACATAGTCAGTCTGCGTTACAGTAGAAAGTGTTATCAATATTTTTCTCTCCAAACCACACACAAAAATTCAAACATTTTTCATACATGCTGCTCACATATTATAGTAGCAGAGTTTGTGCTGAATACAGTGTACTCAGACTTTAGCCATGAAAAGTTACAATTAACAGAAATAAGCACAAATATCAGTGCATGTCAAAACACCTCCAGGGTCCAGAAAACAGCTCAGACCCCGAAAGGTTAAAGTTACAGAGCAAAGCCAACATGCTCACGTCAGATACATTAAAAGTGACCGATAACTCATTCAAAACTCCTTCTGGTTCAAACTGAAATATGTTGCCATACTGTACCTTCTTCTGAAGTTTGCCAATGATTCCTGGAGTCGTAACCTGTGGTTAAAAATCTTAGTATTAATATTGATCTTTAAACCGTACATAAATGTTTGCCGTCTTGAAGTCCAAATGCATTAAGGATCTCTTGGTCAAAGTTGAAATTAGATGCATTCGTGCATTCGCATTTCAAGACACTTCAGTGGGACTTTAAAGATTTGCTAAAGATTGTGAACAATATCAAAAATGCTCTTATTTAATCACTGGAGGTACATTTGTAATACGTTTTACAGTGCCCTTGCATTTGTTTAATATTTAGTAAGTACATGTAAACCAAAAAAACACAATTAAATAATAATAAATTACCTTAGCTCTTCCTTTTCTTCCGTTAGTTTTCCAATTTTCTCTTCGCTAAATATAAAGTTGAGAGAAAGAAAAAAAACTTGATAAATAAAAAAAGAGAACATTGGTAAAACTTTTAATTGATGGTCACATTTAATAATTTTTGTTTTTAAACTTTTACCATCACATCAAGAGATTGTCATCTTTTCTCTATTAACACTTAATGAAATGTATTTAAAGCATATTCAGGACATAGAGGAAATGCAAATACAAAACTTTGAAAAGGCAATTGTATTCTACAAGGATTGTGAATTATTTACAATGTAGACACGTGTTTAGGCTCAGTTCATATTTTTGTATTATTAAGTTATGCATCTGCCATCCATTCCTCCGACCGCCAGAGGAAGCCATCCTCTGAATACTGCTCTTTCCTCTTGCATCACTTCCTGTTCATACCTGTTATAAGCCGCGTTGTTTGTTCATCTTGTTGTGAAGTTCTGCCAGCTTACCCTGTCACTACCGTGCGTTTCTTTACCCAGTCTGTTGATGCCACGTGTATGTTTCTATGCCTGCTTTTTGACCACGACTTTTGGATTAAGTATTTGGGCTTGTTTGCTATCAGGACTGCCATTGCTGTTATCGACCCTGAGCCTGTTTGTTGACTACGCTATCGTCTCTGAACACCCTTTGTTTGTACTACTTTGTAATAAAGCACAGCATATGGATTCTAACAACCAACATAGTCAGTCTGCGTTACAGTAGAAAGTGTTATCAATATTTGTCTCTCCAAACCACACACAAAAATTAAAACATTTTTCATACATGCTGCTCACATATTATAGTAGCAGAGTTTGTGCTGAATACAGTGTACTCAGACTTTAGCCATGAAAAGTTACAATTAACAGAAATAAGCACAAATATCAGTGCATGCCAAAACACCTCCAGGGTCCAGAAAACATCTCAGGTTACGTATGTAACCATGGTTCCCTGAGAGGTAACAAGACGCTGTGTCAAAGCGCTGCGTCATGAAACACTCGTAAAATCAGTCCAGTGGCGTGATGGGACGTCATAGGCGGGTGGCGTCATTGACCAGGAAACTATAAAGCACCTCTGAACCAAACAGTGTCAGCTTCTGAAAAAGTCGAACAAGTCGGTCACAGGCGTGACACAAGCGACACAGCAATGCAGTTCCCTCTCAGGGAGCCATGGTAACAAACGTAACCTGAGACGTTCTCTTTCAAGGGAACTCGTGCTGCGGGAACTCAATTCTCACGCCGCCATAACTCTCAAGTGCCTGTATATGTGAAGTCGTAGTGCACATTAAGCTACAAGCACCCGAGAACCTGGAGTAGAGGCTACATCTAGGTTGTAAAACCTCACAAAAGTGTGCGGAGAGGACCACCCTGCCTCATCACACACCTCCTGCAGGGAGACTTCTGACAGAAGAGCCAAAGAGGCAGCCCTACTCCGAGTAGAGTGGGCTCGGACCTTTAGTGGTGAAGGTTGGCCGGCCGACTCATATGCGAGTGAAATAGCCTCGACTATCCACTTGCTTAGCTTCTGCTTAGATGCGGAAGCTAATCTAAGTTTCCCTTTATTTGGAGACCTGAAACAGATGAACAACTGCTCAGATTTCCGCCATAGGGCATCTCTGTGGACGTAAGCATCTAGTGCCCTCGCTGGGCAGAGCAGATTTAATTTCTCCTGGTCTGAATTCTGAAAGGGAGGCGGAGAGAAGGCCTGTAGCATTATAGGACCTGCCACGTTCATGGGAACTTTGGGGACATATCCTTCTTTCGGAAATAGAAAAGCTTTCACCATACCTGGTGCAAACTCAAGACAGGAGGGAGCAACAGATAATGCTTGCAAATCCCCTACTCTCTTTAGAGAAGAAATAGCCAAGAGGAACAGAGTTTTTAATGTGAGAAACTTTTCTGGCACCTCCTCAATCGGCTCAAAGGGGGCCAAAGCTAGACCTTCTAGCAACACGGCCAGATCCCAGGTCGGCACCCTCGAGCGTGCCGCAGGCCTTAGCCTCAGAGTACCACGAAGGAAGCGAGTAACCCACGGATGTTTCCCCACCGATGCACCATCCAGATGGACGTGATAGGCAGATATTGCCGTCACATATACTTTCAAGGTGGACGGGGATAACCCTGAAGAGAACTTTTCTTGCAGAAAATCTAGCACTGAGTTGACTTGGCAGTTGACTGGATTTCACGAGTTCACACTTACATATAATTTATGGAGAGTCATTTAAATGCGTATTTGGCGTGCTGTCCGGGGGGAGGGCTTCGAGCTCGGAATTTGGACCTGAACCCAAAGTACCCCCCATGTATGTAAGTGGTTGATGAATAAAAGTGGTGAAAAAGGGGTGGTGGAGGGTTGCTGGAAAACTGTCAATGAACAGAGGTAAGACTGCTGCGTGTATATATACCTCTTATTGATGATTAGCTGATTGCTCTCCACCTGTGTCAATTATCTGAACGTACTCCTCCCGAACTTTGTTTATAAAACATCATTTAGAGAATGGTTGGAACACCAAGCGACAAAGTGACTCTCCATTTAAGGGCATACAGCATCCTCGTTGAAGGAGCTCTGGAGTGCAATATGGTCTCAACCACCTCGGCAGAGAGACCTGAGTCTATGAGCTGAGCCCCCTCAGGGGCCAAGCCCACAGTTTCCATAACTTCGGCCTCGGGTGCAAGACTGACCCCGACGCCTGGGAGAGAAGGTCCCTCCTGATTGGAATCTCCCTCGAGAAGAGACACAATGTCCGATATACTCGGCCCGGCCAGAACGGGGCTATTAGTAACAGACGGACCCCGTCCCGGCGTACTCTCTCCAGCACTCCTGGTAGCAACGCCAGAGGGGGGAAGGCGTACAGACGCAGCCTCAGCCACGTCTGCACCATGGTATCCAACCCCAGAGGGGCTGGATGTGTGAGGGAGTAAAACAGGGGACAGTGTGTTGTCTCTTGAGACGCAAACAGATCCACCTGAGCCTGACCAAAGCAGCTCCATAAGAGCTCCACCACCTCGGGGTGGAGTCTCCAACCCCCTGGCACCACTCCTGGTCACGGAGTCTATGATCGATTTCACCCTGGCGGGCGCCAGGCACACCCTCATGGTGTTTGTGTCCAAAATTACACAGAGAAAAGTGGTACTCTGTTGTGGAGATAGCACACTTTTCTTTGCGCTTAACCGCAACGCCTTCATATGAGTGAGCACAGCATCTCGATGCCGAGCCGCTAGATGTTCCGACTCTAGAATCAGCCAGTCGTCTATGTAGTTCAGAAAGCGGATGCCCTGGAGTCTCAGAGGAGCCAAAGCAGCATCCATGCATTTTGTGAAGGTGCAGGGTGATAATGCTAGGCCGAATGGAAGAACCTGATATTGGAATGCTTCGCCCCCGAAAGCAAACCTGAGGAACTTCCTGTGTTGAGGAAGGATGGAGACATGGAAGTATGCGTCTTTTAGATCTATTGTGACACACCAGTCCTCGGACCTGATCTGACACATGATCTGTTTTAGAATGAGCATTTTGAACTTCAACTTCTTTACCACCCGATTTAGCTGGCGCAGATCTAGAATAGGACGCAGAACTCCACCCTCTCTATAGCCTCTTTTCGCAGAAGAGTCTGTACCTCTTGCTCCATTACCAGAGCCTGCTCAGAGTTTACCACTGTGGATAGTACCCCGTTGAACTTGGGCGGGTGTGACCCGAATTGTATTTTGTTCCCTTTTTCTATTGTACGCAAGACCCAATCTGAGATATTTGGCAGAAGTTTCCACGCTGCCAGAAAATCTACTAAGGGAACCAGCCTCTCGAGGCTGGCCTCTGGATTTTATTGTGTGGACAGCCCGGTGTCCTGAAACAGCGCGCCGTCAGGAAGCAACCGAACTGACCCACTTTGGACCCTCCTTGGAGGTAGCGAGCATACCCGCATCCTTGAAAGGGAACAGCTCAGACCCCGAAAGGTTAAAGTTCCAGAGCAAAGCCAACATGCTCACATCAGATACATTAAAAGTGACCGATAACTCATTCAAAACTCCTTCTGGTTCAAACTGAAATATGTTGTCATACTGTACCTTCTTCTGAAGTTCACAAATGATTCCTCAGATTTTTGGAGTCGTAACCTGTGGTTAAAAATCTTAGTATTAATATTGATCTTTAAACCGTACATAAATGTTTGCCGTCTTGAAGTCCAAATGCATTAAGGATCTCTTGGTCAAAGTTGAAATTAGATGCATTCGTGCATTCACATTTCAAGACACTTCAGTGGGACTTTAAAGAAAGATTGTGAACAATATCAAAAATGCCCTTATTTAATCACTGGAGGTACATTTGAAATACGTTTTACAATGCCCTTGCATTTGTTTAATATTTAGTAAGTACATGTAAACAAAAAAAAAACACAATTAAATAATAATAAAATTACCTTAGCTCTTCCTTTTCTTCCGTTAGTTTTCTTCCGTTAGTGTCCTCTTTGCTAAATATAAAGTTGAGAGAAAGAATAAAAACTTGATAAATAAAAAAGAGAAAATTGATAAAAACTTTTGATGGTCACATTTAATAATTTCTGTTTTTTAACTTTTACCATCACATTCTCATCTTGTCTCTATTAACACTAAATGAAAGGGGATCCAAGATGGCGGCTTAGAGAACGGTCGTGTTGATCAGATGTTGCAGATTATTGTTGTTATTTTTAATGGAGGAGTCCATTATTTTATGTGGGGTTTGCTGCATCGTTTGCTATGAGTCTAGACTCCTATTTTCTGAAACAATCGAACAACATGCCTCACAGGAGCACTAAAAACTCAAGCAAATCAGAGTAGGAGCATAGCCATCAGAGTGAGGATGATGCTGTTGCTTGCACAGATGCTAACGCGAATATTTCCGACCCTGCCCTGCACCAAGTTATTATGGAGATCACGGATAACATTTAGAAATGAATCGATAAAAAGTTGAGTCTGCTGTCATAACTGTTGAACCAACAGAAGGAAAAGCTCGACGACCATGAAAAACGAATCACCGAAACTGAGAACCGAATTTCCGCGGTGGAAGATGAGGCTGCGCCGGTTGAAGGCAAACTTGAGACGCTAGAGAGACGAGTTCGGGAGCTAACAGATCATGTAGATGATTTGAAAAACAGAGGGAGACAAAAGAGCATACGCATTATTGGACTTCCTGAAAAAGCAGAACTTGATCGCCCCATTAAGTTTTTTGAATCATGGCTACCGAATGCTCTTGGTATTGAAACGAAATCGGGCCGCATGAAGATCGATAGGGCCCATCGCGTTCCAGGCGGACCGCGTCCTTGTACCTAAGGGCGTTTTGGTCAGATTCCACAACTATGTGGACAAAGAACGGGTCGTTATTGCAGCGAGAGCATTGTGGAATGGAGAGCAAGCTTTGATGTTTGGACATTTCTCTGCTGCCGTTCTGCGTAAACGCAAACTATTCAACGAGGTCAAGAAATGTCTGAGGGCGGCCGGGGCTACTTAGGCACAGCTTTATCCTTCCTCTCTCAAAGTCACCCACCGGGGAGCTACTAACGTGTTTCAGGATCCATCTGAAGTGAACGTTACACCTACGCTACATTCCTGACTCGCTCCATTTTATATTAAGCTCCCTCTTATATAACCATGTGTGCGTTTATGGTCCGCATATCTACTAGCGTAACATGTTAACCCCTTTACAGTCAGGTATCGCCAACGGCCCCAGATTACTGTCGTTCAACATTCACTGCTCGTTAAACCATCACACTCTAATTTAATCTGGAAAAACTTGGTATAATTATAAAGATTAAAGCCTCCAGCTTCGTTATTTGACCACTGTTTGTGATAAAACGAGGTTCCAGTGACATTAATTTCTTAATTTATGTCAGGAGTGCAAAATAACCGATCTGTAATGAACAATATTTTGAATGAAATATCAACAAGAATCAAAAGCCAGCCACGTCTTCTCCGTTTCATTTGTGCTCACACACATGCACTTATCCGTTCGGGTTCTTAGTGAAACAGTGCGCATATTTGGACAAAGATAGATTTATTATCACGTTTGCAAAATATTCGTCATACAGAATAACATTTCTATTCATTTCTCACTGAATTATGTTGATCTGAAGAGCTGAATGACATTCAGAGCAATCTCTGGCTGTGTTCTTCCTGATGGACGTCACTTATGATGATCTCAGAGCTCTCTCACTCGCTGTACAGCTGTCAATCATCTTACATGACACGACGTGATCATAATCCTGCCCCTTGTGGTCACGCTGTTCAGTGCACGCCTCATCTCATCTCTCCGTTGTAAACATTGCCAACATATGAACCAAGAAGCTACTAAAGGCAAGATTACGATGGCATATGGTTGTGTGTTTTATCACCTTACGTGCCGCTCAAGTAGGCTATAAGGCACTGTCCTTGCCATTAATGCTTAATTGGATAACTCGCCTACGTGTGCGATTCGGTGGCTGGGATAAACATAAACCTACCAACATCGTGTTTGTATTTAAGTTCCTCTTGTTCATTCACTCCTTGTCTGGTCCCCGTTATGATTAGTGTTGCGTTTGCCTGCCTGTGGTTTAGTTATTATTAAACACGTTTGTATTTGCAACTCCTTGTCTTCTGCCTGTTCCTGAGCACTCATCCGTGACATAACCAATGTTATGTGACTAAAATTAATTTTTTTCCTCTCGCAATAAGTCATTCAAAAAATTATGCCACGGATGTTGGTAGGTTTATGTTTATCCCAGCCACCGAATCGCACATGTATTTACTGTCATTACTAGGTTAAAGTTACGCCACTGTCCTTATTAGGAGAAAACATATGTCGTTTTAACAACATAAGATCTCGTTGTTAAGACATACTTGAGTGGGAAAAAAATATGTAGGCCCTGTGTGACCGTAGTAGGTGACCTGTAAATGCAAAAAAAGGTCTTGGTTACGTATGGTAACCCTCGTTCCCTGAAGGAGGGAACGGAGACGTACGTCGGACGTCATCAACGAATTGGGATCACTTCAGGGAGCCCCTATCTGCTTTGAGATTTAGAGAACAGGTCAATGGGCCATTGGCGTGCGAGATTTGCATCTCGCTCTCCGCCCCACACCGTGGGTATAAACAGGAAGCGAGGGCAGCGCACTATTATTTTTCACTGAGGAGCCGAACTAGTGACTAGTGGCCATGCAGTGATGGTACAGCAACTGTGGCGACGGGACGTGAAATTAATCATCCTCAATGAACCGTCTCCGGCATGATGACTCCGATTGTTCGAATATTACAATTTAATAATTGTTTCATCAATATGGCATCCTCAATAAACCCGTCTCCGGCGTGATGACTCCGATATTTCGATTATTCCTATTTAATAATTATTTAATCAACACATCCTCAAAAAACCCGTCTCCAGCGTGTTGCCTCCGATCCTTCGAATATTCCGATCTATTATGACCTCTGACCGGTAAAGTTGCCAGAATAATAATCATACGCTGTTTGTTATTTGGCCAGAGGAGAACTGGCACCCCGACTGAGCCTGGTTTCTCCCAAGGTTTATTTTTCTCCATTATGCTCCTGATGGGGTTTTGGTTTCCTTGCCACTGTTGCCTCTGGCTTGGCTTGCTCAGTTGGGGACACTACATTTTTCAACTAAATATCCAAATAAATCTAATTAAGAAACTAAATTAACCATATAAACAAAATTACTGATCTAAAGCCCACACTGTCACTGTATGATAATTGAAATGAACCGATGAATTTCTCCAGAATGGCTATATGGCTGAATAAAATTCTGTTGCATTATTTTCCGGTTTAACACTGTAAAGCTGCTTTGAAACAATCTGCATTGTTAAAAGCGCTGTATAAATAAAGTTCACTTGACTTGACTTGACTTACGTCTCCGTTCCCTCCTTCAGGGAACGAGGGTTACAATACATAACCGAAATGTTCCCTTTCAGTCGGTCACGTTCGATGTATGTCGTTTGTAACGACGAATTGGGATCCCTTTGGAAAACCCCACAGTTACTACCACTTCCAGCGCCCAGCGAAGAGCCCCTCAGACCCCATCTGTTCCGGGTGGGAAAACTCACGCAGGGAGAGTCACTGCTGCTGTTCCGCAAGACCCACTCAGCAGACTATTGTGCTGGGAAAGTGTGCCCAGAGGGGCCGCTGCGGAAGCCACATCATGCCCAGAGGGAGTTAACATGTGGAGAATACATGTATAGACTGGCCTTGGGCAGTACCAGTCCCAGGGGTGGCCCCGGCCTTGTAGGCGGGGGAACAACACCGCACTGAGACGGCAGAGTGAGCTCTGCCGAGGGAAAGACACAGGCTCGCTGTAGGGAGCCGTACCATGGAAGAGTACACATATGGGACCGCCGTGGGGGTCACAACATATGGAACACAGCCTAACACAAGTTCCACCGATGCATACGAATGTTAAACCTGGCGTCGGACGCTCCGCCACGTCCGACTGCTGCGGGTTGCGGAGGACTCGACAGCATTCGCCGTTCTGGGGAACTCGACTGGAGCAGATAAGCACACGTATCCGTTCCGTGGGGAAGGGAATGGCGCAGCAAGCTGATACTTAGAAAGGGCACTCCAGTGTTACTGACTATGGGAAGTGAGCACACAGGAAGATACTGGCTCTACACGGAAGCTATAGAATCTAGCGAACGTGTTAGGTGTCGCCCAGCCCGCAGCTCTACAATATCTGTCAGCGAGGCGCCACGAGCCAGCGCCCAGGAAGAAGCAACACCCCTAGTGGAGTGGGCTCTAACCCCGAGCGGGCAGGGCACGTCTTGGGATTCATACGCCAAGACGATGGCATCCACTATCCAGTGGGCCATCCTCTGCTTGGAGACAGCCTTTCCCTTCTGCTGTCCTCCGATAACAGACGAAGAGCTGCTCTGAGGTCCTGAAGCTTTGCGTTCTGTCCAGCCTGTGGTAGGCCAATTAGAACCTCCGCGTCCCATCCAGGAACCAGACATGGAGTTTGCCGAGGTCTGGACATGGGTGCCATAGGGTGCCCCGTCTCTGAGTCAGGAGGTCCTTCCTCAGAGGAATGGGCCATGGAGGTGCTGTCGCGAGGAGCACTAGTTCCAGGAACCAACTCCGGTTGGGCCAATACAGAGCAACCAACAGGACTTGCTCCTCGTCCTCCCTGACGTTGCACAGTGTCTGTGCAAGAAGGCTCACTGGGGGAAACGCATATTTGCGTAGGCCCCGGGGCCAGCTGAGTGCCAGGGCATCCGAGCTGAGGGTCCTCCCGGTCAGTGAATAGAACAACTGGCAATGGGTTGTGTCCAGGGGCGGCAAACAGGTCTACCTGTGCGGTCCCGAAACGACTCAAGATCAGCTGGACCACCTGGGGATGGAGTCTCCACTGTCCCGGGAGCACTGGCTGTCGTGAGAGCTCGTCGGCTGCACAACTAATCAGGCCCGGAATGTGAATGGCACGAAACGACCTCAGAGACTTCTGACTCCAGAGGAGGAGATGGCGGACGAGTTGTGACATGCGACAGAAGCGTAGACCACACTGTTTTTTTGATGTACGCAATGGCCGCTATGTGCAGAACGTGCTTGCCTAGTAGCGGCGTTTTGAAGCGGCCCAGCGCCAGACAAACTGCTAACAACTCCAGGCAATTATATGCCATTGCAGTTGAGGCCCCGTCCACAGACCCGAAACACCCCAGCCAGTGGATGAGGCATCCGTGGAGACAGCAGCATGACTGGACACTTGTTCTAGAGGCACTCCTGCCCGTAGAAATGAAGGGTCCGACCACGGGCTGAAGGTTTGGCGGCATCTCGGCGTCACTTGGACACGGAGGGATCCGCTGTGCCACGCCCATCTCGGGACTCGTTTGTGTAGCCAGCGTTGAAGCGGTCTCATATGAAGCAATCCCAGCGGCGTTACTGTGGCTGCGGATGCCATATGCCCCAGGAGCCTCTGAAAATATTTCAGTGGTACCACTGTCCTGCATTTGACAGAATTCAAGCAGTTAAAAACCGACTGGACGCGGTCCTCAGTGAGGTGCGCTGTCAGACCGACCAAGTGCAGCTCCTTAGAGAGAAAAGAGATCCTCTGTGTGGGGCAGAGTTTGCTCTTTTCTCCATTGACCTGAAACCCCAACAGACTGAGGTGCCCCATGCTCTCTCATGGGAGCAATGGCCGCCTCCGAGACTTTCGTGAAGACACGGGGCGACAGGGACAGCCCGAAGGGTGAGACTTTGCACTGATATAGGCTGGACTTCCTGCTTCGCTACAGTTCGGACGCTCTTGCTTACTGCTCCGTGCTTTGCTCTTTCGCTTCTATATTTTATCTCATAATTTCAACTTCAGCAAATCAGCACAGTGCTCAAACGACAAAGCTTGACTCCAATGATAAAATTAGAAACTGGATGACTGGTGACTGGATTACTAAACAAAAAGCGGAATATTTCAACCGACCAGCCTCCCACTGCCTTCAGCTTACATTCCGGAGAAGGGAAAACACAGCTGCCTACATTCAAAAGGATAAGAAAATGCCTCTTCTAGAATCTACTTGCTGCACAAACTGCCACAGACTTTTACAAAGGATTGCAGTTCTTGAAACAAAGTTATTTGCGGAACCATCTAACCAGACGAATCACACAGCAGAGCTTCATCATGAACGCCGTCTGCACACTGCCGGTGAGTCCCATAAATGTAGTGCTACTCAAGAGAAACAAGTAACTGATCAACACACTAATCGATGGCACAAACAGGGAGCGAGACCCAAAGGCACTCGAGACATCAGATTGTCACGAGCATCACATATTGCCGCAGTAGCATGCTCTACCCCAGACACAAGGATTACAAACACTTGTTTAATAACACCAAATATACATCTTGAAAACAGATTTGAAGTGTTAATGAATGTGGGTGAGGAATCCCCAAACGTGATGAATGTGACCGAACACAGATCGAATCAGCCCGCAGCTAACACTGATGCTAACAGGCGCTCAAGGTCGAGCAGACAGCGGCCGTCAGCTCAGAGCACAGCCGAGCCCAGGACTCTGATAGTGGGGGACTCCACAGTCAGAAACATTAGCAGCAGGGATACAACTACATGCTGCCTTCCACAAGCAACAGTTTCTGATGTCAACAGGGAACTTAAGAACATTCTGATGAAACATAAGACTGCACATCGACTTATCATTCATGTGGGGAAGAACGATATTCAGAGAGAGCAGTCAGAACTCCTTAAGAGGGATTTCAATGAACTTTTTGAAACACTTAAAAAACTGAAAGTTCAGCCGTTCATCAGTGGACCACTTCCAGCAAGAGGAACAAATAGGTTCTCACGGCTACTTGGGCTTAATACATGGCTGCAAAAAACCTGCAACATGAAGGGAGTGAACTTTATCGACAACTTTAATCTCTTCTGGAGTCAAAGACAACTGTTTACATCAAATGGCCTCCACCCAAACAAACTCGGTGCAAGAGTGCTAAAGGACAATATTTATTTTTCCCTTCATCATCCCTCAGCTGTGTGTGCTAACCATCTCAACCTGGATGGCTCACACACTCCAGTACAGAGTATAGACGATCACAGGACTTCATTTCAGCATCTGAATGGACATGCGGCTGATACACCCCACAAGGACAATGATAACACCACGCAGCCGCAACAACCACTTCTCATGGACACACTCCCAGCTGAGCCCCGCCCTCAGAGCTCACCACAGACACACTGCGACGGATTAGAACTGCTCCAAATGACACAGATCGAGGCACTAAACAGTAACATCTCAGCCCAGACTGTGGAAAGTGTGGAGGCACTGGTAAAAATGGGGACCATCGGGGGTGAGACTGGTGAACTTTTACACCTTATGTGTGGTCTGAGCAATAAGCTGGAACAAATGTCTAAGTCAATCAATGAACATATAATGGACGATAACATATTGCAGCCTCTGGTAACACCAGACCAACAGCCCCCCTCACCAGACTTGTTATTCCTCTCTTCAGCATCCCCGCTTCTGAGCTTCACAGAGAAAATGGATTTTGCTTACACTGGAACCAGACAATCACACTCGATCGCTGCGAGCCCCCAGATATCAACCAAAGAGGGCCGAGCACCACAAGCACTAAAGACTGTGGGCCCAGCTCGCTCTGCCCCTCCTCCTGTGAGATTTCTCCGGTCACAATGCCACGGCCCACACCCTCCTCCATCTGCACCAAAAACAACTGATACCAACTCTCAGTGATGTATTATGGGTCCTCGCAACGTAAACAGCAACCTTATCAAATGTTTACAAAACAAGCGGGAACCCATTGTGCCTGTCTCTTTCTCAATTTCCGTTCTGTTACGTGATAGAAAGTTTAAGGCCTTCTCAGGCCGTATGGCCAACCCATCTAATCTGCGGCCTGTTACTTGTCAACCTAACATTACTGTGGGGGAAAAAATTAAAATGAATACTGTTAAGTTAGCACTTTTAAACATCCGTTCACTTAAAAACAAATCATTTCTAGTCAACGACTTAATAACCACAAACAACCTAGATTTTTTGCTTCTAAATGAAACGTGGCTAGAAGACAGCTGCAGTGCAACAGTCCTCAATGAAACAGCCCCTCCTAACTTTACTTTTATGAGTGTCTGCAGGGCAAAATATTGCCCAGCTTTTATTGATGACTTTACAGAGCTGTTATCAGCAATCTCATCTGAGTATGACTGTTTTGCTATTGCTGGGGATTTTAACATTCACACTGATAATGCGGAATCCAGTGCAACTAAAGATCTCATGACTGTTCTTAACACTTTTGATTTGACACAACATGTACACGGACCCACACATGATCGTGGACACACTCTAGATTTACTCATCAGTAAGGGTCTAAACATTTCATCGATAGTTATTAAGGATGTGGCACTGTCTGATCATTTCTGTATTTTCTTTGATATATCAATCTCTCCTGCCATTGAAACTAGATCTGTCTCTGTCAAAAAGAGATGCTTAAATGAGAACACTAGTGTGCTGTTTATGAAGGCTATATCTTTAACACCAAGCATATCTGCAGACTCTGTTGATTTTCTCCTTGACTCTTTTAACTCAAAAGTTAAGAGTGTAATTGATGATATTGCTCCTGTGAAAGTCAGAAAAAAGAGTGGCAAACAAAAAGCACCTTGGAGAAACTCAACAGCAGTGCAATTAATGAAAAGACAATGCAGGAAAGATGAGCGCATGTGGCGAAAGACAAAACTTGTAGTCCATTACAACATCTATAAAGACAGTCTTCGTGCTTTCAATGTGGAACTAGGCAAAGCTAGACAGACCTTCTTTACAAATATTATAAACAGAAACATAAACAACACGCGCACTCTTTTTGCTACTGTAGAGAGACTAACAAACCCTCCGAGTCACATTCCCTATGAAATGCTCTCAGACAGCAAATGTAGTGAGTTTGCTTTCTTCTTCTCCGAGAAAATCATTAATATCAGAAATGCGATCAGCACATCCTTGAGTTGCTCTGGGGTGAGTCAGATCAGACCACAACCTCAGAAAGTTACTATGACTGATTTCGAAGCAATTGATGGTAAAATTTTAGAAGAAACGGTACAGCACCTAAAAACATCAACCTGCGCCCTTGACACACTCCCCACTTCTTTTTTCAAAAGTGTGTTTAGAAGCAGATCTCCTAGAAGTGGTAAACGCCTCACTTCTTTCTGGGACTTTTCCAAACTCCCTTAAAACCGCAGTAGTTAAGCCTCTCCTGAAAAAGAGAAATCTGGATAACTCCATACTGAGCAACTACAGACCAATCTCAAATCTCCCCTTCATAGGCAAGATCATTGAAAAGTTGTTTTCATTTAGCTTAACAAATTCTTGAACTCAAACGGATACTTTGACAGCTTCCTGAACAGATCAGATGTGCTCCAACAGTAGCCACTTTCAGATCCAGACTCAAAACACATCTGTGCCTTCTGTCCAGACTCAAAACACATCTGTTCAGCTGTGCATTTACTGAATGAGCACTGTGCTACTGTACATTCAAATGATTGCACCTTATCTTATGCTTTTACTGTGTTCATTTTACTTTTTATTTTATGAATATTTTAAATTTATTTCTGTGTAAAGCACTTTGAATTGCCACTGGGCCACTGCACCTTATCTTAAGCATTTACTGTTTTTATTATACTTTTTATTTATTTATTTATTTTTATTTTGTTAAGGCTGACTGGGTGGAAGAGGTTGAGAGACGGGGGAGCGATAAATCGAAATCCCTCCGGTGCGAGGATGATCCGTTTAGATCCGCTCAGACGGATAGATCTGTATAGCCTTGGTAGTGAGAGGAAGGACCGTGTAGATCCGCTCTGACGGTCGAACAAAGTAGAGATAGCCCCGGTGTTCCTGTCCGGGAAGATTTGTCTGTAAGGGTAATGTTTAAATGCACAGTTACCTGACAAATATTTTTTGAGTTCTCTCTCTAGTAAGTGATGTCTCTGATCAGGTAAGACATGAATTTGGTTTTGACTACCTGAGTGGCATCACTGAATTATTGTGGTTCGAGTCCACATAGTTATGGCCAAGAAGATTTGTCTGTAAGGGTACTGTCTAAACGCACAGTTAGCTGACAAATAGTTTTAAAGTAAACCTGACTCTCCATTTTCTTCCACCCCAGACAGGGGATTTCATCTTTATTTTATATTTGCCTAAAATCACCTTAATAGGTCTTTAATTGCTCATTGCTGCGGTTGATCTGACACTGCCAGCCATTTTGCCACATCTTGTCTTCTTCTTTGCGCTTGTTATTGACTGTATTTATAATTTTACAGCTATTTTGCCTAAAATCACCTTAATAGGTCTTTAATTGCTCATTGCTGCGGTTGATCTGACATTGCCAGCCATTTTGGCACGTCTTGTCTTCTTCTTTGCGCTTGTTATTGACTGTAATTATCATTTTACAGCTATTTTGCCTCAAATCACCTTAATAGGTCTTTAATTGCTCATTGCTGCAGTTGATCTGACACTGCCAGCCATTTTGGCATGTCTTGTCTTCTTCTTTGCGCTTGTTATTGACTCTAATTATCATTTTTCGGCTATTTTGCCTAAAATCACCTTAATAGGTCTTTAATTGCTCATTGCTGCAGTTGATCTGACATTGCCAGCCATTTTGGCACGTCTTGTCTTCTTCTTTGCGCTTGGCCCCGATAATGGCTGCTTGCAGCTATATTTAGGGCTCAAGCCTGAAAGGGCGCAGAGCCCTATTGTTCTTCCTCGGTTTCTTATTATTATTATTTTATCGACTTCTCGGGCACTTTTGGGGCTCTTACCATGCTCAAAAACTCTTGAAACTTAGCACACACATCGGAATGCGCGGCCATCAGAGCCGGGCTGAAGCTGGTACCCGGGCGTGGCAGGGGGACTCAACAGCGCCCCCTAAAGTGGGGTCTGAAAACTTGGTCTATATATCAAACACACTTGCACGTACATGTATGAAACTCGGTACACATATAGACCTCATCGGGCCGAACAACTTTCGTGCTCTAAGTTACGTGTCAGCCCAACAGGAAGTGAGCTATAATGGGTTGTTCTGAAAACACATGCTCTGGAATTTAATATACTCCTCCGAGGCCATTGTTTCGATCATCGCCAAACTCGGTCAGCATGAAGTGAACATATTCAGGATGCTAAATTGCGAGCGGATTTTTGATATCTGAAACGGTTTGGCCATGGCGAAGCAACGAATTTATGGCGAGAAAAGGTAAACAGGAAGTGTATAATAACTTGTGCAAACATTGAATGATTTGGATGAAACTTCAGCTGTGTGTTCGTTGTAAGAGGCTGATCAGATGGATATGACTTTTGTGAGTCAAAGTTAAAGCGCCACCAACTGGCAGCAGGAAGTGTGTCACTTTCAAAAATGCTTTAAATCACTGTGTTATTTTCACTTGATTGACTTCAAACTTCATCAGTATAATGTGAAAACATGACAGATAGAGACGTATGAATGGATTCCTGATATTTCAAATAATGTTGCCATGGCAACATGTCAAAGTTTAATAATGTTTTTGGGTGTTTGTGTGCCCTCCCCTCTATCACCACAAGGTGGCAGTGTTGTATTATTTTTGAAACTCACTTTCTCTGTATGTGTAGATTTGACTAGTTTTGAGACTCTTAGCATGCTTGAAATTGCTTGAAACTGCTTGAAACTCAACACACACATCAGAGATGTCAGTCAGTACAAATGGGCAAAGCCTCAGAAACGGGTGGGGATGAGGGGCTCTCTAGCGCCACCTTTTGACAAAAGTGAAGGGCTTCGTTTCATCTACAATCACCAAACTCAGTATATATATTGACCTCATCGAGCTGGACAACTTTCTAATTTACAGTCATTAGCTCCGACCAACAGGAAGTCAGATATTTTGGTTTGAATGTGAATTTTTGGTTAAATCGGGGTCTGAGTTTTTACGTTCTCCTCGTAGGCGATTTATTCAATCTCCACCAAACTCGGTCAACATGAAACAAAGATATGGAAGATGCTAAAATGCAAACGAATATTGGATATCTCAAACGGTGTTGCCATGGCGAGGGATTAAATAAGGACAAAAAAGGGGAACAGAAATTATCTTATATCTTGTAAAATCATATTTTGATTTCAATTAAATTAAGATTGTATGTTCAGTAATTGAACTTGGATTTATTTAAAATGACTATACTATTTTTCAGATCAATATATTTATTTAAAATATTTATTTGAATAATATATTGTGTGTGTGTGCCCTCCCCTCAATAAACACAAGATGGCAGCATTGTGTTAGTTTTGAAACAGGATAAAAAAAAACATTGCATCTCTCTTTCTCTCTGCTACTCTCTCTTTGTGTGAAAATGTTCTAGTGACAATATCTAAATTTTTCAGTTGGCCAAATTGAATTTCTGTGAATGTATGCAATTTTATTCACAGAAATTCAATTTGGCCAACTAAAAATGTTGATGTGATCGTCACTAGAAAATTTTTAGTTGAAGACCTGATTTTTTTACAGTGTAACAACCTCTGAAAAACTGCATTTATTCTCCAACATTAAACCGTGTAAGCAATTCGTTTTAAATAGTATGTAAACCATTTTTAAATACACTTTACAGGCAATAAAATACAAAGAACAACAATTATTGAAGTCTTACCCATAAAAAGCATCTCCAAACACCCCCACTAACTGTCTTTCTTGTTCAGTTGTTCCAGCTAATACAAATCAAGTAATGTAATAAAAATCAAGTAATGACTATATAGATATATAGATTAATTCATTATTTGCATTGCATTTTTACGTTCTCCTCGTAGGCGATTTGTTCAATCTCCACCAAACTCGGTCAACATGAAACAAAGATATGGAAGATGCTAAAATTTGGATATATTGGATATCTCAAACGGTGTTGCCATGGCAAGGGGTTAAATAAGGACAAAAAAGGGGAACAGAAATTGTCTCATATCTTGTAAATTCATAGTTTTATTTTAATTAAATTAAGATTGAATGTTCGGTAATTGAACCTGGATAAATTTAAAATGACTGTACTATTTTTTGTGTGTGTGTGTGTGTGTGTGCCCTCCCCTCAATGAACAGAAGATGGCAGCATTGTATTAGTTTTGAAACTAATGTGTTTGTGTGTGTGTGTGTGTGTGTGTGTGTGTGTGTGTGTGTGTGTGTGTGTGTGTGTGTGTGTGTGTGTGTGTGTGTGTGAAAAGCCGGTAACATTGAGTTTTAACCCCTTAACGCCCACTGTCATAAATATGCAACATACCGTTTGACTCAATCAACCAGCCGAGATAGCGTCTGCATTCCCCCAATGCCGGTTAGAGCATATTCGCTACGGACCTATGAACCTTCGACAAGCACTTGTTTCTAGTGGGATCGCAAAGTGACAGATTTATTCCCTGTTTACGCACGAGGATTACTCCGGTCGCGAAGTTATGGATATGAGTCGGGAAAGTTTGATCCTGAGGTGTATATAAGGTAAGTTGTGCTAAGATAAAAATACTCACCTGCTTATTGTGTGCTTATACACTCGACGTAATGAGGTGAAATATGTGTGAAAAGTATTTTTGAAGTTATTGTAATATTTAGCTTTGTAGCATATTAGCGACAGTGGACCATAAGCCTAATGCTGACCGCTAACCAGCGCTATATAGAAATATAAAAAAAAACGCTTTTCGTGATGGCTTATCTAGGTAATCCTTTGTATTTTACTTAGTTATTTTCAATAGCCTGTATACAGACACCATGCTGGGATACACCATGCTGGGATATGAATACAAAAGCTATTTATTTTTATGCAGATCCGAATGAAACCTTCCGTGTTTTACGGCAAGCGCGTATAAGCGCAAACTGCATGTGCATGTGTGTGTTTGTATGCATGTGTGTGTGTGTGCGTGCGTGAGTGTGTGTATGTATGTATGTGTGCCCACGTGTGCGTGAATGCGTGCATGTGTGTGTGTGTGTGTGTGTGCGTGAGTGTGTGTATGTATGTATGTGTGCCCACGTGTGCGTGAATGCGTGCATGTGTGTGTTTCTATGTATGCATGTGTGTGTGTGTGCGTGCGTGAGTGTGTATGTATGTATGTATGCATGTGTGTCCACGTGTGCGTGAATGCGTGCATGTGTGTGTTTCTATGTATGTGTGTGTGTGTGTGTGTGTGCGTGCGTGAGTGTGTATGTATGTATGCATGTGTGTCCACGTGTGCGTGAATGCGTGCATGTGTGTGTTTCTATGTATGTGTGTGTGTGTGTGTGTGCGTGCGTGAGTGTGTATGTATGTATGCATGTGTGTCCACGTGTGCGTGAATGCGTGCATGTGTTTCTATGTATGCGTGTGTGTGTGTGTGTGTGTGTGTGTGTGTGTGTGTGTGCGTGCGTGAGTGAGTGAGTGCGTATGTATGTATGCATGTGTGTCCACGTGTGCGTGAATGCGTGCATGTGTGTGCATGTGCATTCTTTCAGGTTCAGCAACATACATTTGAAAACTTAATTTACAATTCAAATCAATCTACAATTCAAATTAATGCAATGTTCCTATACTAACACTAACGTTTGTGTATATTGTGTTGGTGACATGAAAGTGGTCATAATTCTTCTTATTGAATACCTGCTGTTGCAGATTTATATAAATAAATAAGTAAAAAAAAGGTTGAATAAATAAAACATTGTTTTTTCACTGTTATTTTACTGTGTTTTTGTTATCTTATTATTGACCATTATGCCTGCTGTTGCAAATTAGCAACATACCAAATTGACCCCAAATTGACCGTTGTCGCAAATTTGCAACATACCAAAATTTCTATTTATTTGTTGTGCAAAAGTGAAATTGATAATCTCAACATTATTTACCATCTACTAAAAGGCAAAAACACACATAAAACATTTTTTTATATACAGCTATATAAATTCAGGCGTTAAGGGGTTAAATAGAGATATAACCTGCCTCTCTCTCTGTCTTTTTGCCTCCTGCTCTCTCTCTCTCTCTGTGTGTGTGTGTGTGTGTGTATGTGTGTGTGTGTGTGTGTGTGTGTGTGTGTGTGTGTGTGTGTGTGTGTGTGTGAAGGAGGGGGATGGGTGTTTGTCAACAAAAGCATGCCTCTCTGTTTGTGTGTGAGTGTGTGTGTGTGGGGGGGGGGGGGTTTGGCTACAGCTGCTGTGACCTTTGAAATCTTATGACATGAAATAGTTATTTTACATTTCATTTTATGGATTCAAAATCATATTTCAGCAAATAATAACTTCACATTACAAATTAAACTATGACACTATATCACTATTCTGACAGGACTAATTTTCTAAATGACATTTGAGTTACAATTCTTATCCCCTGACAGCTGTGATTTCATGTACTCATTCAGACAGAACTCTTTTTTTTAACAGATTAATGCACGTGTGTTTTCTACACATGTGCTTTACAGAAGGTCATGTGCTGTGTTTGCAAAGATCACTTTTGACACATGTCTTTAAATTAATTATTTACTGATATTCACATTTATTAAAAAATATATTTCACATGATTCTCTACAAGTGTCTGTTTATAATAAACTTCCATAAAATTTAGACACACATCTTTCACTTACCTGACACTGATATTAAAATCATCTTTGCAGTTTCTGTGATTTGGCTCCATTTATAATTTTTTTATAACTTTTTTTGTTGCCTGCCACCCATATTGAAATGAAAGCTCGCTTTTTGATTCAAAAGATTGGTGAACAAACGGTAGCTAAGGTAGGTCAAAAACACATGATGAGAAGTGTTAGGATAATACAACATCAGCATTAGTACAATATTCTGAACTCATTTGAAATTGACATTTGACATCATCTGACATAAAATTAATTAATACAATTTAATTGATCTCATAGATGTGGCTGTTGTGGTTTGTGGTCATAGCAGCACCAACTGCTGCAGTTAATGTGGTGAATTCAGATGACTTTGACATAGTCCTTTTATGTTTTCCCATTTTAAATGCCTATTGCCTGCCGTGCACAGTTAAGCTGATGCCACCGGCGTGGCGGTGCCACCGGCTTGAGCCCGTCATCGCTGCTCGCAGCTTTAATTATTATTATTAATTTTTTTTTTTTATCGACTAAATGGGCACTTTTGGGGCCCTTACCATGCTCAAAAACTCTTGAAACTTTGCAGATACGTCAGAATCTGCGGCCATCAGGGCCGGGTTGAAGCTGATACCCGGGCGTGGCAGGGAGGCTCAACAGCGCCCCCTATTAAAATTTGGTCTATATATCAAACACACTTGCACGTACATGTATGAAACTCGGTACACATATAGACCTCATCGGGCCGAACAACTTTCGTGCTCTAAGTTACGTGTCAGCCCAACAGGAAGTGAGCTATAATGGGTTGTTCTGAAAACACATGCTCTGGAATTTAATATACTCCTCCGAGGCCATTGTTTCGATCATCGCCAAACTCGGTCAGCATGAAGTGAACATATTCAGGATGCTAAATTGCGAGCGGATTTTTGATATCTGAAACGGTTTGGCCATGGCGAAGCAACGAATTTATGGCGAGAAAAGGTAAACAGGAAGTGCATAATAACTTGTGCAAACATTGAATGATTTGGATGAAACTTCAGCTGTGTGTTCGTTGTAATAGGCCGATCAGATGGATATGACTTTTGTGAGTCAAAGTTAAAGCGCCACCAACTGGCAGCAGGAAGTGTGTCACTTTCAAAAATGCTTTAAATTACTGTCTTATTTTCTCCCGATTGACTTCAAACTTCATCAGTATAATGTGAAAACATGACAGATAGAGACATATGAAATGGATTCCTGAAATTTGAAGTACTGTTGCCATGGCAACGTGTCAAAATTTAATAATCTTTTGGCTGTTCTGAGGCTCTTAGCATCCTTGAAATTGGTTGAAACTGCTTGAAACTCAACACACACATCAGAGATGTCAGTCAGTACAAATGGGCAAAGCCTCAGAAACGGGTGGGGATGAGGGACTCTCTAGCGCCACCTTTTGACAAAAGTGAAGGGCTTCGTTTCATCTACAATCACCAAACTCAGTATATATATTGACCTCATCGAGCCGGACAACTTTCTAATTTACAGTCATTAGCTCCGACCAACAGGAAGTCAGATATTTTGGTTTGAAGGTGAATATTTGTGTAATTCAGGGTCTGAGTTTTTACGTTCTCCTCGTAGGCGATTTATTCAATCTCCACCAAACTTGGTCAACATGAAACAAAGATACGGAAGATGCTAAAATGCGAACGAATATTGGATATCTCAAACGGTGTTGCCATGGCGAGGGATTAAATAAGGACAAAAAAGGGGAACAGAAATTGTCTAATATCTTGTAAAATCATATTTTGATTTCAATTAAAGGGGTGGTAAACCAGGATTTCACTTTTCTAACTTTAGCTAGAGTGTAATGTTGCTGTTTGAGCATAAACAACATCTGCAAAGTTACAATGTTCAAAGTTTAAAGCAAAGGGAGATATTTGCTTTTAAAGAAATCAATTTCTAAGGACTACAGCAAACGGCCAGTAGGGACTACTACACATTCCTCCAGGGTTTGCTGACATCACCAGCGCCAATATTTACATAAACCCCTCCTCCGAGAATATGAAATAAGTGGGGGGGGAGAGGCCATTTTGAATCGCTGCGGGGAATAGTTGTTGTGGTAGCCTTTAGTTAGTAGGCTGGAGAGTGTTGTTGCCAATGCGACGAAATCAAAGCAGGAGACAGACAGGGGTCAGAGGAGAAGACCGGAAAATGTGACATAATGGACAATATTCGTCTGTATTTGCAATACAGGAGCTGCGGTTCAGATGTACGAGATAAACCAGCCAGTGTAAGCGCCGCTGATCCGAAAACGCCAGATAAAATGTACTATTAGGCACTCTTTATATAAATAAACCACAGATCTGAGCTTTAAACAACTACATTATCGACTGAAAAAGTCTTAAAACTCCGTTTTGTCACACATTAACAGTACATTTTAACAAAAAAAGACGTGAACACAGCCCATGTCAGCCATTTCTCACCGAGACGAGCCGCTGGCAGAAGTCCCTCCTATGACGCGAATTTGCGTCTGTGTTGTGAAGTGAATCTCACGCGCGAATGAAGCGAGTAAACTCAAAATGTTCAAGCGTCCACCTTCGCGCGAATAGCGCGATTTATTCGCGTCCGGCGTGAGCGCCGCGTGAGACGGGCGCGCGCGGATGACCGCGGCTCATCTCATAGAGCAAAGCTTCCACAATCTTCACGAGCGCTATGAAAGCGGGATTCGCACAACGGCTTGTCCTGAAAGATGGATTAAAAACAGAAGCTGTTTACGGGCCACAAACTGTAAGTGTGATTTATTTTTCGTCTATGTGTTTTCCTGTAATAGTTTGTGTTGTTAATTGTAGTCTGTTGTAGCAAGGAAGTACAGATGGCAACGCTCATTTGGCTCTGCAAACCAGTTTGTTAAATGCTCATTCATATTAACGTTATCCGACAAACACCTAACGTTACAAACTGTTTAAAATCTCAACAGTGAACTTGGCATTAGTGTAAATGATTCTTTGATTAGAGCTTTTATGTATTGTTTATCTACAGGCATGCTAAACATGGTTCTGTGTTTGATTTGGATACTATAGTAAAGCTAATGTTTAGTGTTCGTTCTTGCAACAGATATTTGGCAAATCGATCACTATAGATCCACAGTCTTTACTCTTGAGGACTGAACAGGTTCTGCTCGATCATCTTCACTAAAATTGTCTGGGTCTGATGCGGGCTCAAATTGGTATGGTTTTATTGACGCCATTGTACACAAAGCACAGGCTAGTAGCCTGAGGCTACCGGTGAAGGTAAGGGGCGTGACGTTCTGATAAACGTGCTCTAGGCGGGCGGTTAGCCAATCACAACACACTGGGCCAGCTAACCAATCAGAGCCCATTGCGTAATTTTGAGGGACTGGCTTCACAGAATCCGGAAACCATCAGACCGTTTTTACAAGGAGGGACAGAGCAGTGTAGAATAAAGGTAAAATATATGAAAAATAATGCAATTTTTTAAAAACGAAGCATGAACACATGTTACAGTGCACCCCACAAACACAATCAAGCCTTCGAAAGAGTGTGCTTTACCACCCCTTTAAATTAAGATTGTATGTTTGGTAATTGAACTTAGATTAATTTAAAATTACTATACTATTTTTCAGATGAATATATATATTTTTTATAAATATTTATTTGAATAATCTAATGTGCTTGTATGATGCCCTTCCCTCAATGAACACAAGATGGCAGCATTGTGTTAGTTTTGAAGCAGGATAAAAAAAACCTTGTTTCTCTCTCTCTCTCTCTCTCTCTCTCTCTCTCTCCAGGGTCCCCGCGGGATATTAAAAAGTCTTAAATGTCTTTAAATTCAAAATCAAAATTTTAAGGCCTTAAAAGTCTTAAATGCGCTGAAGTATTGAGTTCTAGGTCTTAAATAATTTTAAACGGGTCTTAATTTTCCTAAGTCCATGTAACGCTACTCCATTGCTCATTGAAATGCTCCCGCAATGTTTTAGAGAGAGAGAGAGAGAGAGAGAGAGAGAGAGAGAGAGAGAGTGTGTGTGTGTGTGTGTGTGTTGTTAGTTCGTTTTTTCGCTAGTGAGAGACCAACATGCATCTTATATAGCAGCCAATCAGCTTTCATGTTATTGGCGCGAGGCTCTTTCTGATTGTACCACAGACGCATCAAACGGATTTTATTCTTCAGCTTCGGTTCTCCAGTTCTTCCAGTTCACGCGATCGTGATAGCAAAGGTGAATCTTTCTCACCTGCCATCTCGTATAATGACCAAATAAAAGTTTGATATGCCCGATAGCACTAAACAAAGAGTTTAAAAAGCGGTGAAAACGTTTCGGTTACTAACGTAACCTCGGTTCCCTAAGATGAGGGAACGAGTATTGCGTTTTGCTAAAACGCTATGGGGGAATTCCTTTCCTCGAGATATTGAAGCAAATTTTTCTCCAAAAATACCTTTTATACGCAGTGCAGCTGCACAACTCTCAGCAGGAAGCAGCTGCGTGCTGATTGGCTGTGCCGCTGCAACTGCAGCAACCTATAGCGAGACCGTGGGGCGGGACGGACCAATCAGGTCCTTCCAAATTCCCGCCACAAGGGGCAACAGAATTTGCATAGCCTAGGGTATATAAGACCCACTCTCACAGGGTTAGTCAGGTTAATCGACTGAAGCGACTCCTGAGCAAGTGAGCAAGCACGGCAAGCAAAACGCAATACTCGTTCCCTCATCTTAGGGAACCGAGGTTACGTTAGTAACCGAAACGTTCCCTTACGAGAGTACTCTCGTATTGCGTTTTGCTAAAACGCTATGGGGGACCAATGCAAAACGCTGTGCTTGCTTAACGGCTCTAAAGCCGACGACACCAAACCCAGGCCAACCTAAGTGGGCCCGTAGTATGATATCAATAATTCAGAATGAGCCAGACCTGAGTCGGGCCCTAATGAGAATGAACATGTGTGTGTGTGTGTGTGTGTGTGTGTGCGATATGTAGGCTTAGTGGTAGTGTAGGGGGATAGAATGTACAGTTTGAACAGTATAAAAACCATTAAGTCTATGGAATGCCCTCTGCCTGTCTTTCCCCTTCCCCCTCTCTATCACCCTGTGAGTTTGTGTGTGTGCCTTTCTCTCAGTCCTTCCCCTCCCCCTCACTCTCACTCTAGCATTGTGTGTGTGTATGTGTGTGTGTGTGTGTGTGTGTGTGTGTGTGTGTTTGTCTATGTGATTTACGGGGACATTTGACCTGAATACACACCACATTATGAGGACATTTTCAATTATGAGGACAGGGCCGGTGTCCTCATAATACTAACAGTGTAGAAGTGTTTCTATACATAGGGGGAGCTCAAATCCTGAATTTCAGCCGAAGTCTCCATAATACACAATGACCTGATTTTGTGTATCAGCTGTGTATCGCCACAGCGCCCCTGGACGTGGGTCCGCGGTACTGCGCCCCTCATGAATATTCGCTCCGTGTATGAATCGCAGCTTCTGATTGGCTGATCGCCTGAAGTCCTTGTAATGTCAGATTTTGTCAGGTCCACTGTGTACAAGTGGGTTTATTCAATTTACTCGTTATTTAAACATTATTGTCTACAATTGATCAATCGTAAAACATATTTATAAACGTAGAGTGATCCTTGAATGAAATGTAATCCTTAAATATCATATAATATTATATAATCAGTTAATTTCCTCGTTGGACCGGATAGAAACAGCACCTGAGAAAACATCTGTGATTTGGACCTGTCTGCAGCAACTATTAAAAGAAAGGTAAGTTAATCTGCAGTTTAATCTCTTGTGGCTAAGTTTGGCTTGTTTGTGTGTGTTTTATAAGCTCTTTTCTGCTCGGTTTACAGTCAGAAAGCAGCTAGCGCCTGATGCTAACGGCGCTAGCATAACGTTAGTCATTCTGATCCCACTGTCAGGAGAGATTCAGAGATGCTTGTCAGATTTAACTTGTTTTAGATTCCAATATAATTGTAAATAACTTATTTTGAGCACATAAATCAGTCTAGCCATCGTAACAATGCATTGTCATGACTAAGTTACAGTCTGTGAAGGGCATACAGTATCCTGACATGCTACTGTTAAATATTACTGCAGTTTAACGTTAGCTTGGTTTAAAGGTATTATTATTATATTATTAAGAAACAAAGAGATCAAAATATGCTTTTATTCCTCCTGAATGTAATAAAATATACTCTGTACCAATAGAACTGTAAGTATTAATGTTTATTATGAAAACAATCTTGCTGAAGAATGTCAAATTAAATGCAATGCTCATAATTACTGATGTTTTTCTCTATGACAGCAGACACGTCAGATAATGGCTGAAATGAGAAAGCTCAAGCCACTGGAGGAGGCCGTAAAGTCTTCTCTTCAGAAAAAAGAATGGTCTGATAGAGCTAAGTTTAAGTGAAATTAATCTCTTTAATAAAGCTGTGCCAGGTACATATGTTGTTTACAGTGATGATTTTTCTTCTGTTGTTCAGTTGTGCTGAGTTTAAGAAAGGAGATTTCCTGCTGGAGACTCATAAGCAAAGAAGAAGGAGAGTGGAGGCAAAGAACATATCTTCATGATGCCCTGAAAGTGTTCATGTTTGAGTTTCGTTATGATGGAAAACTCCTCTGGTAAGTGTTTGATGTGTATGCAAGTTTATAATTCTGGCCCTGTTTACAGTAGGGATGCACCGACATTAACATTTTGCCCGATACTGATAATTCTTTATATCACTTTTCCTTATTATTTCCTTATTATCACTTAATCTCAACATTTTCATATCCAGCCTCGGATCTGTTAACATTAGTCAATGCACTGTGAACTAACATGAACACAAATGATATATTAACTACCATTAACAAAGGTTATTGCTTTATATTGGTTCATGTTAGTAAATGCATCAACAAATGAGACCATATTGTAAGTGTTACCAAAAAACCCACTGCCTGACAAAAACAAAAAAAAACCTAATAGGGCTGGGCGATATGGCTGAAAACTGTATCACGATATAAGTGTTTCATATCGGTCGATATCGATAATTATTTATATTTATTATGACCTGTTTAAAATAAGGACCAGGAGAAAAATATGATACATTTAAATATTTTTATTTTAAACGTAACCTTCCTCTGATTATAATCCCCTCAGTGATAAAGGCAGAAATGTCAACACAACCATAGAAAACACTCAAATAATTAAAATATAAACAAGTCTAAAATCACAATGAACACTTAACAGTTGTCTCTTAACATTAAGGTGCAGTGGTTCCGTTATTTATTTGTAACTGTTAGCGTTTAGATGTTTTGTCATAAGGCAGTGATGCAGATTAACATCACCTCTGCATGTGTTTCAAAGGCTGACTCTGAAATCGCCCCCTATACCCTTAAATAGGGCAGTATTTGAAGGGACAGCCATCTGTAGTGGTTTCCAAAACCATAGTGGACGTTATTGAGTGCACTCATTCTATCCCACAATGCACCGCAATAACGAGTGTACAGCCGATGTACACACTGTCCGAAATCACTCACTCGTTCTCATTCACTCCTTCAAGTGAACTGTATCAGTGGACTAAAGTAGGGAATAGTGATTTGAGGGTTTAGGGTGCGATTTCGGATTCAGCTGAAGAATAGCTCAACGGCGAGCGCGTCGAGTATAAACACGTCCCCAAACGAACACACTGTCAGCGGAGGTGGTCAACCAAACTGATACTGTTACATGATTGGCTGTTAGCCTGTCACTCCCTATGTTGCTAGGTTACCATAGAGCGAGTGCCTTTGTTCATGCAACCAAACTTGCTTCGCAACCTCTGGTTTCTTCCAACGAAGAAAAAAAAATTATCGAACACATTTTTTATTGATATCGATTACGTGTCTATCGCGATACATACAGTGCCCTCCACAATTATTGGCACCCCTGTTTAAGATGTGGTTGTGGACTTCTAAAAATTCTCCTTTTTTTTTAAACAACATAGAACCCAAATGCAAAAAAAAGAGAAAAAGTACAAGTTACATTAACTACATTACTTTGGTGGTAAAAAAAATCACACATTTAGAAAAAAAAAAAAAACTTGAAATCATGTGTCCCACAATTATTGGCACCCCTAACAATTCCTCTGAAAATTTTTATTGATTTTTTTTTAAATATATTTTTCTGTAGTTGCTAAAGTTGGTCAGGGTATCTAGGAACTTTTAATTAGTAATTCATGACTTCCTGTTTCCCTGGGGTATAAATATTACGTGACACAGAGGCCTAATTCTCTTACCCATTTGTCAACATGGCAAAGACAAGAGAACACACCATTCAAGTAAGGCAGATGTGTGTCGACCTTCATAAGTCAGGCAATGGCTACAAGAAAATAGCCACTCGCCTTAACTTACCCGTATCTACAGTCAGAGGAATCATTAAGAAGTTTAAAACAACTGGAACAGTGACAAACAAGGCTGGAAGAGGTCCCAAGTTTATCTTGCCACAACGCACAGTGAGGAGGATGGTAAGAGAAGTAAAAAAATGTCCTAAGCTCACTGTCACAGAATTGCATCAAAGAGTGGCATCTTGGGGTCACAAAGTCTCCAAAACAACCATCAGACGCTCTCTACATGCCAACAAGCTGTTTGGGAGGCATGCAAGAAAAAAGCCTTTTCTCACTAACACTCACAAACGTAAACGTCTGGAGTTTGCTAAGCGGTACTGGGACTTCAACTGGGATCGTGTGCTTTGGTCAGATGAGACTAAGATTGAGCTTTTTGGCAACAAACACTCTAAGTGGGTCTGGCGTAAGACAAAAGATGAGTATGCCGAAAAGCACCTCATGCCCACCGTGAAGTATGGTGGAGGATCTGTGATGCTGTGGGCCTGTTTCTCTTCCAAAGGCCCTGGGAACCTTGTTAGGGTGCATGGCATTCTGAACGCTTTGCACTACCAGGACATTTTAAATAAAAACCTGATGGCCTCTGCCAGAAAGCTGAAGATGGGTCGTCATTGGGTCTTTCAGCAGGATAATGATCCAAAACATGTGGCAAAATCTACACAAAAATGGTTCAGCAGTCACAAACTCAAGGTCCTCCCATGGCCATCTCAGTCCCCAGACCTCAATCCAATTGAAAACCTGTGGGGCGAGCTAAAGAGGAGAGTGCATAAGAGAGGACCCAGGACACTGGATGATCTAGAAAGATTGTGCAAAGAAGAATGGTCAAAGATCCCTCTCTCTGTGTTCTCCAATCTTGTGAAATGTTATAGGAGGAGATTAAGTGCTGTCTTGTTGGCAAAAGGGGGTTGTACAAAGTATTAACATCAGGGGTGCCAATAATTGTGGGACACATGATTTCAAGTTTTTTTTTTTCTAAATGTGTGATTTTTTTTTTTTACCACCAAAGTAATGTAATAAAATGAAAGGTTGGATTTTTGTCTTTTTTTGCATTTGGGTTCTATGTTGTTTAAAAAAAAGGAGAATTTTTAGAAGTCCACGACCACATCTTTAACAGGGGTGCCAATAATTGTGGAGGGCACTGTATAGTTATCATTTTATCGCCCAGCCCTAATACCTAAATAATGCAAACAAGTCATTGGCCAACATGACTTAGGCTACATATAAAGAATCAAAATGCCTGTGCCATGGATAAGTCTCCGCACGGAGAATAAGAAAATGATTTAAATCAAACCATATTGTTGATTAAAATAATGCGAGAACAATAAAGGTGCCAGTTATTAATAATAATGCATCAATGCTTTATATACTGTATATATTTTTAAATGAAACAATTTTAATATTACAGTGATGGTAAACCTCTTTAATATGACTTAAATAACTTGTTTGAGCTCTGCTGAAGAGAATGACCCATAAACTGAAGCGCTTTGCTAGAAGGTTATTAACTCAACAGAACGCATCCTTTATACGATAATGCAGATATTTAAAAAATATCAACATGATATTGCAACTTATATTTGCACAAAATCTATTATCTAAGTTATGTGGTATTACACAAGTACAGGTACAAGGCAACGAAATGCAGTTTAGATCTAACCAGAAGTGCAATAGCAGCAAGTGCAGGATATACAACGGTTGCATAAGTGCAGGACATGGATATGTACTGAACATATTTATATATATATTCAGTACATATCCTTCAGTTATTTTCATGCCTAATTATGCCTGTTAAACTGTATTGTTACTTCCACTGTTCATTCTATTGCTGTATCACAGGCCCGGCTCCAGCTTTGAGATGCAGGATGGGCCAATTGAAATTCCTGGTGGGCCCAGACTTTTAACATTATTTTTCCCCATAACAACTACATTTTATAACAAAAGAGGCAGGACTTGAAAGGAACTCTATATTTGCAGGGCTAAATGCAAGCAGTAGCACAAATAAATAGAATCAGGGTAGGACTAGGGGCTCTGGGCTTGAGTTTATGTTTGGGCCCTATACGCTACAAATAACCTCAACTACAACATCATTATAGAGTAGCACAAAATACACAAAAATGAAAAAAAACTCTGAGGTTCCTAGAGCAATTAATATGCAACATGCCTAGTAGGGGTGTCGGAATTAATCGTTTCTTCGATGCATCGTGATGCAGATGAGGACGATTCGGTATCGGTTCAGTAATAGACCATAACCGATTATAATGTACTGATGCTTTTCTGCCATCATTTGTCACGTACATGTGTTGTTGTGGTAGCATACAATGGTAGAGGGAGGCGAGACGCAAGTATGAGTAGTTAAAAATGCTCCAACTACTGTAAAAGCAGACATCTGGGCACATTTCGGCTTTTATGAACAACCTGGTAAGCACGACCTGGAGAAGACACGCGCTGTGTGTAAATCATGTCACGCACAAATCAAATGTGCATGGGGTAATACCACTAACTTGAGAAACCACGTCAGCCGTTTTCATCGTGAGCTGTTAACGCCTGTCAGTGCCAAGCGGACTCAGCTCTGCCAAAATAGATCAAATTATATCAATGTTAGAGTTCTTAAAGGGCCTGTTTACACCTGGTCATGCGATTTTACAGATCAGATATCTATCTGATTTATCAAAATTATTTCATTTACACTTGGTCACATAACTGTATCTCCGCAAAACGGATATTAATCCGATCTCCAATTCCCGCACAATATGCAGATTTAATGTAGTTAATGTCACTGAAATCAACAGATATGAGCTGCATTTTATTAATCATCAGCTAATTTCACAATCAAAGACCGCAATATGAGCGAGTGCGGCAACAGCGCTGGTGAGATCATTCGGTTTCTTTACTTTTAATGAATATGATTGTATGTTGTTGAGCACCTGCGACTTGCTTTCGGTTTTATTTGCGGTAGTGTGTGCACTGGCTTGATAAAGAGATACTCAGCTGCTCGTCTGCTGCGATGTGTGCTTTAGTAGCGCTGTCATATCTGGCTATAACATAGCCTATAGCCCATAACACGCTCTCACACGTTTATTTTTTAACATTGTTGGGAGGAGTAAATTGTTTCAACAACCAGATGCATTTATACTTTAGCTTTCACTGTAATGCGACCCAGACCTCCTTCTGAAGTGGCTTTTAGTTTTGTGTATTTGTTCTAAACGCTCCTGTTGTCTTCTGTGCCCAGACTTGAGTTTTGTTTGATACATTCAAGAAGCATGTTTTCTTTGAGCAGGTAAAATTAAAGGTTCAGTTCATTTAACTGACTGACAAAATTATATACATGAGGATAAAGTGCAACGTCAATGCATTGTGAGGCATCGTGATATTGAACCGAACCGAATCGATGGCATGATAATCGTAACTGAACCGTGAGACCAGTGTAGGTTCACACCCTTAATGCCTAGCCTCGCCAGAGTCGAGGAAAGATCAAAACCCTGAAATAACACTGAGCACTGAATTTTAAATGCATTAAATGCCATATCTGTGTCCTCTTATGTCAGATCAAAATTGTACATCTTTCGTTAAAATGTAATGTAACCTTCACCCTTTAAACACTTTGGTCAGTTCAATAATAATTTATGCAGTTTTATATTATTTATTTGGTAGAATTAAAAGAGCAGTATCATGTCTATATTTATATTGTTCAACTGGTCGAGGTTGATATGGGCTTTAGAAAGTTGGCTACTTAGTAATAACAAGTAATGGAATGGTTTTTAGAAAGAGAGTAAATGGTAAAGTAATCTAATTACACGTTTGAAGATGTAGCCTGATTAGTCTAGCTAATAATTAATTAAATAATAGGCTACTTTTTAAATCTGAAATTAAAATGGCCATCATGGTGCTGTATTGAGTGAGTTGAATCCTTCATTCAACCGATTTGTTCAAATTGCAAACTTTATTTATGAATGGGTAGCTTAAATAAATAATTTTACTCATCTGATTCGTTCAAATACGTTGATTCTTTGAGAAATAAAACAGTGTTGCTCGGAGACACAGCGGTTCAAGAACTCATTAAATAGATTGTTTTTCACACATTCTGGTGACATTTCTGCCACACTATGGCCATGAGATGGGAGAGAGCACTGGGCCTGCTGAATCATATTTTATCTTTAATTTAATAGTGAATATGTAGAGCTGTCTTTTGTTGTTAGATTACCATTGATTAGATTACCAGCAGGTTTATTAGGCTGCTATCACTTTAAGAGCTGCACATATCCAACATGCTGTTACACACGTGTTTTTCTTTCGGTTGTTTATGTTCACTTAAGACATAATCGACTAGGTTTTATTTTGACAATTTTGTTTGAATAATTTGGTCTGTTCAAGTGCAAGAAGATATGAAAGACATTTGCGCAGTGTCTAAGAGGCAGCTTTTTGGGCGCGTGCTTTGGATGTTTGCCCACTGAAAACTTCTTGAAAACTTTGTGATAACTGTACCGCCTTCCTGTAATAACACAAAGAACCACTAATTATACAAAAATCATGTAATAGTTAAAGTTTTTACTTGCATATACAGTGTATTTTTAATCCAAATGTGTGCTGGTGAGTGGTCAGCAGTCAAGAGCATGCAACAGAAGTCTGTGTAATTATGGGCCATAATTTCCAGCGATAATTTCGTGCACAGCAGCTATAGTATGGATATTTCATTTGTTTAATATTCTGTTTATTAGATACATTTTCTTCATCTTTCTCTGATATTCACATTGTGCTCTGTGTTTGCTCTGTTGTCTGTGTTTCTTTGTCTGGACGCAAACACTACACACGAATATCAATACTGGTATCGGAGCATCTCTAGTTTCCACATTAGGTCAGTCGGCGGAGAGCAGGCGGTCTTTTGTGACTGTTCGAACACATTCTACCACAGACGTTTACACTACGAAAGCAATCCGGTTGAATGCATTTTCCAACTCCTGGAAGTGGTTGAAAGTTGACGAGCTCAAAATGTTTTAGACTCCATTTACACCTGTATTTAGCATCATCCACTTGTGATCCGATCGACCAAAACACATCTTAATACCAAAAGCTATTAAACTATTAAATAATTGGTGATCACAAAGAATATATTTGAATATTTGTTATTAGATTTTCAGCTCTAATATTGTCTTTTTTGTGTGTCTAACAGGAATAAGAATTCTTAATTGAAAGTTGAATTGTCATTTATTTAGTGTCAATCAGCCGAGATGGCGGTTCCCTTGGATGATCTCTGACCATATGAACCCAAACAGCTGGATGAAGACGATCCGTGTGGATAGGAAAAACTTCACCTATGCTTATTTGCTGTAAGGAGCATCTGTCCTGATGAAGAGATCACATATAATTACAGTGATTCTGAGTGGCCAAGGAAATGCACGGTACGGAAAACTTTACATAACCTATTTAGCATTTGTTAGATTATTTTAACGGTTTATGTTATCCAAGGTAATGTTCCTGTCTTTTTATGCATCACAGTATGTCAGGTGTGTGTGGCTTACACATGTTTTATGAGGACATCATCATAAGATGTTCCTGATGTTTGACTTGACTGAAGAATCTCAGTGTTGTGTGTGTGTGTGTGTGTGTGTGTGTGTGTCTTACACCTGGTTTATGAGGACACGTGTTATTACAAGGACACTGGTGCACTGATAAGGAATATTAGAATTGATACTGATAACCCATAATTTTCAGCTCACTGTGGCCATTACCGATAAAGAAGACTCATATTTGAGCTGGGGAAATAAATACTGTAATAATCAGTCCACAAAAGTGTTGGAACTGGTGGCGTTGCATTCCCAAATGCACATTAAACTCACAGCACATGCAGAGATGGAGTTCACTGCACTTACTGTGAACTGATACGCTGAAAACACCAGAAAAATATGTTTGGTTCATTATGAAACTGGTGGGCCGCCAGACTATAGGTTTACTATATCGTTTACTAGGGTTAGAGTTTTTTAGGTTTAGCTTATAACCAGGTATAACTTATCTACTGTATTGTTTGTATTGTCTTTCTATTATGTTTGACTTCACGTGTATTGTACAGCACTTTGAGTCAACCATGAGTTGTGTTAAAGTGTGTTATTCCATATCCCTGTAACGTGTCCTCATAAACCAGGTGTAAGCCACACACACACACACACTGAGATTCTTCAGTCAAGTCAAACATCAGGAACATCTTCTTATGATGTCCTCATAAAACACGTGTCCTCATAAAACACATGTCCTCATAAACCAGGTGTAAGCCACACACACACACACTGAGATTCTTCAGTCAAGTAAAACATCAGGAACATCTTATGATGTCCTCATAAAACACATGTCCTCATAAAACACATGTCCTCATAAACCAGGTGTAAGCCACACACACACACACACACACTGAGATTCTTCAGTCAAGTAAAACATCAGGAACATCTTATGATGTCCTCATAAAACACGTGTCCTCATAAACCAGGTGTAAGCCACACACACCTGACATACTATAATGCATAAAAGAACAGGAGCATTACCTTGGATAACATTTAAATTGGGGCTGAACGAGTTTGGAAAATAATGTAATCGGATTTTTCTTCCAATATTGCAATTTAATATGTGATTCTTTTTAAAGCTCCTTATTTCCTCTTTTGTAGTGATTGTTGAATCTTCTGAAAGGGGCGAGGTGAGAAGAAAACCACAGATATGATCTCCAGGAGAATCTCTGCAGAACTGAGCACATTTCAGTGGGTAAACTGCGGAGCAGGAGTCCTGCTTTAGCTTCTCACACTCCGCAAAACAGACCAGACTTTGGCAGGAATCGGGGATTAGCACTAAAGAGGAAATTGTTGCAAAATGTTTGGGTAACACTTTATAATAATGTTCAGTTATAAGTTATTAGATAATGATGATCTAATCATTTACAAAACATGACAAGTAATGTAATGAGCAAGTAATATGCTAACATTTTGTGAATGTTTTGTTAATTCAGTTATCAGTCATTTAGAAGTTATTGGTTAATACATTCATAAATGATTAGTGGTATGCTATAGCATGTATTCATATATAAGTGTAGTGTAGACTTTAGGGGATGCAGAAAGTGTTGTAAATGAGTTGCACAGGTGTTGAACACTAGTGTAAGTGCTGAGCGCTGAGGGTTAGAGCACTGTCTCCTCTTTAACCGCTCTACAGCACCTGATCAAACCGCTTCACAGGCATTTACACATGATTATCAGCTTCAAAACTAATCATCTTCTCAATCATCCTGCATGTGTGTGTGCTTTTGAACACAGACCAGCTGAAAACTTAAAGATGCATCGATAAATTACTGATCATTGACTAATGGTCTGTTCATCATTTGTTCAAGATTACCCATTGTTTATTGAGACGACACTAAAAGAAGTTTGACATAAATACTCCATTAATTTATAAGTGATAAATAGTGCATCAACTAATAACTCAAACATCTACTATTGATCTGTTTTGATTTATTTCATGATTTACAATTGTTCGATAATAAACAGCACATTTGTAAATGGTTAGCATATCACTTAATAATCATGTATGAATGTCATGTTTTGTAAATGATTAGTTCATTATCTAATAACTTATAACTGAACGTTATTATAAAGTGTTACCCATGTTTTGTTTTGTTTTGCTGCTGCTGGTCATTTAGTTTTGATATAATGTATGGAATGTCTTAAACTTGTGTTGAAAGCTTTAAAGGGATATTTAAATTGTCCTCATTTACTCATAACCTGTGATTCTCTTTCATCTTTTTGACAGAGCAGAAGATATTTTGAAGAATGTAAGTGTTTTTTCTGTGCTGTGGAACTCGTCTGATCACCAACATTCTTCAAACTATCTTCCTTTGGGTTCAGCAGAACAAAGAAACTCATAAAGGTTTAGAAAAACTTTACGGTATGACAATTATTTTTCATTATTGGGTCAACTGTACCATTAATTTATGTTCAGTAATTTTTGTTAATAATTATGTTTATGAAAGGTTTCAAGTTCTTCATCTCCATGCATTAGTGTATCTTGTGATTTATGTAATATTGTCAGGGCAACAGCTGTAATGTTGTAAACAAGCACTAATAAACTTCTTATTCTCTGAAGGTGTGTACTGTTATATGTCCTCATGTCTGTTCAAATGTCATATGGTCATGTGACCACACAAATAGCCGGTCCTTGAGTGTTGGAGTCTGAGCCACAGGTGAGGATGTGTTTGTGTTCATTTGTCCTCATAAATCAGGTGTGTCCTTATAATGCACAATGCCTTCACGTTTGTGTTTGTGTATTGCCATGTCCCATTAATTCATGTTTGTCCCTCTAATACACATTAATGTCATTTGTGTGTGTGTGTATCCACTGTCCTTATAATTTTGGTTTTGTCATAGGCGGGGCTTAGACACTTAATTAAGGTGTCCTCATAATTAAGTATATAGTCAGGTTGTTATATTATAAGTTGTGTTGTGTGTATACAAATTCTGAAGTGAAATCTGTGTTGTATGGCTCAGAACAACATTTTTGATACCCTCCACATCACTGTAGAGCAAGTGGAAAGGGGTGTCCCCATAATACACCAAACAACTGGTTTGGGCTGAAGTGTCCTCATAAACCACATAAACCCGTATGTTTGTGTGTGTGTGTGTGTGTGTGTGTGTGTGTGTGTGTGTGTGTGTGTGTGTGTGTGTGTGTGTGTGTGTGTGTGTGTGTGTGTGTGTGTGTGTGTGTGTGTGTGTGTGTGTGTGACTTTCTCTCTTGATGATGATAATTTAACCATTTCATATAGGCTATCACAAATAACTATCACTTGAAATAAAAACAACGTCATGTGATGTGTTTGCCAAGATCACGTATGATGCACATGTCTTTAAAGGAATTATTTACTGATATAATTTAAATGTATTAAAAGTAAATTTCACATGGTTTTCTAAAAGTGGCTGTTTATAATAAACTTCCATAAAATGTAGACACGCATCTTACTCTTACCTGACACTGATATTAAAATCATCTTTGCAGTTTCTGTGATTTGGCTCCATTTATTAATTTTTTTATTAACATTTTTTTTATTGGACCACCCGTATTAAAATGAAAGCACGCTTTATGGTGCATAAGATTGGTGTACAAACGGTAGCTAAGGTAACTCAAAAAACACATGAAGAGAAGTGTTAGAATAAAAAAACATACGCATTACTACGATATTCTGCACTCATTTGAAATTGACCATTAACATCATCTGACATGAAATTAAATAATTTAATTTAACTGATCTCATAAATATGACCTTTGTGGTTCACGGCCATAGCAGCACCAACTGCTGCAGTTAATGTGGTGAATTCAGATGACTTTGACATAGTCCTTTTATGTTTTCCCATTTTAAATGCCTATTGCCTGCCGTGCACAGTTAAGCTGATGCCACCGGCGTGGCGGTGCCACCGGCTTGAGCCCGTCATCGCTGCTCGCAGCTTTAATTCCTATTATAACTGTTATACTTATATTTTTATTTTTATTTTATTCACTTATGAATATTTTAACTTCATTTCTGTGTAAAGCACTTTGAATTGCCCCTGTGTATGAAATGTGCTATACAAATAAACTTGCCTTGCCTTGCCTTGATATGCCCGTCCCCCGAACGCAATGCAAAGGAACGGTCTGTGTCGAGGGAGAATCGAGACATGAAAATACGCATCCTTCAGGTCGATCGCTGCTAACCAATCTTGGGGACGGATGCACCTTAAGATGTGTTTCTGCATTAGCATTCTGAACGGCGGCCTATGAAGGGACCGGATCAAGAATCGCTGATCCAAGATCGGCCATAACCCGCCACCTTTCTAGGCTACAATGAAATACGGGCTGTAGAACCCGATCTTCATATCGGCTAGAGGGCCCGGCTCTATCGCGTCCTTTGCCAGTAGGACTGCAATTTCCGCCTGGTGCACAGGGGCATCCTCCTTTGACACAGAGGTGAAGTGAATGCCCCTGAACTTGGGGGAGGTACTAGCCAGGCTCCCAGAGACCGTGCAAGCAGACCAACAGCACCACAGACGTACCTGCAGCGGAGCGGCGTGCAGGGACCCGACTCGGACAGCATGGTAGTATTGGGGCAGGTCAGATACCTGTGTCTCTTCTTTTATACACCTATCCTTTTCAATGTTTCTTTTTATTATTTCCATAACCTGAATAATTAAGTAATAACCATTTTCTACATTTGATAAATCAGTTAATCTATAACCTCTCTATATTTAATGAGTGATTTTAGTATTATATTTGCTGTGTGCTTGTGGAAACATTTCTTTAGGTGCTGCTCTGATGTCTGTGTCTACGTGACTTTTTGGGGACTCAGTACCTCTTTTATGTGCCTTTCTTACTAAAATAATAAATTCAGTTCTGGACTAAGATGTAATATCAGCATGTTTGGAGAAGTGCCTTGTTGATAGTTAGTTAAGATGTTCTCAACCTTGAGGATGCTGTTATTCGCTGGAGCTTTTGTGTGTATGTGCGTTGTATGATCTTTGCAGATCCAGTGTTGGAGATGGAGTTTCTGCAGACGATGTCAGACCTGGAGACGTCTTTCTGTGACCTCTGCGGTCATTGTGATCTAAATCTAGGAGTGGGCGACAACGAGTCTACGCATTTTTAGTGATATGTGCTCCTATCTGTTTACGTGTGGAAAGTTGCTTACGTGCATGTTGCTAGAACCAATCAGAATCATTCCACATGACAGTAATGACGTGGTTGGACCTTGAAAACAGTATAACTGTTCAGAAATTGTATGTACGTTAGACGGAGGCGGGGAGACTGTTAGAGGGAGCGCGGCCTACGAACTCCTTGTGAGACTTGAAGCTGGCTTCTGCTGATGAAACTGCAAACTACTCTTCAGTAAATCTTTCTTTATTTAATCTAACTCCTGACTCTTGGTCTTCATTTCTCACTACTGGTCCTGGGTCCTAAGCTGTTACCCCAACAGTAGCGGCCCGAAGTGGGGTCTGAGTGTGCTGTGCAACACTACCTGCTTCCGCTGAGGGGGCGTGCGTGTGGGAAGGCCGCTTGTGTGCGTCCCCACAGCTGGCACCCCCTGCTGGAGATTTGGAGAGGCACCAGAGGCTGACAAGACATGGGAGCATCGTACACCGCCAAGCGCACTCTCCAAATGAAGGAGGGGCTGAGCGTGGCAAGGCTTTGTGGCATCACACACTGTCTGCCTCACCTCCTTACTCAGCGGGGAACAAGAGCGGCGACGCATAGCGTTACGCACTGTCGTCCTCGCACTGCTGAGAAGAGGGGAATGGGAGTGGCGAGGCTTTGTAGCATCACACACACTGCCATTCTCACACACATTGCCATTCTCGCCCTCTTGTGGGGAGGGGAATGAGAGCGGCGAGGCTTTGTAGCGTCACACGCTGCCATTCCCATTTGAAGGGTAATGGAAACGCGCCTAGTGACTACTGATGGCAGGGCAGTTTTCATGGCAAAAGGAAAAGCAAACACATTGGAAATGACAGGTTTGTTGAACAGGAACTGTTTCAGGAATGGCACAAAGGTGGCTGTTCAAGTCTCTGTTCAGATCAATAATGTGCCTTTGACCTTCGTTACGAATATTTGGATTGTTTTGTTGTAAATAAAATACAAACAACCCAAAAGCCATTCTTTTATCTCTTCACATACTTCTAGTCCCATTCAGGTGATTGGGCCATGAGGTCTTTGTCTTTCAAGGTGTGAAACACATCAATATTTATGATGATTCACTCCTCTTTGCATACAGCTTTCTGACACAAAACATCTCTTACAAAATTTAAATCAATATATTGTTTAATGTGAATGAGGATTTTCACATCGTTTCGAATAAAATATTCTAGGTTACAAGATCAATTTCTCAAATGTCTTGTGAACAAATATTCAGTGTGGGTTTTATGATCTTATTTCAGTGACTTTAAAGCATTTTGGTAACAGTATAATTTACATTTACATTTAATCATTTAGCAGACGCTTTTATTCAAGGCGACTTACAACTGAGGAGAACAATAGAATCAATCAGACCAACAAGCGGCAACAGCGTGCAAGTGCTGTAACAACTCTCAGCTAGTGTAGCACAGTACACTTTTTATATAAGAAAAACAAATAGAATAAGAAAGGAGTTGTTCAAAACACCAGATGAAGCCTGCATTTATGTTTATATAATACAAAGGCTGCGTAGAAAGTGTTATCAATATTTTTCTCTCCAAACCACACACAAAAATGTAAAACATTTTCATACATGCTGCTCACATATTATAGTAGGAGAGTTTGTGCTGAATACAGTGTACTCAGACTTTAGCCATGAAAAGTTACAATTAACAGAAACAAGCACAAATATCAGTGCATGTCAAAACACCTCCAGGGTCCAGAAAACAGCTCAGACCCCGAAAGGTTAAAGTTACAGAGCAAAGCCAACATGCTCATGTCAGATACATTAAAAGTGACCGATAACTCATTCAAAACTCCTTCTGGTTCAAACTGAAATATGTTGCCATACTGTACCTTCTTCTGAAGTTCGCAAATGATTCCTCAGATTTTTGGAGTCGTAACCTGTGGTTAAAAATCTTAGTATTAATATTGATCTTTAAACCGTACATAAATGTTTGCCGTCTTGAAGTCCAAATGCATTAAGGATCTCTTGGTCAAAGTTGAAATTAGATGCATTCGTGCATTCACATTTCAAGACACTTCAGTGGGACTTTAAAGATTTGCTAAAGATTGTGAACAATATCAAAAATGCCCTTATTTAATCACTGGAGGTACATTTGAAATACGTTTTACAATGCCCTTGCATTTGTTTAATATTTAATAAGTACAAAAAAACACAATTAAATAATTAAAACAATACCTTAGCTCTTCCTTTTCTTCCGTTAGTTTTCTAATTTTCTCTTTGCTAAATATAAAGTTGAGAGAAAGAATAAAAACTTGATAAATAAAACAGAAAAAAATTGGTAAAAACTTTTAATTGATGGTCACATTTAATAATTTCTGTTTTTAAACTTTTACCATCACATCAAGAGATTGTCATCTTGTCTCTATTAACACTTAATGAAATGTATTTAAAGCATATTCAGGACATAGAGGAAATGCAAATACAAAACTTTGAAATGCAATTGTATTCTACAAGGATTGTGAATTATTTTGCGTTTAGGCCCAGTTCATATTTTGTAGTTATTTGTTCTCTAATTTTCTATATTGTTTTACATAGTCATGCACAATCTTCAGTTTGCCTTATATTGAAATACAGTGGCACAGGCAAAGAAAAGCATGCACATGCAGTTCCTTCATTAGGTTTTATTAACAAAGTTCGGGAGGAGCACCTTCAGATAATTAAACGAATTAACACGAGAGGAGCACATTCAGTTAATCAAACCAATTACCAAGATAAGAGCCATATATATATATATATATTATATACAGCTGACTTACCTCTGTTCATTGAGTCAAAGATGGCGCCGAGGACGGCCGCAACGTCGCAAGCTCTGCTGAAGCATTGTAGTTTTTTGTTTGTTCTGTTTAAAGTTTTTGTGTTTTTTGTCTTGGATGTTGTCTGCCTTACTACGTACGACAGACAGACACTTTTGGACATTGGTTCGGCAATCGCACACCGAAAACCGGACTTTAAATTCATCAACGACGACACGCCGTTTACAAACACAGCAGCGGAACCTTTTGTCTGGGTGGCCCGGCCGCGGAGACGCGGCCGGAGAAGGGGCTGTAGAGCTGGCGTACTTGTCAGAGTAAGACGCCGCGCAAACCGACCCCCGCTTCCCAGTATTTTACTGGCAAATGTTCAGTCTCTGGACAATAAACTCTGCGAGCTGAGAGCGCGGATCTCTTTCCAACGAGACACAAGGGACTGCTGCATTATCTGCCTCACAGAAACTTGGATGTCCGCTGAGATTCCAGACTCAGCCATCGAAATCACGGGGTTCTCCGTGCATCGAATGGACAGAGAAAAAGATCTCTCCGGAAAAAGCAAAGGCGGGGGTGTGTGTTTTATGATCAACCGATCCTGGTGTGATCAGAGGAACGTACACTCTATCAAGTCTGTCTGCTCTCCTGATCTGGAATTTCTCATGGTTCTGTGCCGACCATTCTGGCTACCGAGGGAATTCACCGCGGTCATCATCACAGCTGTGTATATTCTCCCACAAGCCGACACAGACCGGGCACTAAAGGAACTGTATAGGACAGTGAGTGAGCAGGAAACCGCGCATCCTGAGGCTGCGTTTATTGTGACCGGAGACTTTAACAAAGCCAACTTCAAGCGCATCGCACCCAAATACCACCAACATGTTAGCATCAACACGCGAGGGAACCGTGTTTTAGACCACTGCTACTCCCCCTTCAAGGAGGGTTACAAGTCCCTCCCTCGCCCACCATTCGGCAAATCAGATCACGCGTCCATTCTACTTTTGCCCGCTTACAGGCAGAGACTGAAACAGGAAGCACCCGCCCTCAGAACCATCCAGTGCTGGTCGGACCAATCAGATTCTATGCTACAAGACTGTTTTGATCACGCGGACTGGGAGATGTTCCGGTCGGCCTCTGATGACGACATCGAGGTCTACGCTGATAGCGTAACGTGTTTCATCAGGAAGTGCGTAGATGACGTTGTTCCGACCAAAACAATTCGGCTGTACCCAAACCAGAAGCCGTGGCTAAATGGGGATGTTCGCGCGGCACTCAATGCGCGGTCCCTCACCTTTAACTCCGGTAATGCGGAGGAGCATAAACAAGCAAGTTATGCCCTCCGGAAAACCATCAGAGCAGCAAAACGCCAGTACAGGGACAAGATTGAAGGACAGTTCAACACCACCGACTCCAGAAGCATGTGGAGGGGAATTAACATCATCACAGACTATAAAGGGAACTCAAACTCCACCGTGAACACCGCTGCCTCTCTCCCGGACGAGCTCAACACCTTTTATGCTCGCTTTGAGGGAACTAACACCGCCCTCGCGGAGAGAGAGCTCGCGGCTGAAGATACAGAGGTTAGTGCACTCTCTGTATCTGTCGCGGATGTAACCCGATCCTTCCGGCGGGTGAACGTCCGTAAAGCTGCGGGTCCAGACGGGATTCCCGGCCGCGTCATCAGAGCGTGCGCGCACCAACTGGCTGGAGTTTTCACGGACATTTTTAACCTGTCCCTCTCCCTGTCTGTGGTCCCCACATGCTTTAAAACGTCCACTATTGTTCCTGTACCTAAGCAGTCAAAAACCACCTGCTTAAACGACTGGCGTCCTGTTGCTCTGACTCCCATCATCAGCAAATGCTTTGAGAAACTAGTCAGAAACCACATCTGCTCTGTTCTCCCCCCCTCACTGGACCCACTGCAGTTTGCATACCGCACAAACCGCTCCACTGATGATGCAATTTCATCAACAATTCACACTGCTCTCTCCCACCTGGAAAAGAGGAACACATATGTGAGAATGCTGTTTGTAGACTACAGCTCAGCATTCAACACCATTGTGCCCTCCATACTTGACATTAAACTCCGGGCTCTCGGCTTAAACAGCCTGTTATGCAGCTGGATCCTGGACTTCCTGTCAAACAGACGCCAGGTGGTCAGAATGGGCAGTAACATCTCCTCACCACTGACTCTCAACACTGGAGCCCCTCAGGGCTGTGTTCTCAGCCCACTCCTGTACTCCTTGTACACACATGACTGTGTGGCAACCCACAGCTCCAACACCATCATCAAGTTTGCTGACGATACGACGGTGGTAGGTCTCATCACTGACAATGATGAAACGGCCTACAGAGAGGAGGTGCACACTCTGACACGATGGTGTCAGGAGCACAACCTCTCCCTCAACGTCAGCAAGACCAAGGAGCTGGTGGTCGACTTCAGGAGGAATGAGAGAGAACACCGCCCCATCACCATCGATGGAGCACCGGTGGAGAGAGTCAGCAGCTTCAAGTTCCTCGGTGTCCACATCACAGAGGAACTCTCATGGTCCGTCCACTCCGAGGCCGTTGTGAAGAAGGCTCATCAGCGCCTTTTCTTTCTGCGACGGCTGAGGAGGTTTGGAATGAGCCGCCACATCCTCACACGGTTCTACAGCAGCACCATAGAGAGCCTGCTGACTGGCTGCATCACCACCTGGTACGGCAACAGTACCGCCCGCAGCCGCAAAGCCCTGCAAAGGGTAGTGCGCACGGCCAGCTGCATCATCGGAGGTGAGCTTCCCTCCCTCCAGGACATTTACGCCAGGCGATGTGTGAAGAGAGCTCAGAGGATCATCAGAGACTCTAGCCACCCGAACCATGGGCTGCTCTCACTGCTGCCATCAGGCAGACGGTACCGCAGCATCAGAACACGCACCAGCCGACTCCAGAACAGCTTCTTCCCACAAACAATCAGACTCCTTAACTCTTGACCCATCAGGATCATAACACACACTGGACAGAATACCACTCAGCACAACCCACTGTAGATACACACACATTATATACACATTTATTTATCATTTATTATTTATCATATAGCACCTATTGTACATTGGATCTCTACTGTGAATAATAATGGATACTGTACATTGTATATTATTATTATTATAGCTTAATGTATACTGTTTAATGTATGTTTAGTGTATATTGTTTAAAGTATATGTATATTGTAAGTATGTGTATATTGGTTAAAGCGGTGAGAACTACACTCACATTGTGTAAATTATTTATTGTTTATTGTAGTGTACACTGTGCTGTGAGTAATTGTGGTGCGCATCAGATGTGTAATCTGATGCTGCTTTAAATGTTGTACATGTCATGTCATGACTGCTATGTTGCTCGGAACTGCACCAAGAATTTCACCTGCTGTTGCACTTGTGTACATGGCTGTGTGACAATAAAGTGATTTGATTGATTTGATTTGATTTGACAGTTTATCAGCATCCCTCCAGCACCCCATCTCTTCACTTCTAGTTCTAACTATTCCTATCACAACCACGGGGGAGTTATCTGGGTTCGGGCCAAATTTATTTGTTCTCTAATTTTCTATATTGTTTTACATATTCATTCACAATCTTCAGTTCGCCTTATATTGAAATTTGAAATTAGATGTATTCAATTGAAAATACAACAAGCAGTATTGTAATGACTAAACAACTATAGGATAATTTAAAACCCCCATGAAATCAAAATTGATGTTTAGCGATTTTGGTATGAATACAACAACCTTACGGTTATCAAAAACAATGGCAAGATTTGCATTTATAAAACAGATAATTCAGGTCCTTGATTATGTTTGGTTGAGCTGCGTTCAAATCCATTGTAAAATACTCTATAAACACACACAGCTGTAACCTTATTACGTCAGTATTACTGCATCTGTGTTTTGCTTGGTAGCCGTTCTGCTAAACATTGCTGAAGAACTGCATTTCTTGGTAGAAGGATATTATTTATCAATAAATTACTCCATTTTTGTTGCTGTGTTCCCTTTCAAAAGCTGCACTTAAAGGGTTAGTTCACCCAAAAATGAAAATTCTGTCAGTAATTACTCACCCTCATGTTGTTCCAACCATGTAAGACCTTCGTTCATCTTCGGAACATAATTTAGTATATTTTTGATGAAATCTGAGGGCTGTCTCACTCCTCCATAGGCTTTCAGAGGGACTGAAACTTGATGGCCCAGAATAGTAAGTAAAAATGTCATTTAAGGAGTCCAAATGACTACAGTGGCTCTGTATTAAGTCTATCATGCGACGAAAATACTTTTTGAGCGGAAAAACAACAAAAATAACGACTTTATCCCACTATTATTGTTGTTCAATTGGGAGCGCCACGACGCATGCGCGAGAACTGAGATTACGGCGTTCTTCTTCTACTACTACTTGTTACTGGCTGCTCACTCTTTCGGAGTAGTACCACCATCTACTGTACGAGATGACGCGCGCTGTATGCAAAAGTGCGTTCGTCAATATGTCCGCTGATTTCAATGTAGATGAAGATGAAGACTTGGATTTTTTTAACCAACCATACATATATATATATATATATATATATATATATATATACATATATATATATATATATATATATATATATATATATATATATATATATATATATATGGTAGCGGCTCACGATCATTTATTGGGAAAGTGTGTAAGGTAAGCCGTTCATTTTGCAGAATTGGTAAGGCACTCTTACGTTTTCTTTTCTTTTTCTCACGATTCTTACATCCAGGAAATGCACACTTTTTAACCATTGTAAAAATCTAAATCGAGACCTAAATCACAATCAGTGTCGAATTCAATAGCTTGCATACAGCGTCTTCCTCTGCTTGTAAACAGACCTTGTTGCGCTGCCGGCAATGTCGGGACATCATCTCGTACAGTAGATGGCGGTACTACTCCGAAAGAGTGAGCAGCCAGTAACAAGTAGTAGTAGAAGAAGAACGCCGTAATATCAGTTCTTGCGCATGCGTCGTGGCGCTCCCAATTGAACAACAATAATAGTGGGATAAAGTCGTTATTTTTGTTGTTTTTCCGCTAAAAAGTATTTTCGTCGCATGATAGACTTAATACAGAGCCACTGTAGTCATTTGGACTCCTTAAATGACGTTTTTACTTACTATTCTATGCCATCAAGTTTCAGTCCCTCTGAAAGCCTATGGAGGAGTGAGACAGCTCTCAGATTTCATCAAAAATATACTAAATTATGTTCCGAAGATGAACGAAGGTCTTACATGGTTGGAACAACATGAGGGTGAGTAATTACTGACAGAATTTTCATTTTTGGGTGAACTATCCCTTTAATGCCTCGCTTGACTTTAAGCGCAATGTTGAACGCCTTTTGTATACAAAACAAACGGTGTGTGCCTCCGTGTTCACGTTGCTTGTTTCAAAGTGTAGCACTCTCAATGCGATCGTGGGGTTTGCGTGTCGATCTGGCTGAGGAACGAGAGACGAGTCCATCCTTATCGCTCGCTCTCTCTCTCCAGATCGCAATGTCCTTTGGCTTGACTACCGAATCGTGCCCCGGTGCTTCTTCAGCTCGGGCAGAAGACACTGAATCTAGTGTTTCCTGTTGGATGTGAGTTTGCCGCCTCCAAACATTCCTCCCGTGATGATAAAGGGGGAAACTTACACTGGTCACAAAAACAAGAGACACCTGAAACACTTAAAGTTAGCCTCTTTGACGAGTTAACTCGTTTATAAATACATCACGTGTCTTTGTGCCCTTGACGTCGACCCATTCGACTATCGCAGGTGTGAAGGCACGCGGTTATGAGATGCTGCCTCAGATCAGAGAGACACTTGCTGGCTATCTCTCCCCTGGGAGCGCATCATCAAAGGCATTTCAGCAGTGCGTCAGGCTGGTACTGCGCTGCACACCATGGCCGTGTCAGCAGGCTGATCTGACAAAAGATTTATGCACAGCCTTTCATCCAGGCCGTGCGCTCCTCCCGTTATGCTAAACCATGTGAGAAGTTACTCGAGGTGGTGACTGGAGCAGGGGCCAGATTACAGCCAGACTGCCCTTCTTGAGGATCTCCATGATGTTAATGGGGAAAATCTTATTCTTTGCCTGCCTTTGTACCCTCAATGTCAACTTATTCGACTATTGTTGATGCAAGGGTGTGTGGTTATATGATGAGACCCCAGCCTGGAGCTCATCGTCACTTTGTCACTGCATCTGATATTAGATTTTCGAGGCCTTCAGAGCGCTCAAGTTTAAAATGCGAACTATGAAGATGATCGTGCCTGTCACCATCTGGGGCAAAATTGTTTTTTAAACACCCTAAGCAACATCAGGCTAGGTCAGGACATTACATAGGTCTCATGGCAGCTGCATCCACAGTGATCCCTTTTGGCTTTTTGCACATGAGGCCACTTCAGTTGTGGCTCAAAGCCAGGGGATTTCATCCATACAATCCCCAAAGGCAAATAAGGGCAAGGGCACGTGCTGAGTGCTTTGTGACCTTTCTAAAAATCCATGTTTATGGAAAGGCACGTGCTGAACTCTTTGTGCACTTTCTAAAATCCATGTTTATGATAAGGGTTACACGTTGCGGCTTCGTTCCCTTTCTATGTGGCTCAGACCCCGGTTCCTCGCCTTGGGTCCCACTCTAGGTGCGTGTTGCTGTCGCAAGCCTCCCTGTCAGGCTGGGTAGGAGTCTTAGGTGGCCGTCCAGTCCAAGGGATCTGGGGAGGCATCATCTCGATTGGCACATCAATTGCCTAAAATTGATGGCTGTTTTTCTGGCCCTGAAGTATTTCATCCAGTAGTTCAGGGGCTACCATGTCCTAGTGCAGGTGAATAACACTATGGTAGTCACCTACAAAAATCGCCAGGCGGACTGTGTTTGCGTCTAATAGGCTAGTGATGCAAGCCCTGCTTTGGGGTCAGAACAAGTTCCTGTCTTAGGGTGAGTTACACCCTTGGGAGCAGATTTGGAAAAAGTTTTTGTGAAGTTGAGGTGACCCCTTCACCTTTCGAGGAACAGCACAATGTCCCTTCTGCTTCTCTCTACATCACCATGCTCCTAGGAGTCCTGGCTAAGGTTCGTCATCAAGGGTCTTTGCCTCTTACTGATATAGTGCCTTGTTGGCTGAACAGAGTTTGGTTCTTGGAAAAAATATATCTCCAAAACGGCTCGCACTGGGCGATACCGAACAAGAGGGACTTTCAGTCTCAAACGCAAGTGACAATATCCCCAGCCCAAATCACTGAACCTTCGGGAAGTATCCTTTGCTCGCTCGCTCCGTTCGTGGGATGTTCGTCAGATGACTGAGGCCTCCCGTTACAATCAAGATCCCTTCATGGGACTTAGCTGAAAGTCTTTGAGGGTCTGATCGAGACCCCCTTTGAACCTTTCTCGACCGTGTATCCGGTCACTCTTGAGGCCTTCTGTCCTCAAACGCCGGATCAGGAGAGACTTCACAGACTGTGTCCAGTCCGTGCTCTTCAGATCTAGGTTCACCGCACTAGCTACTAGCGTATGTCAGAGCAACTATTCGTTTGTCATGGCGGCCACCACAAAACAGACAATGTCACATTGGGTGAGGGATGCGGCTCATTTTACCAGGGGGGTAGCTAGGGGTAACTTTGGCTAGGGGTGCCCCCCTGCAACATCTTTGTGATGCGGCAAGCTGGTCCTCTCCGAACACATTTATAAAATGTTATAGTTTGTATATTCAACTATAAAAATAAATATAAATATGTTTTTTATATATATATATAAATATATATATATATATATATATATATATATATAAAATATATAATTTTTGTTTCATATATATATATATATATATGTGTGTATTTATATATACATAATAATTCTACATCTTACACACACATATTATGTAAAATAAACTTTTTCAATGTCACAATTTGTAATATTTGCGTTTTCTTTTTTGTAATATGGATTATTTTCTCATCCAGGAAATACCCCTGCAGTGAGCAAAAAAACACAATAAAAAATACCTTAGCTTTTCCTTTTCTTACCTTAGTAATCCAGTTTCCTCTTGTCTAAGAAAGAATAAAAACTTGATCAATAAAAAAGAGAGAAATTTGGTAAAATAGAGATGAGTGAGACCACAAACTAGAGATGGTGGTCTAGTAGATTAAATCACCTCAACTGATCCGCAGAAGGTTGCTGGTTACACCCCAGCAGTCGCATAAACCAGAGCCACAGTCGACTCCATATTGATCCAGGTGGATTGTCCCTGTAATAAGAGCATTGTAAGTTGCTTTGGTTAAAATAATCTGCCAAAAACTTTTAACTGATGGTCACATTGAATAACATTTTTTTAAACTTTCACCATCACATCAAGAGATTCTCATCTTGTCTCTATTAACAATAAATTAAATGTATTTAAAGCATATTCAGGACATAGAGGAAATACAAATGCAAAACTTTGAAAAGGCAATTGTATTCTACACATGTTGTGAATTATTTAGAATTTAGACAAGCGTTTAGGCTCAGTTCATATGTTTTATTATTATTAGGTCATTCATTTTTCTCTAATTTTTTATATTGTTTTAAATATTCATGCACAATCTTCAGTTTGCCTTATATTGAAAGACAATGGCACAGCCAACGAAAAGCATGCACATGCAGTTACTTGACTAAAATGACATAATTTTACTCAAAACATCATTGGTGGCAAGATAAAGTTCATTTGGAAGAGATGGTGCATAAGGAGACATGTAGTAATACCCTGACAAAATGAGTGGTGTGTGTAATCATATATTCAAAGATATATCCTCTCCTCAAAATCCAAACACAAGGGTTCACAAGAGACACGTGTGAGTTGGACACTACACTGTCTTTATTGACCACATGTGGTCAGAGCACTGAGACGGATTTTATACCAAGTGTAAACAGGGCCATTGTTTGTTGAAGTACCACTCATTTTAAACTGAGCAGAGTAAATCCCCCAACAGACCATACCAGGCAATCCTCCCTGGCTCTTCCAGCTAATTGAAGAGCCAACAGAGGATCCAAAAGAGCGTTTCAGGAAGCCAATCTAACTGAATCTAATTGGCTAACATTGTGAATGCAACCAGAGCTATAGGCTCAACAGCTACTGAAGCTATAATATTCAATTTTCAAGCCATAGATCAGGGAGCAGCACTCATAGCTTTTCTTTTGGATGGCTTTGTGGTGTAGAATAAACACAACTAGACCAGAAATGCAGTGAACAACTCTCTGTTTACTCTCACTCTCCAAAAACCTCCACTCTTCTAACTAGGCAGGACCAATCACACATGGAACAATCAGATATGTATTGTGACCACAGAACAGTCTATCTTTCTTTTTAAACAGTGATTTTCCACCCTCTAGTGTACACAACAGCCCCCCCCCCCCCCCCACCCTCCCATGCAGCTCTTTACACATGAAACGTGGCAACAAAGTCTTTCAAATGACCCTGGTACGCACCGGTCTTGGGAAGGAAGGGTCCAGGCATAGAGCGGAAGGGCCCAGAGACTGTGGGGCCTGTGAGATTATTGGTGGGGTAAGTGAAACAGGGGGTGGGGGCAAAGAGGGGTCTAAAGTCTTGCCGGCCAACCTGAGGTTTTGCAATTTCCCATTCCCGTGGGAGAAAGGTATGTGGCGGATTCCCACTGCTTTGTGGACAAACTTGGGTAGATGCAGCTACTTTACGAAGACGGCTAGCGTGCCATCGGGTATCATCCTCCAGGAGATAAGACGCTCTGCCGATCTGACGAGTAACCAACAAGGGGGCAGATCAGAACGAGGCCAGTTTATTGCTCCTGATGTGTGTTTTTACCCCCCCCGGGGGGGTCCCTTGGTTGTGGAGGGATGGAGTCTGAAACAATCTGCATTGTTAAAAGCGCTATATAAATAAAGTAAAAAAAAACACAAAAAAACACTCCACACCCCCATTGGCCTAGGGGTGGTAAAGGGTGGTGCGAATGTGTTGGAGACCTTAACTATTCCCAGATGCCCCTCATGTGTCATTTGAAGCACGTGCACGGAGGGGCCTTGGGACCACAGTGCAATGCCCTCAAACCACACATTCCAGCAAGGTAGTTCATCTTTGACATGGGCAAATGGTATTAGCTCTTCTGAGACATGTGAGGGTCAGCCTTCTCGGATGTAAATGCGGAGCAGGGAAAGGATAGTGACCTGCTCTGACGCTGTTTTAAGGTCCTGTAGTGACCCCACGCTCTGCAGAGGCGTGTGTAGCAGCTGGATGATGTCTGTTTCAGGGCTAAAGTCTTTTGTTATTTCCGGAACTGGGACAGAGCGAGACAGGAGGTTAGCCACCACGTTTTCACGGCCTGTTGTGAACTGGAGGCTGTAATTATACTGACGAAGCCTGTCATACCAGGGGTGTAGTCTCAGTGGTCTGTGACCTGTTCCTGACGTTGCCAGTAGTATTGACCACGCCTGGTATTCCCGCTAGCACAGAGGTCATGACCTTTTGGAAACAGGAAGGGGCAGAGCTAAGGCCAAATGGCATCCTGGTATAACGAAAAACTCCCTCATGTGTCACAAAAGTTGTCAGCATGGAGAGGCACCTGCAGATAACCTTCTCTAAGGTCCAGCTTAGAATATACTGTGGAGCCTAAGAACTGAGCCGTGAGTTTCTCTGTTGTTGGTAGAGGGTACTTATCCAGAATAACTGTCTTATTGACTTGATGCAGGTCCACGCAGATGCGCAGGGCACCAGATTTTTTAGTGGCCACAACCAGATTTGAGACCCAGGGTGATGCGTCCACATGCTCAATGATGCCTGCCCCCAGCAGGAGTTTTAGTTCTGTCGACACCCCCTCCCGTAGGGCCAGGAGTATGTGGCATAGCGGCTGAATGACTGGAGTGATGGAATGGTCGATGAGGGGCTGGTTCATAAATGAGGTGAGGCAGCAAAGTCCATCAAGAAGTGTTGGCCGCTGTTGCTGCCACATTGCGGTCACAGCCAGGATAGCGGACCCCTCCGTGTCCACTAGGGAGAACCCCAGCGTGGTAAACAAGTCCAGCCCCATCAAATTTGCTCCTTTGCGGGCCACTTGGAAGATGAATAAGGGCAGTGTCCTTGTACCGTAGCGAGCAGTCAATTTAAGTGCCCCCCGTGGCTCGATTTTTTAATCGCCATAACCACACAGGGCTGTAGAAGGTGTGGCCTGAGGAAACGCGCTGAAGAACTGACTGTAAGTGCTTGCATTGATCAGGGACACACTGGCCCCCGTATCCAATAGCAGCGGGATGTTCACATCTTTCAGGGTGACAGTGCATGATCTGAACGGCACAAGACCTGAAGTTACATTGTGGATGATGGCAGGTTGGGACTGATTGGTGCGCGTCTGTTGTCTAGTTGGGGCTGAACGACATACACTAACAAAATGATTTTGTTTTCCACAATTATGGCATGTCTGGCCCTGGGCTGGACAGCGCTGGGCTCTAGTGATATGCAAACGAGATCTGCAATTAGCGCAGGGTTGTTGTTGATGTGATCGCCTACGTTATTGCCGCGTGAGTTGCATCACCGAGTCAGGGGCATCTGCAGCCACTTCTGCACCCCGGTCAAGTGGCTGTTTAACTGGTGGAGTTGTTTCCATAAATGTCAAATGGCTGTAAGTCAACGTATTTTTCTTGTGAGAGTAGCACATTCAGCAGCGCTTTCCACTTGAAATGCTACCACTATTGCCCAAGATAGCGTCAGGACGCTATCTGTAACAGCAGGGTTTCAGCCATCAAAAATCAGCCATCCTTGTCGCCAAAATGTGGTGTAGAATAAACACAACCAGACCAGAAATGCAGTGAACAACTCTCTGTTTACTCTCACTCTCTAACTAGGCAGGACCAATCACACAAAGAATAAATTAATTCATCAGAAATGTGAAGTCATGGATTGGATTAAAATAATCTAAAAAACTACCACCTGAGAAAGTGTAGAAAGCCGTGAGCAAATCCTAGCAATAGATCAGTATAAGGCCCAAATAATACCTCTATCAGCCTTAAACTAATCGCTTTAAGAACAAGTGCATTTCCAATCTCAACTACAGCTAAATTCCCACTTACACAATACCTTGTGAGATGATTCTGATTTGCCTGCTGAATACGCCCTTTTACTTAGCTCCTGACACATTCTGTTATTAAAGCAAAACATGCATTTGAGCAGTGAGTGATTCTGACTAATAGACACCTCTCCGACGGCCACCGCTCAGGATCAAACGTGTCCATGACGATCAGCCACCGCCCATCGCTGCTAAACACGCCGCAACCGGAACACCGGTTTGAGCTCTACAAGTTACGATACCTCACGAATCCTTTAGATTTGTCATCACAAACTTCCTAAAAATTCTAATTAAGTCAACAATCCTTCATGATTGTTATGTATTGTCAAGGTGAAATTCCTTGGCTGGTGCCCCGTAATACAGGAAGGAGTCTTATGACACTCTCAAATTCACCTTAGGTGACATGTGACCTAAAATTATTAAATATTAATATTTAAGACCATAAATCACTACACTTCTCTGGGTACTCAAAGTACTTTACATATAGAAGGAGGGCATCTCCTTAACCACCACCAATGTGCAGCATCCACCTGGATAATGTGACGGCGGCCATATTGCACCAGAACGCCCACCACACACCAGCTGATTGGTGGAGAGGAGTCAGAGTGATGAAGCCAATCGGGTGTTAGACCCCACACAGACCACAGGGTGAGCGCCCCCTGCTGGCCTCACTAACACCTCTTCAAGGGAGCGCTCTTTGCAAGCTGTCTAGGCTAAATAATTAATAGGCCCATAATATATTCAGAATTTTAATAAAACTTTTCCATTCTTGACAAGCGGCCACATTCATGCTTCCATAAACAGACCCATCTGTGGGATTCATTCTCGAAAGTGATATGACTGACAGTGATAAATATTTAGGCTTTGTATCGAAATCAGGCTCATATAAATGTCAGGAAAACACGATTCTTGGCTGCATGTCAATAGAGAGATCACTGGATCTTTGTCAAGTTGTAAAGGAACACTATACCTAGTCCAACCTTTAGTTTAACCCCTTAAGTGTCAACTCAGTATCATTAGACAGATTAAAGACTCCAGCTTCAATATTTGAACACTGTTTATGATCAAACTGGGTTGCAGTGACATTAATTTCTTAATTTATGTCAGGAGTGCATAATAATGGATCTGTAATGAACAATATTTTGAATGGAATATCACACGCAAATGAATTCTCTCTCTTCTGCAGTGGTGCAGTTGTGTCCACACAGCTCACAAATAACAGATTCCAGTTCAGCTCTTAGTTCAAAAGTGCACATATTTGGAGAAATATTGATTTATTATCACAAGTTTGCAAAATATTTTGCCATACAGAATACCATTTCTATTGATTTCTCACTGAATTATCCGATCTCCATACAGCTGAAACATGTACACAGCTCTCTCTGTCACGCCTCTTCCTGATTTGCGTTAGATATGAGTCATCAGGCACTCATTGGTCCTCTAGAGCTGTCAATCATCTTACTCGATCCTACCCCCTGCATGAAGCTCCTCTGTGGGTACACTTCCTCATTCTGCCTCTGTGAAGAACGAACCAATTCTACATGTCTATGCATGAACGAAGAAGCTAATAAACACACGATTACTATGGCATAAGGTTTTTGAATGATCTTTCATGTGATTTCGGCTATTTTATATCAATAATGAATGTTTACATTAGAACTGCTAGCAGGTGTAGCGATTAGCACCATATAAAATGCTTAATAAAATGTTTAATATCACCATATGAATGAAATCCCCATTATATCGCGACAGGAAGCTAATACAAACACTCGATGGTGCTCTACGTGACATTTTGAGTGAAAGTGTAATTTTAATCTTTATATTGTGTTATGTAGCTTGATGCTAACTGTAGCTCTAATGCACCTGTTGGACCAGGAGCTTTCTCTATTTTGTTACAATAATTCACATAAGGTTCCTAGGATGTGCTTTTAGTTTATTTTTTATTATTTAGAAAGACTTCAGATAATATGTGGATTACTTTAAATGGATTACTGTGCTGTTAATGGGCCATTAGAAAAGAACAAAACAAACGAAAGAATAACGATTATAGTATAATGAGGATTAAGTCTCATAGGTGTAAAACGATCGTCGATTGAGGACATTATAGCATTAATTGAGCTGTTCTGTTTGCAGACCAACAGCATGTTTGATAACATGTTGATAGCATCCCGACATGGTCTTTAAAAATGTTTCATAAAATTCATAGTTTTGGAGATAACAGCCTCAGATTTGAAATGAAGCATGACCACACTTGTGGCTTCACTTTAGTTGTGGTTATAAGTTGTTATACTACATTCACAAAAATATATTCTTAATATTTTTTTGTTTTGTTTTTATGTTTGAGCCTATATATCTCCATACTAATAACTGTCTGATTAATTCTGAGTATTCAGCTGTAAATTCTCAAGTGTTGGCTAAATTGTCAAATATATTGGTCATGTGTCTATTCAGAATAACTTGTGAGCAGCAGCCTTTTTATTATGGGTATGTCAAAATGCCCCACTTGACAAAATTGGGGTGATAGGAAAGGGGTTAAACTGATATCTGTTTATTTTATTTGTGTTTTCCCCCATTAAAGGGATAGTTCACCCAAAAGGAAAATATTCATATTTTTAACTTTATCAAGCAAACTTTCGGCCGACCTCCTTCCCTATTCAATTTATGGAGAAATTGTTGAAAGTTCCTCAGCCGATCGAAAGACTAACGCCAACAGGTCCGCTCGTCATGACGTCACGAACGCATCTTGAGTTTCACTTTCAACATTCAACACTTTTCCACGGAAGGCGGTCGGCCGAAAGTTTACTTGATAAAGTTAAAAATATGAATATTTTTCTTACACACTTAAGTGCAGGCAGCATAGTTTCTATTTTCAAATTGACAGCCAAATGACTTGTTTGTCATGCACAATACAGAGCTTTTTAGCCGTTTCCAATCATTTTGATAACATTTTCATCTGTGTAGAGTGAAAGTGAAGTAAAGGAGGCCTTCACAGGGGACAGTCTAGTTCACACGGTCTCTGCTGACACATTGTGGTCGTGTCTAGGTGCAGGACCTTCATCTCATCTGTATTGTCTCCAAGACTGTATTGTCTACATTGCATCCATGCTTACTAAGCACAAAATGAGCACTCAATGGTCGACATTAATTAACAACTTTAAAACCAGTCTAGGCAGGATTTAAACTCGTATTTTTGCTTTGCATTCCAAGTGTTTTGCAAAGTGTTTACTCAGTTGCCATGTTCAAATAACAGCAAAGGGCCGATTCACAAATTAACTGCAGAGAAAAATATTATGAACATGAATGGCTTGGTTCACTTGGATATTATCTAAAAAATTATAAGGTTGCAAATTCAAATCCTGCTTGAGGAGAATAATACTCTGTAACTCTGTACTGGACTGAGTACAGTATTGTCCAAGCTCATCATCTGGGGCAAAATAAAATAAGGGTTATTAATAATTATAATTTGGTTTCTTGACCAAAAGGTACAACAATTGCAAAAACTTGAGGTAAATGTTCAAAATCTCAAAACATTCTTGAGTCTCTCTCAGTCTCTCTCCAAAAGATCAAACCCTTAGTAGTCTTTTTGAGTAACATTATCTAAAGATAACATGAGCCAGATCTTTAGCAGACGGCTAGTAAATAGTGGTATTAGTGGTTATATGAAACACACATTTAAGTTACAGTTAATCCGTTTGCATTATAAGAATAAAACATTGTCTCACCTCATCAAGTCAGGTTGTTCCATGTTGACTGACTAGTATGTTTCAGTCCTCTGAATAGTTCTCTCTCTCTCTCTGAATATAGTTTCAGTTTTGTTAATCCACCCACTTCCAAAAAAGGGGCGTAGTTACTACTGGAATATACAAGAGACTCAAAAACTATTTCCATACACAACATTGTATTTACATGAAGAATAATTATGGTTGATAAATATTCTTAATCAAATTAAAAAAGTCCTCTGAACATTTAAAAATGGTTCTCGTTTATATCATATCTGACATTCTATACTCATCTTCAATACTGCAAATGTAAATGATTAGGTTCATGTCAAGGGTTTCTGTATAATACTCTGTTTCTGGGAAGGGTTTTGTGCGTGTATTTATTACGTTTTTCTATTGGTTCTGTTAGTAGGAACTGTCAAGAACCAAATGAGACAAATGCTATAGGCACTATAAAGGCATCATAAATACAGTCCACATGGCTTCTGCCCTCTCCAGAACTCCCGGGAGCAGAGCTATCGGAGGAAATGCATACAGATGCAGCCTCGGCCACGTCTGCACCATGACATCTAACCCCAGCGGGGCTGGATGCCTGAGAGAGAACCACAGAGGACAAAGGGACGTTGCTTGAGATGCAAATAGATCCACTTCCACTGGGCCAAACCTCTCGCATATGGACTTCACCACGTCTGAGTGAAGTCTCCACTCCAGCCTCGACAGGATGTCTGCTCCCTGGTTCTGGTCCCCAGGGATATACATCGCCCTGAGAGACGATCAGATCCTCCTGTGGTCCCAGGGGAAATGATGCGCCAATCTGCATAGAGGGCGAGACCTCAGACCCCCGCCTGATGGTTCAGGTACGCAACCACTGACATATTGTCGGAGCGCACCAGAATATGGTAACCCCTGAGATCTGTGAGGAAGCTCCTCAGAGCCCTGAACACAGCCAACATCTCCAGGCAATTCACTACTGAAACTACTCCTGAATTCAAGGTTAGAGTTATGGCCATTGACAGAAGAAAATGCAAACATGGACCAGATGTTTTCTGCTATATTCTGTGGTTGTTTTACTATATCCCCCCTTTTTTAACAAGACTGATATATTCCAAGACGTTGTTAGAAAGTGGGGACAGATGACACATTTTAGTTGTTCAATGTTTTAGATGATTTATATTATTTTTATTTTGTTGTTGTTGTGGTTTTTATTTTTTATCTGAGATAAAAAAGGGACAGGATACTTTGCATAATAATAAAAAGCATTTTAGGGTTAATGTTCATGCCTGTTTATAAATGCAATGTCCTGGGAACAGAAATGTCACCCATTCACTGGAATGGTTCTTCCACAGAATCTTTTTTTTAGATTTCATTTTAAAATGGGGCCATTGTTCAAAACTATGTCAGGTGTCTTTTGCTGAATTTTGGGAAGCTTCCAGTTAAACTACAATGCTTGTAATTCTTGAAATGCTTCTCATTCCACCTCAAGGGCATCCAACTGAAAATCTGAAAGCAAAACTGTTCTTCAGCACATCATAGACTATATCTGACTTTTGTCTTGTTTTGCCACATTCATCACACCCACTGACCCGATCCGGCCTGACATATAAGCTCTACACATATTAATATTGTTCTTTACTATTAAAATCGGCCCAACACACATCTGCAGTTTCTAAAAGCCGAATCCTTATCATAAGAAAGAGTGGCAAATTGATGTGTAATGAACAATAATTACCTTTGAATTGGACTAAAAACATGAAGGGACTATATGTCAGAATTTCCATGTATTAAATGATTTTTTACCAAAGTAAACTTTAATCAAACATTTAGAGAGTGACCCAGCACAACAACGGTTAATGTAAGACAATAAACAGAAAGAACTGAGGGCTTACATAAGCAAAGGGTAGTAAATTAGGGAACAAGGGACAGGAGAGACACTAATCAGAAACCATGAAAACTAATGAATGAAGAAGAACCTAAGCAATACAGTGACACAGATGGAAGGAGCCAGAGAGGTGATGGGTGGAGCCTGAGGATAAGCCAGAGTTGAGACAGGATGAAGACCCACAGCGCACCTGAAGGAGGAATTAGCCAAGATGGAAGCAGGAGCTCGAATGACTGAAGCGAAGACGTGTACTTTGGAGACGCAGGTGGAGCAGAGGAGACAAAGACCCAGGGTGGCACCGATGGACTGGAGAGCCGAGGCAGAACCACAGGCTCGGCGGGACCGAGGGAGAGACGGGGGCTCTGCAGACTGGCCGGAGTTGGAGCCAGAGGGAAGGAAGAGCCCAGTAGAGCCAAAGAGGTGGAGGGACGAGGCGTAGAGGCAGGCTCTGGAGTCCATGGGGCAACCAGGGGGATGACTGGCGAAGTCGGAGGGACTAGGGAGCCTTGGGGAGCCTGAGGGATGACAGACCACGGTGGAGCCCAGAGAGGCTCTATCTCACGTTTGCTGAGGCAGCGCGTAGATTACGGGTCTGCAACAAGAGTGAATCGGTGTGCATGTGATACTGTATGGGTGCGAGACATGCAGTCAGCTCCTGAGGGTGCTGGCTGTGTTCATTGAGAAATAACTCGGCGCGTACAGCCGTGCTCTTTCGGGTGTTTCAGCCTCGCGCCTGTGGACTTTCATCTCGAGGGATGAAAGCCAAATATATTGTGAACAGATCGATCTTGCGTTTGCCGAGGCAGCGTGTAGATGATGAGACCATATCTATATAATAAATATTAAAACAGTATCGTTTGGTGATTATGGCTGCATTTACATTTACATTTACATTTAGGGACCTTATTACAGGGACAATCCCCCTGGAGCAACATAGAGTAAAGTGCCTTGCTCAAGGACACACTGTTGGTGACCGCTGGGATCGAACCAGCAACCTTCTGCATATCAGTTCCATGGTTTAACCCACTGGACCACCCATTTAATTCTGAGGAAGCCAAGGAGGAGCCAAGGAGGCCAGGAGGCCTCTCCCAAGTTGCTTCCTCCGTGGAGCTCTCTGGAAGTCGATGTTGCTATCCCTCTGTCCAGGACGATCGGGCCACATCGATTTCCAGCGAACACACACTGCTCCATCCGCCTCACGGACTTGCGGCTAGGCAGCAAATGCGTCCGCACACCGAAAATCGTCCTCAACTTCTCCCTGCCGGTCAGCCGCTTCAGGAGGTCGGGAACGAGGCTCGGTTGACACGCGAGGCCAGCCTCGAGAGTATAGTTATGCCTTCCGAATATATCTGCATGGGCCCTGCGACTGTAGAAAAGGGGATACAGACTGCAGTTCGGTTACCCTCCCCTGAAGTTTAATGGGGTGGCCTGAACTGCAGTGGTCCCAGAGCAGGTTCGGGTAATGGAACAGGAAGTTCACTCCCTGTTGGTAAAGGAGGCCCTAAAACGTGTTCCTCTGCCAGACAGGGAGTCCGGGTTCTACAGCCGGTACTTCAAAGCTCCCAAGAAGGATGGGGGGGTTGCATCTAATTTTAGAAATTAGGTATTTGAATCGTTTTCTCGATTTTAATAGTAAAGAACAATATTAATATGTGTAGAGCTTATATGTCAGGCCGCATCGGGTCAGTGGGTGTGATGAATGTGGCAAAACAAGACAAAAGTCAGATACAGTCTATGATGTGCTGAAGAACAGTTTTGCTTTCAGATTTTCAGTTGGATGCCCTTGAGGTGGAATGAGAAGCATTTCAAGAATTACAAGCATTGTAGTTTAACTGGAAGCTTCCCAAAATTCAGCAAAAGACACCTGACATAGTTTTGAACAATGGCTCCATTTTAAAATGAAATATAAAAAAAGATTCTGTGGAAGAACCATTCCAGTGAATGGGTGACATTTCTGTTCCCAGGACATTACATGTATAAACAGGCATGAACATTAACCCTAAAGCTTTTTATTATTAGGCAAAGTATCCTGTCCCTTTTTATCTCAGATAAACAAATAAATAAAAACAACAACAAAAAGAACAATGAATAAACCATCTAAAACACTGCACACCTAACATTTGTCATCTGTGCCCACTTTCTAACAGTGTCTTGAAATATAACAGTCTTGTTAAAAAAGGGGGGATGTAGTAAAACAACCACAGAATATAGCAGAAAACATCTGGGCCATATTTGCATTTTCTTCTGTCATTGGCCATAACTCTAACCTTGAATTCAGGACTAGGCATAAAATAATGTCTTTCAGAAGTTGAGAACAAATAGTTGTAACCTGGCTCAGAGGAAAATAGGAATCATGCCTTTGTGGAGGTTTTTTCGGGAGATTAAGGGATAATACATGACTTCTGCACCTCAAAAATAGTTGTTGAAAACAAAAATGCTATGAAATGCTCACCACATTTTGTGAGAAAAGTGTGATATGCTAGAGATAAACGGGTATTTGGAATCAGCATCTCAAAATGAGCAAGAAACAAGTATCAGATTTTATTCAGCAAATATGATGCAGGGTGGTGTAGTGATTCAAATCTTTTTCTTTTCCATTGTTGTGTAACTCCATGCTGCATCTTTTCCATTCAGTTCCAAGTCAAGTTCCTTGCTGCTGGTTAGGTCCAGTCTCAAGTCGTTGCTGGCCAGATCCAAGTCATCATCATCACCATTGGCTCTACCCAGCCCCAAATCTCCATCATCGAGGATGGTCTCGCCAGGACTAACTCTTCAAGCCCTGGACTCCACCTCAGCCTGTCGACCCATCGGTTCCAATTTGGCTCCACGCTCTCTGGGCTCCACCATGGTCCATCATCCCTCAGGCTCCCCAAGGGTCCTTCATCCCTCTGACTTCGCCTTGGTCAGTCATGTTGGGTTAACAGCTTAGGACCCAGGACCAGTAGTGAAAAATGAAGACCAAGAGTCAGGAGTTTGATTAATTAAAGAAAAATTTACTGAAGAATAGTTTGCAGTTTCATCAGCAGAAGCCAGCTTCAAGTCTCACAAGGAGTTCGTAGGCCGCACTCCCTCTAACAGTCTCCCCACCTCCGCCTAACGTACATACAATTTCTGAACAGTTATACTGTTTTCAAGGTCCAACCACGTCATTATTGTCATGTGGAATGATTCTGATTGGTTATAACAACATGCAACGTAAGCAACTTTCCACACGTAAACAGATAGGAGCACATATCACTAAAAATGCGTAGACTAGTTGTCGCAAGTGGTCACATAAAGGCGTCTCCAGGTCTGACATCGTCTGCAGAAACTCCATCTCCAATACTGGATCTGCAAAGGTCATACAACGCACATACACACAAAAGCTCCAAAGAGTAACAGTTTTCTCAAGGTTGAGAACATCTTAACTAACTATCAACAAAGCCCTTCTCCAAAACATACTGATACTACATCTCAGTACAGAAGTTAATTTATTCTATTTAGTTAAGAAAGGCACATAAAAAGAGGTACATTTCTCTGAGTCCCCAAAAAGTCACGTAGCCCTGTAACATATGTGACCCTAGGGTCACTTAAGGATGATATATAACTAAACACATGCTGAGAGGGCCTCTTCACTCCTAGAGTGTTTGCACACTCCAAGGACAGTTGCCTGTCAGCACATCTTGACACAGACATCAGAGCAGCACCTAGAGAATGTGGATCCAAAATGTAAAAAATGGGTATAACTTACATTTATGCATTTATAACTTAATTATTCAGGTTATGGAAATAATAAAAAAGAAACATTGAGAAGAATAGGTGTATAAAAGAAGAGACACAGGTATCTGACCTGCCCCAATAGTCATCATCCGGGTTGCACCATGGACTTCAGAGTCTGCCGCTACACCTCGTCCCTCCACCTCTTTGGCTCTACTGGGCTCTTCCTTCCCTCTGGCTCCGGCTCCGGCCAGTCTGCAGAGCCCCCGTCTCTCCCTCGGTCCCGCCGAGCATGTGGTTCTGCCTCAGCTCTCCAGTCCATCGGTGTCACCCTGGGTCTTTGTCTCCTCTGCTCCACCTGGGTCTCCAAAGTACACGTCTTCGCTTCAGTCATTCAAGCTCCTGCTTCCATCTTGGCTAATTCCTCCTTCAGGTGCGCTGTGGGTCTTCATTCTGTCTCAAATCTGGCTTATCCTCAAGCTCAACCCATCGCCTCTCTGGATCCTTCCATCTGTGTCACTGTATTGCTTAGGTTCTTCTTCATTCATTAGTTGTCATGGTTTCTGATTGTCATTTCTTTTGATCCAAGATGGCGGCGTGAGTAGATCGCGAGGCTCTGGTTCTCTCCAGATTCTGCAATTTTGCGGTATTTTTCCTGTTCTTCTTGGGTCTGTTCGTACAGACCAGTCGTGCCTTTACAACGTACACCCGCGCTGAGCTTTTGGATATTGGTTTGCGAATTTCCGACAGTTTTATGGACAATCTACAACTCCTTCCTGAGATCGCTAGGACACCCGCGAATCTGCACTCTACCCGGCCGGGCGGAAGTGCTAGACGGCGGAGGAGAGATTGTAAATAAAGGCGGGGGCAGCGTGGAGGAACGCGTGCTAAGCTAACGCTTACTCCTCATCGGCTCTCTTTACCCAGCATTTTCCTTGCCAATGTACGGTCGCTAGTGAACAAAATGGAGGAGATTCGACTCAGCATCACACACAGTAAGAAACTTTTAAACTGTAACGTCCTAATATTCACGGAAACCTGGTTAAACAGCGGAATACCGGACACCGCTATCGAGCTAGCGGGACGCCACACACTCCGGGCGGATAGAACATTAGATGGCTCCGGGAAGAGCAGAAGGGGTGGATTGTGCATTTATATTAACAAAGCTTGGTGCACAAACTCTGCTATTGTTGGGAGTCATTGTTCAGCTAACCTGGAGTTTCTCATGGTTAAATGTAGACCGTTTTATCTACCGCGGGAGTTCACTTCCACCATTATAACTGCTGCCTACATTCCACCCGATGCTGATGCCAAGCTTGCTATGAAAGAACTTCACGCAGCCATCAGTAAACAACAGACTGATCACCCGGAAGCTGCGTTTATTGTTGCAGGGGACTTTAATCACTCAAACTTAAAGTCAGTGCTACCCAAGTTTCACCAGCATGTTTCCTGCCACACCAGAGGAAACAAAACCTTAGACCATGTTTACACAAACATGGCCGGAGCTTACGTTGCAACACCCCTCCCCCACCTGGGACAGTCAGACCACATCTCTTTGTTTCTCAGACCCAAATATGCACCACTCATCAACCGTGTGAAGCCATCAGTGAAAACCATCAAGGTGTGGCCTGCGGGGGCAGACTCCACACTCCAGGAAAGGTTTCTAAACACAGACTGGAGTATGTTTGCTTCTCAAGCCACCAGTGGCGCTCACACGGGCATTGACTCCTACACCTCCTCAGTATTGGATCATATCAATACCACCATTGACAGTGTTACAACCCAGAAACAGATTACCACATACCCAAATCAGAAGCCTTGGATGAACAGGGAAGTACGACTCCTGCTGAAGTCACGCAATACTGCCTTCAGATCAGGAGATGCACAAGCCTACAGCACATCCTGAGCAAACCTGAAGAGGGGCATCAAAAAGGCCAAGCACTGCTACAAGCTAAAGATAGAGGGACACTTTTCCAACTCTGACCCTCGATGCATGTGGCAGGGCATTCAGGCCATCAGTGATTATAAACCCACCCACTCCACCCCCGCAGCCACTGATGTCAACTTCCTGAACGAGCTAAATTACTTTTATGCTCGTTTTGAAAGAGACAACAGAGAAACTGCCACCAAGCTCAAACCCTCAGCTGACCACCCACCAATCACACTCTCCTCCACAGATGTCTGCAAGGCACTGAGCCGGATCAGCGCACACAAGGCTGCTGGACCAGACAACATCCCTGGACGTGTCCTCAGGGCATGTGCGGAGCAGCTCGCTGGGGTTTTTACAGACATTTTCAACCTGTCTCTTGCCCAAGCAGCTGTACCATCATGCTTTAAACGCACTTCCATTGTCCCAGTGCCGAAACACTCCAGCCCGAGGTGCCCTAATGACTACCGCCCTGTAGCACTCACACCCATCATTATGAAGTGCTTTGAGCGGCTGGTCCTGGAACACCTAAAAGACTCTATACCATCCACATTGGACTCACACCAGTTTGCCTATCGCAGCAATAGGAGCACAGAGGATGCAGTTTCCATGGCACTGCACTCTGTGCTCACCCATCTGGACAGTAAAAACACTTATGCACGCATGCTGTTTGTTGACTTCAGCTCAGCATTACACACTGTCATCCCATCCAGGTTAATTGCCAAACTTGGAGACCTGGGCATCAACACTTCAATGTGTAACTGGATTTTGGACTTCCTAACTGACAGACCCCAGAATGTTCGATCAGGATCCACCTGCTCCACGTCCATCACACTCAACACTGGTGTACCACAGGGCTGTGTGCTAAGTCCGTTTCTCTACTCCCTCTTCACCTCCGACTGAAAGCCTGTGTATGGAACTAATTCCATCGTCAAGTTTGCGGACGACACTACGGTGATTGGTCTCATCAGCAACAACGATGAGACTGCCTACAGGGAGGAGATCCAGCACCTGGCCACATGGTGCACTGATAATAACCTGCTCCTCAACACCACCAAAACGAAGGAGCTCATCGTGGACTTCAGGAAGGAGTCAAGAGGCACACACGACACCATCCACATCAATGGAATGGCTGTTGAGCGTGTCTCCAGTTTCAAGTTCCTGGGGATCCACATCTCGGCGGACATGTCATGGACGACCAACACCTCCAGCCTGGTCAAGAAGGCTCACCAGCGCCTCTTCTTCCTGAGGACACTGAGGAAGAATCAGCTCTCCCTGGCTATCCTGGTGAACTTCTATCGCTGTGCAATAGAAAGCATCCTGACCAACTGTGTGGCAGTATGGTATGGGAGCTGCTCTGTTGCGGAGCGCAAGGCACTGCAGCGGGTGGTGAAAACTGCCCAGCGCATCACAGGGACTCCACTACCTGCCATCGAGCACATCCAGAGGAAACGCTGTCTGCACCGAGCTCGCAGTATCCTCAAGGACTCCTCTCACCCAGCCCACAGACTGTTTTCTCTCCTGCCCTCCGGCAGGTGTTTCAGAATTCTCCGGACCAGGACCAACAGACTAAAGAACAGTTTTTTCCCCAGAGCTGTCTCTTTACTGAACTCAAACCACCGTTGATCCACTTCCCTCATAAACTGCAAACTCTCCTACCTCACATCTGCCTTCACTTTGTTATTTGCACTACCGACTGTTTATTACAGTAACAACTGTTTACTTATGCATTCTGCACCACCATATCTTAACTGGATTATGCTCATTTGCACTGCCGACTGTATTTACAGTAACAATGTTTACATTTGCATTTTGCACCGTACTTCTAACTGTAATATGCAACCACTTTCCACTGCACTTTTACACTTTCTTTCGGATAGCTCTGCCCATAATTTATTGCACTAACTTAATCCACTGCTATATTCCTCATATTTTTTTTTTTATTTTTTTTTTTTATAACTTTTATTTATCAAATGTAAAAGTACAAACATAAAGTGCATACAAAAATACAATGTTTTTGTTTTTAGAAACTTAACATCCCCCTCCCTCCCATCCTCCCCCCTCCCTAGACCATAATTCACTTGTATTTAAAGGAAAAAAAAAAGAAAAGAAAAAAAAGGCAATAAAACAATTGTGTACTCATATGTATTTATACATACGTTTATATATCCCTATATAATTTAAATTTATAATACTTGAAATTATTACACAGTATTAATTAAGAATACCAGTGCAAGTTGCTAATGCTAATCATTAACTGTACAAAGTAAAAATCAAACAATTGCTGCTTACTCCTCCGACATCCGAGCAAACTATCTATCATGTTGGAGTGTCTCAGAGTGGATAAATCATGGGGGGGGGGGCTTTCTGCCGCTGGCGGAGCGGAACTGAGGAAATAGCATATATATAACAATACAGTGGGACTCTACAAGGAGACTTCCCGAGCTGGCAACTTATCTAGATAGTCAAGTAGTGGTCTCCACTGAGTATAGAACTTGCTAGCTGACCCTCTAATTGAGAATTTAATTTTCTCCAGTTTCAGAAGACCTAAGATGTCATGTAACCAGACTTTTATTAATGGTGGTTGAGGAGACTTCCACAATAACAAAATTCTCTTACGAGCAATAAGGGAAGCGAAGGCAATTATATTATTTTGAATGGTTGTGGTGCAAAGGTCGTCTGGGGGCTTGCCGAAAATGGCGATATATGGGGTTGGAGTTACAATTATGCCTAATATATCTGAAATTGTTTTAAAGAATAGTCGCCAGAATTCAGACAACTTGGGGCATGCCCAAAACATGTGGGTAAGATTGCATGGAGCCAGCGAGCATCTACTACAATTCTCATCAAATTTGTCTGGAAAGAGCTTTGACAGTTTGTCTTTACTATAGTGTAATCTGTGGAAGACTTTAAATTGTATTAGTGACAGTCTAGCGCAGCTGGATGACGAGTTAACAACCTCCATGGCTCCCTCCCAGAATTCTTCAGAGAGATTCAATTGGAGCTCTGACTCCCAATTCGTCTTGATCTTATGTAAAATAGATTCACTGTTTAAGGACAATAAATTATAAAAAAAGGAGATATGGCCTTTTGACAGGTTTTTAGCCTTAAGAGCCAGGTCTATCCCGCTGGGTGTTGGTATCTGTGGGAATGACGTGGCGTGTGTTTTCGCAAAGTCTCGCAACTGGAAGTATCGGAAAAAGTCTGATTTATGTAGATTGAAGGAGGAAGATGGTTGATTGAAACTTGCAAATATACCATCAATGTACAGATCTCCCAAACTACGCAGCCCTTTGTTTTCTAATACTAAAAATCGTGAGTCAGTCTTCGCTGGAATGAACAGGTGATTGTTGCAAATAGGAGTTACTAGCGGGGGAGTAAGCCATCCGAAGTGTCGTCTTATTTGCGTCCAAATTTTTAGAGTTCCAACAACAACCGGATTAGAGGTGAAGCTTGATGGTGAGAAGGGTAAGGTGCTACATGTTAAAGCTCGCAGCGACGAGGAGCAGGAGGCTGACTCACTCTGGCACCAACTGGTTTGAGGGGATGTAAACCAAGACATTATCTTATGCATGTTGGCTGCCCAGTAGTAGCCGATTAGATTGGGTAGACCCAGTCCCCCAGCCGATCTATCCCTACAAAGCAGTGTACGGCTTGCCCTTGGACGTTTACCGGCCCAGATGAATGATGAAATAATATTGTTTATAGCTGTGAAAAAGGACTTGGGGAGGAAGATGGGGAGGCATTGAAAAACATATAAGTATCTTGGTAACACATTAATTTTTATAATTTGTATCCTACCAGCTAAGGACAACGGAAGAAAATTCCATCTTTGTAAATCAGACTTGACCGTCGTTGTTAATGAAGTAAAATTTAGCTCTCGAATTGTTCGCAAAGATTGTGTAACTGTAATGCCAAGGTATTTAAATCCTGCGTTGGCTATTTTAAAGGGTATAGTTGATGGTGATATGGCTACAGCTAATTGGTTGATTGGGAAGTATTCACTTTTAGAGATATTTAGTTTATATCCCGACAAACGACCAAAAGAATCCAACAAAGTCAGGATACATGGGATGCTTGCCAAAGGGTTACTTACATAGAGAAGCAGATCATCTGCATATAGAGAAACTTGATGCTTTATGCCCCATCTTTCAATCCCCCCGAGTCCCCCCTCCATTTTTAGAGCAGCCGACAATGGTTCAATCGCTAGCGCAAATAATAACGGAGATAGTGGGCATCCCTGCCGTGTTCCACGCAAAAGTGGAAACGGAGTAGAGCGTTGGTTGTTTGTGCACACTGAGGCGCAGGGAGAGGAGTAGAGTAATCTGACCCATGAAATTAAGTTAGTATTGAAACCAAACTGTCTCAGGGAGAAGAGGAGATAGTCCCATTCCACTCTGTCGAAGGCCTTCTCGGCATCAAGAGATATTATTGCCTCTGGGACATTAGAGGAAGATGGGGAGAGGATGACGCCGAGAAGCCTTCTTATGTTGGAGTATGAGTGTCTTCCCCCTATGAATCCCGTCTGGTCCTCTGAAATGATCTTGGGCATGACAGATTCCAATCGCCGAGCTAAGATTTTTGCGAGTATTTTAACATCTACCGGAAGGAGTGATATTGGTCGATAGGAAGCGCAGCTCAGTGGGTCCTTTCCCTTCTTATAAATTAGAGAGATGGAAGCTTGCGTAAGCGTGGGCGGCAGGGTGCCTTGATCGAATGAGTAGTTAAACATTTCAAGTAGTAATGGGGCTAACTGATCTGAGAATTTCTTATAGAACTCGACCGGGTATCCGTCGGGGCCTGGGGATTTGCCACTGTTCATTGAGTCTATCGCTTCTTTAATTTCTGAGAGAGTGAGAGCGGCGTCTAGTCTCCGATTGTCCTCGGGTGACACTTTAGGTAAGTCCAATTTTTCAAAAAAGTTATTTAGCTGGTTTTCATCTGTGAGGGACTCAGATGTATATAATTGGGAAAAGAATGATCTAAAAGTGTCATTTATTCTGTCCGGGTTGTTGGTTATTGAATTTGAATCATCAATTATCTGAGTAATTTGGTTTGATGCTGCTTTTGCCTTCAGCTGATGGGCTAAAAGGCGTCCAGCTTTGTCACCATGTTCGTACACCAACCCCCGAGAGCAGAGGAGAAGCTGCTCAGCCTCAAAAGTGAGAAGGAGGTCAAGTTCTGTTTGGAGTCTTATTCTTTCTTTATAAAAATCTGGTGAATTTGCGGACGATAGTGAGATATCTACATCTGCAATAGCTTCCTCCAGCTCCTTCTGCCGAGATCTGCGCAATTTATTCGTATGTGATGTAAAAGAGAGAATTTTACCCCTTATGTAGGCTTTGAGAGTATCCCATAATACGGATGGAGAGGTTTCGTCATTCTTATTAGTTTCACAGAAGAAAGTGATCGATTCAGAAATATGTTTGCAAAAGTTGGCATCTGCCAGCGAAAGAGGGTCTAGCCTCCACTGTCTGAATCCCTTTGGTTTCATACTAAAGTGAAGGTCCAAGATCACTGTGGCATGGTCCGACACTGTTATGGGAAGGTACTGGGTGGAGACAATTGCTGGAATAAGCTTTTTATCTATCAAGAAATAGTCTATGCGCGAGAATGAACGATGTGCATGGGAGAAAAAAGAATACTGTCTTACAGACGGATGTGAAAATCGCCATGGGTCCACCAATCCATACTGACTCATAAACGTAGAAAAAGCTTGGGACATTTTCATGGTCGAGGTTGATCGTAGACTAGACCTGTCCATTGTTGTATCGATCACGCAATTCATGTCTCCTCCCATTATCAAAAGGTGGGAATTTAAATTTGGAATGGTAGCGAACAATGAATTCACAAAGTTATGGTCATCCCAATTGGGAGCATAGACAGATACCAGGATTACCTGCTTTTCATATAACATACCGGTAACAATAACATAGCGACCGTTTAAATCTGTTATTACTTTATCTGCAGTGAAATGGACATTTTTCCGGATTAATATAGCCGTGCCCCTAGATTTTACATTGAATCGTGAATGAAAAGTTTGGTCAATCCAAGGTCTATTTAATTTCCTATGGTCAGAGTTGCATAAATGCGCCTCCTGAAGAAACATAATGTCCGCATTTAGGTTTTTGATATGTGTCATAACTTTTGTGCGTTTGATTGCAGCATTTAGCCCACCAGTGTTTAGTGAGCCAATCCTCACAGCCCGTCCGCCAGCAGCACCCCCCTTAGTTACATTCGCCATGGATCAACTTCCCGTGGTAAGATTGTCAGGTCCGTCTCAAGGAGTAAGCAGTGAACATCGAGTGGGATCTTCTGTACAGAAACAGCCCAATGTAAAATGAGTACACACATAGCACAGAACACAAAATAAACAAAATCAAGTGAATACATCCCTCCCCATCCCTTCTCTCCTATCCCAATCATCGGAACTAACCCCAAGTAGTCATACTTCCCTTTCTGCGTTTTCTTTCCTCTTTTCCTTTATTTGTCCCAGCTCCTGCAGCTTTAAGGAGCCAGTTGGGACCCCTAATGTAATGAACGTGAACCGTAAACAGGTTTTTCATAACGGTTATATAACATGAGTAGAAAGAGATAGATTGAATGACATAAAGTGATTCAGAAATAACAAAATGACTTATGAGAAGAAAAAAAAGAAAAAAAAAGGTAAAATAAATGTAGAATAAAAGTAAAATAAGGGTATTAATCCATTAGCCATTGAGTGAGCTGCAGGTTTAGTACCCCTTCCATCATAGTAATCGTTTGTAGCCATATATTGGTTTGACAACCTTCTGACTTAAATATAAGATAAAATATTATAAGATATTGTTTCTATATATAACTTCCCATTATAATTAAGTGGAGTGTAATACACAATCCTAGCTTCTGAACTCGCTGGATATCAAAAAAATGATTCGGAAGCAACAAAACAAACAAATAAGTAAAGGTAAATGTAAATGTAGAGTGAAAAAATAACATATAGGGTATTAATCTCGATTAACATCTAGTTAACTGCAGGTTTACTACCTTTCCAATCATAATAATCATTTATAACCCTATAATGGCTTGAAACCTTTCTAACTTAAACATGAAATAAAATACAACAAGCTGTTATTATCTTTAACTTCAAATTAGAATGAAATGGAGTTTAATACACAACATCATATTTTGAAACTGCTGAACTAGATGTATGGCTAGTCCAGCATAGCAAAAAGGGTAAACATCGATCCTAGGCACCACCGAGCAACCAGTCCTTAAATCTCTTTGAGATAAACACAATAACTCACTTAGTATATCGTCTTTGTAAAAATGATAAGCACTAGGGCTCAGCAGGTTCCCATCTTACTCTTAAGACTTACCAATACGAGCACAGCTCCTCCCGCAAGGGAGCCAGCTAGGTTAAGTTAACATAGTCCACATTAGCCGGGGGTAAAATAGTAGTCAAGCTAGACAGGACTCGGGGCCTGTTGATATTTGGCCGCAAAGGTGGTGGCTTCCTCAGGGGATGAGAATCTCTTCTTTGCTCCGCTCTCCAGAGTAATCTGTAAACGGGCCGGGAAGAGAAGCACTGGGCGAAGAGCGAGGTTGTAAAGTTCGGCCATCACCGCTCGGTATTTAGCTCGTTCCCCGGCGATTTCTGGTGTGTAGTCCTCAAATATTTGGATTGGTGTCCCTCGGTACTGAAGTTTCCCACGTCTCTTACGAGCCTCCCGAATGATCAGATCCTTGGTCTGATAGCGATGGAGGCGAAGTATAACCGGTCTGGGCCACGAGCCGGGTTGTGGTTTAGCGGTGAGCGATCTATGCGCTCGATCCAGTTCAGGGGGAGACTAGAGGGTCTGGTCACCCAGTACTTCAGTCAAGAGCTCGGCGAAAAAGCTTGTGGGCCGGGGTCCCTCGATTGATTCTGGGAGGCCGATTATTCTAATATTATTTCTGCGGCTGCGGCTCTCAAGATCGATAGTCTTCGCTGTTAGCTTAGCGTTGTTATCTGCTAATGCGAGACACTTCTCTTCCAGTGCTTGAATTCGTTGGGCTTGTAGCTCAGCGTGTGATTCCAACGAGTCCATTCGCTGACCGTGTTCTGTTATCGTTGTTTGCATTTTGTCGAGTCTCAATTCCAGAGCCGCGAATGTTGCTTTGAAGTCAGCTGCAATACTAGCTCGGTGATCTTCTAGCATATTAGCTATGGTAGCTAGCGTTGTGCTGCTTTCCGTAGGACAGACATCTACTTCAGTCTTTTTAGATGCTTTTGATGCTTTTGACATTTCTCTAGGATGTTCAAGATTCTAATGTTAATACTTCCACTCTCAGTTTTTGGGGTTTTGAGGAAAAAAGATACGTTTTCAAAGTTACTGCTGCGGGAGCCTGAGACAACGCTGCTTTCACATGTTCCCCAAACCGGAAGTCTCCTTCCTCATATTAGCCTAACATATTTGTAGCGACAATGAGTCAGATTAAATAATAACTCAACGGGGAATTTGAATTAAAATGAAAGAGACTCGAATTACGCTATAATTTATAAATAATTCAGAATTAATGTTTACACCTTAACTTATTCGTCCACCGATATGTGAGAACTTAAAGGGGAGTCTGTTAAAGGGAAACAAGTCTCTGTAGCTCAAATGAATGAATTAATGAATTCATAGGGAATTTTGCGAGAGTCTAATGTACAGCCGAGCAAATGAGCGTTCATTTGAACGGGCCGTAGATATCAACTCTGCAGCGGATATTAATATCCGTACAATAGTGAAACACTATTTAACAGCCAGGTAACTTAGATCGGCAGTTCAAGACATTAAATTCATAAGCACACAACACAAGAACAGTTATCTTTGACTACAAACGAAACTTTATTGATTACTCTAACACATCAAACTAATATCTAACATAAACACACGCACTCGCACATTCATACGTTGCAGAAAGGAAGAAAGTGAGGAAAGAATAAGTCTTAAGAGAAAGAAGTTATGAAATCCCAAGCAATATGCATTTATGACACATGACCTGAAGAAACCATTGATCAGTAATTTATCCTCCTATCGTTTCTAAGGCAGGGTTATTACATTTGATCTAATGCACCATTTCAGCTTGAAATCTAGAGGTATTATTTGCGTTTGTCTCACGTGTGCCGTCTTTGACCAAGGGGGATTCCTTTTGTCTCCTGGCTGGAGAGGGGTTCCCTCGGGTCTTTGATTCGCTGGTCTGGTCGTGTCTTTGATCGACGTCTTGGGAAGCCAATCACGTGGCGTGTTTGGCGGCTGGATGAAAGTCTTGGAAGGCGTTGTTGAAGTTGACACGCGCTGTTGGAGACTCGTTGAGAAACTTTGCGGCGAAACTTAACACAACCCGAGACTTAACGGGAAGAAAATAAACTTTAAGTAAAAGAAAGGAAAGTGAGAGAAGAGCAGATGGTCTGAATGAAATCTGTTAACCCATTTTCTTTGATGGTCTGCCACGATCGTCTGATCGCCGCTTTGGCGGATTCTGGAACCGCACTGCGAACAACTTGCGGTGAACGTCTGTGCGAACACACGAACAACAGTCTTCAGCTGTGATCTGAGGTTAAACTCAAATTTGTCCATCCCCTGGATGGGTTCTGGCCAATTAGGATTCAGGGGTGACTGTCTCCACCCCTCCCATACAATTGGATTATCTATAGTCATTTAGTTTCCTGCTCTTAAGCAGAGAGTACATTTAGACCTAATTTCTTACTATAAGGACATGATCGATTCTATAAAGATTTGATTCAGCTCATCTGCTTATTTATGCACTTTCGAACACAACGGTATCAAAAACGGTGTCTTTTCATCCACTCATTCAATAGTTACATAATTGCATGAATTTGAGAGTGATATACATGCATAATAGTCACGCGTATCCGTTGTAAACACGCTAACAAACCATGTCGAAGGCTATTTGAGTGAAAGTCCAATAATCATGTGTGGTTCTTATGCAATCTATGTAACATTTCCTAGAAGTTTGCTTCAGTTTTAAACTGTGTCACTTGGAGTTCATTTAGCAGTCCTTGAAAGAAACAAAGGTCTGTTTGTTTCTTTGTCTTGCGATCACAACGAGTCTTTGTCCTCTTTGTGAAGTTTTGGTCAAAAGTCCATAGGAAATCACGTAATTGGAATGTAGAACTGATAGCCTTAGGCAAAATGGGGCCTCGTGACAAAATTATGACTTCCTGGGGTCTGGTGCTGAATTAGGCTTTGTAAAAGGGATGGTTCATCTAATGAATCATTTGGAAGATTAATTCAATGTCTGCGCCATAATCCTTACATATTATTGTATACCTCTATCTGTAAAATTCTCTTCAAAGTAATAGCCATCTGTATTTTATATTCATAGTACATATTCACCTGTACATTCTGTTTATAGTAATAGCCATCTGTATATTTATTCACTGTACATATTCATCTGTAAATTCAGTTCTGTTTATAGTAATAACCATCTCTCTACTTATACATATTTATATATATTCAGTACATTTCCATGTCCTGCACTTACGCAACCACTGTATATCCTGCACTTGCTGCTATTGCACTTCTGGTTAGACCTAAACTGCATTTCGTTGCCTTGTACTTGTACTTGTGTAATGACAATAAAGTTGAATCATCATCATCATCTAGTGTCTCTCCTGTCCCTTGTTCCCTAATTTACTACTCTTTGCTTATGTAAGCCCTCAGTTCTTTCTGTTTATTGTCTTACATTAACTGTTGTGGTGCTGTTTTACTCCCCAATGTTTGATTAAAGTTTACTTTGGTAAAAAATAATTTAATACATGGAAATTCTGACATATAGTACCTTCATGTTTTTAGTCCAATTCAAAGGTAATTATTGTTCCTTACACATCAATTTGTCACTCTTTCTTATGATAAGGATTCGGCTTTTAGAAACTGCAGATGTGTGTTGGGCCGATAGTGTTGAAGAATTCTCTTTCTATAAAAACTTCTTCACAAAGGATCATTAATTTCAGAAGAGGCTTTATTCACACAACACAACCAAGCCTGAGGGTTGCAACCGGTCTCCCCTCCTTGCCACTTATTTTCTGGCATATATATACCATAGCTGTCTTCCCATTTTGGTAACAACCCCTTGGCTCACATATCACCACATTCTAAGTTCTAATTCTGTTCCTGTCCTTCTAAAGGGCACTCTCAAAGTCAGCACACTTTTTTAAACACAGTCAGCAACCATTTGACATTTGAACATAATAGTGTCTATTCATTAGCCATAAAATGCTAATCTTTACATAATAAAATCTTCTACATTCCCCCCTTTGGGGCTTACCTAAGCCCCACCTTTACTAACCTTTTCCCAGATGTGTAGTTTCAGAATCCAGTTTTTTCAGTTATGCTACCTAATGACTTAAAATAAGTCACTCAGTTTCACTACCAATGACTAGATTATGCAACCACACTCCGGAGGAATATTAGAACCAAACATCTCCTTCCAGATTTTGCTTTGTTCTCTTTTTCAGGAATGGAGTAAAAGATTCTAATTTCCCTAATTTCTATGTCTTATCATCAGTACATTGTTATAAGCGTGAGTGTGCAATTTGTTCAGCCTTGCCTGTGGTTGTCACAGTTATGTAGAATAATCAAACATCAAATTATACATTATACTATCAAAAGTTCTTTTTATATCATAGTCATCTTCTTCAACCCAGATACTTTGTGCATCGTAGAGGGTCACCCTTTGGGGAGGGGTTAGGCTAGCACATACACCCAGGGTCTGGCTCATCATTCATCTTTTTCGTCCTCATTGGAGGTACTTGAATCAACTTCCAATGCTTGCAAAATCCAGTTTGATTTATCAGGCCAGTCCTTATTATCCCTTAGGTTTTCATTGTCCTGAACACTCTCAGATACACCTGGTCACACCTGGGTCAATGGGACAAGATGTTTCTGTCTCCTCACTGGGCTGCTTTCTTTTTTTCCTGTAAATATATAGCTTCACATATTGCAGTTAGTTTCCTCATATAAGATCTTAATTCCATTTGCAATTGTTCTATAGGCGGTCCTTTGTATCAATCAATTTTAATCAATCAACCTCTACAATATGGTACAGGCATGGGTCGACCCGTAAGCATTTCATGCGGTGTTAAATGTATGATTCTGTTAGTTTGCATGCGACAACTCATTAGTGCAAGTGAGGCCTATAAATGCAACCAAGTCTTTGTTTTATCCTAAGTTGCTGCAATACTTGTTTTTAAAGTTTTTTTTTTATTTTTATTTTTTTATTTTTTTTATTTTTTTTAATAAACTCCAACCCGTTATCTGAACTTATTTCTGATGGTATTCCAAATATAGGAATTTACCTCTTTTGTTAGAAATTTGATTACTGTTCCTGAACCCTCATCTGCAGATGGTACTGCTTCTATCCATCTGCTAAATCGATCAATTATCACAAGCATATATCGTTTACCTTGTACTCGCTTTATCATGTATACATAATCCATTACCAGATGTCTAAAAAAATTTCTACCATCGCATATAAATATGGAGACCAATATCCTTGTTGTTTAGTTTTTCTTATTACTTCCCCCCTTGCGCAGTGATCAAATCCCTGCGCATCTGAAATGAGAATGTTCAAAAGCATTGTTGGTGCAACAATCTGTCCTTCATGTGAACGCCAAATATCTTTTTTTTTTTTTTTCCCATCTGTTTTGGCCCCCCTCTGATACCACATAGAATGTTCATAAGGGCCTGCTTGTTGCTGTATTCGAACAATATCTTATAGTTGTGGTTGTGGTTCTATCAGAACTACTGGAGTAAGTATCGCCACTAAACATCCTTAAATAGCTCACTCTCAACAGTCTCTATTGATTGGGATTTTGCTATAATTTATGTTTGTCCTTTTTGATTTATAACTATTTCTTGAGTAATCCCCATTAATTTTGTTTCACACAAGACTTTTATGAAATTTTTGTCAACAGAGTAAAAAATGTATGGATATATTGTTGAATTCCAATGGCATTGTTCAGCTTTTTTTCATCATTGGCTGTAAATCTTTGGCTTGCCAATTCTTTACTGTATAAAGATACATATGAACAGAATTTGGTACATTGAACCAACTTTTTGTAAATTTATTTTCAGTTATTTTCATTGCTGCTCCCTGTTTACCTATTATGATGTATTTTGAGGTAATCTCTTTTTTTTGTGTGTGTGTTTTTTTTCCCCATTTCTTTTCTATTTTTTCATCTCTCTCATCGTCATATATCATATATCAGTTAAATCCTGACTTTGGTAACTGAGCTTCAGAAATCTGCGCTTCAATACACTTTCCCCATTTATTAATGATTTGTCTTACATCACATTTGAGTTTGATTTGATACAAGAACTGGTAAGGTCACACTTTTATTTTTAGTCTGTAAGCAAACTGGAGCTGTCAGAGGAATTAACTGTATTTGTCCCCTGTCTTTGCAAATTTTGAGCGGGTCGTTGCCAACCACCCCACCTTCCACCCCTGAGTGACTGTTGCCATGGATTGTTTGGGCAATTGGTTTTGTTATATCCAGGCTGTTCACAACCCTCTCTGTCCTTGGTGGTGGAAGCTGCACAAGTCAGTGGGTTATTTACAGAGGTATTCACAGAAGCATTCACAGGAGCACTGCCATTTGGTCTGACTCTTCTCTTCAATGGGTCTCCTTCTGGATTTCCAGTCTCTTGCTTCCATTTTTTTTAACTGTCTTTGCACATATATGATTGGACTTTCTGTGTCTCCCAGCTGTCTACTTTGGTTGGATTAATTTCGCAATGCCTGCCATATTGCCGGACGATATGCATCAAACACAGTCTCATCCATATAGCAAGAGTTCACAGCTCTGTCTAGTTCAGAAGCTTGAAGAATTTCTTCCTTTTTTGATCCACTTAGATTTTTCTGCCAGAAGTGTTTTAATGTCCCCCACAGATAACAATTTGCCCATTGTTTCTTCTTCAAACACTCTAATCCATTTCCCAGCCCTCATGAATGTTGGGAAGGCAGTTGACAAGCCCCTCAAAATCTTTTGTCACCCATAATTAAAATAGGGAGTTGTTTTACTTCCCTGTTTGTCTTACTTGTGACCACCTTTCTTCATCAAATGTTATCTCCTCTTCATTTTCTATATTTAAACTCTCTAATATTTTTTTTTCTATCACTCGCCTGTATTTCTGTGCATTTTAATAATTCTTCTATTTTTTTGATGCTTTTATTTAATTCTTCTATTTGTGTTTCTGTTTCACCTTTTTATTTATTTTTTATTCTATTATTCTTTTTTTCTTTCTGCCTGTTTATCTTCATACTTAGTTTTTAGTTACTCTAATACATAACAATCAATCTTTTCTCAAATGTTTTACTTTTCTCCTTTTGTCTCACATCTTGTCTTGTTTGTTTTTCGTTTTCTAACTCCACCTGTCCTTCCATTTGCATTTAGGATTGGGAACTGCCCTTCTGGAGTTACATTTGACATGAGTATTTGAAAACATGTTTTCTTTTCTCTTTGTTTCCTTGTCTACCTCTTTTAAAATTTTCCTTGCCTGTTTTATATTTTTTTTAATAATTCATCTCCCTCTTTTCTAAACAATGCCAGCACTGCTTTTTCCTTTTCTCTTTTAATTTCTCTTTTAATTTCTCTTTAAACTGTTCTTAATTTTGTAATTAATTTATTTTTAATTTTTTTTAATTTTTTTTAATTTTTAATCAAGGTTTCCATTTTTTCTCATAATGTTACATCAAATGTCCCTTCCTTTGGCCATTTGGTTATCATATCCTGAGTTCTTTTTTGCCATCTATTTGACATCTTATCTATTAATTCTTTATACAATGGGTATTTTGACCCTAGCATTTCCACTGGAGTGGCCATATTGTCCTTTAATCAATAATTATTTTAATAATCAATTTCTAGACTTGATTTACAATGTTCTCAAATTTAATTTTCAAAAGAATAATCACTTATTTATTTTTATTTTATTTGATTTAACTTTACCTTTTATTTTTATCATATGCAAGCTTTATAATATTTTTTAATCACCAACTGCTTTTTAACTTTCCAATTTTTCTTTTACTTTTTAACTTATTATTCTACTTTTTTACTTTTTAAAATTATTCACCACTTGTCATATAATTTATTACTTTATTCTAATTCTGCAATGTCACTTTTCCTAACTGAATGTCACATTCACAATCTCACATTCACAATATTCAAAGCACTCATACAAGTCCCTTTATCATCGAATGGAGACAATATCTTCTCTCATACGTCTCCTCAAATGAAGCACCCCTCCCCCACCTCTTTCAGAGTTCAGGGGGTCACTGCTCCACAACTTATTTTTAACTCCACACAGACACACTCACATACACTTAGCCACAGACAATCCAGCAAGCACTCTATTTTATACTTTTGAGAGAATAATTATTGTTTTATTCTTATTTTTCTTTAACTTAATCAAATCAATACACTTCCTCAACATGACTGACTTTTCTTAATTCTAATTTAATTTTTTTAATCAAATCGATACACTTTCTAAACACATCAGAATACAATTAAAATAAATCCCTGTTGATACACTTCCCCAACACAACAATAGGACTATTTTTAACTTTTGTGCCCATGGTATACTTTGCCATCCATCAAGGCCCACTTGCCGCCGTAACCACATCTAATTTACCTGACTTTATTTAAGCTTCTGTGCTCTTGTTATTTTTGCTATCCATCAAGGCCCTCTTAGCGAAATAACCACAGCTAATTTACCTAACTTTTTAAACTTCTGTGCTCATGCTGTACTTTGCCATCCATCAAGGCCCACTTGGCTCGTACCACAGATAATTTACCTGACTTTTTTAAACATCTAGGTGCATGATTACTTGCTATCCATCAAGGCCCTCTTAACAAGTAACCACAGCTAATTTATCTGACTTTTTTATTAATATTCCCAAGGCCTTTTTTGTTAGAAATTATACTGCATGCATTTATTCTGAAATCAAAAATCCTTTTTAGTTCTTTAAATTTGGAGAAGCTGTCTCACCATAACAGGTACATTTCTGGCGAATAACACAAACTTAAGCAAAAACTGCTTACCTATTCAAATTTGTGGCCACTGTTTGTGCTGATTCGTCCAGGAATGTCCTGCCGTGGTGTCTTTATCAGCTCCTGAGTTGTCCCATCTGGGGTGACATTTATGTTGAAGAATTCTCTTTCTATAAAAACTTCTTCACAAAGGATCATTGATTTCAGAAGAGGCTTTATTCACACAACACAACCAAGCCTGAGGGTTGCAACCGGTCTCCCCTCCTTGCCACTTATTTTCTGGCATATATATACCATAGCTGTCTTCCCATTTTGGTAACAACCCCTTGGCTCACATATCACCACATTCTAAGTTCTAATTCTGTTCCTGTCCTTCTAAAGGGCACTCTCAAAGCCAGCACACTTTTTTAAACACAGTCAGCAACCATTTGATATTTGAACATAATAGTGTCTTTTCATTAGCCATAAAATGCTAATCTTTACATAATAAAATCTTCTACCATAGTAAAGAACAATATTAATATGTGTAGAGCTTATGTCAGGCCGCATCGGGTCAGTGGGTGCGATGAATGTGGCAAAACAAGACAAATGTCAGATACAGTCTATGATGTCAAGTCAAGTCAAGTCACCTTTATTTATATAGCGCTTTTAACAATGGAGATTGTTTCAAAGCAGCTTTACAGTTTAAACAGGAAAATAATGCAGCATTATTTTATTCAGCTGTATAGCCATTTGATGTCATCAGTTCATTTCAATTTCCATACGGTGACAGTGTGGGCTTTAGATCAATAATTAGATCAGTAATTTAGTTTATATGGTTAAATTAGTTATTAATTAGATTTATTTCGATGTTTAGTTGAAAAAATATAGTGTCCCCAACTGAGCACGCCAAGCCAGAGGCAACAGTGGCAAGGAAACCAAAACCCCATCAGGTGACCTAATGGAGAAAAATAAACCTTGGGAGAAACCAGGCTCAGTCGGGGTGCCAGTTCTCCTCTGGCCAATTAACAAACAGCGTATTATTATTATTATTATTATTATTATTATTATTATTATTATTCTGGTCGCTTTACAGGTCAGAGGTCACAATAGATCGGAATATTCGAAGGACCGGAGGCAACACGCTAGAGACGGGTTTATTGCGGATGACATATCGATTTAAGTATTATTTAATGGTAATATTCGAACAATCGGAGTCAACACACTGGTGACGGGTTTATTGCGGATGACATATCGATTTAAGTATTATTTAATGTTAATATTCGAACAATCGGAGTCATCACACTGGTGACGGGTTTATTTAGATGCCGTGTCGATGAGGCAGTTGCAGGGTGAGGATAATTGACACGGTCTCTGCGGACACTTCGGGGTCATGTGTTGGTCTTCTCTGGGCGCAGGTCCACCATCTGATTTGGATACGGCCCGGATCCGGCTGACTGCAGTAAACCTCGGGATAAAACAGAGAGACTATCATTAGCGTAGATGCCATTCTTCTGATGATGTAACGAGTACATCAGGTGTTATGGGAAGTGTTCCCGGTTCCGGCTGACCTAGTTAATGCAGCCTAACAGTCAATTAATTGAAAAAGTGTTTTATGTGTATGCCACAGTAAAGAGATGTGTTTTTAGTCTAGATTTAAACTGACAGATTGTGTCTGCTTCCCGAACAATACTAGGAAGACTGTTCCAGAGTTTAGGAGCTAAATAGGAAAAGGATCGACCGCCTGCAGTTGATTTGGATATTCTCGGTATGATCAACTGGCCAGAGTTTAGAGAGCGCAGTAGACGTGATGGAGTATAATATGTTAAGAGCTCGCTCAAGTACTGGGGAGCTAAACCATTTAGTGCTTTGTAAGTAATAAGCAAGATTTTAAAATGTATGCGATGTTTAATAGGTAGCCAGTGCAATGTTGACAGAACTGGGCTAATATGGTCATACTTCCTGGTTCTAGTAAGTACTCGAGCTGCTGCGTTTTGGACCAGCTGGAGTTTATTTATTAAGCGAGCAGGGCAACCACCCAGTAGAGCATTACAATAATCTTGCCTTGAGGTCATGAACGCATGAACTAACTGTTCAGCATTTTGCATTGAGAGCATGTGCCGTAATTTAGATATATTTTTAAGATGTTAGAATGCGGTTTTACAGATGCTAGAAACGTGGCTTTCAAACGAAAGATTGGTATCAAAGAGCACACCCGGGTTCCTCACTGACGACGAGGACTTGACAGAACAGCCATCAAGTGTTAGACAGTATTCTAGGTTACTACTTGTGGAGCTTTTTTGTCCAATAATTAAAAATTCAGTTTTTTCTGAATTGAGTTGCAGGAAATTACCGGTCATCCAATGTTTTATGGAGGCTATGCATTCCGTTAATCTTGTGAATTGGTAAGTTTCTTCAGGGCGTGAAGAAATATAGAGCTGAGTATCGTCAGCATAACAATGAAAACTAATGCCATGCTTCCTAATGATATCTCCCAGTGGTAGCATGTACAGGGTGAAGAGTAGCGGTCCTAGCACTGAGCCTTGCGGTACTCCATACTGAACTTGCGATCGGTGTGACATCTCTTCATTTACTGCTACAAACTGATAACGGTCGCATAGGTATGATTTAAACCATGATAAAGCAATTCCACTAATGCCTACATAATTTTCGAGTCTATTCAAAAGAATGTTGTGGTCGATGGTATCAAATGCAGCGCTAAGATCGAGTAACACTAATAGAGATACAGCCACGATCGGATGATAAGAGTAAATCATTTGTAACTCTGATGAGAGCAGTCTCAGTGCTATGATACGCTCTAAATCCTGACTGGAAATCCTCTCAGATACCATTTCTTTCTAAAAAGGAACATAATTGTGAAGACACTGCCTTTTCAAGTATTTTTGACAGAAAAGGTAGATTTGAGATTGGTCTATAATTGACTAATTCTGTAGGATCAAGTTGCGGTTTTTTAATAAGTGGTTTAATAATAGCCAACTTAAAAGTTTTTGGTACATATCCTAATGACAAAGATGAATTAATGATATTAAGAAGAGGATCTATGACCTCTGGTAGCATCTCTTTTAATAGCCTAGTCGGTACAGGGTCAAGCATACATGTTGTTGGTTTTGATGATTTAACGAGTTTAGCCAATTCTTCTTCTCCTATAGCAGTGAATGATTGTAGTTTTTCCTCAGTGACACTACAATGCTCTGTCTGATGTGATACTGTAGTAGACGGCTGCAAGGTTAAAATTTTCTTCCTAATATTATCAATCTTACATGTGAAGAAGTTCATAAAGTCATTACTGCTGTGCTGTTTACAATCATCAGAATTTGAAGCTTTTTTTTGGTTAATTTAGCCACTGTATCGAATAAATACCTTGGGTTGTGTTTGTTTTCTTCCAAGAGAGTTGAGAAATAAGCAGATCTAGCAGTTCTTACAGCCTTTCTGTATGTGATCATGTGCTCTTTCCACGAATTACGAAATACCTCTAGTTTTGTTTTCTTCCAGCTGCGCTCCATTTTTCTGGCTGCTGTTTTAAGGGCCCGGGTGTGCTCGTTGTACCACGGTTGGACTATTTTTGGACTATTTTCTTTAATCTTCTTCAAGCGCAGAGGAGCAACTGTGTCTAAAGTACTGGAAAAGAGAGAGTCAATAGTTTCTGTTGCAACATCGAGTTCTTCTATGCTATCTGGGATGCTGAGGAGATGATACTGATGAGGGAGATTATTCAAAAAGCAATCTTTAGTAGCGGCAGTGATTGTCCTGCCATTTTTGAAACGAGGGGGCGGCTTTGCAACCTTAGCTAAATTAAGTATATATGATACTAGGTAATGATCTGAGATGTCATCACTCTGCTGCAGAATTTCAACGGTATCAACATTTATTGTGATATTATGTGATAATATTAGGTCTAAAGTATGATTATGGCGATGAGTGGGTCCTGACACATGTTGCCTAACTCCAATAGAGTTTAGTGTATCTTTAAATGCTAATCCCAATACGTCTTTTTCGTTGTCTACATGAATATTAAAATCACCAACAATTAGTACTTTATCTACGGCCAGTACTAACTCTGATAGAAAGTCAGCAAATTCTTTGATAAAGTCTGTATTATGCCCTGGTGGCCTGTATACAGTAGCTAACACCAATGTTGAACGGGTTTTATCATGTACACTACATAGCGTTACATAAAGCACCAAAACTTCAAAGGAATTATATTTAAAACTAAACTTCTGAGTAATACTGAAGATATTATTATAAATTACAGCAACCCCTCCCCCTTTACCTTTCAGACGCGGCTCATGTTTATAACAATAATCTTGGGGGGTGGACTCATTTAAAGTAATGTAGTCGTCAGGTTTTAGCCAGGTTTCTGTCAAACACAGCACATCTAGATTATTATCTTTAATAATATCATTAACAATAAGCGCTTTTGGGGAAAGGGATCTAATATTCAGCAACCCAAGCTTTATCAATTGTTCATCTGTATTATATCTTTTGTTTATTTGTTGGACATCAATTAAATTTTTACTGTTGAATGGTTTTGATGTTTTTTTGTATTTACTAATTCGGGGAACAGACACAGTCTCTATATGATAATATCTCGGTGAAAGAGTCTCTATGTGCTGGGATTTATCTGACTCCGGTGACGTGAGACAGCTAGCAGACGGTCGGTTTAGCCAGTTTGTCTGCTTCCTGACCTGGGCCCTAGTGAGTCAAGGTTTAGCTCTAAGACTATGTGCCAAATTACTAGAGAGAAGAGCGGCGCCACCCCAGGAGGGATGGATGCCATCCTTCTATATGATAATATCTCGGTGAAAGAGTCTCTATGTGCTGAGATTTATCTGACTCCGGATGTAGAACTTGAAGTGCAAGACCTCGGAGTGATCAGCATCCTCTGGGATGGCAACAGTCCTCCGTCCTAGTCCAGCCTGTAGAAGTATCAACTCATCAGAGGCTTTTGGGGTCCGTTCAACACTTTTATTTAGCAGGAAAAACTGGATTGGCGTTGAGCTGGCAGGCCTTTTTTTAGGAGTTGGGATAAAGCCTTTTCGTGCCTTGAAAAGACCAGGGAATGCTCTTGAAGCATAATCCCAATAGAGTCAAACCATCTATTACACAAAGTTGTAACTTCTAAATGTTTAGGACATTATGATGAAATGTAGGCCTATATGCCTTATAATACTTGAGGATTGCCACTATATGCGTGTTATGCTTCCTACCAGTCCTTTGTTTGCACATAATTCAAATTTCTGCAAGAAGAAGAATTAAGTGTTGAATTTTCTTATGTATACTATAAAATTGGCTTATCTGAGAGATCCAAACCTGGCCATACTCTGGTCCACTGAACTTCCTGATGCAACACCACTAAGGGTGCGCTGCGGCCTCACTGCAGACTGAACCCTGTTGCCAGGGCTTGCCTGACCCTGTAGCTGAGTTGCATGCTGCCTCCTGCCTGCTCTCTCTGAACCTGCTCTTCATCTGTTGAAATTATTCAAAACTTTATACAAAACCTAAGCTTCTGTGACTATGCTACTCAAAGCAATATTATTATGACCAATTATAATTCTTACATTTGAATGTAAACCAGGATGCAGTGTTTAATTCAATAAAATGCTGTTTCAAATGCTTGCAAAAGTTTGCGATGAATGCGGAAAAACAAGACAAAAGTCAGATACAGTCTATGATGTGCTGAAGAACAGTTTTGCTTTCAGATTTTCAGTTGGATGCCCTTGAGGTGGAATGAGAAGCTTCCAGTTAAACTACAATACTTGTAATTCTTGAAATGCTTCCCAAAATTCAGCAAAAGACACCCGACATAGTTTTGAACAATGGCTCGATTTTAAAATGAAATCTAAAAAAAAAGATTCTGTGGAAGAACCATTCCAGTGAATGGGTGACATTTCTGTTCCCAGGACATTACATGTATAAACAGGCATGAACATTAACCCTAAAATGCTTTTTGTTATTAAGCCATGTATTCTGCCCCTTTTTTATCTCAGATAAAAAAAATAAAAAAAATACCAACAACGACAAAAAATAAATAAATGAATAAACCATCTAAAACACTGAACAAATAACATTTGTCATCTGTGCCCACTTTCTAACAATGTCTTGAAATATAACAGTCTTGTTAAAAAAGGGGGGATGTAGTAAAACACCCACAGAATATAGCAGAAAACATCTGGGCCATGTTTGCATTTTCTTCTGTCATTGGCCATAGCTCTAACCTTGAATTCAGGACTAGGCATAAAATAATGTCTTTCAGAAGTTGAGAACAAATAGTTGTAACCTGGCTCAGAGGAAAATAGGAATCATGCCTTTGTGGAGGTTTTTTCGGGAGATTAAGGGATAATACATGACTTCTTCACCTCACAAATAGTTGTTGAAAACAAAAATGCTATGAAATGCTCACCACATTTTGTGAGAAAAGTGTGATATGCTAGAGATAAACGGGTATTTGGAATCACCATCTCAAAATGAGCAAGAAACAAGTATCAGATTTTATGCAGCAAATATGATGCAGGGTGGTGTAGTGATTAAAATCTTTTTCTTTTCCATTGTTGTGTAACTCCATGCTGCATCTTTTCCATTCATTTCCAAGTCAAGTTCCTTGCTGCTGGTTAGGTCCAGTCTCAAGTCTTTGCTGGCCAGATCCAAGTCATCATCATCACCATTGGCTCTACCCAGCCCCAAATCTCCATCATCGAGGATGGTCCCGGCAGGCCTAACTCTTCCTCCGCCTCCACCATCAGGTTCTTCAGCCTCGCATCCGCTGTCTCCCTCCAGCCCTGGAGTGTCGATCACCTAGCTCCACCTTGGGACTCCAAGCCCTGGACTCCACCTCGGCCTGTCGACCCATCAGTTCCAATTTGGCTCCATGCTCTATGGGCTCCACCATGGTCCATCATCCCTCAGGCTCCCCAAGGCTCCTTTATCCCTCTGACTTTGCCTTGGTCAGTCATCACCCTGGTTGCACCATAGACTTCAGAGCCTGCCGCTACGCCTCATCCCTCCACCCCCTTTGGCTCTTCCTGCCCTCTGGCTCCAGTATTATCCTCACTCCCTCCAGCTCTGCAGAGCCCCTGTCTCTACCTCGGTGCCTGTGGTTCTGCCTCAGCTCTCCAGTCCACTGGCTTCACCCTGGGTCTTTGTCTCCTCTGCTCCACCTGGGTCTCCAAAGTACACGTCTTCGCTTCAGTCATTCGAGCTCCTGCTTCCATCTCATCACTGGTTCACTGGCTCACTGGCCCTCATGGAGGATCAGGTCAAGGAAGCGACCAAGCTTGGACTCTCAGCTCTAGAACTTGGCACTGACAACGAAGAATTAATTTGAAGCGGTCGATGCCAGCTGATCATCGGCAGTCCTGAATCCTGGCTCCTCAACACAAAATGGCAAGAGATGTTGTGCAGCAAAGTGTTTCAAGACAACCTCAAGACAACCTCCTGGGGATTGTGGTGGATGAGGTTCACCTGACCTATAAATAGTAAGAAGTTGCAAGTAAACGTACTGTAATGTAGTCTAGAGTTACGATAAGGCATCTGAACTTGATTGTAAATGGGCTACATACACCTAACAAACACTGCTAGTTGTGAAGGCTACATGCTCTCACATTTGTTGAATACACTGTCTTATTAACTTTTCCACGACATTCTAATTTATTGAGATGCACCTGTATAACTCTCACAGGGGGAAAGCTGCAAAAGGAGAGAAGGCCTTCAGAGAGAGCTTTTCCAAGCTGGGGGAACTCAGGTCCATAGTCAAACCAGGTGAGTTAATCACTATAACTGTATCTCTTCTATGTCGGGAGAATTTTTTATCTATCTATCAGCCTATTACTATACTACATGCAGGCGTTTTTATGTTACTACATGTCACTTACCCTCTATTCAGTACTGTATTTGCCAAATGTACTAGCTATCAGTTTGGTTAGCTATTGTTCCATGCTAAATATTGTAATATAAATATATATTTATATATTAAATATTTTATATATATAAAAAATAAATAAATAAATAAATAAATAAATATATATATATATATATATATATATATATATATATATATATATATATATATATATATATATATATATATATATATATATGAATGACGAGTTCAGATGCAAAAGCTTCTAAGCACCATCTGAAATTTTCTTCTAGAATGATCATTTTTATAAAGCTTGTATATTTCATTTAAGTAATTTCACTTAAATGACAATTAATAGGTCATTTGCATTGCCATTTAAGTGAAATTATTTAACTTAAATATACAAGCTTGATAAAAATGATCATTCTAGAAGAAAATTGCAGATCGCACGATATATATATGTGTATATATATACAAAACCCCTTATGAAGACTAAAAAAAGGAGGACCGTGACGTCGCCCGGTATGGCGCAGCCGGGGCCCCACCCTGGAGCCAGGCCTGGGGTTGGGGCTCGTATGCGAGCGCCTGGTGGCCGGGCCTTCCCCCACGGGGTCCGGCCGGGCTCAGCCCAAAGGAGCGACGTGGGGACACCCTCCCGTGGGCCCACCACTCACGGGAGGGACCGTAAGGGGCCGGTGCAAAGTGAATCGGGCAGCAGTCAAAGGCGGGGGCCTAGACGACCCGATCCCTGGACACGGAAACTAGCTCTTGGGACATGGAATGTCACCTCGCTGGCGGGGAAAGAGTATATTGTTATATATATAATGTTATAGTTTTATATAATAAAAGTAATATAAGTATATTACTTATATTACAACAAAGTATTGTAATGTTTCCATGGCTGATTACTGAGGTGTAATGGCATTTACATGTCTTTTAGGGAAAAGTGTGTTGGCATTGACCGCATCTGCTGACTTAGAATTGTCACGACTACCTGGCTCACAGTAGCAATGACATAGGGGAGACCACACCGTTTGTTAAGTTAAATCCAAAATAATTTATTTAAACATTAATAACGATAATGAAATCATAATTTGAATCAATAAATGTATCCAGTCAGTAAATGAGAAACAAAAGAAAACTAATCAAAAGTGTAGTGCAGATCAGTAAAGTGTCAAACATGTGCAATGCAAAAAAGGAGTAGAATGATGAGGCTGCCACCAGCCTGGAGGACAGAGCAAAAGCAGCCATGCACAGCCCAGAGCCGAGAGAGAACAACTGGCAGGAGATGTTCTTTAATCAGTATCCAGCCCATCCTCTCTTGTCAGATGGACCTAAAACAGACAGCTCCCCCTTCAGCTTGGGGGAAGAACAACAGCCCAAACATATTCTGTCCATGGTGGAGTGAGCACACCCAGCACGGCAAAGCCGGGCATGACAGAATCAAGAGACATTGTGAAGAAACAGCTGCATCTGGACAGTGCTACCACCGTGACTGTGAGCCCCAATCGGACAAATATCAGACTTGGACTGAGAAGAGTCTCGGATCGTTCTCTGAACTTCCTGGATTGGTTAGTTAGGAAAGTTAAAGAGAAAGGCCTAACCATGTCACCAGTAATATGACAGTTGGGCGAGTGTTCTGCCATCTGAAGACAGAACTGGGAGAGGATTCCTGGGTTGACCAGGAACATAAAGTTGACCATCTAATCATAGGCATGTTCCATAGTCATACACTCCCTCAGAACAAAAGCAGGGTTCTATCCTCATTTACTGGGGAGGGTAACTGCAGAGTTGTTGTGGCAACAACTGCTCTGGGGATGGGTTTAAACTTTCCCAATATTTCACATGTTGTCATGTATGGGGTACCTGAGGACATGGAGGCTATGCTGCAGCAGGTTTGCAGGGCCGGCAGAGATGGGTCGCAGTCCCATGCTATTGTATACACCATCAAAGAGTACACAAGAGCTGATGAGGCTGTGGGCAGATTAATTAATCAAAGTAGTGTAAGCTGCTTTCGAAAAGCCTTATACTCCTATTTTGAAAAAAAGAGAGGAGCAAGTGTAACGGAGATATTTTTCTCTATGGGACTTTTATTTGGACGGCTTTCTCTGCCTCCGCCGTGTCTGCAGGAGATGCAAGCGGATCGGGGTGAGAGGTGTTGCGAGGCAGACACGCCATGATCGCTGTACAGGAAGCAAAACATTTTTCTCGTTGGATCTGTAATATACGACAGTAGTGCTTGAGCATGGGGTACATTATCACGTGAAACCCGAGAAGTAGTTAAGGCAGAAGATCGGTCGATTGCGTCATTGGACGGTGAATGGTGTTGGAGACTGGCTGAGAGCACGAGAGAGAGAGTTGCTGGAGCCATGAGTTTCAATCAGAACACTTGTTTTTGTCTCTATTCTGAAAGTACGCAATTTTTTTGAGAGTTATACTGCTTTCTGAGTCATGAACTGCTTCGGGGCGAGAGACATAGATTTTTTTTTTAAACACATTTTTGTGTGATTCAGATCATTCAGTCCAGGCGTGCCGCGTGCGAGCTGAACTGGGCTGCGCCATTTTGTTCCAGAAAGTTCCTGAGTTTTTCTAGGCCAAAACCTCTCTTGTTGCTGTTTGTTACCCTGCCATCCTTACCACATCTCATTGTCCTGTCCAAGTCATTGCAAGTCATCACTAGTAATCACATCAAAGTTGTCGTTGCCACAGACTGGTACAACAGTTATATACACACACACACAAACATTTTACTGATACATAGTGAACCGAACTGAGTGTTTGAATGAACTTGTGGGTCTCAATTGTCAATTTGAACTTTGTGTGAGAACTGAGTCAATTGGAAATTGAATCTATTGATCTATAAGAATCGTCTGGATGAATTTAACAGTTATTTGAGCTGAGTTATTTGAACTGAGTTGTTTCAAATTAATCATTTATTTGAACTATAAGAGTTGTTAGGCTTTGAAACACAGCGTGTTTTGTAAATCAGTTTGCGCCTTAGATATTGATTTTCCCAAAATTAATTTCAATATTGAGGTGTTACAAGAGGGTTTTGAAAGTGTTAAATATTTGAAAGGTTTACCAAGAAAACCAAAAGTTTCAGAGAACTGTTTATTTTCATTTTTGTTACTTTTTGTTATTTCATCCTTTTGAAAGAGACCCTTTCAGGAAAAATACTGTTTCCTAAGGAAAGGAAAAATAAATTCATAATTGTTAGAAGCAATACAGTTGAAGGTTTTTTTACTTACCTTGGGGTAGGGGCGTCTCACTTCCACTATTAGGATTAGGTGGGTGGGATTGTGAATTTTCATCACATGCACTTCAGGGAGCCACCGTGCTGACATACTCACCTGAAGCCCACACTAACCATTCCTGATATATATTACATACAATAGTGTAAGGTAAAACATATACACATAACGTGCATACTGAGACTCAAAGCGCTGGAGTGGGGACCAGGATCCTTCCACTTTTAAGCCTTCCAGGGTAACAATTTAATACTCCCCTAGAGGGCGGGATTTACAGTCTCGTTACACAAGGGTTAATTAGAGATCTTTTAGAGAAATACAGTAAAAGTTTAGTGCACAGTAAAGTTTAGAGAACACACAGTTATATACCATGAAAACAGCCTGCACCGGATTTGGCACTGATTTTATCAATTCAGTTCTAGAACAGCAATTCAATATTTGACTTCACATATATTATGCAGAATCTCCCCGTGTTTAATTATGTCACAATCACCAGTGAGAGTGCCCCTGATTACCACCTGAGGGCACTCCACCCCGGACAGTCACTCCATCACAAACTACATTTCCCATAACCCTTTGCCCGGACTCATCGTCACTCATTGTTTGTTCATGTCTCATCACCTCATTACCCCATTACCCCAGCCTATATAAACCATGTTCACTCTGTCATTCACTGCAAAGTCTTGTATGTTGTCACACTGTAATTCTGAGCATTTCCCTGGATTCTTGTCTCTTGGTTTTGGTTTTCGTGCATGTTCCGTGGATTACCCGTTTGCCTGTCAACAGTAATTTGTTTGATTACTCGTTAATGAAAAAAATGATTCCGTTAGTAACGCTGTTTATCTATAACGCCGTTATTCCCATCACTGTTAGTGTATTGACACATCTAAATGCAATTGTACAGAATATCTCATCATCAACTTGTTTATGTGAAACTAAGCCACCATTTACCTGTGCGATCCTAAAAACCCAAAGTGCTCCATTGCTGCTGCCAGAAACAGTGCAGTTGTGTCTTTAATGACAAATTCTTTGTATGCGTTGTATGCAGTATTGGGACCTTGCATTGCATTGCTGCACCTGTGAAACATACATATATAAGTTATGTCTGCCTGACATGTCTTTGGTGTGACTCACTGTTAAACATTCACAGGCAAACTCACATCGCACACACACAGTCACCTTAGGATGTTAGTAACACGTCTCACCAAGTCACAACTGAGTTTTTGGTCAATAATAAAATATCTTAATTGAAAATTTACTGAACATACCATTCCAAATTGCCCAAAGCGTGCCAAGCTGGCATATGTACTGACACACCTCCCCAGGAAAAGCCATGCTGAATTCATGATGGCACAAGTGTGTTTCCCCATCCCAAAACAAAGAACAATAATTCCTTAAGTATACAGACATGTCCATGTTGTCTGGATTCGCATGCACAAAGGCATGGTCCCGACCTTATTATCAGCTTTAGCCCAACTTACACATGCAAGTCTCCACAACCCTGTGAATATGCCCTCAATCCCCTGCCCGGGGACGAGGAGCGGGCATCAGGCACAAACTTTTAGCCCAAGACGCCTAGCCAAGCCACACCCCCAAGGGAATTCAGCAGTGATAGACATTAAGCCATAAGTGAAAACTTGACTCAGTCAGGGCTAAGAGGGCCGGTAAAACTTGTGCCAGCCACCGCGGTTAAACGAGAGGCCCTAGTTGATTTTATCACGTCGTAAAGGGTGGTTAAGGGAGACAAGATAATAAAGCCAAATGGCCCTTTGCCCGTCATTCGCTTCAAGTGTCCGAAGCCCAACCACACGAAAGTAGCTTTAACAGAATTCAACTGACCCCACGAAAGCTAAGAAACAAACTGGGATTAGATACCCCACTATGCTCAGCTATTAACCTAGACGTCCACCTACAATCAGACCAGGTACTACGAGCATCAGCTTGAAACCCAAAGGACCTGACGGTGCCTTAGACCCCCCTAGAGGAGCCTGTTCTAGAACCGATAACCTCACCACTTCTAGCCACCCCAGCCTATATACCGCCATCGCCAGCTTACCCTGTGAAGGCAACAAAAGTTGGCAAAATGGGCACAACCCAGAACGTCAGGTCGAGGTATAGCGTACGAAGTGGGAAGAAATGGGTTATATTTTCTACTCACAGAACACTACGAAACATGCAACATGAAATAGTGTAATAACATAATTCAGTGCCATAAAACACTGTGAAAAACATTGGTTGACAATTTAAATAATGGTTGTCATCACATACACAATACTGTAATGGCAGAGCAACCAATATTTTTTAAATACATAACCGAAGTTTAGATATTATTCATAAAAAACAATTTTCACAACTTAGACATATTCGCATAGAGTGTTCCATGGTCTTTTGCAGATGCAGCATTGTAGAATATCCGATAGTGTATCTAAAATGAATATAGAAACCTATAATAAGAAAAAAATATTCATTACCACCAGGGATGTAGTGGAGGCTAAACGCACGTAAACGCCGTTTACACACCTCCCAAAATTCGGAAATAGCGTTTACCCACCTCCAAAGTGCGTTTATCCACCTCTAAATTGAGTTTATCCACCTCTAAAAAGCCTACAGTTCCTAAGCCATTTTAAATTAAGCTTATGTCGTTTTAGTTTCATATTGTTCATTTTCATTAGTTGTTTGTTGTACAGTTAGACGAAGTCTTTCATATTGCGCTGCAACTGTCAGTGAGTAGTGGGAAGTCCGGATCATTTTACTGACTCGGATCTTTGGTCTCGTTCAGCAAAATGAACGAATCTTTTCTCTTTCCGTCTATGGGACTGACAGGAAGAACAAAAGACTCGGATCTCACCTGTCGATTCAGAATCAGGATCAGAACCCATTTGTTGCGTAATGCGCATGCGCGGTCAACACAAAATGAACGAATCACTCTCTGAGACAACTCGGTAGTCCCGAGTCATATCAAAGATTCGTTCAAAAGATTCAAACATGGATATCCGGCAATTTTTTAAGCGCCGTCAAGGCAGCAGCCCTCCTCCAATGCCAGCAAACGGGCTCGGCTACAAGCCCAAAGTGAGTGAGCTCGGAAAACAGTACTAAACTTTATGTTTTTGGGGTTAATTTGGTTCACGGTTAGATTCATGCCACTGACTAAACAAGTCACCTCTTCCTTTTCCCAGTAAAATTCAGGATACATTATATCAGATAAATAACTGGATGTAATTATATGCATTCTCTGGTATTTAAACCACTGAAAGTTTGTGACAACAAGCTCCCTTTGCTAGTCAGCTAGATAGTTATTGTTATCGCTACAGCCGTGCGAGGGTACGGTAAATGTTTCTATGGTAATAACAGCGAGTTGGACTAATCAGAGGCGTCGCTGTTAAGCTTAGGACTGTGGGTAGTGTAATTTTTCTTACAGACCTCTAGCTACAGAAGCAGAAACTTTCGTTTCACAACTCGTGGTCAGTCTACCTCAGATGTTTTAGACATTATGGCTGATAATCTAAATCCTTATGGAGAAAAATCAATGGGAGTTTTCCTCCCTGTTTGCGTCTGTACATTTCTCATAAATTCATCAAAAGTTTAAATTCTAAATGCAATCGCAAGCGATCGCTGTCTGCACCCTGTCATCATCAACACAAAGCTCTAAAACTGTAATCGACAACTATTTTGATAATCGATTAGTTGCCTTGAGTAATTTTAGACAAAAAATTGAGTAATTAAAAGACAAAAGTAAAATTCTTTGATTCCAGCTTGTTTAATGAGAATATGTTCTAGTGTGTTCTCTCATATGTGACAGTAAACTGAGTTGTGGACAAAACAAGACATTTGAGGACGTCATCCTGGGCTTTTGGGAAACACTGATCCACATTTTTCAGACAGACCAAACAACTAATCGATTACTTGAGAAAATATTCAACAGATTAATCGACTATGAAAATAATCCCAAATCTAATCATTATGTACAAGTGCATTGCATTGGAACCCCTGGATATAAGCCTCCCCTCTCTATCTCTCTTAAATATTTTTGTTCTCTCTGAGAACAATAGCTATCATCAGGATACGCTATACACCGGTAGGCAGTGGCCCACCTTACCGTGACCACGATACGGTCACCCAAAATTTATAGTTTACCCACCTCTTTTTTTACCACTACACCTCTGATTACCACAGGTAAAACAAGAATTATATGCTACTGTGTTGGGTTACTCACTTCAAACAATACTCTGATTGCATGCCAGTCCTCGAATTTGAAGATCATGCCTTCCAGTCGGTCTTGCTTTGTGTCACCATCAGCAAAGGCCCACTGAATATTTCTGCAGTTCCCCTCTGTCAGCCGGTCACCACCGACTAACAAATTGGAGATGCCATCTGGGCCATTCAGCGCATACCTACAAAGATGACAAATAATTGGTCTACTATCGTCATAAAAAGGCCTCCAATCAGGAAGTTACAGTATTGCCTTGTTCAGTGCTTACTCATTTTGAAGGTGTTGTAGTACATCCACGAGGTCCGTAGTTTTGTTCACATCCTTGAAGAGAAGTCCCAATGGGTACTGTAATATACATAAAGGTATATCTTCATTACTTAAATATTATTGGTGTATTCACAATGCTAGTGTAAAAAACATTAGATTAGATTAGTGTATTATTATTATTATCAATACTCACATCTATGGAGCGTTGTGCCATTTCATCAGCTTAGTCATGGGGCATGTGATGCACCACAATGTCCGAGAATGGTTTCAACACTGATAAGTACTTGAACATTCTGCTGCCAATGACAATGAACTCTCTTCGCATGTGTGTTTGAGTTTCAAGTCCAGGAAGAGATTTCTCAAGTTCATACTCCAGTAAGTCTTGAATCGGTTTGTTGTTATTGAGGTGGTATGTGGGGATCCTGTCTTGTACGGCAATGTGACGTATCCAATGTATGCTTTGATTATTTTGGATGGTGGACTGGTGGTGAGTGCGGATGAAGAAGTCCAGATTATCAAATATGATTGAATATGTATGTGGTGGAGTTGACTATGTGACTTGCATAGTCATTGGTATCAAAGACACTTCTCCAGTAGCCTGGACATCATTGTCGCTTTCAGTCACCTCCTCTGTTTTGATAAATGCAATTAACAACAAAATAATCACCACTCACTGTATTGATGACATAACCTATGTGTATGAGATTTGGTGGGTTTGTTTGCTCACCTGATAACTGAAAGTCTTCCATGCTACAAAAGATCTCGTTGAGTGCCATCTCAGAATGATCGCAGATGACTTCATCCTCTCCTTGATTGATTGTGTGTGTTTCAGCTCCCATATTCAGAAAGATTTCGTTCTGATGCTTCAACTGACTAATAGCACCCCGATATTCATTAGCCATCTCCTTCTACTTTCCGACTGCAGCCACGTGACACGTTGTTTTTGACATTTTGCTGAGCCTATCAAATACAACCTTTTTTGCCCCACCATATTGAAGGATAGTATTCAAATAGTACGTAAATGCTGACAGCGGGGTTGTCTACCTCTAAAAGCAATGGCGGCTGCAGCACAGGTGGCATGAAGGGAGTTGTCGGTGATGGTTAAAAACACAGATGAAAGGAAAGGAGAAATACGGTCGAGATCAGACTGTAGACTGGAAAATGAAAAGGATTTCAGTTGATGACCGCCACAGCATGAAGCCTTCTTTTGGGTTGCATAGTGTTTTACACTCATCCTCAATTAGCTTAAGTATATTGAGCTTTATTTCTTCGACAAGCTCCTTGTGCTTCATCATCAACTTGGCAGCTGTTTTCCATTTTCTCTTGTTGATATTGTTAAGTATTAGAGCATCTTCTGGATCACAGACTTTCATTAACTTTTTCTGTGATGGGTAGTGGGTGATTAGATTAGATTAGATTAGATTCAACTTTATTGTCATTACACAAGTACAAGTACAAGGCAACGAAATGCAGTTTAGGTCTAACCAGAAGTGCAATAGCAGCAAGTGCAGGATATACAGTGGATGCGTAAGTGCAGGACATGGATATGTACTGAATATATATAAATATGTATAAATAGAGAGATGGTTATTACTACAAGCAGAACTGAATTTACAGATGAATATATACAGTGAATAAATATACAGATGGCTATTACTATGAACAGAATTTACAGGTGAATATGTACTATGAATATAATATACAGATGGCTATTACTATAAACAGAATTTACAGGTGAATATGTACTATGAATATAATATACAGATGGCTATTACTTTAAACAGAATTTTTACAGATAGAGGTATACAATAATATGTTAGGCTAATATGAGGAATAGAGCAGTGGATTAAGGTAGTGCAATAAATTATGGACAGAGCTATCCGAAAAAAAGTGGAAAGTGCAGTGGAAAGTGGTTGCATATTACAGTTAGAAGTACGGTGCAAAATGCAAATGTAAACATTGGGAGTATAAATACAGTCGGCAGTGCAAATGAGCATATTCCAGTTAAGATATGGTAGTGCAGAATGCATAAGTAAACAGTTGTTACTGTAATAAACAGTCGGTAGTGCAAATAACAAAGTGAAGGCAGATGTGAGGTAGGAGAGTTAGCAGTTTATGAGGGAAGTGGATCAACGGTGGTTAGAGTTCAGTAAAGAGACAGCTCTGGGGAAAAAACTGTTCTTAAGTCTGCTGGTCCTGGTCCGGAGGATCCTGAAACGCCTGCCGGAGGGCAGGAGAGAAAACAGTCTGTGGGCTGGGTGAGAGGAGTCCTTAAGGATGCTGCGAGCTCGGAGCAGACAGCGTTTCCTCTGGATGTGCTCGATGGCAGGCAGTAGAGTCCCTGTGATGCGCTGGGCAGTTTTCACCACCCGCTGCAATGCCTTGTGCTCCGCAACAGAGCAGCTCCCATACCATACTGCCACACAGTTGGTCAGGATGCTTTCTATTGCGCAGCGGTAGAAGTTCACCAGGATAGCCGAGGAGAGCTGATTCTTCCTCAGTGTCCTCAGGAAGAAGAGGCGCTGGTGAGCCTTCTTGACCAGGCTGGAGGTGTTGGTCGTCCATGACATGTCCGCCGAGATGTGGATCCCCAGGAACTTGAAACTGGAGACACGCTCAACAGCCATTCCATTGATGTGGATGGTGTCGTGTGTGCCTCTTGGCTCCTTCCTGAAGTCCACGATGAGCTCCTTCGTTTTGGTGGTGTTGAGGAGCAGGTTATTATCAGCGCACCATGTGGCCAGGTGCTGGATCTCCTCCCTGTAGGCAGTCTCATCGTTGTTGCTGATGAGACCAATCACCGTAGTGTCGTCCGCAAACTTGACGATGGAATTAGATCCATACACAGGCTTGCAGTCGGAGGTGAAGAGGGAGTAGAGAAACGGACTTAGCACACAGCCCTGTGGTACACCAGTGTTGAGTGTGATGGACGTGGAGCAGGTGGATCCTGATTGAACATTCTGGGGTCTGTCCATTAGGAAGTCCAAAATCCAGTTACACATTGAAGTGTTGATGCCCAGGTCTCCAAGTTTGGCAATTAACCTGGATGGGATGACAGTGTTGAATGCTGAGCTGAAGTCAACAAACAGCATGCGTGCGTAAGTGTTTTTACTGTCCAGATGGGTGAGCACAGAGTGCAGTGCCATGGAAACTGCATCCTCTGTGCTCCTATTGCTGCGGTAGGCAAACTGGTGTGAGTCCAATGTGGATGGTATAGAGTCTTTTAGGTATTCCAGGACCAGCCGCTCAAAGCACTTCATAACGATGGGTGTGAGTGCTACAGGGCGGTAGTCATTAGGGCACCTCGGGCTGGAGTGTTTCGGCACTGGCACAATGGAAGTGCGTTTAAAGCATGATGGTACAGCTCCTTGGGCAAGAGACAGGTTGAAAATGTCTGTAAAATCCCCAGCGAGCTGCTCCGCACATGCCCTGAGAACACGTCCAGGGATGTTGTCTGGTCCAGCAGCCTTGTGAGCGCTGATCCGGCTCAGTGCCTTGCAGACATCTGTGGAGGAGAGTGTGATTGGTGGGTGGTCAGCTGAGGGTTTGAGCTTGGTGGCAGTTTCTCTGTTGTCTCTTTCAAAACGAGCATAAAAGTAATTTAGCTCGTTCAGGAAGTTGACATCAGTGGCTGCGGGGGTGGAGACGGTGGGTTTATAATCACTGATGGCCTGAATGCCCTGCCACATGCGTCGAGGGTCAGAGTTGGAAAAGTGTCCCTCTATCTTAAGCTTGTAGCAGTGCTTGGCCTTTTTGATGCCCCTCTTCAGGTTTGCTCTGGATGCGCTGTAGGCTTGTGCATCTCCTGATCTGAAGGCAGTATTGCGTGACTTCAGCAGGAGTCGTACTTCCCTGTTCATCCAAGGGTTCTGATTTGGGTATGTGGTGATCTGTTTCTGGGTTGTAACACTGTCAATGGTGGTATTGATATGATCCAATACTGAGGAGGTGTATGAGTCAATGCCCGTGTGAGCGCCACTGGTGGCTTAAGAAGCAAACATACTCCAGTCTGTGTTTAGAAACCTTTCCTGGAGTGTTGAGTCTGCCCCCGCAGGCCACACCTTGATGGTTTTCATTGATGGCTTCACACGGTTGATGAGGGGTGCATATTTGGGTCTGAGAAACAAAGAGATGTGGTCTGACTGTCCCAGGTGGGGGAGGGGTGTTGCAACGTAAGCTCCGGCCATGTTTGTGTAAACATGGTCTAAGGTTTTGTTTCCTCTGGTGGGGCAGGAAACATGCTGGTGAAACTTGGGTAGCACTGACTTTAAGTTTGAGTGATTAAAGTCACCTGCAACAATAAACGCAGCTTCCGGGTGATCAGTCTGTTGTTTACTGATGGCTGCGTGAAGTTCTTTCATAGCAAGCTTGGCATCAGCATCGGGTGGAATGTAGGCAGCAGGTATAATGGTGGAGGTGAACTCCCGCGGTAGATAAAACGGTCTACATTTAACCATGAGAAACTCCAGGTTAGCTGAACAATGACTCCCAACAATAGCAGAGTTTGTGCACCAAGCTTTGTTAATATAAATGCACAATCCGCCCCCTCTGCTCTTCCCGGAGCCATCTAATGTTCTATCCGCTCGGAGTGTGTGGCGTCCCGCTAGCTCGATAGCGGTGTCCGGTATTCCGCTATTTAACCAGGTTTCCGTGAATATTAGGACGTTACAGTTCAAAAGTTTCTTACTGTGTGTGATGCTGAGTCGAATCTCCTCCATTTTGTTCACTAGCGACCGTACATTGGCAAGGAAAATGCTGGGTAAAGAGAGCCGATGAGGAGTAAGCGTTAGCTTAGCTCGCGTTCCTCCACGCTGCCCCCGCCTTTGTTTACGATCTCTCCTCCGCCGTCTAGCACTTCCGCCCGGCCGGATAGGGTGCAGATTCACGGGTGTCCTAGAGATCTCAGGAAGGAGTTGTAGATTGTCCATAAAACTGTCGGAAATTCGCAAACCGATATCCAAAAGCTCAGCGCGGGTGTAAGTTGTAAAGGCACGACTGTTCTGTACGAACAGACCCGAGAAGAACAGGAAAAATACCGCAAAATTGCAGAATCTGGAGAGAACCAGAGCCTCGCGATCTACTCGCGCCGCCATCTTGGATCGTAAAAAAAAAAAAAAAAGACCTGAAATGACCTGATGACCTGAAAGATAAGATTTAGATTGAGACCATTTGACAGTGTGAATTGTTTCTGTCAAATATTGTAATGCACTAGGTCTATGGCTACATTGACATTGTTGTGACATTAAAATAATGTTAGGAAAGGATCTGACTTGTGAGGATAACCAGTATGGCGAGACATAAATAACTAACATGTAGATCCAAAACAAGTAGAGGGGACAAAACTTACTTCAATGTGTGTAAGAATAAAAATAAATAAATAAATAAATCAACTATTCTTTTCTTGCTCACAGGAAACTGCTCTCCAGGAGATGGTTGCAGCACCACTCCGTCCCCCGGAGGAAGGCCGGGGGAGAATCCTTTGTTCTTTAATTTCTGTTCCGCTGGTACCCAAAACTTCAATAAAAGAGCAGTTTTCGAAATCTCTGGGTGCCAAGAGAGCGCGCTTGGCGGTGGTCGACGCTCCCATGCCTCGCCACCCTCAGGTGCCTCTCCCTTCGCCAGCAGGGGACGCCGGCTGTGGGGACGCACTCAGACGGCCTCCCCACACTCGCACGCCCCCTTAGCGGATGCAAGTAAGTGTTGCACAGCACACTCAGATCCCACTCCGGACCGCTCCCATGACTTCCGGGTCGGATCCCTGCATTCCGCCTCGCTGCCCTGCTGCGGGTACGTCTGTGGTGCCGTTGATCCCCCTCGCTCGGTGTCTGGGAGCCTGGCTAGCGCTTCCCAGCCCGTCGCGGTGGCTCCTCCGTACCATCAGACTCGGCTATGCGATTCAGTTCGCCCGGCGTCCCCCCCAAGTCCAGGGGCGTTCACTTCACAACAGTAGTGGGGGCGAACGCCCCCGTGCTCCGGGCGGAGATCGTGGTCCTTCCTACTGGCGAAGGACACGATAGAGCCGCTCCCTCCAGCCGATATGAGGTCCAGGTTCTACAGCCCGTACTTCATTGTACCCAAGAAAGGCGGCGGGTTACGGCCGATCTTGGATCTGCGATTCTTGAACCGATCCCTTCACAGGCTGCCGTTCAGAATGCTAACGCAGAAACGCATCTTCAGGTGCATCCGTCCCCAAGATTTGTTTGCAGCGATCGACCTGAAGGACGCGTACTTTCATGTCTTGATTCTCCCTCGACACAGGCCCTTTCTGCGCTTTGCGTTCGAGGGACAGGCATATCAGTACCGTGTCTTACCCTTCGGCCTGTCCCTGTCGGCCCGTGTCTTTACGAAGGTTGCGGAGGCGGCCATTGCTCCCATGAGAGAGCATGGTGTTCGCATCCTCAACTACCTCGACGACTGGCTGATCCTTGCCCAGTCGCTAGAGCAGTTGTGCAACATGGTGCTCAGTCCCCTCAGCCAGTTGGGACTTCGGGTCAACTGGGAGAAGAGCAAACTCTGTCCAACACAGAAGATCTCTTTTCTCAGTATGGAGATAGACTTGGACACCATGACAGTCAGTGTTGAGCTGCTTGAATTCATTCAAATGCAGGACATCAACAAACAGTGTGGTCTACGCTCCCGTCGCATGTCACAACTCGCCTGCCATCTCCTCTTATGGAGTCAGAAGCATCTGAGGTCGCTTCGTGCCATTCACATTCCGGGCCTGATCAATCGTGCAGCCGACGAGCTCTCACGACAGCCAGTGCTCCCGGGAGAATGGAGACTCCATCCCCAGGTGGTCCAGCTGATCTGGAGTCGCTTTGGGGCCGCACAGATCGATCTGTTTGCCGCCCCGGACTCGACCTATTGTCAGTGGTTTTATTCCCTGACCGAGGAGACCCTCGGCTCGGATGCCCTAGCACACAGCTGGCCCCGGGGCCTACGCAAATATGCGTTTCCCCCAGTGAGCCTTCTTGCACAGACACTGTCCAAGGTCAGGAGGACGAGGAGCAAGTCCTGTTGGTTGCTCCGTATTGGCCCAACAGGACTTGGTTCCCGGAACTAGTGCTCCTCATGTCAGCACCTCCTTGGCCCATTCCTCTGAGGAAGGACCTCCTGACTCAGAGACGGGGCACCCTGTGGCACCCACGTCCAGACCTCTGAAAACTCCATGTTTGGTCCCTGGACGGGACGCGGAGGTTATAGGTGACCTACCGCAAGCGGTAGTTGACACCATCGCTTCCGCTAGAACCCCCTCTACGAGGCGCCTCTATGCGTTGAAGTGGAACCTGTTCGTCGATTGGTGCTCTTCTCGTCGAGAAGCCCCCCTGATGATGTTTGATCAGGTCTGTTCTTTAGGTAAGCACGATCTGCTTAGACTAAATCCGCCTCGCCCTCCCTCTATACCCTCTTGGGACTTGTCTCTGGTGCTAACCGCACTGCAGAGAGTGCCCTTTGAGCCTTTGCAGTCAGCAGAGTTAAAGATCTTGTCGTTAAAGACAATACTCCTGACTGCATTGGCCTCTATCAAGAGGGTAGGGGACCTGCAGGCATTTTCGGTCGTCAAATCGTGCCTGGAATTCGGGCCCGGTAACTCTCATGTGTTCATGAGACCCCGGCCTGGATATGTGCCCATGGTTCCCACTACTCCCTTCCGGGACCAAGTGGTGAGCCTGCAAGCACTGCCTTCAGAGGAGGCAGACCCAGCCCTAGCTTTTCTCTGTCCCGTCCGTGCTCTCCGGACTTACGTAGACAGAAAACAAAGCTTCAGGATCTCAGAGCAGCTCTTCGTCTGTTACGGAGGACAGCAGAAGGGAAAGGCTGTCTCCAAGCAGAGGATGGCCCACTGGATAGTGGATGCCATTGTCTTGGCGTAAGAGCCCACTCCACTAGGGGTGTTGCTTCTTCCCGGGTGTTGGCTCGGGGCGCCTCGCTGACAGATATTTGTAGAGCTGCAGGCTGGGCGACACCTAACACGTTCGCTAGATTCTATAGCCTCTATGTAGAGCCGGTTTCTTCCTGTGTGCTCGCTTCCCATAGTCAGTAACACCGAAGTGCCCATTCTTGTGTCGGCTTGATGCGCCATTCCCCTCCAGATGGACCGGATATGTGCACTACCTGCTCCAGTTGAGTTCCCCAGAATGGCGAACCCTGTTGAGTCCTCCGTTACCCGTGGCAGTTGGATGTGGCGGAGCGTCCGACGCCAGGTCTAACACTCGTATGCATTGGTGGAACGGGTGTTAGACTGGGTTCCATATGTTGTGACCCCCACGGCGGTCCCATGTGTGTATTCTTCCACGGTACGGCTCCCTACGGTGAGCCCGTCTCAGGAAGGTGTTGTTCCCTCGCCTGCAATAGGCCGGGGCCACCCCTGGGACTTCCGTATGTTGTGCTGCCCACGGCCAGCCCATACGTGTATTCTCCACATGTTAACTCCCTCCGGGCATGATGTGGCTTCCGCAGCGGCCTCCATGGGCATGCTTTCCCAGCGTTATCCAATAAAGTCTGCTGAATGGGTCTTGCGGAACAGCAGCTTTGACTCTCCCTGCGTGAATTTCCCCGCCCGCATCAGATCGGGGTCTGAGGGGGCTCATTGTGGGCGCTGGAAGTGGTAGTAACTATGGCGTTTTCCAAAGGGATCCCAATTCGTCTGTGACGTCCGACGTACTTTGAACATGACCGACTGAAAGGGAACGTCTCGGTTACGGTTCGGTAACCCTCGTTCCCTGAAGGAGGGAACGGAGACGTATGTCCCATCGCCACAGTTGCTGTACCATCACTGCATGGCCGAGCCACTCAGTTCGGCTCCTCAGTGAAAAACAGCGTGCATTCGCTCTCGCTTCCTGTTTATACCCGCGGCACGGGGCGGAGCGCGAGATGCAAATCTCGCACGCCAATTGTTCATTGGCCGGTTCTATATAGCTCGAAGCTGATAGGGGCTCCCAGAAGTGATCCCAATGATGGTTCAACAACTGTGGCGACGGGACGTACGTCTCCGTTCCCTCCTTCAGGGAATGAGGGTTACCATACGTAACCGAGAGGTTTCACTCTACATACATGCAAAATTGTACAACATTTTAAATCACACAATTTTAGAGCTTTTAAAACCAAATTTGATGGATTAATAGCATGTCATCACCACAAGTATTATTTTTTTTTTTAATGTGTATATAGAACATTTTAAAATACAGCCAAATCATATTTGCTGTTGAGTGGAGGCAAAAATAAGTCAAGTAATTGTCTCTGTAATTTTAATCACAAAGTTATAAAACAACAAGGTCTTTTTAAAACCTTAAATACTTGTACACATTCAAAGGAAAATGCAAAAATAATAAAAGCACCAAGAAAAAAAGGGCTTAATGACATTTTGTTTGGTAAGTTCCACAAACTGATCACAGCAGTCAGATCAAGCAGTTGTCACTCAAGTGACCATTTATATTTAACTTTAGTTGTCCTTGGGGCTGTAGTGATTGTCGTCACAGATGAAGCAGTCTGCTGAGCAGTAATCCTCAAACTCTTTGTTCTTTGCACACAGGATTCCTTTTCTTCCATCTCCAATATAGCCTGGAGCAAAGTCTTTAAATAAGTCCACACAAAGGCACCAGGGGCATGTTCAAAGCTCAAACCTGTACGAGTTTCTTTGTTCTGCTGAACAGAAAAGAAGATATTTAGAAGAATGTTTGTAGCCAGCCAGATAGAGCAACCATTGACTACCACAGTATTTTTTTCCCTACTATGGTAGTCAATGGTTGCTCTCTCTGCTCGGTTACAAACATTCTTCTAAATATCTTCTTTTCTGTTCAGCAGAACAAAGAAACTCGTACAGGTTTGGAACAACTTGAGGGTGAGTAGATGACAATTTTTGGGTGAACGATCCCTTTAACAACACCTATTGTAAGAAAGAGATTTAAAATAATAAAAAGTTCTGAGCAAAGCTTAAAATGCATTTGCAGTTTAAACTTAATGTGTAGAACTGTCTACTGGTAAAAATATAAAAATAATAACCTCAAAATGAGCATCTTTTTTGAATGCCTCCTCACAAACAACATCATGGAAACGCCAGCATGTCTGAAGAAAGCCACATCTCCATCTTCTTTGACCACATTCATGAGGATGTTTCTCAGGATCTCAGGTGGCATCTGCGAAAAAAAAAGAGAAAAAAAAGTGTAATATTATTCAATATAAAATACTAGTCAAATAATAGCATACATTTAACATGTTAAAAATAAAAACATTTGAAATAGGGAAAACTCCCACCTTGTTCCAATTCTCCTGAAAGAAAGAAAGAAAGAAAGAAAGAAAGAAAGAAAGAAAGAAAGAAAGAAAGAAAGAAAGAAAGAAAGAAAGAAAGAAAGAAAGAAAGAAAATGAAATATTTATGGAAATTGGATCTTGAACATTTTATCGTCAGTTGTCAGATTAATTGTTGCAAACCTATTTTAGTTAAAGTTATACCTGTCTTCATTTCCTTCAGTCTTTTTGTGTAGCTTTCTTTCATCATCTGATCTCAAATTATATATTTAAAAAAAAAAACAAGTTAACTACAGATTGCCTAGAAAGTATTTACAACACACAGAAGTAAAAAAAATCACCATAAAATACTGTGCCAATTAACATTATTAAAGATAGGATAAAACTGCTAATTCTACTCCACCTGCGACTACTACTACTACCACAACAACTAATAAATGTTCAATTTATTGGAAGTTCTTGCAAATAGGCTTACTTCACAGGATAATTTGTTAGCAGGAGCAAACACCACAATCTCCTTTCACAGGCATGTCAGCCTGGAAAATATTCTTAATGTAAATCAGTCACCCTTTGAGAATAAACTTTTTCCCCAAATTATTAGTTTTGATAGCTCACCTCAGCAAAATCAAAGAGACCTCCCATTACAACATAGAGTGCATACTTTAACTTTAATAGTAAGTTAAAAAAACATCACAAAAGACATAAACAATAGTAATGAACTTCAAATTGTTTTGGGAGACTGCATCAATATCTTAAAGTTTGTTGGATATTGGTTCTCATTTTAATCTTATACTTAAGAACATAATAACATGTGGACAGACCGCAGGGTTAATGTACAATGAACCTCATATATATGAGTACAGCATCGTGTGCACCTTGAAATTACTGGGCAACTGCCCTTTTTAAAGACATTCATCTGGAACAATGCAATAGCAAATAAGTATTGATTAGCCAAGCAAAATAAGGTTAATTACATTAGCCCTGCGGTCTGTCCACATGCTATTATGTCCTTAAGTATAAGATTAAAATGAGAATCGCTGTAAGCATCTCAAAAGTCATGTCAGCTAAACACGTCTATACCGATTCGGATACATAACACTACACTTCACAAGACTATACATGCTGAAACAACAAAATAGTAGGCCTAAATAAAGTTTTCAAATATTAATTACCTTTCAATATACATTCACTGTTGTCAAGCCAACGTTTTGTCGCAGATTCCTCACCAATGCACATGCGTTTATAATGTCACCAAAACACACCACCGCGCATGCGCGTAACAGCGTCCAGTACGTATCGGATCTGATCCAGCTACGTCATCGTGCTACAGGCTGCAGCGAGGACTTCTTGAAATCATGGGCTAATTTTCATTTTTGGGCGAACTATCCCTTTAAGACATAAAGCTCAAGATGTACAATTCCAAATCATTGTTTGTGCTGAAGTCATTACAGTCTGGAAGTTATTTTCAAAAATAAAGATGGGCATTATTTTCATATTTCCGTACTTAGGCTACTCAACCCGTTTGTGTGAGTGGGTGGATCAACAAAAGTGAAACTAAATTCCATGACTATAAAAGAGCAAGGACAAGTGAAATCTGCACAGAACTGAGGAGTACTGATTTACACGGCTTCTAGCAAATCTCGCAAACACAATGGCAGATTCAGCTCTTTACATTGCTATAGACTTTGGCACATCCTACAGTGGATACGCCTTCAGATTTGATACTCAACAGGATCAAACATTCGTGTCTAGATGGAATCATGGTGGTCCCCAGAAACACGGTAAAACTTTTACATGCATTTTGTTTGATGAACATCAGAGCTTTATGCACTTTGGTTACGAAGCTCTACAGAAATACACAAAGTCATCTTCAAGACAGCAGGCAAAGAAATGGTATTTGTTTGAGAACTTCAAAATGGAGCTCTATGGCAAAGTAAGATATTATTTATTTTACTTGTGTTATATTTTGACTAAAGAATGGTTACTGACACTGGGGGATATGTTTCATATATGAACATAATGTATTCATTTCTCTTTGAAAAGGTAATCAATAGGCATTTGATGATCACAGCTAAAAATGGAAAACAAATGAAAGCAGTGACAGTTTTCTCAGAGAGTCTGAAATACCTTAAGGATCATGCACTGGGCAAAATTGCAGAGAACACAACCAACATGAGTTACGATGCATCTGATGCTACTTGGGTGTTGACTATTCCTGCGATCTGGGATCCAGCAGCCAAACAGTTTATGAGGGAAGCAGCTATTGAGGTGAGAATTGAGATATATAAATGGTTAATCACAGGTCAACTAACTCCCATTACAGTATTATTAGGGTACTCTTAGTTTAGGGTTAGTACAGCAGGTTGACATGTACTTGCAAAGTTACTAATAATCAGTCAAGTGTCTAAATAGGACCCTCAAAATAAAGTGTTACCAGATATACTTTCAACCAGTAATAATAATAATAATAATAAGCAGATATTAAGCAGATGATCTATTAATACTGAAAAGTTACTAATAGTCAAAAGAATGTCTAAAGGGGACTATAAAATAAAGTGTTATCATTAATACTTTTTCAACCAGTTATAATATTACTCATAATTCAGCCATTTCCACAACAATAAAAAAGAGAAATATTTCCATTGTTTCTGCTGGACTTAAATGAGAACATCTGGAAACCAAATGGAGTGTTGTCTTTCTTAAAATTTTTTATAGAATAACAAGTAATATCAATTCAACATGTTAACAACGAGAACTTAATGTTCTCTTACCGTATGCTATATTCTAGACCTTTACATGAGCCGCTGTTACGAGATATAGTAACATATATAGTCCATGTTGTTTTTCAGGCCGGTCTGGTGACAGAGTCAGATCCTGAAAGACTTGTCATTGCCTTAGAGCCAGAAGCTGCTTCTGTGTACTGTAAGCAACTCCCAACAGAAGGCTTCATAGCAGAGAGCTGCACTGAAGAAACTGTGGGAAATGATACTGGAAAACAGTATATGGTTGTGGATTGTGGAGGTACAGCCTAGTCACTATCTAAGATTTTTAAAGCCTTTTTTAAAGTACAGGATCATTCATGTACATGTATAATTTGTTCAATAATAAACAACTGACAACAAATAATCATAATCTTTAATCAAAAACATGATAATTCTTGGCGAATTCAGATTGAAAATTGTGATTTAGATTTTTACAGTTAATTTTCAGTTTTTAATACACTTCTTCCCACTGGTGGCATTACTAACATATAAAACGAACTTGTAAAACAAATACAAAAAATACAACTTTATAAAATATTTATTATGATCCAGTATTTTATATGTATTAAATCAATGTTGCATTCTTAAATCTCTACAACATTTAAATATAAAGTACAAACCAGGGGCGTGCGGTCCATATAAGCTGCGAATGCTCTACATACCCAAGCCATTCATGGACTCGCTAATTTAAATTAAGGGTTTACTCACACTAGGCAATTTAAACCGTGCCCGGTATATTTAAATTGATGCAAGTGTGAACTCGTGAAACCCGGTTAAAAGAGTCACCACTCGCCACTGGTACAAACACAAAACAAAATTGCATACTTTCAGTTCATAAAGGAAAGACAGCAGTTCTTTAGCAACACAAGGTTCTTTAACGTTTCATGTGAAAATAAAGTTCTTATGTGTTGTATGAGATGTTTTGATAAACTAACATGTATTTGTACTCTCTTTGTCTCTGTTTGGCCAAGAACTGCCTTTTTCTTCTTGAGGTCAAAACATGGCATTATATGGCATGAATCACTTATTTGTACATGTGAATAAAAACTAATGACTAAAACACTGGTATGCATTTGCAGGTGGAACTATTGACATCACAGTACATGAGGTGGTGGAGGAAGGTCGATTAAAGGAATTGCACGCTGCTTCTGGAAATGGCCAGGGTGGAGAGGCAGTAGACAGGAAGTTCATCTCTTTTCTCAGAAGTATATTTTCTGAAGAAGTCTTTGATGAATTTGAGCAAGAATATCCTTCACAAGCACTGAGATTGAAGCATGAAATTGAGGCTTCCAAATCTGATGCACCTGTGATGCTCGAATGTCCAACAAAATTGCAAGAAATTGCCAGTCAAAAAAAAAGTATAGAAAGTTACTTTGAGGGTGTTGAGGGAGTAGAGTGGGAAGATGGACAGATCCTAATAAACGAGAAACAACTGAGCAGCTTTTTTGACGAGAGTCTCAAGGCGACTGTCGACAGCATAAAGCATATCTTGGAGTCAAATCCAGAGCTTAGCATAATGTTAGTCGGAGGTTACGCTGAATCTCGCATTTTGACTGATTTCATAAAAGAGAAATTTAAGTCTAAACACGAGATTCTCTGTCCAGCTGATCCCCAGACAGCTGTTATAAAGGGGGCAGTTCTATACGGCCAAAACCCTTCAGTGGTAAAATCACGCATCAGTGCTCTCACATATGGGATTGGTAGATGTCAGCGGTACAATGAATTAATTCACAAGGGAAAGAGCACAATGGTCAACAGCCGAGGAGTAATGTACTGTAATGTCTGCTTTAAACCACTTGTTACCAAGGGAGAATCTGTCCTCTTTGATGAAGTTCGATCATTCGAATTTTGCCCTGTGCATACCAAACAAACATCGGCGAGATTTAAGTTTTATAGCACTCAAAAAAAAGAAGTCAAGTTTGTTGATGAGGAGGGCTTGACACGCGTGGCCTCTCTAAGTGTTAATATGCCCACAACTAACAGGGATATGGACCGTGTGGTCAAGCTGAATGTACAATTTGGCTCCGCTGAAATGAAAGCTACAGCAATTGATGTGGATTCTGGAGAAACCCGGTCAGTCACACTTGACTTTATGAACACTTAATGAAGTGTTAAATATGTGTGGATAACAGGAAACGCATTTAAGCAACCCGAAAGCTAACATTATGTGCATATGTCATTTTTAACAATCAAAGATTATCATTGTTATGAGAAAGATACAGTCGTTAATAATACTTGATTACATGACTTCTCTTTACCTCTAAATTTCTCAACAAAAAAAAAACTTTTACTAGATCAAATGTAATGCTTTGAGATGATACCATGTTAACTCTTCAAGTCAAAGGGACAGTTGTTCTAATAGTGAGGCAGATCTATTGTATGTCTTTATATACATATATATTTTTCGTGTAAATATTTTAAGTGATAGAAATATGAAAGATTTGGTAAATTGATCACAGAAATGTAAAGTAAAACAGTAAATAGTTGTCACAAACTTCATCAAATGCATCACCTTATATCATGACTTACCGGTTTGTGTCATGTAACCTTGATGTCATTTTTCAAAACCCATGATCAAAATTAGGGATGAGCACAGATATACCTCAAGTGTTGCTCAAGTACCTGCCCTTTATCAAAATTGATTTTTAAAAATCCTCAAATTCAGCACAAGATTTGCCCCTTAATTACTTCTTATTTCTATGATTATGTCACATTCACATTACTCTTGTGGGATAATGCTTTGCTATATTATATGACCATATTATGTACTTTCAGTTCAACAGCATTGCATCAATATGTATTGTGGGTTATTGGTTTCCTGTCTATTAGCAGTGCATATTCATTTGTTGGAATCATTAGTAGATGTGGGATTTATGCATATGTATTGTCAATAAATTTCATTAACTTGATTACATTTGTGTCTTCCTTGTGTTATTGGCCAAAGCCCCCACTAGCATCTAAATGATCAAGTCCTGAAGATAAATCAGTTTATTCTGGAGTGTTCTCATAGAGTTAAGGTGAAAGTCTTTAGCTGGTGATGAGATGGTGAAAGATGGGGAAAGGTCATCTAATACATATAACCACACCTTTAAGAGATGTGTGATGTTATCAGTAATGTGAATAATCATAACGGTTGTCTCAATATTTTTAGGTACAATATTATCAATTTACTCTTTTCACTGGCAGTAGCCCTATAATAAAGCGGAACAATTCTCACAGGAACAGTGGGTGAATGATTCAGTCAGTGATTGCACTGGAGAATTCCAGTTCCTGTCTACCTCACTGCTGAGTGCTTCACATTTGTAGCTCCCTATAGCTTTGTTTTGAATCTCTATTTACTATCATTTCTTTTTGTTTATATTGGTAAATATAACTTACTCATCACATACAGATGGTACCAACCAAAATTATTTTTTTGTCGCTGTGGGTACCGGCGCAGTTGAGGTTTTCTACTCTTGACCACTAAATGGCGCTATAACCATAGATTTCATGTTATGGCGTGGATGTATCACAACTTGTTTTCGGGAGTTGCAGTCAACTGCTCCATGTGAAGATTAAAAAATACTATCAATAAGATTTTTAAAAAATCAAATTCACATAGTAAATGTAATCATTTGTGTAAGCATTTGCTGTTTAGAATAAATGAAATAAATTAAGAAAATATCAAAAATGTGTTTACTTTTTTAAAGGACTGAGCTTTAATGCAGTACTAATACCCCATATTTCACTTTAAAATATTTCTCAATAGGCCTATGTATTATGTTATTTTATTGTAATAAAATAAAAAATAGAAATGTGAATTATATGCTACAGGTGTGCATGGGGATATTAAGAGTGATAATATGCTACCTGAATGAGTAGGCTTTGCATGAGGGCAATAACTTAAAGTTGCAGTGTGTGAATTTTAGCAGCATCTAGTGGTGAGGTTGTGAATTGCACCCCCTCCCTTTCGAAGCACATAGAGAAGCTACAGGGACCCACACAGGACAAAGATGTCATCGCCGGAGAGAGCAGAGAGTAGCTAGCACTCTGCAGAGAAGTTTGTCCCTTTAGGGCTACTGTAGAAACATGGTGGCGCAAAATGGCAACTTCACTGCAAGGGGACTCGCGGTCTGTGGAGATAGAAATTACTCATTCTAAGGTAATAAAAACATAACTGTACATTAAATTAGTTCTTAAAAACATAGTTATGTATATTATACTGCATTTCTGTCAATAGATCCTCATAAATACTACACACTGAACCTTTAAAGGGTTAGTTCACCCAAAAATGAAAATTCTGTCATTAATTACTCACCCTCATGTCGTTCGACAGCCGTAAGACATTCGTTCATCTTCGGAACACAAATGAAGATATTTTAGTTGAAAGCTGATGCTGAGAAAGGCCTCCATTGACATTCTGTACATTTACACTCACAAGACCCATAAAAGGCACTAAAGACGTCGTTACAAAGTCCATCTCACTACAGCGGCTCTACAATCATTTTACGAAGCGATGACAATAGTTTTTGTGTGGAAAAAATGAATCAAAATAATGACTTTATTCCACAAGTTCTTGTCTTCCTTGTCTGCCTCGGCCGTGAACTCACGAAGCACCACGACGCATGCGCGAGAATATGACGTAGCGCCGGCGTTCGGGAATCCATGAAATCCACATTGTAGTCCCATTTTGAGCACTACGCCGAGACCTAAAGCACGATCAATGTAGATTTCAACAGCTCAGATACGGCGCGTCTTCCTCTGCTCGTTGTAAACAAATCTCCTCCTCGCTTCTGGGTCACGTGTCTGAACGCCGGTTCTGCGTCATATTCTCGCGCATGCGTCGTGGTGCGTCGTGAGTTCACGGCCGAGGCCTACACAGAAGACAAGAACTTGTGGAAAAAAGTCGTTATTTTGATATTTTTTTTTCGCACAAAAACTATTGTCATCGCTTCTTAAAATTATTGTAGAGCCACTGTAGTGAGATGGACTTTGTAACGACGTTTTTAGTGCCTTTTATGGGTCTTGTGAGTGTAAATGTACTGAGTGTCAATGGAGGCCTTTCTCAGTCATCAGCTTTCAACACAAATATCTTCATTTGTGTTCCGAAGACGAACGAATGTCTTACGGCTGTCGAACGACATAAGGGTGAGTAATTAATGACATAATTTTCATTTTTGGGTGAACTAACCCTTTAAGTAAGACAATAGGCTCGTGGGCTATGTTACAACACATGGCGCAAGTGTGCCTTTAAGAGATCTGAGTTTGAGTCCTGACAATTTCCCTCCTAAAGTACTGTGGTCACAGAAAAAAAATTAGCGTAAATCAAACTTAAAAACACATGTAAAAATATATTGCACAAACTGAAAAAATTATGCAAAATGATCAGAATAGCAAACATTGCAGTCACAGATCAAAATATAACAAGTGTGAGTCAAAAAAATAAAAGCGTATTTAAAAAAATAAGCATGAATCAAAACTTTAAACACAATAAAATTATATTGCACAAATCTTAAACTTATGTTTATGTGTTCTTAAAAGTTAGGGTTAGGGTTATAGTGAGTGTCTATTTACAACAAGTGCAAATAGTGTGCCTTGTTGGCAAGTGCTATTCGCACTAGCTCTGCTAACAATTCCTGTTTGGGACAAGAAGATTAAAAAAATAACAGGTGTATTTTAATATTTTTAGCGGTATGGTCAGTAAAGCATTAAGCTTAAAGATCTTGGTCTGGACGCAATTGACCCGGGTTCAAATCCACCTTTTCCTGAGCTCGCTCTTCTCTCTTTTCCCTTCACATTTCACATCGGAGGCATTCTGCTGAAAACGCCTCGCTGTGGGAGCTTAAGAGCATTTGACAGCGCAGCGGGGGTTTTTTTCAGTTGAGACTCTTTGCTTGTTATGATACGGACTATCCGCGTAACTGTTACTAGCATCTCATTTCAGATATTTTGTTTCTACATTGTATCTGCATTTTTATATAGAATCAATACAAAGTATTTCCTCTGGCTCTTGTTTTAAATTATTTTGTTCCATTATTATGCTTGTTGCTTTCATTTGTTGACGTTGTACAAGCAGAATGGTGCGATTGGACTGTGTTGTATTTGTCCCGCCCCTCCTCCACTCTGATTGGACAGCTGGGTGAAAAGTGACAGTGATGACAGCGCTCAGTGCTTGAGTGTGAAACACTCGCTCAGCGCCTCGTTACGCTCCTGGTGTTCTAAAAATGCGGCGCTCCCATTGAAAACAATTGAATACGCCAGCTAGCCACGTGACAAACTCTTTGGTGGACATGCAGCCTTACTTTAAATAATAATTAAGAAAATTTTCTACAAATGGAAATAAAATGCCTAACGAAATATTTAATAATTATAAAATTATTTATTGGGGAGGGTTAGGTGTAGGGAGGGCTTTTATTGTCCCAGGCGGCATCCATTTAATAATGTTAATAAATATAATAATTTACATTCTATGTACATTCTAACCAGGGCCTGGTTGTTTGAACGGGAGGGCCCGTGAGCGGCTTGTGTTGCCATTGAGCGGCCCCTGTTAGTTCACAAATCGCACGGTTCTTGATGGGAGCAGAGTGTGGTCTTGTACGTGGGAGACGGCCTGGAAGAAAAAATGGGAAAAATAAATATGAGAGCTTGATTTAGAGATTTTGTGGGACTTACCCCTTCCTTGCTGCATGGCAACTTTCCACTTTCTTGCTGCAATGAATCGATCCACTTCCTTACTAAGTGGAAACTTTCCATTAGTGGAACCTATCAATCTAGAGGGTTTTATCCGCTTCCTTGTGTTGAAGAATTCTCTTTCTATAAAAATTTCTTCTCAAAGGATTCTTGTTGTCAGAAGAGGCTCTATTGTCACCAACCAACACAACAAAGCCTGAGGGCTGATAGCAACCGGTTCCCCCCTTTGCCACTTATTTTTTGTCATATACAGTGAGGAAAATAAGTATTTGAACACCCTGCTATTTTGCAAGTTCTCCCACTTAGAAATCATGGAGGGGTCTGAAATTGTCATCGTAGGTGCATGTCCACTGTGAGAGACATAATCTAAAAAAAAAATCCAGAAATCACAATATATGATTTTTTAACTATTTATTTGTATGATACAGCTGCAAATAAGTATTTGAACACCTGTCTATCAGCTGGAATTCTGACCCTCAAAGACCTGTTAGTCTGCCTTTAAAATGTCCACCTCCACTCCATTTATTATCCTAAATTAGATGCACCTGTTTGAGGTCGTTAGCTGCATAAAGACACCTGTCCACCCCATACAATCAGTAAGAATCCAACTACTAACATGGCCAAGACCAAAGAGCTGTCCAAAGACACTAGAGACAAAATTGTACACCTCCACAAGGCTGGAAAGGGCTACGGGGAAATTGCCAAGCAGCTTGGTGAAAAAAGGTCCACTGTTGGAGCAATCATTAGAAAATGAAAGAAGCTAAACATGACTGTCAATCTCCCTCGGACTGGGGCTCCATGCAAGATCTCACCTCGTGGGGTCTCAATGATCCTAAGAAAGGTGAGAAATCAGCCCAGAACTACACAGGAGGAGCTGGTCAATGACCTGAAAAGAGCTGGGACCACCGTTTCCAAGGTTACTGTTGGTAATACACTAAGATGTCATGGTTTGAAATCATGCATGGCACGGAAGGTTCCCCTGCTTAAACCAGCACATGTCAAGGCCCGTCGTAAGTTTGCCATGACCATTTGGATGATCCAGAGGAGTCATGGGAGAAAGTCATGTGGTCAGATGAGACCAAAATAGAACTTTTTGGTCATAATTCCACTAAACGTGTTTGGAGGAAGAAGAATGATGAGTACCATCCCAAGAACACCATCCCTACTGTGAAGCATGGGGGGGGTGTAGCATCATGCTTTGGGGGTGTTTGTCTGCACATGGGACAGGGCGACTGCACTGTATTAAGGAGAGGATGGCCGGGGCCATGTATTGCCAGATTTTGGGGAACAACCTCCTTCCCTCAGTTAGAGCATTGAAGATGGGTCGAGGCTGGGTCTTCCAACATGACAATGACCCGAAGCACACAGCCAGGATAACCTGTAAGAAGCATATCAAGGTTCTGTACGTGTTTCTCAGCGACAGGCCAGAAACCTGACTGATCTAGAGAAGATCTGTGTGGAGGAGTGGGCCAAAATCCCTCCTGCAGTGCAAACCTGCTGAAAAACTACAGGAAACCTTTGACCTCTGTAATTGCAAACAAAGGCTACTGTACCAAATATTAACATTGATTTTCTCAGGTGTTCAAATACTTATTTGCAGCTGTATCATACAAATAAATAGTTAAAAAATCATACATTGTGATTTCTGGATTTTTTTTTTTTAGATTATGTCTCTCACAGTGGACATGCACCTACGATGACAATTTCAGACCCCTCCATCTCAATACAAAATTGCAAAACAAAAATGTATAATTAATCCAAAGTCTGAACATTTATAAATAGGCTAAAACATCTTTATTTGACCGTGCGTTGTGTGATTGTTTACAGTAAGCCGAGGCGTTGCTCAAACACAGCACGAAAATAGAGGAATTATATAGGGGTAAATTTGACCCGCTGGCGCTTATAGGTATAAATGCCCCGTTTTTAAATCTGGTTTTATCTAAACAATTTTTAACAACAGGGGATTGTAAATAACACAGTTTTAGTAAAAGTCAGTGACTGGGAGACTTGGATATTTTATTTAAAATCTGTTATGTACATTTGAAAAACAGCCATGGGTAAATTTTACCCTGTGGCGGTTCTAGTGTTAAACTTGTTCTAGTATTTAACAAGAGAGACTGGCTTCTGTTTTATGTCATATTTAATTGTATTACAGTCAGTGATAATCATATGCACACTTATTGCCTGAACCACATTATAATATGTTTCAAAAAAATGTTTTAATGTAAATGAAAAGAGGCATGGTTGTGTTTTATAATTTGTTTTGTTCTAAATATACATGCATTGAAGATAATCAAGGTATGCCTTGCCTGAACCACATTTGTGGGGCTATTGATATGTTTAAGATTTTTTTTAATGAAAAAAAAAGAGGCAGAGTGGTGTTTTATGACATATTTCATTGTATTGTAGTCTAAAATACACATAGGCCTACAGGAGTGAGAGTGAGCTGAGTAACGCTATCAAGAACGATGCTGTTCCATTAGCAATCGTACCAGAGCATTCAGCGAGTCTTCAGCAATACCGTTCAATAAAATAACACCATAAGTAAAAAATGAAGATGTTCTTAAGAAAATATGGTAACACTTTACAATAAGGTTTGTTAGCTAACATTAGTTAACTACATTAGTTAACATGAACTAATAATGAACTGCACTTATAAAGCGTTTATTAATCTTTGTTAATGCTAATTTCAACATTTACTAATGCTTCATTAAAATCTTGTTAACATTAGTTAATGCACTGGGAACTAACATGAACAAACCATCAACAGCTGGATTTATATTAACTAACGTTAACAAAGATGAACTAATGCTGAACCTAAGAGGTGTTGTTCATGTTAACTAATGCATTAAATAATGTTAACTAATACATCCTTATTGTAAAGTGTTCCCGAAAATCTTTGAGAACTTCTTAAGAATTTTTCAAGAATTGCACTTGGGAACATTCTTACGAACTTCTTAGAATTTATCTCAAGAATTTTCTTAACTTCTTTCTTAAGAAGATTTTCGTGAATCCGGCCCCTGGCCACATTAATTACAGGACATGCAAACTTCTTCCAACATCTGGTCAGTTTAAAGGGTTAGTTCACCCAAAAATGTAAATGATGTCATTAATTACTCACCCTCATGTCGTTGGACACCCGTAAGACCTTAAGACCCGTTCATCTTCGGAACACAAATGAAGATATTTTTGTTGAAAGCTGAGCAAGCCCTCCATAGGGATTCAGTACATTTACACTCACAAGACCCATAAAAGGCACTAAAAACGTCATTACAAAGCCCATCTCACTACAGTGACTCTACAATAATTTTACAAAGCGACGACAATAGTTTTTGTGCGCAAAAAAAAATCAAAATAACGACTTTATTCAACACGAACTTTGGCCTCTGCCGTGAACTCACGAAGCACCATCACGACGCATGCATGAGAATATGACGCAGATCCGGCGTTCAGACACATGACCCAGAAGCGAGAAGGAGATGTGTTTAAAAGCAGAGGAAGACGCGCCGTATCTGAGCTGTTGAATTCTACATTGATCGTGCTTTAGGTCTCGGCGTAGAGCTCAAAATGGGACATAAGTGTGCATTTCATGGATTCCCGAACGCCGGATCTGCGTCATATTCTCGCGCATGCGTCGTGATGGTGCTTCGTGAGTTCACGGCAGAGGCCAAAGTTCGTGTTGAATAAAGTCGTTATTTAGATTTTTTTTTGCGCACAAAAACTATTGTCGTTTGGGCAAAAACTTCTGACAGTGTTTTTTCACAGCGCTGGATGTCATATGGTCAAACACACGGCACACTTCATGGTGAAATTTGTTAATCAGGTCAGCTGAATTAAAGCCACAGTGCATTGTTCTGATCAAAATTGGCATGATTAACATGAAAAATGGGTAGACAGCCAGTTAGGAAACAACTTCTACATGATATAACAATTTTTTAATACTGTATCCTAAATCGTGGATGATTAAGCTATATATATATCATATGCTGAAGTAAATTTCTGGAGTGTTAACGATAAAAAAAAAAAACAAGAACCGTACAGAACCGAAAACCGTGACCCTAAAACCGTGATACGAACCGAACCGTGGGTTTTGTGAACCGTGCCACCCCTAGTTTTCATCTAAAATGCTTAGTGTCCACATTATCAGCTGCGAGTAACAAAGAAGTATAAAGTGTAAAAGGAAGCGACAATTGGTCATGTGACAGCGTCACATGACTAAAAATGTCATTGTAATCAAAAGCATCCATTTTTACAGTGCAGCGTTTTCAAATTTATTTGCTTTGGCGAGCATCTTTCAAAAGCTAACTTTTTGTAGGTATCTACGAAAAGGTAGTTTTTACATTTTTAAAAGGTAAAAACTTTACATTTTGTCATTAAAATGCATGCTGCTTTTCAATATTATACATTGATTTCAATATGGGTTATCTCATAAATCACGTAGTTTTCTTTTGAAGATGGTTGCTATAAAAAAAAAAATAATAAAACTTAAAAAAAACCCTTTGGTATTGTCAGTAATTTGAAGTCAATTAATTTGAAGTCAATTAATAATGTGACATGGCCATATCAACTTAAAATTTGCCTTTGTAAAATATAAATGCTGAAACCCATAGGAAGTAGGAATTCTTTTATGTAAAGAAAAAAAAAGTAAATAAACAAATAAAGGTACGCGCATGACAGACAACAGAGAACTGATTGATATTTAAAGTTTATATAAACCTGTATCATTGATGTCAATGAGCTCATCAAAAACGGAATTTAGACTTTTGACTTTTTTTTGGTAAACGTGGTAGTGTTGTAACTTAACGTTTGGTGTCAGAGATTGTGCATTTCATGTTTATATTCTAGCACTTGCAAACTTATACATTGTATTTGGCATATAAAAAAATCTATTTAATAGCACAAGACTGTTTATGATCATTTTATAATGTTAAATGTAATATATACTCTCAATCCATTAAATTTAGGAACGTTGTGTACATCACAACAGTGTAAACAAGCTTGTACAACCCACTGTTCAACCTGTTGTTCAAAACTCTGGTCAAAACTCTGGTCAAAACTCTGGTCTAAACTCTGGTCTAAACTCTGGTCAAAACTCTGGTCTAAACTCTGGTCTAAACTCTGGTCAAAACTCTGGTCAAAACTCTGGTCTAAACTCTGGTCAAAACGCTGGTCAAAACGCTGGTCTAAACTTTGAGCAAAATACTACCATGACTATAAATGATGTTTCTGATTATTGTCCACAGAAATCTTATATCAGAGGCTCTTTCCATCATGGAGCGAACTGTTTTGGCTGCAAAAGTGGCAGGCAATGTGCTGCAAACAGTTTAACTGCAATTTTGATGTGTAAGATGAAGAATGTGTTGCAATGGACCCAGAGTCATCTGAATGATCTGATGCTTGGAGATGACCTGTACAGTGCCTTGAGAGATGCCGGGAAAATCAACGATCCTGTGAATGGCCATATAGAAGTTGCTGAGCTGCCTGACACACACACAATGAATAATTGTTGTTTTTCAATAAACTATTCTTTGTCATTTACTGGGTTGTTTGGAATTAATCAATATGATGCTAGTCTGCAAGGTATTGCCATGTCACTTGATGAAGCATTAAATCAAGCATTCCAGAGGTTTGATGCGTGTTTGGTAAACATTAGGCAAAGCATATGCGCAGCTGTCAGACAAGATTTGTGGTATGCAGTGATTGATCCACATGCACGACTCAGTGATGGAACAGTTTCAGCTTGTGGTAAGAGTGTAGTGGTTTTCCATCCCAGCATAGACTCTTTGGTCATTCATTTCAGGAGACTTGGTGCATCCTTGAAAGCATATAATCATCCATTTGAAGTAACTGGGGTTGAGGCAAATGTGATTGAGAAACACAGTCAGCATGATCGAATGGTGTGCCATCCAGTGGTGGAGGAAAATGCTGAAGCAGAAAGAGTGAGTAAAGGTATAAAATCAGAAATGGCAAGTTGCAGTCACTCTTTGACTGATTTTATCAGTACAGATCAAATACTTCTGAATGAAACAAAAGAGAACACAGGAAAGTCTTCTGAATGGCCTAGCAATGAAAATGCAGCTGATGTTGAATTTATTTCTCACACTGGCAGTGTTTCTTTGACTGATTTTAAAAGTACCGATGAAATAAAGAAAATTTAAATGTTTTCTACCTGCTCAAGCAATGAAAATGCAGCTGAGGTTGAATTTATTTCTCAAACTGAAAGTGTTTCTTTTGAATTTTAATCCATTAACAGTACAGCAACAAAAAAGTATTTGCTTGAAGCTGAACATTGTACACGTTGTTAAAGAACAGAATCATCCAAATGAGATCGTTGAAATGGCTGAACCTTGTGAAACCAAAGATATTGTGGGTGATGGTAACTGCTTTTTCAGATCGGTAGCTTATGCTGTAAGTAGAAGTGAACGAGAACACAGAAAACTGAGACGTGCTGTTGTAACACACATTCTCCAGAATGAAGGAAGGTACAGTCAGTATCTGAGACAAGGACACAGTGGCGTTGCAAACTACATTACCACTTCAAGAATGAAATATGTTGGAACTTGGGCGACAGAGCTGGAAATACAAGCAGCCAGTGATTTAATTGGTGTGGATATATTTACTTATAATCAAGATAAATGGCTTAAATATTCAGCTTCACATGTGTCATCTAATAGACATAGATGTCAATACAAGGGGATTTATTTGAAATATGTAAATAGCTGTCACTATGAAGTTGTTGTATGTGTAAAAAGAACAGATGGTAGCTGTGCTTCCATTTGTAAATCATCATTTGAAGCTTCAATGTTTCATGAATCATTAAATGGTAAGTCAGACCCACTTAAGTTTTATAGAATGAAAGTCCAATACAACAATAATCAGTACATAAAACAGAGAATAAAAATGTATTTAAACAAAAGATATAATGATGATGAAACTTACAAAAATAAACTAATGATGTGCAGCACTGAAAAGTACAAAAAAATGAACAGCATCAAGAAAAAGTAAAAAAATATAACAGATAAATACAGAGACAATAACTCACATAGAGAGTCAGTCAAAAAGTACAGTGTTGACAAATACAGCGACAATACCTCCCATAGGGAGTCAGTCAAAAAGTACAGTGTTGACAAATACAGCGACAATACGTCTCATAGGGAGTCAGTCAAAAAGTACAGTGTTGACAAATACAGCGACAATACCTCCCATAGGGAGTCAGTCAAAAAGTACAGTGTTGACAAATACAGTGACAATACGTCCCATAGGGAGTCAGTCAAAAAGTACAGTGTTGACAAATACAGCGACAATGAAATACATAAAAACATATTGATAGATTTCAATAAACACAAATTAAACATAATATAAGATTTGCCAATAGTATTCAAATGAGAAATGCTGAAACTCGGATTGAGGCAGAGATCAAAAGGAAAGAGATTGACTATGTAATTGAGCAATTTAAAGAAAAAATATCTACAGGTCCTGAGTACTTGTGTTCAGTTTGTCATCGTTGCTGCTTTAAAATGCAGGTGAAACACTGTAAAATAAATAAATATGTACAAAAATTGGTCCATGCTGGCTATATTGAAAACAAATGTATAACATTTAATTATTTGCATAACTGTAATAAAGGCTGCAGTGACGAATGTATTTATAAAAATACCCCAGCTGATTCTCTGTGGATTTGTCACACATGCGATAGAAAGATTAGTGAAGGTAAAATGCCTGCTGAAAGTGTAGCAAATAATCTTGTTTCGGATCCTGTTGAATTGAGCTGTTTAAATGCTCTTGAACAACATCTAATAGCAAAGCATATTCCATTCATGAAGATGCTGGCGTTACCACGCGGCGGGCAAAGTGGCGTACATGGCCCTATAACGTGTTCCATCTAACGTGGCAGATGTGGTGAATGTTTTACCAAGATCAGAAAATGATGATTTAATGATATTTGTAAAACTTTTAGAGGATATTAACGTACAAAGTAGATTATGAATTTAAATATGTGCACACTGATCATGTCAAAACTGCTTTGGAATACTTAAAAGAAAATAACAAATGGTACAGAGATATAGAGTTTAATGAAACTGGGATTAATCCTCTGAGTAAAACAGAAGAACAGGTCAATGATACAAGTGAAAACACTGAATATGATTTGGATGGATGTCAGAACATGTGTGTTGATAAAGAGCACAATATTGAGAATAAGGATGAAGAAATCACAGATGAAACACTTCCACAATGTATAAACGTATACATTGTATTTGGCATATAAAAAAAATCTATTTAATAGCACAAGACTGTTTATGATCATTTTATAATGTTGAATGTAATATATACTCTCAATCCATTAAATTTAGGAACACTCAATAAAGAACTTGATTGAAAGACTGGATGATGTTTGAAGGGAAGTAGGCTATTGTCTTGTAATATTTGGAGGAGCAGCATGCATTTTGATAAGAAAATGACATCTGACAAATATGTTGTTTTGTTTGTGTAGTGACATACTGTACGGACAGTACGGTTCAGTTTTTTTCATGTTTCTTGCTCTGTTGAGTGACAGAAGTGATTCTACATTTAGGCTATACTGAATTAACACCACACTTTTTTCAGGGGTAAAGATTGTTTTCCCCACACCAACTTTGCCCTTGCTATGACACGACACCAACCAAGTCCATTTGAGAGGGAGAGATAAAATTCAGAGCAAAAACATTCATTTTGCTGAAATATATGTTTTTTGGAAATTAAATTTGGTTGAAAAGTCAATATGTAATTTAAGTCTTGTTGAGAGTAGTAACGATAAAGTAATAAATGAGTGTAATTGATTATAAATAAATGGCATTGCTTACAGCATAAATTAATTAAAAACTGATTGTGTCACTGCAGAAAATTTGTTAGCCAAATTTATTTTTATTATTATAATTTTTAATGTAGAGATTTAAACTTTTTGATTTATATCTCATCTAATATATATTATAAATATATTCACTATGTTTTTATAGTGTTGAACTGGTACATTTGTTTGAAAGACATCTTTAGGGGTGATATGGCATCATGTGTTGTGTCAAATGAAAATTGGTGAATTTAAAAAAAAAATCTAATAAGGGGATCAGTCTTTACTGTTTTAAAGATGAAAATAAAATGAGAGAAAAGAGTTTTAGCATTAGATGTCAGTATAGTCTAGTAAAACATGGTCGTGCAATCTGTAATTGCTTTTAGAAGCTTTTCAGATATGTTTTTTCTGGGAATTCAGAATATTTTGCATTGTTGATTGTGGTTTTTACTGCACTCCCATTGTTTTCTAAAATAAAAAGTTTATTTAAAAGTAGAATTACACTGTAGATTAATGATATTGTCTTTGTTACATGTGTGTATAATTTATTTAGTTCTAATGTAGCGTCTGGAGTCGCTCTTGACGTGAGATCAAAGTGATGGGTCGTTCGAGAAACACCAGAGATGCATTTTGATTTCCTCAGCTCTGCCTATAAATTAGTATTAGTATATAAATGAGTTGTAGAGGCTCCATCAAGTCTGACCAAATGGCCGCACTATCACCTTTTATGACCGGCAGAAACAACGCAGGCCGCACCGTTATCACCCTGTGAGGACTTCAAACAGGTTCTAATCAGCCGGACCCCTAACTCACCTCTCTGTCCAGGATGACCTGGAATGACCTCACCACACACACACAAACATTCCTCTTTATGCTGCCTTTAATTTAACTATCCCAGAGATATATATGATGACCCTTTTGTTATATGTATGTTGACCACAAAGTATATATTTATGTGTTTGTGTGATGTTAATCTTAAATGCTCAAAATGGCTACAGAGATACACTGTCTTTTATGCGTTTAAACCAGGGCATGTTTGATGTCTAAAGATTCCTCTTTCTCTGTCTTAGTCAATGGTGCAAAGTATATGATTATGAGACGTACCGTAAATATGTTTAGCCCTTTTGGAGCGAAACCTTACTCATTCTGGCTGCCAGCGAGAACATTCCAGTGAGTAATAAAAGTCTGAACAAAGAAACTTTCCCGCCTCAAATTCACACCAAGGATTGGTCATCTCAGAGAAGATGGGCGTAGGTTAGTGGACTTTAAAGGACAGTAACACAAGCACATCGGGTGCTTAGTCAACTCGCAAAGACTCCGACGAGACAAACTTTCTTTTCCTCCCAGCGCGGCTCGCGGGGCTTCGGCCCCAAGCCCGCGCGGCCGGGCCAAGCTGATCGTTTCCTTTGAAGATGACGCACTCCGCGACACCAGCGCGCTCCATCAGAGCGCGCACATCACTGTGCGAACCTTCTCAGCGTGGACGAGATGAACTTTCCCCTCCAAGACAATCGCTTCTACACAACGTTAAATCTCCCACGGACCGACCACGCTCTGGAAGGACCAAACGGAGGCAAAGCTTCAGCGCATGAATGCTCTGAGAAACGCAACGCATGCATCTTGCTTTACACAACACAAAGGAACCATGCAAGTATCAATTCTATCGAAATTTAGATGCGTTTGAAGATAATTTCTCCCTGCTGGCTCTAGCGGTTATGTTTGGGAAAGTGTCTGACCGGACCATACCCTTCTTTACTTTCCTTCCCTTTCTCCTCATCCTCATCCTCCTTCTTTACTTTTCTTTATTCTGTATATACATGTATCCTTTATTTAGTCGTATGTAATCGTAGTAGCCATCACTATTAAAACCATTGTATCCACGTTTTGATTGTCATTGTTGTTGCTCACAAAACATGAGTCCCTTTAATGTCAGATCTAAGCTACGAGCTCTTATAAGTATCATTGAATGCTTTAATTAATACCATAACTCGGAAAGTTTGTCCTTTGTGGCCAGAGGGATAAACTTCCCGAAAATTGGGTAGAAGACCTAGTGAAAGTTGGTAAGGATTGTACTGCTCGTTTGTTAAACAGAACGGAGTAGAGGAATTCTGAATCAACTCCTTAGAGGTTATTCTGGGATTATTTAATATAGATATATATCCGTAGTTAATTGCAATAAATTGTTGTTAACCATATATATATATTGCATAAATACCTATGTTAGGTATCCCCCTTTTTTGGTGATTTTGGAGATTTATGATTCGATTATAACCTGTTGTGATTAATCATAAATCCCTAAATATTAATACCCATAATTCCCTATCGAGCTAAATTTAATTTAATAATATATGTAACCCTAAGACGTTACAGATTTGATGGAGAAAAAATTAGGTAACATTTTAAACTTTGTTTTGTGAGCAACCTTGTCAATTTTATGTGTATATTATTGGTATTGATTTTGATATTTTGTATGCGTGCTTCAGAGAGTGAGACAAGTCGCAAACGCGAACTCACGTATATGTAACTGAAAAGCCCAAAGCTGATTTCAGTTTAGTAGTTGTAGGCCTATGTTAACAGCGTCTATTTTGGTCAAACATTTTAGTCACTGTTAATTGTTAAGAATAAACTGCAGTTCATAATATTAAAACTGTCTCTGTAAAAAGAAAGAAACTTCTTTTGCAGAAAATTTTAATATTATCAATTCCACCTGTAGAACGAAGAAATCTTCAGCGTGATGATATGATGAAATTCCACCTGTAGAACGAAGAAATCTTCTTCAGCGTAATGAAATTACTCGTTTTGTAAAAGTGCCTCCTCCAGGGCTTGTGGTGAATTTACGGTTGTCTTCTGGCTGGGTTCCCGTGAGTGGAGTCACCTGGCCGGTGTAACTGACACCGGTCGTGTGTGAATCGCAGAAACCTCGGTCTCCGTACCATTGGCGGCAGCACGCAGCAGACTAAGCAGTTCGGGCACTCCAGGGAGAAGTCAACGAGTCCAACTGATCCTCATTAGGGCATTTTGGTTAATTACTTTGATCCTCCGTTTGGACTCCAAATAGCCTGACGTTGTCATACTCAATTCTAGTCAGAATTTTAGATTAGATTAGATTAGATTCAACTTTATTGTCATTACACAAGTACAAGTACAAGGCAACGAAATGCAGTTTAGGTCTAACCAGAAGTGCAATAGCAGCAAGTGCAGGATATACAATGGTTGCGTAAGTGCAGGACATGGAAATGTACTGAATATATATAAATATGTATAAGTAGAGAGATGGTTATTACTACAAGCAGAACTGAATTTACAGATGAATATATACAGTGAATAAATATACAGATGGCTATTACTATAAACAGAATTTACAGGTGAATATGTGCTATGAATATAATATACAGATGGCTATTACTATAAACAGAATTTTACAGATAGAGGTATACAATAATATGTTAGGCTAATATGAGGAATAGCAGTGGATTAAGTTAGTGCAATAAATTATGGACAGAGCTATCCGAAAAAAAGTGTAAAAGTGCAGTGGAAAGTGGTTGCATATTACAGTTAGAAGTAAGGTGCAAAATGCAAACGTAAACATTGGTACTATAAATACAGTCGACAGTGCAAATGAGCATAATCCAGTTAAGATATGATGGTGCAGAATGCATAAGTAAACAGTTGTTACTGTAATGAACAGTCGGTAGTGCAAATAAAGTGAAGGCAGATGTGAGGTAGAAGAGTTAGCAGTTTATGAGGGAAGTGGATCAACGGGGGTTTGAGTTCAGTAAAGAGACAGCTCTGGGGAAAAAACTGTTCTTTAGTCTGCTGGTCCTGGTCCGGAGGATCCTGAAACGCCTGCCGGAGGGCAGGAGAGAAAACAGTCTGTGGGCTGGGTGAGAAGAGTCCTTGAGGATGCTGCGAGCTCGGTGCAGACAGCGTTTCCTCTGGATGTGCTCGATGGCAGGTAGTGGAGTCCCTGTGATGCGCTGGGCAGTTTTCACCACCCACCAATTTGAGTCTGATACTGCTCCATTGGGCTGTGATTATGGGGCGTGTTTAAACCGAACCAGGAAAGACCTCAATTGGATAGACCTACAACCAATCAGAGCAACGGAGCCCACATAACGTTAGTTGTCAAATGTCAACAGAACTCAACTGCACTGTGTTGCCAAGTCCGCAGGTTGAAGCGACTCCAATGATGTGATATACAGACACAGGAATGCGAAATTTAGCGGCAGTCCAACCAAAATAACACATATTTTACCCCCCAAATGCCATTTTTCCCGGAAAATGTAAACTAAATTCAACCCAAGCGCCTTTGACGTGGATGATGACGTTACTGTTGATCATCTGTCCATCATCGTCTAAAGCCCGCCCTGACAATTTCATTGGTCCGAACAGTTTCTGTTCGGGCATAATTACTTCTCTACGGATCAATTTCAGACCGAACTGCCCGTGCAAATTTTTTTGTGGGCGGGGCTAAGTTCGTCTGGCATCCAGGCTAGACTCCAAAGGGATTTCAAAGGAAACCCAATTTCAACCCTTCAGTCTGGCAGTTGACCAAACTTACCTGAGTGCTGCCCTGTCATGCTAAAATTCACACGCTGTTTGGTACCACACCGTGGTACCAAGGGACGAGGATCTGGGAACACCGCGTCGAGTGTCCAGGGACCGCCGGCGGGACTGACCTCACCATCGGTGCTCACTGGAAACGAGTCCGATTCAACCCAGGCATAGTAAGTAGAGTAAGTCCATTCACTTATTGCAAACCCTAGAATACATTTTCCTGGTAATTTAAGTGTTTGGCCACACCTTTCTCCCTGCTTAAGCCATACCTTTCCCCTAGGCTTTATAGCTCAACAGCGCCCCCTCACTCGTTGGCCCTGTCATAAACCCTAGCATTGGTATTAAGCTTAGAGCCTTTTCCTATCTATCTCTTCTAATGTTCTCATTTTTGTTTTATCTCATGCCTTCTCTCTAAGTATTTTTGGCTATTTTGCTCTTTTCTACTCTACTGTTCTGTTGCTTAGTTTCTTCCAGCTCACCTAAAGACAGAACCTATGAGAGCCATCAAGGAAAGCTGAATAATAGATTGACGACCAACAGCCAGTGTCAGTAAATGACCCACTAGGCGACCGTACTGTCAAATTGTTATTTAAATCTGATACTCACCCACATAAATCGGCCCCACCTGGCAACTCACGGCCAAGACAATAGGTGCCCGGCCTAGATTCCACTAACTGTCTGCATCAGTTAGTCAAAATTGCGCACACCAATTGAATAGTCACAATCGCTATAGCGCTAAACCCTACACGGACTTGCATTGGCCTCTTTTTTTTTGTTGTCTTTCTCTTGCCCACAGTAAGCCAGTGTGTCCCGTTCATCCAGCCCCACCGCCACTGGGATCACGTCGAGACCTGATCGAGCGCCAGGATGACTGCGTTCCTGCTTAAAGCCACGGTGACCTGCAGCCCCCGAGCCAAGAACGGCAGCGTTGAAGCTCCAGGCTGAGGAGGCCCGGAGGAACCAGGACCACGCGCAGAGTCGTCTAGATCAGCTACTCCTTGAGACCCAGGATCGACGCGGAAGGGAGGACGAAAAGGACATACAGCTTCGGGAGAAAAGCCCACTGCTCGAGTTGTCACCAGCCAGCAGCCAAGAGCCCCCACCAGCAGCAAAGGGGGTGGGAGCCAATCCAGATAATCGTGCACAGGCACACCAGGGCTTCCCAAGAACTCTACAAGCTGGCCAGAAACATCCTAACTTTCACCCCAAACCCTGCAGGAAGCCACGACACGCACACCTACCTGCAGGATAGGAACTTTCACTTGCAACCAGTGTCTAACATGACCTCATGGAACCAATTAGGTCTACTCCGAGGTACGTCCAGCCGTGAGGCATGGCATTTCCTCGACCGGCAACCTGCGTGGGTAAAGTTGGACTACCAACAGCTACGGGACTGCCAACCAAAAAGACTGCTTCTGAAAAGACTGTGAGTAACCCAACGATTTGCCCTGTCTCTGATCACCGTTCAGAGCTGGCTCCAGTGGGAGCCCTGCAACAACACAGTGACAGACTTTGTAACCGTCAAGACCGTTACAAGCCAGCAGACAGCAGCGCAACCGACATGGTGCCCATCCTAAGCACCTGTCCGAGCACTCTGAAAGAATCTGGGACAAGCCACATCTGTCTAACCACCCAAAGGTGGAACCACATGGGATGCCAGCCGTCAGCCAGACGATCCTCATCGGCCAGTGCACCTAGCCCAGATAGCCAGCGGCGGAACGACTCACAGCACGCCCCAAACAAACCCAAGCACTGTGCACCAACCACAGTCCACAGAACCAGAGACTTCATCACCAAGTGACAGCGTCGCCCAACCACCTCAGCTGACGGCTGCACTTCCTGAACAATCAAACTCTGAAATCCCAAAATAGTGAGCTAAATGTGCAGTCATACAGCCAAAATGAGACCCAACTTGAACAGATAGCTCCCATCCGGCTAACGATGGGCCAAATGAGTCCGGTACACCCAGTGTACATCTAACCAATGGACACGTACCCCCTTTCTCGTCTGCAAAGATCTGCTAGATCGTTCTGAGCCCCACTAGACTTCAAACAGCTAAAGATTTGGGCTCAAGTGCGAGAACCTCTCCAGTCACCCAGACACCTGAGCCAGACTGTCAGGTCACAGAGGTCACGAGGAATCTCGCAACCAGCCGCGAGAACACTGTCTCAGCACCAGAGCCAAGTTCAAGTTTGCTACTCTGCACTTTTCAACTCACCATAGACTCTGACTTTCACTGCCCCAAGGTGATGACCGACCTCCAGCTGAATGATGTAACAACTACAGACATCAAACTCGCACAATGGGCAGACAACTCAGCCATCAGTCTAGCACTGTTCAAAGCCCTCATGGAAGTAGCATCCAACCTTCCATCTGCAAGCAAGACATTTCTTACACCAGAGAGCAAATCAAATCAAATCACTTTATTTGTCACTCAACCATGTAGGTGAAATTCTTAGGTGCAGTTCCGAGCAACATAGCAGTCATGACATGACAAGTACAACATTTAAAGCAACATCAGATTACACATCTGATGTGCACACAATTACTCACAGCACAGTATACACTACAATAAACAATAAATAATTTACAATGTGAGTGTAGTTCTCACAGCTTTAAACAATATACACATACTTACAATATACATATTGTTACGGCTCAGTTTTGTTTTGGGTTTGTTTTGTTGCGTTCTCTTTCTCTTATAGGTTGCCAGATAAGGATCCACACCTGTACTGAATTTGGAAAGCAGTATTTAAGACGGCTGTCCTTTGTGGGAGGGGGTGCTGACCACTATCCTGCATTTTTGCTCAGGAGTTGGACCTTCATATTGTTTTTTCTCTTTATTGTTTGCTTCTTTTTTTTGTTGAACATCTATTTTCTTTATTATGTAACCCCTAGACGTAAATAAATCTTTGGTCTAATTCATTTTTGGACTCTGATCCCTTTATCTTGTTACTTCCTCGAGCCGGAATGTAACAATTGGGGGCTCGTCCTCAAATGTTAGATAGAATTTGGAAGGTCCAGCTTCTATTGGAAAAGAAAAAACGTATTACTTGTAACATTTTCACTAGCGCCTGTGTATATGTAGGCGGAGCGTATTTGACGGGTATTCGATTCACCTGTGTGTTGCTTGGCGTGCTAGCGCTATGTAGCGACAATGAGTCAGATTAAATAATAACTCAACGGGGAATTTGAATTAAAATGAAAGAGAATCGAATTACGCTATAATTTATAAATAATTCAGAATTAATGTTTACACCTTAATTTATTCGTCCACCGATATGTGAGAACTTAAAGGGGAGTCTGTTAAAGGGAAACAAGTCTATGTAGCTCAAATGAATGAATTAATGAATTCATAGGGTATTTTGCGAGAGTCTAATGTACAGCCGAGCAAATGAGCGTTCATTTGAACGGGCCGTAGATATCAACTCTGCAGCGGATATTAATATCCGTACAACAGTGAAACACTATTTAACAGCCAGGTAACTTAGATCGGCAGTTCAAGACATTAAATTCATAAGCACACAACACAAGAACAGTTATCTTTGACTACAAACGAAACTTTATTGATTACTCTAACACATCAAACTAATATCTAACATAAACACACGCACTCGCACATTCATACGTTGCAGAAAGGAAGAAAGTGAGGAAAGAATAAGTCTTAAGAGAAAGAAGTTATGAAATCCCAAGCAATATACATTTATGACACATGACCTGAAGAAACCATTGATCAGTAATTTATCCTCCTATCCTTTCTAAGGCAGGGTTATTACATTTGATCTAATGCACCATTTCAGCTTGAAATCTAGAGGTATTATTTGCGTTTGTCTCACGTGTGCCGTCTGACAAAGGCTTTTCCTCCTGGCTGGAGAAGGGGGTCCCTCGGGTCTTTGATTCGCTGAAGGTCTGGTCGTGTCTTTGATCGACGTCTTGGGAAGCCAATCACGTGGCGTGTTTGGCGGCTGGATGAAAGTCTTGGAAGGCGTTGTTGAAGTTGACACGCGCTGTTGGAGACTCGTTGAGAAACTTTGCGGCGAAACTTAACACAACCCGAGACTTAACGGAAAGAAAATAAACTTTAAGTAAAAGAAAGGAAAGTGAGAGAAGAGCAGATGGCCTGAATGAAATCTGTTAACCCATTTTCTTTGATGGTCTGCCACGATCGTCCGATCGTCGCTTTGGCGGATTCTGGAACCGCGCTGCGAACAACTTGCGGTGAACGTCTGTGCGAACACACGAACTACAGTCTTCAGCTGTGATCTGAGGTTAAACTCAAATTTGTCCATCCCCTGGATGGGTTCTGGCCAATTAGGATTCAGGGGTGACTGTCTCCACCCCTCCCATACAACTGGATTATCTATAGTCATTTAGTTTCCTGCTCTTAAGCAGAGAGTACATTTAGACCTAATATCTTACTATAAGGACATCATTAATTCTATAAAGATTTCATTCAACTCATCTGTTTTATCATGTCAATACGAGCACCGAGGTATCAAACACGGTGTCTTTTGATCCACTCATTCAATAGTTACATAATTGCATGAATTTGAGAGTGATATACATGTCAGTTGTAAACACGCTAACAAACTATGTCGAAGGCTATTTGAGTGAAAGTCCAATAATCATGTGATCTTATGCAATCTAGTATGTAACATTTCCTAGGAGTTTGCTTGAGTTTTAAACTGTGTCGCTGGGAGTTCAGTTACCGGTCATTGAAAAGACAAAGGTCTGTTTGTTTCTTTGTCTTGCGATCACAACGAGTCTTTGTCCTCTTTGTGAAGTTTTGGTCAAAAGTCCATAGGAAATCACGTAATTGGAATGTAGAATTGGTAGCTTGAGGCAGAATGGAGCCTCGTGACAAAATTATCGATTTCCTGGGGTCTGGAGCTGAATTAGGGCTTTGTGAAAGGGATTAATGAATCATTTGGAAGATTCATTCAATGTCTGCGACCATAATCGTTACAGCTAACAAACAGTAGGTGTTTTGTTTGTTACTGGGAAATGTGCGCGAGAGTTTTCTGTGTCTTTAAAACGTTGGATTTTCTTCATTGCTGTTCTCAACTGAAGAGAAAATAAGTGGTAACCGAAATAGACCGTATGGTAAGTGCATTGATTTCTCTTAAGAGTTCCCTGTGTTAAAAAACGTTAGCTCTGGCAGGATTTTGTTGTGTATGTGTACTCTATTCGGTAAGCTAATATTGCTGAAAGGTAATTTGTCAGCGAACTCTGTATTTTTTTACACTAATGGTGATGTTCCCCGTTAGGTTTAGCAACGCACTGCGTTGATTTTTTTATTTTAGTTTGTTGTTTTTGTGCTGATGCTGAGTTGAGAGCGCTGCCGCTTTTGTATGTCTCACTGGTTTGTCCGTGAGTTTATACATCTGACGGTATTTGAGTGCTTAAAAATACTCGACTCTTGGTGGAGGCATGAAGACTAGAGTTGAGTTATTTTAGGGGGGAGGAGAGAGAGTAGGGGGAATAATCACTTGTTGGTGCTTGTAAATTAAAGCAATCGATTACGAGTTCTGCTGAATAGAAAATCGATAATGGCTACTGTTTTAGATGTATTTTTTGAGTCTCCTTGTGAGGGATTGTTTGATAAACTAACAAAAGAACAGTTGTTGGAGGTGGCCGCTAGGTATGAGATTTGTTTAACCACCAAAGAAAAAAAATTAAAGGAGTCTGTGGCACTAATTGTTAAAGCCGCTCTAGTTAAGTTAGAGGTCTTTGATCCTGATAAGCCTGTTGGTTATGATGATGATGATAGCGCTGCACAATCTTCAGTTATTGCTTCCACATTCTCTTTTGAGCAACGAAAAGAACTAATGCTTTTAGAGATAGAAAAGGCAAAATTGAATCGTGAAATTGAAATTCGCAAATTGGAGGTTGAGGCTTTGCGGTTTCAGTTAATTGGTGAGGGTAAAATGGGGGACAGTGCAAGTGGTTTAACCAGTTCTGTCAGAAAAGGGTTGGATGTAGCCAATAATATTAAGCTGATACCCAAATTTAGTGAAACTGATGTAGACACATTCTTCAGTTTGTTTGAGCGTTTGGCAGATGTTATGAAATGGCCAGATACTGAACAGACGTTGATGTTGCAGTGTGTGCTAACTGGTAAGGCACAGAAAGCTTATTCTTCTTTAAATGCTCATGATAGTCAAAATTATCATAAGGTTAAAGAGGCTGTACTGAAAGCTTATGAGCTGGTGCCAGAGGCCTATCGGCAGAAATTTAGAAACATGCGAAAACCTGCAGAACAGACATATTGTGAATTTGGGAGAGACTTAAAAATCCAGTTAGATCGCTGGTGTGCTGCTTCAGGTGTAACTAGTCGTGAAGATCTTCATGAGTTGTTCCTGTTAGAACAGTTTAAAAGCACTTTGTCTGAGCATGTTTCCATCTTTTTGACTGATCGAAATGTTACATCTATGGAAGAGGCTGCCATTCTTACTGATGAGTATGTACTCACTCATAAATGTGAAGTCAAGAGAAGTAGGTTCAAGTTCAGTGATAGTCCAATAGAGAGTGTAACTGCCCGTCATGCCTTGTCTGATAAGAGTGAGAGGAATTTTAAAAGTTACGCTTTTAGACCGTATCATAGCACTGAGACTGCTCTCATCAGAGTTACAAATGATTTACTCTTATCATCCGATCGTGGCTGTATCTCTCTATTAGTGTTACTCGATCTTAGCGCTGCATTCGATACTATTGACCACAATATTCTTTTGAATAGACTCGAAAATTATGTAGGTATTAGTGGAATTGTCTTGTCATGGTTTAAATCATACCTATGTGACTGCTATCAGTTTGTAGCAGTAAATGAAGAGATGTCACACCGATCACAAGTTCAGTATGGAGTACCGCAAGGCTCAGTGCTAGGACCGCTGCTCTTCACCCTGTACATCCTACCACTGGGAGATATTATTAGGAAGCATGGCGTTAGTTTTCATTGTTATGCTGACGATACTCAGCTCTATATTTCTTCACGCCCTGAAGAAACTTACCAATTCACAAGATTAACGGAATGCAGAGCCGCCATAAAACATTGGATGACTGGTAATTTCCTGCAACTCAATTCAGAAAAAACAGAATTTTTAATTATTGGACAAAAAAGCTCCACAAGTAGTAACCTAGAATACTGTCTAACACTTGATGGCTGTTCTGTCAAGTCCTCGTCGTCAGTGAGGAACCTGGGTGTGCTCTTTGATACCAATCTTTCGTTTGAAAGCCACGTTTCGAGCATCTGTAAAACTGCATTCTACCATCTTAAAAATATATCTAAATTACGGCACATGCTGTCAATGCAAAATGCTGAACAGTTAGTTCATGCGTTCATGGCCTCAAGGCTAGATTATTGTAATGCTCTACTGGGTGGTTGCCCTGTTCGCTTAATAAATAAACTCCAGCTGGTCCAAAACGCAGCAGCTCGAGTTCTTACTAGAACCAGGAAGTATGACCATATTAGCCCAGTTCTGTCAACATTGCACTGGCTACCTATTAAACATCGCATACATTTTAAAATCTTGCTTATTACTTACAAAGCACTAAATGGTTTAGCTCCCCAGTACTTGAGCGAGCTCTTAACACATTATACTCCATCACGTCTACTGCGCTCTCTAAACTCTGGCCAGTTGATCATACCGAGAATATCCAAATCAACTGCAGGCGGTCGATCCTTTTCCTATTTAGCTCCTAAACTCTGGAACAGTCTTCCTAACATTGTTGGGGAAGCAGACACACTCTGTCAGTTTAAATCTAGACTAAAAACACATCTCTTTACTGTGGCATACACATAAAACACTTTTTCTTTGAAATTATTGTTAGGCTGCATTAACTAGGTCAGCCGGAACCGGGAACACTTCCCATAACACCTGATGTACTCGTTACATCATCAGAAGAATGGCATCTACGCTAATGATAGTCTCTCTGTTTTATCCCGAGGTTTACTGCAGTCAGCCGGATCCGGGCCATATCCTGATCAGATGATGGACCTGCGCCCAGAGAAGACCAACCAGGACCCCGAAGTGTATGCAGAGACTGTGTCAATTAGCCTCCCCCTGCAACTGCCTCATCGACACGGCATCTTAATAAACCCGTCTCCAGCGTGTTGACTCCGATTGTTAGAATATTACAATTAAATAATACTTAAATCGATATGTCATCCACAATAAACCCGTCTCCAGCGTGTTGCCTCCGGTCCTTCGAATATTCCAATCTATTATGACCTCTGACCTGTAAAGTTGCCAGAATAATAATAATAATTAAAGCTGCAAGCAGCATTTATCGGGGTTCAAGCAGTTTAAGGCTTTTAAGCACATATGCATAAAAAGATATTGTTTTATTTAGCAAGCATGTAACCACTTCGAAAACCAAAAGTAACTTATAAACGATCATATAAGAGATTCAAAGGGTACAGCCAACAGAACTGGGAGGTCAATTGCAAATAACGAATTTAAGTAATGAAAATTAATAGGAAAAAGAAAATAATGTTTTATGTTGCTTTAAAATAAGTGAATGTTAATATGATCAATAAGTTTGCTAATGGTTCTTAGCAAAGTGTTGGAAACAATAGTTTGTGAGCAAATGTAAGTCTTTAGTAATTTTCAGCATGCACATTGAGAGGGACCTCAACACGAACAGCATTAACACAGATGACAGATGATTGCTTAGCACAGATTGAGGAAAATAAATTAGGAGCAGTATTGTTATATTTTATTTCACAATTACTTTTCATACTGTACATTGATTTGAAAGTAATCTGTTTAATAGGGGATTATATTGGAAGTTTTCAGTTGTGAAAGAGTTGCAATGTGGTGTACCTCAAGGAAGTTGACCATTACTATTTTCTATTTTACCAATAAACTTCCTCTTGTTTTAAAGTGTGCATGGACAGTCACGGACAGTGTATTTTTTTACTTGTTGGGACCTCAGGAAGAGTAACCACTGCCTAGGTATTGGCTAATGGGGATCCAAAGAAATAAATAAACTTAGATCATAGATGAAAAAAGATAGTTTACAGGCAATTTACCAATGAATACTTTTTTAATAACCATTTTAAAAAGTTTTTTTGCAGTTAAAGCAAAAAAATTCGTCTTGCCCAATCTCCACTACTTTTTAAAGTTCGTCTTGCCCAATCTCCACTACTTTTTAAAAAAGTCCTTAGAGTGTGTCCATACATATGTGTGTCAAATTTGTTATAAATATCTCACTTAATTTTGAGGTTATAGACCAGGGGTGTCCAAAGTCGGTCCTCGAGGGCCACTGTCCTGCAGAGTCTAGCTCCAAGTTGCCTCAACACCCCTATCTGAAAGTTTCTAGCATGCCTAATAAGACCTGTTGAATTGGAGTTGGAGCTAAACTCTGCAGGACAGTGGCCCTCCAGGAGCAAAATTGGACACCCCATTATTATAGACACTTAGAGTATATTTATAAGAGTATAAAAATGACCCTTGGGCATCATTGATTGGATTTCACTTTTGACATTTGGACATTGTTGTTTAGCTATTGACATATGTTATTCAAATTCCTGTGATGATTTTGTCTCAATTGGACTAGCAGTTTCGAAGATAATAGCAAAAGTTTTGAAAGGCTAAATACACTGTTACACAAACCATAAAGAAAAACCTGCCATGTTTGGTATCGTTGGACTCGGCAAGGATTCAGGAGCCTAAAGGAGGTGACTTTTGTGAAAAATATTGGCTTGAAACTTCTTAGGCTCCTTCAAGGCATTGTGCCGATATGCAAACTGAGTTTTTTGAGATACACCAATGTTCTCAGACTATCATGGCACCCTGGACAAAGATACTGCATGCAAATAATTATCAAACTAATGGTTGGGTGTGGTTATAGCCATTTTCATGACAATTTTTTCTTCTTACAGCACCACCAAGTGGCCAATCATTGCAATTTTTTTAAAGTAATTGAAGTTTGAGCTCATAGACATGTGACCCGAGTTTAGTGAAAATATCTTGTTCCGTTCAGAAGTTATAGTCATTTTAGTTAAAGTGGCCCCTGACATGTTGAACATTTTGGATCCCCTTAGCGACTATGAATTGAAAAATTATTTTTTTTTCATAATTATTAATAATCTCTCTCCAAAGAACATTCCTACAGTGGTTTGGTTCAGATCAGGGAAAAAATGTGGGAGTAGTTGGCAAAAGTAGGTTTTTCCAAAAACTCAAAATTTCTCAAAATTGGCGCATGAAGGGCGAGCCAATCCGAGGCATGCATGTTGTCTGCCTTGAGCCAAGGATTCCAAGGATATAAGACACTTGAGCCCACGCCTAACGGTTTAGGAGTTATGAGCCATTTTGTACTTTTGCTTGCTGTAGCGCCCCCGTCAGGCCGGTCGGGGCGTGCCTCGGTGACGCTGGTAGTCGTTGTGAGCACTACCAGCCCTGAAAGTTTCATGTCTCTACAACTTATGGTTTGGTCTGCCCGATCAGTTTTAGATGGAGAATGATGCATCATGGGAAAATTAACAATTACAATAGGGTTTCAGCCTTTCAGGCTTGAACCCCTAATAAAAGAGGGCATAAAAAGGGCCTTCAAAAGCCTATAAAAAATAAAGTATAGGGTCTCAGAGCTTGATTTTTGAGCTGCTGGTTACAAAAACTTTATCAAGCGTTTTGACATGCGCGTCGGAGAGGTCAAAGGTCGATTTTTGCATTTTCAGCTCATTTAGCATGGAAATGCTGTGTTTTTTTTTTAAACCTTTTAAACTGTAGTACCTCTACTGGTGGCCCGATCTCCACAAAAGTTTGCACACTTCTTTAGAATAATATGGCGCACGTGCTCAGCTAATTTGGTGAAGTTTTGCGCAGAGCAGACCCTTTTTCAGTCATTTAATGGTCATTTATAGAGCATTTTTTTTACCTTTATAAGAGTTAAACCGCCATTAATGGCCATAGCAGTTGGCAAGCTTCTTTGGGATCACGTGACGCATGTGCATGCCCGATTTGCTGAAGGTGTATGCAAATCAGGCCGGAAGAGGGCCGCTTTCAGCCATATAATGGGATTTTCCATTGAAATACATCATTTTGACCCCTTTTTAACCTTTATAGCGCCACCAAGTGGCCAGTTGCTGCGTCCTTTTTCACGTAGCCACAAAATGAGCTCATACATAGGCGTGCTGAGTTTGGTGAAAATATCTCGTTCCGTTGACGAGTTATGGCCAGTGAAGTAAAAGTGGCTCCTCCCACCTCAAGCGTTTTGGCGGCCCTTAAGGACCCTGAACCCAAATTTGCACTTTTTTTTGATAACTTTTGACATTCAGACTCCAGAGAATCTTGCTGCGCTGGTTTGGTTCCGGTCGGGCCAAAAACCTAGGACTAGTTCGCAAAAGTAGGTTTTTGGAAAAAGCCAAAATACCCAAAATTTTTCCCAGGGTGACGAGCCAATCCGAGGCATGCATGTTGTCCGCCTTGAGCCAAGGATTCCAAGGATATAAGACACTTGAGCCCACGCCTAACGGTTTAGGAGTTATGAGCCATTTTGTACTTTTGCTTGCTGTAGCGCCCCCGTCAGGCCGGTCGGGGCGTGCCTCGGTGACGCTGGTAGTCGTTGTGAGTACTACCAGCCCTGAAAGTTTCATGTCTCTACAACTTATGGTTTGGTCTGCCCGATCAGTTTTAGATGGAGAATGATGCATCATGGGAAAATTAACAATTACAATAGGGTTTCAGCCTTTCAGGCTTGAACCCCTAATAAAAGAGGGCATAGAAAGGGCCTTCAAAAGCCTATAAAAAATAAAGTATAGGGTCTCAGAGCTTGATTTTTGAGCTGCTGGTTACAAAAACTTTATCTTTTTGTAACCAGCAGGTTTTTGGAAAAAGCGGAGAGGTCAGAGGTCGATTTTCGCATTTTCAGCTCATTTAGCATGGAAATGCTGTGGGTTTTTTTTAAACCTTTTAAACTGTAGTACCTCTATTGGTGGCCCGATCTCCACAAAAGTTTGCACGCTTCTTTAGAATAATATGGCGCACGTGCTCAGCTAATTTGGTGAAGTTTTGTGCAGAGCAGACCCTTTTTCAGTCATTTAATGGTCATTTATAGAGCATTTTTTCACCTTTATAAGAGTTAAACCGCCATTAATGGCCATAGCAGTTGGCAAGCTTCTTTGGGATCACGTGACGCATGTGCATGCCCGATTTGGTGAAGGTGTATGCAAATCAGGCCGGAAGAGGGCCGCTTTCAGCCATATAATGGGATTTTCCATTGAAATACATCATTTTGACCCCTTTTTAACCTTTATAGCGCCACCAAGTGGCCAGTTGCTGCGTCCTTTTTCACGTAGCCACAAAATGAGCTCATACATAGGCGTGCTGAGTTTGGTGAAAATATCTCGTTCCGTTGACGAGTTATGGCCAGTGAAGTAAAAGTGGCTCCTCCCACCTCAAGCGTTTTGGCGGCCCTTAAGGACCCTGAACCCAAATTTGCACTTTTTTTTGATAACTTTTGACATTCAGACTCCAGAGAATCTTGCTGCGCTGGTTTGGTTCCGGTCGGGCCAAAAACCTAGGACTAGTTCGCAAAAGTAGGTTTTTGGAAAAAGCCAAAATACCCAACATTTTTCCCAAGGTGACGAGCCAATCCGAGGCATGCATGTTGTCCGCCTTGAGCCAAGGATTCCAAGGATATAAGACACTTGAGCCCACGCCTAACGGTTTAGGAGTTATGAGCCATTTTGTACTTTTGCTTGCTGTAGCGCCCCCGTCAGGCCGGTCGGGGCGTGCCTCGGTGACGCTGGTAGTCGTTGTGAGTACTACCAGCCCTGAAAGTTTCATGTCTCTACAACTTATGGTTTGGTCTGCCCGATCAGTTTTAGATGGAGAATGATGCATCATGGGAAAATTAACAATTACAATAGGGTTTCAGCCTTTCAGGCTTGAACCCCTAATAATAATTCGCTGTTTGTTAATTGGCCAGAGGAGAACTGGCACCCCGACTGAGCCTGGTTTCTCCCAAGGTTTATTTTTCTCCATTAGGTCTCCTGATGGGGTTTTGGTTTCCTTGCCACTGTTGCCTCTGGCTTGGCGTGCTCAGTTGGGGACACTAAAATTTTTCAACTGAACATCGAAATAAATCTAATTAAACAAAATTAACCATATCAACTAAATTACTGATCTAATTATTGATCTAAAGCCCACACTGTCACCGTATGGAAATTTAAACTGATGACATCAAATGACTATACAGCTTAATAAAAATATGCTGCATTATTTTACTGTTTAACACTGTAAAGCTGCTTTGGAACAATCTACATTGTTAAAAGCGCTATATAAATAAAGTTGACTTGACTTGACTTGGCGCTGATAAAAATGACCGGTGTGCTTATTGTCATTTAAAAGGACACTGGAAAAAGGATTGTTTAGCACTTAAAGGAAAACTGATGCGTGTTAAACCTGAACCTAAGCCTGCTCTTGCTATCTCATCTGTTCAGACGGATAATAATTCTGACTGTTTTGATATTTTACAGAACTTGGAGAAACCAGTGGTACCTTGCAATGTTGGATATGCTCCCTTCATTACAGAAGGCTATGTGTCATTGCTTGGAAGTACTGAGAAGGTTCCTATTAAGATTCTCAGAGACACGGGTGCCTCGGAATCATTCATTTTACAAACTGTCCTTCCTTTTACTCAGGAGTCCAATACAGGAAACAGTGTGCTGATTCGCGGCATTGGCTTACAAACATTGTCTGTACCCCTACATTACCGATGGAAGGAGTTTCAGTGATTTTGGGGAATAATCTGGCGGGTGACCGTGTGTGGCGTGATGTTCCACCTCCACCTGTGGTTGCGACTTGTCCTGCTCCATTGGGTGACACTGATATCTCCCAGCAGTATCCAGAGGTATTTGTGTCTTGTGCACTAACACGTGCAATGAGTAAACAAACAGCTGAGCCAAAACTAAGTGATGTGAAGGATTTGTTTACCTCTAAGAGGGTAGTGCCTGGTCTCCTTGCTTTGCCTTCTATTTCCCATCAGGTCTGGGTGTCTGCTCAGAAAGAGGATCCATCTCTGAACTCACTGTTTGATGCTGCTTTATCTCCTGATGTAGCAGAGAGTTCTGTTAATGGGTACTTCATTGAAAATGGGGTACTATTGCGGAAGTGGACTTCTAACACAGAGGGAGGTTTGACTGAACCAATTATACAGGTAGTTGTGCCTGTTTCTTTGCGAAATGCTGTGTTGGATTCTGCTCATGGTGGGGTGTCTGGTCATTTGGGCGTAAATAAGACCTATCAACATTTGCTGCAGTATTTTTACTGGCCTCGTGTTAAGAGTGATGTAAGGCATTATATTAAGACTTGTTCGATCTGTCAGTTGACTGGAAAACCAAACCAGACCATAAAGCCTGCGCCTTTGTATCCCATACCTGTTATGGAACAGCCTTTTCAGCATCTCCTGGTGGATTGTGTCGGGCCTTTACCACCTTCAAAGTCTGGTAGCGTTTACTTGATTGACAGTGATGTGTCAGAGCATTCGATATCCTGCGGCTTTTCCTTTGCGATCAATCACCACACGATCAGTTGTAAAAGCCTTGTCCCAGTTCATTTCTATTTTTGGAATTCCAAAGGTTGTTCAGAGTGATCAGGGGACAAACTTTACATCTAACATGTTTCAAGAGGTTCTACGGCAACTTGGCATTAGACACAACAAATCCAGTGCGTACCATGCGGAAAGTCAGGGTGCCCTAGAACGTTTTCACCAGACGTTAAAATCTTTGTTGAGGGCATATTGGACTGAGTTAAAAGGTGATTGGGATGAAGGTCTACCTTGGTTGTTGTTGGCCACAGGGTTATACAGGAGAGTTTGGGATTTAGTCCCAATCAGTTAGTCTTTGGACATTGTGTACGGGGACCCTTGGCGGTACTGAGTAATGATGCTTTACCGGAGGAGCCAAAACAGAGTCTGATACAGTATATACAGGGTTTTCGTCGACGTTTAGTTTTGGCTGGGGAATTGGCAAAAGAAAAGTTGGAGAAAACTCAGGGAAAGATGAAAGGCTGGTTTGATCGCAAGTCTGAGGTTCGCATATTTAGTCCAGGAGATCAGGTGTTAGCCTTATTTCCTTTACCAGATTCTCCTTTTGCTGCGAAGTTTTTAGGACCTTACACTGTGCTTCGAAAAGTGTCTGATCAAAATTATATTCTTTCTACCCCTGAGCGCAGGAAACATACCCAGTTGTGCCATGTGAATTTGTTAAAGCCCTTTTATTCTCGTAATGCTGCTCCTGAAGTCATTCCTTCCTCAGTTGCGTTAGCTAGTTTGAGTCAAATAGGTGACGTGCAACAGGATGTGAAATCCCCTGATGATGTCATTTTACAACCTCGCCTAAAAAACTCTGAGACCTTGGCTAATTTAGAAGGATGGGTAAAACATTTATCTTGCAAACAACGTTCTGAGTTAAATTCTATGCTGACTGAATTTTCTGTGTTTTTTTTTCAGATACTCCTTCTCGTACACACTTGTTTGAACACGATATTGATGTAGGCGATGTTAAACCTGTCCAACAACGATTTTATCGTGTATCATTTGACAAACGTCAGAAATTGGAGGCTGAAGTTAATTACATGCTTGAAAACAACATAGCAAAGCCTTCCTTTTCAGATTGGGCTTCACCCTGTTTGTTAGTGGGAAAATCAGACGGCACTCAGCGTTTTTGCACCGATTATAGACGAGTAAATATCCTTACTAGACCTGACTCATTTCCATTGCCTAGGATGGAAGATTGCGTTGACCAAGTTGGATCAGCTAACTATGTCAGTAAATTTGATTTGCTCAAAGGGTACTGGCAAGTGCCTTTGACCGTCCGAGCACAGGAAATTTCCTCTTTCATTACACCATTTGGGTTATATTCTTACACCGTAATGAGCTTTGGTCTCAGAAATGCCCCAGCGACATTTCAGCGTTTAATGAACAGAGTGACAGCTGGTTTAGAGGGTTGTGCCGTATACCTGGATGACATTGTTGTCTATAGTGACACATGGGATCAACACCTTATCCGAATTTGTGCGCTGTTTGAGCGTTTGTCTGATGCCAAACTCACAGTCAACCTGGCAAAGTGTGAGTTTGCCAGGGCGACTGTGACTTATCTGGGCAAGGTTGTCGGAATGGGCAAAGTGCGGCCTGTACGTGCTAAAGTCATAGCGATTGACAAATTTCCTAGCCCTCAGACTAAACGTGAATTGATGCGATTTTTAGGAATGGCTGGGTATTACAGAAGTTTTTGTCCAAACTTTTCTTCTGTTGTTGCCCCACTTACAGATTTGTTGCAAGCAAAGGCTAAATTTGTGTGGACTCCAAAATGTGAAAGCGCTTTTGAGAATGTCAAACGATTGCTCACATCGTCCCCTGTCCTGACGGCTCCTCGACTTGATAAACCATTCGATCTTCAGGTGGATGCTAGTCAGGTTGGAGCGGGAGCTGTACTGCTGTAGGCTGATGAGAGTGGTATAAATCGCCCTGTCAGTTATTTCTCACGAAAATTCAATTCGTATCAGACCAATTATTCTACTATTGAGAAGGAGGCGTTAGCATTGATTTGGTCCCTGCAGCATTTTGAGGTGTATTTGTCTTGTGGGACTATGCCAACCGTGGTGTACACAGATCATAACCCCCTTACGTTTCTTCACTCTCTGCAGAATCCGAATCAACGTCTTATTAGGTGGTCTCTTTTCTTACAGCCTTATGCTCTGGAGATTCGTCATGTGAAAGGCGTAGATAATATCTTGGCTGACGCTTTGTCCCGTGCCCCATGTGGTGGAGAATAAAGTTTCTTGACTATTAATACTTCTCTTCTCTTCCCTTCTATCAGTCTTCAACTCCTTAATTTTGCTTTTTCCAGGCGCCGGGAGATTGCTGGTTTTGAAACTAAGAGATGGCTAGAGTTTAGGGAAGTTGCAAGGGTTAATGATCGATATTAACTTAACCCTAACTTTGGTAAGGTTGTTCTTTTTATATGTATGTTTTGGGGTTGGAACTTGTATAAGGTAGAGTTTCTAATGAGAATCTCTCCCTTTTTAAGGGGGGAGGTGTTACGGCTCAGTTTTGTTTTGGGTTTGTTTTGTTGCTTTCTCTTTCTCTTATAGGTTGCCAGATAAGGATGCACACCTGTACTGAATTTGGAAAGCAGTATTTAAGACGGCTGTCCTTTGTGGGAGGGGGTGCTGACCACTATCCTGCATTTTTACTCAGGAGTTGGACCTTCATATTGTTTTTTCTCTTTATTGTTTGCTTCTTTTTTTTGTTGAACATCTATTTTCTTTATTATGTAACCCCTAGACGTAAATAAATCTTTGGTCTAATTCATTTTTGGACTCTGATCCCTTTATCTTGTTACTTCCTCGAGCCGGAATGTAACAATATACTTTAAACAATATACACTAAACATACATTAAACAATAAACAGTATATGTTAAGCTATAATAGTAATATACAATGTACAGTATACAATATGTTCACAAATAGAATCCAATGTACAATAGATGCTATATGATAAATAAATGTGTGTATAATGTGTGTGTATCTACAGTGGGTTGTGATACAGTGCTACAGTGCTGAGTGATATTCTGTCCAGTGTGTGTTATGATCCTGATGGATCAAGAGTTAAGGAGTCTAATTGCTTGTGGGAAGAAGCTGTTCTGGAGATACTCTGCAGATACTCTGACTGTGAAAAGACTCTACTCTGCACCGTATGGGCCATCCAGCGATTCTCCAACTACATCGGAGCACAAAAGGGTTATTATAGAGACATTCCAACAGCCTGTAATGTCCTCAACAGCCAACGCATCCGAGATGGCGTCGTTACCAATTCACATGGTTGATGACCCTTCAGGGCCGCAATGTTGAGGCACGTTATGCCCAGACTCACAGATCTGCACTGGGAAATGACTCAGCTGCCTGCCAAAAATGTCCAGATGACACACCAGCGGTGACGCTGGGCACAGAGGAACCTCAACAACAGACCTGTCACAGGTACTTTGAAAAGAATGCGTGTCAAGGACTGCCCACCACCTACGTCAGTGGATGCTCTTGCAACCAAGAAGGCATCCTAAAAGCAGGTGCGGGCGTACTATGGCCGAAACCAGCATTGCCCTCCACAGCACTTCAAGTGGGGCCCTCAGTCATCACAATAGGCTGAGGTGGCAGCCATTCTAATAACCCGACAAATCGCATCGGCCCACAACAACAGAGAACTATTTATTTGCACTCCAACTATGTCAGACACCGTTTCACATGCCACCTTCCAGGTTGGACATAAAATTGCTTCAAGAAAGCAGTCGAACGCCAACACCTGTTCCAAGCGTGTGATGGCATCACAAGAACATACAGCATGACTGCCCACCGGAAAAAGGTGACAGGACACTCAAGGCAACCCGGCCTTGACAAAGACTTGAATGACTGAACTGATTCCCTGGCCAAGACTGGCACACTTCACAACAATCTATGGTCACCTCCCACCTATGCAACCACCCTTGATGGGGCTGCGATAACCTGCAGCAGACAAACTATTCCTGTGACGATTCCAAAATTACAGCCGCTTACGCTGGCTCCACAATTTCCATCAATGACACAGCTGACATGCAAGCCTCTGACACTGCCAAACGAGCTATGAGTAACCACCTCTCAGACCCCTCCAACCACCCGGTCACGACGTCTGACTTCACGGCTACCAAAAGCCTCAGACAACCGCATGACGGCAAACACATGCTGCGTGCGAAAGTCAACATTCTGTGGTATGCCTCTGATGCCCTCACAGCGCTAAAGCTTGTGATGCCACAGTGTCAAAAGGGGGTAATGCTAAACATATGTCCACAACGCACCATGTGCCGGACACCACGGTACCAGAGCCACAAGACACAGAAACAAGTGGCATATTGGCCTGGCATGCAGCAAAGTCGTGTCAGAGTATGTCAGAGAAGTGTCTGGGTTGCTGACAATTCTATCCGGCAAACCCAAACCCCAGAGCCACTGCAACACAGAGGAGTCACAGTCCCGTGGTCAAACCTTCAAACAGACTGGACAGGATCCCTACCCAGATCGACGAGGGACAACAAGGACTTCCTCACAGTGGTATGCCAGTTCTACAAGTGAGTGGAATGTCTTCCAGCACCCAACGACACCAAGTCGAACGGACGAATCGAACTGGGGTCAGCATGCTGAGAAAGTATGTGACTGCCAACCAGAAAGACTGGGATGTGAAACTTCTGTTGATGCTCATGGACATCAGAACCACCCCGCATGAATCAACTCATGTGTCTACCTTTGAACTTGTGACTGGGTGGCAGATGACCCTGCCGCTGCACTTGCTGTATCAAACAAGAGACTCTAACTTTATCAGATCCTACACCACTCACCAGTACATTGACAAACGACACCTACAGACTCAAGGTCACTGTCAAAGCTGGGCGTTGGCGAGGTAACACCCAGATCAAGATACACACCCCAGATGTGGTGACCTACCACGACAGCAACACACAGCTGTACCTGGCCCCAAGCCTGTGCATGTGTACTTTGACCAAGGATATTCACTACCTCTGTCATAGCAAACCACTCCTCCAGTGCAACACTGAAGGAACCTGCAGTTTGCAGCCCATGAGAAGCGGCACCCAACGCCCCGCCGAGGCCATGCCTCACATCCAAGTCATCGAAACTCAGGCGGAGATGGTGGTCTAGTGGGTTAAACCACTGAACTGATAAAAAGCGGGTAAAACAACCTCACGCAGCAGGTCAAAGAGACCAGAAGGAGCAAACACATGCTCAGAGCCTCACCAACCAGCTGGAGACTGAGGCTCAAACCAGAAACAAAGACTTGAAATGGCTCGGACAGCCGTTGAACCATGAGAGCAGCTGGACAGACCAAGCACAGGACCCATGCAGAACTGTCACTATGGCAACACCAAGTACCAGACAAGCCGCTGGGCGAAGCCACGGAAGACAGCACGTCCAACCTGCACACATCACAGGATGTCCCACAGCTGTCGACAACAACGTCCTCCGCCAAACCCTACACACAGGTGTCAAGTGGAGGCTGCACAAGGACAGCTGGACACGACCATCTCGGGAGCTGCTGACACCAACAAAATAGCCACTGAACAGGACTCACCAGATGAGTACTGCAAAGGACAAGCTTCCAACTCCTTGCCCCACACAGCTCAGGCAAGCTCACACAGACCCCTAACCACTTCCTGAGACCACAAGCAGAAACCTGGGCCACACAAACGGACTTCAGGACGACAAGTGATGCACCATCAGGGCACCTGCTGCCTCGACACCTGTCGCACCAGGTCAGAGACCTGAACGTGGCTACTGCTTGCCTTATCTGCTGTGGAGAGACCATAACTCCAGGGGACACAAACAACCAGAGGATGTGGATTCAAGTACCAAAGGGTGCCATCCTCCACCTCGATGATCTGGCATTGTACCTCCTCCCAAGTGAAGAGTACTGGTCAGAGCTGGAAACCCCATCCTTCTTCAAAAATCACAACTTCACTCTAGATCCAGAACAGGAACTGAAGATTGAGAAAGGGGGAGGGTCCTAGCCAATTGACATCACTCCCATCGACCCGGCCCTCTAAGAACTGTCCCGGCTGCCCATCCTGACCAACTCCCCTGTTGGCCAGGCACAGACCACAGCCGACACAGCTCTGTACCTCGCTACAGCTTTAGGCCACACCCTGACACTGGGCCCGGCTTTCACCCTAGTCAAGCGAGTCCACGAGAGGCGAGAGTCCATGACCAAGAACACGGCCTCTTTCCCCCTAGGATTCAAACGAAACCCACGGAAGAGAGGTACCAAGACAGAGACAATGCCAAATCTCATCGAGATGGACTCTCAGCCTGAGGAACCAAAGGCTGAGAACGACTAGAAACCACCTGTCACTCGATCACCATGATCCACCGGCCATCCGACCATCATGATCCACCTACCCCTCGACTACCATCCAACCGAAATGACAACTGCCATCCGACGAGGTCACCCGGACGTTGTCACATGGCAAAGGGGGAGTCTGGAGTCGCCCTTGACGTGAGATCAAAGTGATGGGTCGTTCGAGGAACACCAGAGATGCAGATCTTTTATACAGCTCTGCCTATGAAGTAGTATTAGCATATAAATGAGATGTAGGGGTGCCATCGAAATGACTGACCCAAATGACCCCACTATCACCCTTTTACGACCGGCAGAGACAACGCAGGCCGCTCCGTTGTCACCCTGTGAGGACTTCAAACAGTATTTCTCTTTATATTAGCCTTTACTGTAATTGAACCATCCCAGAAATATATATGATGACCCTTGTGTTATGTGTATGTTGACCACAAAGTATATATTTGTGTTTGTGTGATGTTAATCTTAAATGCTCCAAATGGCTCTGTAAAATAGATACACTGTCTTTTATGCGTTTAAGCCAAGACATGTTTGATGTCCAGAGAATCCTCTTTCTCTGTCTTAGTCAATGGTGCAAAATATATAATTATGAGATGTACTGTTAGTGGTTTAGCCCTTTTGGAGCAAAACCTTACTCCTTCAGGCTGCCAAATAACATTTCATTGAGTAATAAAAGTCCGAACAAAGGGACGAGCTCCCGCCGGAAATTCGCACCAACGATTGGTCATCTCAGAAAAGGTGGGCGTAGCTTAATGGACTCTAAAGGACAGTAACTCGAGCACATCAGTGCTCAGTCAACCCGCAAAGACTCCAACGAGACAAACTTTCTTTTCCTCCCAGCGTGGCTAGCGGGGCTCCGGCCCGAGCCCGTGCGGCCCGGCCAAGCTGATCATTCCCTTTGAAGATGACGCGCTCCGCGACACCGGCGCGCTCCCTCAGGGTGCACACATCACTGCGCGAACCTTCTCAGTGTGGACGAGATGAACTTTCCCTTCCAAGACAATCGCTTCCATACACCACTAAATCTCCCGCGAACCGACCACGCTCCGGAAGGACCGAACGGATGGAGAGCTTCAGCGCACGAACGCTCTGAGAAACGCAACGCACGCATCTTGCTTTACACCACACAAAGAAACCATGCAAGTATCAATTCTGTTGAAATTTAGATGCGTTTTAAGATAATTGCTCCCTGCTGGCTCTAGCGGTTCTGGTTGGGAAATGTCTGACCGGACCATTCCCTTCTTACTTTCCTTTTCTTTCTCCTCATTCTCATCCTCCTTCTTTACTTTTCTTTATTCTGTATATACATGTATCCTTAAGTAGTCGTATGTAATCGTAGTAGCCGTCACTATTAAAACCATTGTATCCACGTTTTGATTGTCATTGTTGTTGCTCACAAAACATGAGTCCCTTTAATGTCAGATCTAAGCTACGAGCTCTTATAAGTATCATTGAATGCTTTAATTAATACCATAACTCGGAAAGTTTGTCCTTTGTGGCCAGAGGGATAAACTTCCCGAAAATTGGGTAAAAGAAAGGTGATAAGGATTAAAAATGATAAGGATTAAAGAATCCGTTAAACAGAACGGATTTTAGTTAATTCTTAAAAGGATATTCTATAGCCTCCTGACTTGGCTTATAGATTCGTTGTTAATTGCAATTCATTGGGGTTAACTGTGTATATATTTGTTCAAATATTTAGGCTGGGTATCCCCCCCCCCCCCCTCCTTTTTGGGTGATTTTGGAGATTTTTGATTCAATCATAAACCGTTGTGATTAATCATAAATCCCTAAATATTAATACCCATAATTCCCTATTGAGCTAAATGTAATTTAATAATATATGTAACCCTAAGACATTACACTGATGGGGTTCAAAATGACACGAATGACCGTGGTGGACGCAGCCATTATATTTCCAACCCGTGCCGCACCCCGTTCAGTTCGTAGTACCTGTCTAAAAAGTAGCGACCTACATACATTTCGCCGTGGTTTAGCGCATGGTGAATGTCTACGTTTCGAGTCTTTTTTGCATACTCTAACCATTCGATCGACGCATTTAAGTTTGTCGGCCTGTATTTCGAATTCCATCTGTTTGAAAAAATTTTTTTTTTAAATAAACCGTTTTAAATGAAAAGCGATAGCGTTCCAGAGAGGACAGATATCATCAGGGGCATGTGGCGTGGGGAGTGGGGGGGGGGGGTTCAAAGGATTGCAAAAGCAATGCAAATTTTTTTCATTTTATTCATTTTTAGAATTTAATCATTTATTTGTAATATACATTTTAAGTGGCCCATTAAAAAGTATTATTTATAAGTTGAATTATATTGTGACTGTTGCGGTGTGTGCGGTGAAAGAGCGGTAATATTTCCTCCAGAGTGAGAGCGCCGCCGCGTCATTGTCTGTTATAGGCTATTAGCTTATTCTTTATTAAATCCGGGCAATTTGGTTGATAAAACATAGATTAAAATTAAGATACAATTTATACAAAACTAAATTCAATTTACAGAAAGGCTTTCAACAAATCAAAACTTATTGAAGTGTTATTGAACTTAGTGAAGACCCCCTTCATGCATTTTATGTGTCGTGTTCACTTTTCAACGTAAATGAAATAAAAAAATAACATTATAATATTTAAACTGAAACTAATTACGTGTTTTAATGGCATTATTTACTTGAACTGCCGAATGTAACAGGCTTTTATTTGAAGTAGGCTTTTGTTAGAGCCTGCCTGTATTTCTAATTCCATCGGTTTGAAAAATATATATTTTAAATAAACTGTTTTAAATTAAAAACGATAGTGTTCCAGTGGTCAGATATCATTGGTGATATTTTTGCAAATGTTTCTTAAAAAATCATTTACAACAAAAGCCAGAAGAGCGGCAAAGCAATTTGGGTCAGAATTACGCAGGAACCACCATTGTCAGTTTGAAAAATGTAAAATGTTTATTTCAAATACAGGTAGCCTACTAACAATTTTTTTTTTTTATTGCTGGTAAAATTGCTGGCATATAACAATAAGAGCATACGGTAGCTATGTAAAACACATTGGCATCGTGCAGGCTCGCCTTCAAGGGTTGGTTCCACATCACATCGGGGGCTTGGATATATTTAGTGCAGCCTCCCGGGATCACCGCTGTTGTGATATTATAGCCACATTTTAGTTCCTCTTTGGTGGCGGCACTGATGTGGCAGCGGTATGAATCCCACGCAAGCAGCTGCGGGGTGAAGTTGAATTTTCCCACCACAGACTTCAGCCAGTCTGCCGTGAGAGAATCATTCATCCAGCCATTCACAGAAGTGGCAATTACTGCGCTGGAGATCTGCTGCTGCATCACCTTCACTTCACGAATAGCCCCTTTAAAAACAATATAAGGCTTCAGTTTGGTTCCATCTGCCTTTCCAGCAAGGGCAATGGTAAGATGGCTTTTCTCGTGTCCTGTGGTTTTTAGAGCCACACTCTTTGCTCCTCGTGTGTCAACAGTAGTGGGAGACACCATGTCAAACCAAACTGCAGTCTCATCCATTGCAATGATGTCCTTCTCTAAAATCTGTTTAGAACTGACAGCCTTGCTAACGTAGTCAATGTATGAAACAAGTTTCTCAGTTAGTAGATCTGGGTCCTTCTGGGCCATGGTGGTGCGACGTCGAAGTGAGAAACCATTGCGCTGTAGAAATCTTTGTAGCCAACCCCTGCTAGCCACAAACAAATCTCCTTCATCACTTACGGAATTGTAGATCTCCAACGCTTTATTTTGAATCATTTTTCTTGATACTCGGTTGTGTTTGTCCCGCATGGAGTAGATCCACTCTGGCGGTTTTGTTTCTAGCTCCAGGCTAACTTTTTTCCTCCCGCCTCCAGCTAGCCGTGCTCTGCTCTTGTCGTGTAACGTTAATTTTGTCAGCTCATCCTTCTGTTTCTTCCAGTATCGGATTCTCCTGGGGTCAATGTCGAAATGTCTCGCAGCTTTTTCACCCGAGTTTTCCTCCGCATACTTTAAAACTCTTTATTTAAAGTTTAAATCAAATTTTCGTCTGGGTGACATATTCCTCAAATACGATTTCAATAAAGTTGTGGAAAAGTCCGTCAAAAGCACTAAATGAGACCCGTGTTATATCCAGTGTAGCTACTGTCATTTATTGGCACCTGTATATTACGATGAACTTGAATGCACATTAAATGAATAGGATTTAGGAGATTACCGGTATCCACACTAATTTTCCCCGGCCTTTATTTTAGACCGGCCTTTATTTGTACGTGCGGACCACGCCCCCGGCCACTATCAGAGGCCCGGCGTTTAATTGAATACAGGCTTTTATTTGAGGAAATACGGTATATAAATAAATGTAATAAATATGTGTAATTTATAAGTATTGTTTTAATATATATCCTTGTAAGCTGTTATAACACATGTGTCCGCCTGATGTCGTTAATGCTCTATTGTTCACCATTGCCTGAAGGTTCTGGGGGGCATCATGAACGACCGACTGCTGCATTTTGAGCTGATGCCCGGAGGTACTACTCCAAGTATGAATGGAACTTATGTGTTTAAAAAGTGCTATAGGACTTTTAGAAACATTACCAACTTCAGAGACTTTATTTTCACAATGAGCGGCTCCAGCACTGCTAGACGATGGTGCCAGTTGCTGCTGTAGGCTGCCGTGAATCCGGGGGGTCGAGGTACGTATCAATCTCGATTGGCCACAAATGTCTGATGTGCTGGAATCTTAAAGCGCTGTAAGGTTCACAGGCTTTACAGACAAACAATACATTGTTATACGATGAATAGACGGTGTGTGTGTGTGTGTGTCATCCTGGCTCGCGGAGTGCTGAGAGATGCCTCTGTGATGCTTCAAACTGTTTGAAATCTTTTAAAACATACAAAGTTTATTTTAAAACATACCATTTTATTTGTTTGAATCTTAGTGTGTATAAATGAAATCTAGAACCGTTGAAGTAATGGAATATTTATAGAAATGGTTTAAGCTGAATTGCTTTATTCAACAGTCTTATAGGGAGATAAATATAAGAATTTATTAAAACTTTAAAGATTTGTTTACGTCTAATTTAACCTTTTAAGATAAGGTTTTGAACATTTTTAACATTATAATGTATTTGGTCTGGAAAAAGTTAGAAAGTCAGACCGCTCTGCCATTTTAAAGCCTGTCATTTTGTAAACCATTCATACTCTCTCTGAAAAAGATATTTAATGAATAATTTCTGTATTTCAGTAATCTAGTATGAGGACAATCATAGCGAAATATATATAGTAATTTCATTTAAAATATATTTCACTCAATCGTTTGAAACACCCCAACGTGTCTTGTGTGTGTGTGTTTGTGTGTGTGTGTGTGTGTGTGTGTGTGTGTGTGTGTGAGAGAGAGAGAGAGAGAGAGAGAGAGAGAGAGAGAGAGAGAGAGATCATATTGAGATTCATCCTTATGATGTGTTAAAACATATTTATTTATTTTACTTACTTAGCTTCTTCATGAACCCCCGATCACTTACTTGTGGCACTGGTGTTGAGTCGCTGTTTATATACAACTCTGTTGGAATGCGGAAGCCGGCACATTGTCTGCAGATGTGTAACCCCTCAACCTTCAAATTACCCGGACCCTACCACAAAATTGACTATATCCAATTGGACATACAAAGGTCACCATCGGTATTTCCCTGCAGTAGGGCTGATCACTCACAGATGGTCAGAGAACAAGGGACTACACATCTCATAACAATAACCCCATTCATAACCATAACTCAAGGTCAAAGGTTGATGCCTAGGGGTTGGGGCCCAGGGTCAGAGGTCAAAAACTTCAAAGACAAAGGTCAAGCGGTCATCATCAATCATATTTTTAGACATTCGGTATAGCATAATAACTACTGGTGATGCAGCGTGATGTTAAGATAGAGGTGGCAAAGGACAAACAGAAAGCTTATGATGACATGTATGCAAGGTTAGATAGTAAGGAATGTGAGATGGATGTGTATCGGTTGGCGAGGGATAGAGATGGAAAGGATGTGCAGCAGGTTGGAGTGATTAAAGATAGAGATGGAAATGTGTTGACAGGTGACTTGTAACGGTGGCAGGTCCAAAAAAATTAAATAAAATCTCTACTTTAACTTATACACAGTTCGGGCGCCAGACAAGCTTACTCTTGTCGAAATATAAATGTTATTTGTTGCTTTTTTACCCCCGGAAGGTCTCTATTAGCCACCGATTACAAACATAAATCAGTCTCAAACAAATATCTCATATTCATGGTTATATTTTTTCCAAACTAACACGAAAGCAAAAATAATCCAGAAGTTCAGTTTTATGTTATGAAATGTTTCTATATTTTCACAAAAAATGAATGTAGAAAAAACACAAAAAAAAGGAAAAAGTGAATAAATAATTAGGACAATTAATTAAACCCCAATAAGGGACACATTCTTCCCTCAACACGAGGTGGAAACAGTAATAAGGAAAAGTATATAAAGAGATCACCTTGGTTTAAATAAAGAGAAAAACATTCGTGCTTCACACAAAATGAAAAAAACAATTACAACGAAAACAAAAAATAAATAAATAGGTAAATAAGAACCCAATAACAGTAAACTTTGATGCACGGATCTCTTAGAACACTCCCGGCAGATTCAACACCGTCAACAGTTTCATCTCTCAATGAGAGCAAATTAAATAACAAAAGAAAATTCAACCAATCAGGTCTTACAAAAATCACAAAAACTTTTACATATTAAATCAACCCAAACACCTGGAGTTAAACAAAAGTCTTTGTCTTTGGTGTGATGTGATGAATGGGCGTGCTTGAAAGTTCAGGTATGTTTGCGTGTTGGGGTAGTTTGTGTGTTTGTGTGTGTGCGTGAAGAGCGCTGAGCTCAGGCCGGTAATGGCAGGGAGGAAACTGTTTTTTGTCTGTGGGAGTCTATGACATTAAGGGAGTTAAACAGGAGTTCGTTCACCTGAGCAGCTCACTCGCGCTCGTCAGCCACAAAGACTCCGTCGTCACTCTGCAACCAGCAGCCGTGAGTGCATGCCTCACTACGGAGATCGCTATGGAAACTTGCGTCCGCTTCAACGACCCCGACTGGCTCAAACAGTAGCGATGCGTTCAGTCTCACCAACTAGGCGGTTGTCTCAGGTATGCGGTTTTCTCCCTCTCTCTTTCCTTCTCTCTCCTTCTTTCTTTTTTTCTCCTCTCTTTTCCTCCTGTAACTCCTCCTTATATACACATACGTTTCCTATTTCCGGTTAATTTATTTCCCTCCTCCATCCGGCCACACAGCAAAAAAACTCCTCTTTTTCCTCGTACTGCCACAGACTGGAGGGTGAGGGAAAGATGGAAGGAGTACTTTGAGGAACTGATGAATGAGGAAAATGACAGGGAGAGAAGAGTTGTAGAGGCAAATATTGTTGAGCAGGAAGTAGAAAGGATTAGCAAGGGTGAAGTTCAGAGAGCTTTGAAGAGGAGGAAGAAAGGAAAGGCAGTTGGTCCTGATGACATACCAGTGGAGGTATGGAAGTGTCTAGGAGAGATGGCAGTAGAGTTTTTATTTTTTGTGCAACGAGGTCTTAGAGAGTGACAGGATGCCTGAGGAATGGAGGAGAAGTGTTTTGGGGCCAATTTTTAAGAACAAGGGAGATGTGCAAAGTTGTGGAAGCTACAGAGGTATTAAGGTGCTCACCAGCGCCTCTTCTTCCTGAGGGCACTGAGGAAGAATCAGCTCTCCTCGGCTATCCTGGTGAACTTCTACCGCTGCGCAATAGAAAGCATCCTGACTAACTGTGTGGCAGTATGGTATGGGAGCTGCTCTGTTGCGGAGTGCAAGGCACTGCAGCGGGTGGTGAAAACTGCCCAGCGCATCACAGGGACTCCACTACCTGCCATCGAGCACATCCAGAGGAAACGCTGTCTGCATCGAGCTCACAGCATCCTTAAGGACTCCTCTCAGCCCACAGACTCTTTTCTCTCCTGCCCTCCGGCAGGCGTCTCAGGATCCTCCAGACCAGGACCAGCAGACTAAAGAACAGAGGAAAGGCAGTTGGTCCTGATGACATACCAGTGGAGGTATGAAAGTGTCTAGGAGAGATGGCAGTAGAGTTTTTAACTAGGTTGTGCAACGAGGTCTTAGAGAGTGAGAGGATGCCTGAGGAATGGAGGAGAAGTGTTTTGAGGCCAATTTTTAAGAACAAGGGAGATGCAAAGTGCAAAGTTGTGGAAGCTACAGAGGTATTAAGCTGATGAGTCACACAATGAAGTTGTGGGAAAGAGTAGTGGAAGCAAGGCTAAGGGGAGACGTAAACATTTGTGAGCAGCAGTATGGTTTCATGCCAAGAAAGAGCACTACAAATGCATTATTTGCTTTGAGAATGTTGACGGAGAAGTACAGAGAGGGTCAGAAAGAGCTGCATTGTGTCTTTGTAGATTTAGAGAAAGCATATTGACAGGGTGCCAAGAGAGGACCTGTGGTATTGTATGAGGAGGTCTAGAGTAGCAGAGAAGTATGTTAGAGTGGTGCAGGATATGTATGAGAGCAGTAGGACAGTGGTAAGGTGTGCCTTAGGTGAGACAGAGGACTTCCTGGTGAAGGTGGGACTGCATCAAGGATCGGCTCTGAGCCCCTTCTTGTTTGCCGTGGTGATGGACAGGCTGACAGATGAGGTCAGACAGGAATCTCCATGGACTATGATGTTTGCGGATGACATTGTGATCTGTAGTGAGAGCAGGGAGCAGGTGGAGGAAAGTCTAGAGAGGTGGAGCTATGCTCTGGAGAGAAGAGGAATGAGGGTTAGTCACAACAAGACAGAATACATGTGTGAATGAGAGGGAACCAAGTGGAACCGTGAGGTTACAGGGAGAAGAGGTAAAGAAGGTGCATGCAGGCAGGTTGTAGTCTCCGCAGAATTCCAGGTCTCCTCCCCTGACGCCTCCTTCACTTGGGATCGTAAACCCGCCCTGGTTTTTCTACCTCTCGGCGCTGTCTTGCGAGTCGCCATCCCACTGCTGCCACCAAATGTGATGTAGACGAGCACACCAGCTCGCCTTCGGGGAAAAATGTGAGTCCGTAAAGGGATGTAAAAATGATGGCGCACTCGCAAAAGCACTTTGTGCAAGGTGGAATTTATTTACAGTGTCAGAGAGGTTCGTCCACAGTGAAGAATATGTACAAGTGTCCAAAAAATGCCAAAACAAACAGAAATAAATAAATAAATAACTAAGTTTACAATCCAAACAGGTATCCACAGTATACGACGGATTTAGGTTTTCCTGAGGCACCACAGTAGCACTCATCGACTTGGTAAAACAAGTCCTGTTTTTAGGTTTGGCCTGGGTTTATATAGGCCAAACCCCGCCCCTTTTGGGCCACACCATTTACAGGTACATATAACATTTAATGCCTACACAAGTACCTCATTTACTTGCCATCAGTTATAACCAATCACTAATAACCCATTCCCCATTTATAATTATAATAATAAACACATAATACACCTAACACATAATCTTGACCATTGAATACTGACACAAACACCTATTCATACTTAACAATGGTTTCGTCAGCTTCCGGTTGCACTGCGCTAGCACAACTCAGGCCGTGACGTCATAAGTGGCCGCCGCTCGCTCGTTCGGTTTTGCCAGCGCAGCTTCCCGCGGGAAGACTGACTACACCCACACAGACAAACAATACGGGACGAAACGATAAGACGGTGCAATGTAAGTGTATGAAATGACCGGGACATAGATATGGATGAGAGAATGGAGAAATGGGTGAATGTCCATGTGCTATCAGTATTGCGTGTGCACCCGCGCTTCTGATAGCGGCAACGGCAGGGAGGAACGAGACGGGGAATGAATGAAATCAGTATGTATGTGCGTATGTGTGTGCCAATGCAGCGGTGGCAGCTAATGTCACTTTATCACAGAATGGTTGGAATGCGTGCAGCAAGAATGAAAGGAAAGGTGTACAGGACAGTAGTGAGACCAGCGATGTTGTATGGTTTGGAGACAGTTGCACTGAGGAAAAGACAGGAGGAAGAGCTAGAGGTAGCAGAGCTGAAGATGTTGAGAGGAGGGAGAGTGAATATATTGGTAAAAGGGAAGGAAGAGCCCAGTAGGGCCAAATGAGTGGAGGGACAAGGCGTAGCGGCAGGCTCTGAAGTCCATGGTGCAACCAGGGGGATGACTGACCAAGGCGAATTCAGAGGGATGAAGGACCCTTGGGGAGCCTGAGGGATGATGGACCATGGTGGAGCCCAGAGAGCGTGGAGCCAAACTGGAGCTGGTGGGTTGACAGGCCGAGGTGGAGTCCAGGGCTTGGAGTCCCAAGGTGGAGCTAGGTGATTGACACTCCAGGGCTGGAGGGAGACAGCGGATGCAAGGCTGAAGAACTGGATGGTGGAGGCGGAGGGAGAGTTAGGCCTGGCGAGACCATCCTCGATGATGGAGACTTGGGGCTGGGTAGAGCCAATGGCGCTGATGATGACTTGGATCTGGCCAGCAAAGACTTGAGACTGGACCTAACCAGCAGCAAGTAATTCGACTTGGAAATGAATGGAAAAGATGCAGCATGGAGTACAACAATGGAAAAGAAAAAGATTTTAATCACTACACCACCCTGCATCATATTTGCTGAATAAAATCTGATACTTGTTTCTTGCTCATTTTGAGATGCTGATTCCAAATACCCGTTTATCTCTAGCATGTCACACTTTTCTCACAAAATGTGGTGAGCATTTCATAGCATTTTTGCTTTCAACAACTATTTGTGAGGTGAAGAAGTCAAGTATTATCCCTTAATCTCCCGAAAAAACCTCCACAAAGGCATGATTCCTATTTTCCTCTGAGCCAGGTTACAACTATTTGTTCTCAACTTCTGAAAGACATTATTTTATGCCTAGTCCTGAATTCAAGGTTAGAGTTATGGCCAATGACAGAAGAAAATGCAAACATGGCCCAGATGTTTTCTGCTTTATTGTGTGGTTGTTTTACTACATCCCCCCAATTCTTTTTTTAAACAGACCTATATTTCAAGACATCTTTAGAAAGTGGGGACAGGGAGTGGGAAGTGGCAGCACGCTAGAGCAGCACTCCGAGACCCACCATTAATTACATTATTTAGTATATATTTGCGTCGCAAATTTAATCAAACTCCGATAGATAACTTACTTTTTACCTGAAGCATCCGACAAACAACAAAATTACATCGACCAAGCAACCAATTCGAGAGTTGCAAACTCGCCTGAAAACAACGTTCTGAGAAGCTAACGATTCCCCGTCAAAAGAGTCAAGCAGTCAAAACCCTAACTGGAAAGATCTTTTAGCTGAAATTCGACAAATGAACGCTACTTTGCATGGGGCAGCAAGTGATTTGAAAACTATTAAAGCAACTACTACTGAGCTTAAAGAGGCAATTAGTTCCGTACAGGCCAGACTCGACAAAGCCGAGAATCGCATCTCGCATGTGTAAGATTCAACGAATCGCCTGACTGATGATACTGAGAGGATGGCGAAACTTGTGGATGAACTCTGGAATAAAGCTGAGGATCTAGAAAATTGCAGCAGGTTGAATAACGTCAAAATAATCGACCTTAAAGAGGGGAAAGAAGCAGGCTGCAAAATGAATGAGTATGTTCTAAAGATCCTGTCTGAGGGGCTCAGGTTAACGGGGCAGAAGTTCGAGATCGAGCGGAGTCTAATGATGATCAACGTCCTCGGGTCGTGCTGGTGAAATTTCTACGTTATACCGTGAGAGAGAAAGTCCTGGCAGCAGCAAAAAACACCTGGCCACATGGTGCACTGAAAATAACCTGCTCCTCAACACCACCAAAACGAAGGAGCTCATCGTGGACTTCAGGAAAGAGTCAAGAGGCGCACACAACACCATCCACATCAATGGAATGGCTGTTGAGTGTGTCTCCAGTTTCAAGTTCCTGGGGATCCACATCTCGGCGGACATGTCGTGGACGACCAACACCTCCAGCCTGGTCAAGAAGGCTCACCAGCGCCTCTTCTTCCTGAGGACACTGAGGAAGAATCAGCTCTCTTCGGCTATCCTGGTGAACTTCTACCGCTGCGCAATAGAAAGCATCCTGACCAACTGTGTGGCAGTATGGTATGGGAGCTGCTCTGTTGCGGAGCGCAAGGCACTGCTGCGGGTGGTGAAAACTGCCCAGCGCATCACAGGGACTCCACTACCTGCCATCAAGCACATCCAGAGGAAACACTGTCTGCACCGAGCTCGCAGCATCCTCAAGGACTCCTCTCACCCAGCCCACAGACTGTTTTCTCTCCTGCCCTCCAGACCAGGACCAGCAGACTAAAGAACAGTTTTTTCCCCAGAGCTGTCTCTTTACTGAACTCAAACCCCCGTTGATCCACTTCCCTCATAAACTGCTAACTCTCCTACCTCACATCTGCCTTCACTTTATTATTTGCACTACCGACTGTTTATAACAGTAACAACTGTTTACTTATGCATTCTGCACTGCCATACCTTAACTGGATTATGCTCATTTGCACTGCCGAATGTTATGTACAGTACCAACTGTTTACATTTGCATTTTGCACCGTACTTCTAACTGTAATATGCAATCACTTCCACTGCACTTTACACTTTTTTTCGGATAGCTCTGTCCATCATTTATTGCACTACCTTAATCCACTGCTATACTGCTCATTTTAGCTTAACATATTACTGTATACCTCTATCTGTAAAATTCTGTTCAAAGTAATAGCCATCTGTATATTTATTCACTGTACATATTCACCTGTAAATTATATATATATATATATATATATATATATATATATATATATATATATATATATATATATATATATATATATATGTAGCGAAGGTTCGGATGTGGGTGTGGAAAGGAAGAAGACAGGGGTCGGCTTTCTGGGACTCGTAAGTACGTTTTTATTTACACTCTGGTCAGTTAGCAAGCTGCGTACACTTCGCACAAAAATAATCATTCAACTCAAAACTTGTTTCTCTAAACGTCGGTTTGGGCAGTTCCTCTCTGCGTCTCTCTTCTCTCTGTACACGAGTCCCAGCACGTCTCTCTCTCTCTCTCTCCTCTCTGCTGGGCGGCTTTTATGCGGTCTCTCCACGGCAATTACTGCAATGAGACACAGGTGTTTGTTATCTGCACTTGACCTACTTACTCAGCGCTCGGTCCCGCCCTCTCTCTCCCGCTGCAGACCTTGTGAAACCACGCCCCCTCCGCCACATACCCCCACCGCTTGTACCAGACCGGGGAGCCATCCAGTCTGCAGCGATGGTCCAAAACGAGCGGTCCCTAGCCGATCAAGCAGTTCGTCAATCCTCGGCATTGGATACGCGTCAAACTTCGACACCGCGTTCACCTTACGATAATCCACACAGAAACGGACTGAGCCGTCAGGTTTAGGTACTAACACAATCGGGCTCGCCCAGTCACTGTTGGACTCTTCTATCACCCCCATATCAAGCATCGCCTCTAATTCTTCCTGAACTACTTTTTTCTTATGTTCAGGCAATCGATATGGCCGGCTGCGAATCACAACTCCCGGCTCAGTCTCATCGTGGTGCTGTATGAGATCGGTGCGACCCGGAAGGGGCGAGAACACGTCAGCGAACTCCGCTTGTAAACGTTTGACGTCAGCGAGCTGCGAGCTGCGAGGGTGAGAGGTGGTCTCCCCCCGGGGCCAGAGCGAGAGATTGAGGTTTTTGAACCGCCTCTGGCCCGAGATCCTCCTCTCCGCTCACCACCGTCGCGAGCATCACTGACTCCGCCTCCGACCATTTTTTAAGTAGGTTGAGATGGTAAATTTGACGTGCCCCGTCCCTATCTGATCGAATCACCTCATAGTTGAGATCGCTAACTCGCCGTGTAACCACAAAGGGTCCTTGCCACTTTGCAAGTAATTTCGAACTCGACGTAGGGAGTAACACAAGTACCTTATCTCCCGGAGTGAATTGACGCAGCCTAGTTCCTCTGTTGTATAGCTGTTTCTGTCTGTCCTGAGCCTGTAATAAATTCTCCAATGATAGCCGCCCCAGAGTGTGGAGTTTTGTTCTCAGGTCCAGGACATACTGAATTTCATTCTTACTCGCTGAAGGTCCATCCTCCCAAGCCTCTCTAAGGACATCCAGCACCCCCCGAGGCTGGCGTCCATAGAGCAGCTCGAAGGGGGAAAACCCTGTGGAGGCTTGGGGGACCTCGCGGACAGCGAACAACAGGGGCTCCAGCCATCTATCCCAATTTTTGGCGTCTTCGTGAACGAACTTACGAATCATGGACTTTAACGTGCGATTAAACCGTTCCACCAGTCCGTCTGTTTGTGGGTGATAGACGCTGGTGCGAATCGATTTAACGCCCAACAATTCGTACAGTTCGCGGATTGTCCGTGACATAAACGCCGTGCCTTGATCGGTGAGAATCTCTTTCAGGATTCCCACCCGGGAGATTAATGAAAACAGTGCACTCGCGACACTTTTCGCTGAAATAGTGCGGAGTGGAACTGCTTCCGGGTATCGCGTTGCATAATCCACCAGGACTAATGCAAAGCGATGCCCCCGTGCTGACCGCTCTAATGGCCCGATGAGGTCCATACCAATTCGTTCGAAGGGGACCTGCATTAAAGGAAGCGGGCACAATGGTGCTTTTGGAGTGGCCGGTGGATTCACCAACTGGCATTCACGACACGACGCACACCACTTGCGTACATTCTCGTGAATGCCCGGCCAGAAGAACCGGGCCATGAGGTGGTTTAATGTAGCTCTGTGTCCCAAATGCCCGGCCATCGGATTAGAATGAGCCGCCTGAAAAAGCATTTCCCGGCGGCTCTTCGGGATTAACAACTGGGTTGTATCTTGTTTTGACTGGGTGTCCTGGGTCACCCGATACAACCTGTCTTTTATAATCGCAAAATAAGGGAAGGAGAGCGGTTGCCCAGGATGGACGAGGCAGCCGTCGATGGATCGGACCTGATTAAACGCATTTTTAAGCGTATCGTCCTGGGACTGTTCCAGGGGAAAGTCATCGCGATCTGTGAGCACTGGTGCCTGCAGTTCGCTCGTTTCCCCTGAAACTGCCGCCAGAGGTCCCGGCTCCGCCTCACCCACGTGCGCAACTGCCACCTTCCTTCCCGAGCGGTTTTCCCAAGAGGCATCCGCACACAAATATCCCAACAATTTGTTAAACGCCGGCCAATTGGTCCCCAAAATCAGCGGATGCCGGAGGTGTGGCGTTTGCCCCCTGAATTGAATTGTGACGGGCACTAACGGATAGTTCACCACTTCCCCGTGCACACACCGCACCGTAACCACACGGCTGTTACCCAATGCCTCAGGCTGAATCAGGCTTTGGTGAATAGAGGTCTGGTTACAACCGGAATCCACCAACGCCTGATAAGTACCCCCCTTGATACTCACGGGTATTAGGTACAAGCCAGCTTGATCAGGGGCGGCTTGTGGAGCGTCGGGAACCCGGACCAATGTCCCGACCTCCATGACCGGGCAGCGGTCGATAAAATGGCCCGGATCCCCGCAGCGCCAACAAGCCGGCCCAGACCTTCCCGCTGCCCTAGTGGCCGGAAGTAGATCGGCAGGTTGGCGTGGAGAGAGCGCGGGGGCTGGGGAAGAGGGATAGGGATCCGGCGCTGCAGCGCCTCCTCTCGGCGCTGACCGAGGAGGTGCCGGTGGCTCGCTGGCTCCGCCCAGCCTCCATCGTGGTAGCGGCCTGGGCGCCACGCCGCCACGGGACCTAGGGAGAGGGACAGGTCGAGAGACAGAAGGGTTGGGGGAAGAAGAGGGGAGAGAGAGAGAGAGAAGCCGATGGCAGGGGCTCGCCGACCCCGTGGCACGCCACCATCTGGTCCTCCGCCAACTGGATGGCCTGGCTCAGTGACGTCGGGCGGTGGCACTGGACCCACTGCGCGGTCTTTCGCGGAAGCCGCGCAACGAACTGTTCCAGCACCACTCGATCTATGATGACCTCGACGTCGCTCCCGTCGGCCATCAGCCACTTGCGGCAGGAGCCCGGAGCTGGTGCGCAAAGGCAAAGGGCCGGCCGGACTCGTCCAGTGCAAGTGTGCGGAAACGCTGGCGATGTTGTTCCGGGCTCCGGCCGACCCGCTGTAAAATCGCGCGCTTGAGGTCGTCGTAAGCCAGGAGATTCTGGACTGGTAGTTGGTGGGCGGCTACCTGGGCTTCCCCTGATAGCAGCGGCAGGAGCCGCATCGGCCAGTCCGCTTTGGGCCATCCCCTGGACTCGGCGGACCTCTCGAAGAGGTCGAGGAACGCCTCCGGATCGTCCTCGGGCCCCATCTTCGAGAGGTGCAGGACGGCCGCCGAGTCTGTGTTGGTGGGGGAGACGGCCCGAATCCCCTGGCTAATCCAGCTCCGGAACAGCTCCCGGTCTTCGTGCTGGGCCCGGAGGAGAGCCTCGAAGCGTTTCTGCTGCTCCTCCCTCACGGCCAGCAGGTCCTGGTGTTGCTCCTGATGAAGACCGGCGAGCGAGCTGACAAGATCCGCAAGTGGCGTTTTTGGCGGAGTCTGCATGGCGGCGGCTTTCTTCTCCCTTCCCGGGTTTCGGCACCAGTGTAGCGAAGGTTCGGATGTGGGTTTGGAAAGGAAGAAGACAGGGGTCGGCTTTCTGGGACTCGTAAGTACGTTTTTATTTACACTCTGGTCAGTTAGAAAGCTGCGTGCACTTCGCACAAAAATAATCATTCAACTCAAAACTTGTTTCTCTAAACAACGGTTTGGGCAGGTCCTCTCTGCGTCTCTCTTCTCTCTGTACACGAGTCCCAGCACGTCTCTCTCTCTCTCTCCTCTCTGCTGGGCGGCTTTTATGCGGTCTCTCCACGCCAATTACTGCAATGAGACACAGGTGTTTGTTATCTGCACTTGACCTACTTACTCACCGCTTGGTCCCGCCCTCTCTCTCCCGCTGCAGACCTCGTGAAACCACGCCCCCTCCGCCACAATATATATATATATATATTCAGTACATATCCATGTCCTGCACTTATTCATCCACTGTATATCCTGCACTTGCTGCTATTGCACTTCTGGTTAGAACTAAACTGCATTTCATTGCCTTGTACCTGTACTTGTCCAATGACAATAAAGTTGAATCTAATCTAATCCACTCTAAAAGAGCAGGGGATTTGAATGGGAGGAATGCAGGCTTTCCATCTTCGAGGACATGTCGAGGGAGAGAGCAATGATGAGGAAAAAATTCTCTGCAACGAAGAAGTTACTCTGGGACCGTGAGGTTCGTCATTTCCTGGTTCATCCAGCCACTTTGAAGTTTACTTGGAAGGGAAAACAGTTGAGTTTTACTGATCACATGGAAGCAGAAAGATATATATATATATATATATATATATATATATATATATATATATATATATAAAGGAGCACATCCAACTACAAGGAGCCGAAGTAAATTGCTTTGAATGGAAATAAGTAAGTCTAAGAATTATGATGCATTGTTGAAACGGTTGGTCGGGAAAAGCTTTGGGGTCTATCTTCCCGAATCAGCGAGGGCGTGCTGATTGGGAGCATCACGGACCAAATGTGTGACTCAGAAGTGGGCTCACTGTTTAGTTTTTTCTCCCTTATTTGTTTTGTTTTCTGTATGTTTTTCAAGGTTTCGTTGTTCACAAAAATGTTGGAAGTTAAATAATTGGTTTTCTATCAGAAATGACTGTGGGAATAATACCAGTTTATATGTTATAGGGTTAATTCTTATTTATTTTTGGAACTTAACAAGCAAGTTGCATTGGAGCACAACAGGTGCACAGTTTTACACAGTGTGTGATGGATCGACAATGTATAAATATCATATATTGGAATATAAATGGCTGTGGGTCACCTGTTAAAAGAAAAAAAAAAACTTATATCTCATATCTTAAGATCCGAAAAACTGATATTGCCTTTTTACACGGAAGCTTTGAAACTTAGACGTGACTGGGTCGGACAAGTGTTTCATAATTCTGTGTCAAGCATACTAGTAGAGTGGTAGAGTGGTGTAGCCATACTAGTGAGGAAGAAAATACATTTTGTTTTGGTGAATCAACATAAAGACAAGGAAGGTCGTATTCTCTACATAGAAGCAAAGCTCAACGATGATGAAGTAGTGTTTTGTAATGTATATGCACCAAATAAGGAGGAGCCTGAATTCTTTCATGAGGTAAACAAAATATTAGCTAACCTTGAGGGACATGTCATACTTGGAGGTGACTTTAATCAAACTGTGGATGGCATCCTTGACAGAAGTCAAAACAACATCAGATCAATCCCCAGAGATAGGGCTTCACACTCTTAAAATGACAATGGATTAACAGATATTTGGAGACTGGCCAGTCCACGAGAACGGGAATACACATTCTTCTCAAATTGTCACAAGACATTTTCAAGAATTGATTATTTTCTGATCTCCAACACTTTAATTGACTCTGTTGCTGACTGTATAGTAATAATGTATAATTACTGGAGTAATAGGATTGTCAGATCATGCACATGTAGAATTAAAATTAGAAGTGAATGTAGATTTTATGAAACGGGGGAGGTGGAGACTAAATACCTTTATGCTGGAGAATAAGGTCTTTGTAGATTCATTGCAGGATGACAAAGATGTTCTTTGAACTTAATATTGGGTCAACTCAGAGATTAGCAACAGTATGGGATGCATTTATCAGGGGAAAATGTATTGCTTATGCAAGTAAGAAAAAAAAGAAAGTGTAGGAAAAGTAGCACTTTTAGATCTAGAAAAGGAATTGGTGCAATGTTTTACAGATTTTAAATGTAAACAGCTTTGTCAATTAAAATTTGATCTTCATGAATTCTTTAATAAAAAAGAAAAATATGCATTATTTAGATTGAAGAATAAGTATTATGAGAGTGAGGAAAAAGCTGGGAAACTCCTTGCTAGACAAATAAAGCAACATGATGCGTGTCACGTCATACCTGCAATTAAGGAGGGCAATGAGGTGCTCACCTCCAACAAATAAATTAATAGGGTTTTCAACCAGTACTATTCTAAATCAGATTCCACTTACAGTCAGAACGAGTTAAAAGACTTTCTAGCTAATTGTAGACTTGGAATTTTGCCTCTTTCCCCCGTAGTTTAATTCACGGGACCAGACACCAGTTGCTTTGTCAAGAGATTTCTTTATTTTAAATAAGTGTTGTTATTGTCAGTCCATAGGAGAGAAAACAGTTCTGGAGCGGTGTTATAACGCAGCTTCACTGCTGTCCTCCAGTTCTCTCTTTCTCTGCCTTCCGAACAAAAGCGTATGCTTTTATGCACCCCCAAAACATCTGGTTTCCATTAACTGAATGTACACATATGCATTGAAACTTACACACACACATTCATGCTGTTACACCGTGTGCACACATGGAACCCCATAGTCCAAAACTAACTCTCCCATGCTCTCTCACATACATGTAATAAAGCATACAATGATTATAAATGATTATGAACGATAATAAAAATAACAATACAGATACAAAATATTAACTAATTATGAATATTAATGAAAAGTAACATTGACTAGTAAAATTTGGTCTACACTAATATTACATTGCCCACTTTAACCCCGGACGAACGAGCTTCAATAGATCAACCTATAACACAAGAGGAGGTCAGAACTATTATAATGTCTTTGAAACCTGGAAAATCACCAGGCTCTGACGGATTCCCAGTAGAATATTATAAGAAGTTTGTCGATGAGTTGACCCCAATATTAACTGAGGGATATGCAGAGGTACTTGAGAATGACATGTTGCCTGACAGTTTTAATGAAGCCTTAATATCACTCATACCAAAACCGGATAGAGATACAATGGATCCTGCTAATTACCGTCCCATAAGTTTATTAAATATAGATTATAAAGTGTTAACAAAATTATTAGCCTCACGATTAGAAAGCATTTTACCTAAAATTATACACAGAGATCAGGTGGGCTTTATTAAAAATAGATCTTTGTCTGACAATATGAGAAGGCTATTACATCTCATGCAGATCCAGATCCCATTGCTGCAATATCACTTGATGCCGAAAAGGCCTTCGATTGGGTGGAGTGGGGGTTTCTTTTCGCGGCTTTAGAAAAATATGGCTTTGGTTTAGGTTTTGTGAAGTGGGTTAAAATTCTTTACTCCAATCCTAAAGCAGCTGTAATAACTAATGGTATAATGTCATCCTTTTTTAATCTATCTAGGTCTACCCGTCAAGGCTGCCCTCTTAGTCCACTACTGTTTATGTAACAGGCAAATACTGCTGTCAATCACCTAATCCTATCAGTGAGTAGCATCTCCTCTTTAAAGGCTGATTGGTTGTTACCTGGGATGTGTAAGGCCCGTGAAATTGGTCCAATCTGCCGGTTCTCCAATACACAGGGAAGGTCACACGTGTTCTGTCCTTATTCATGCAAAGGATTGGTTGGTTAAATTTGCAATATATTAATCATATATTTACTTGTTTTTTTCATCTGAGTCCATAAATGAAAGGTTTTAATAATATCTGTGCCTCACTAAAAGTGAGCGAATGTTTGACTATTCCTTTTAACCATTAAGTGAACAATGTCAGAATCAGTTAGAATAATCAAATGTAACAATTTATTATGTCAAAGATAATCGATACAAAACATCAAATGCTCAGGAATAGAGAGAAGATGCAAACCTAACTTTAAGAAATACGTGAGGCTGAGATTTCTTTCTCCCAGCCTCACGGGCCGACCTCAAGTACAGGAAAGGCCCCAAACTCTCTGCTGCATCCCATTAAATAGTCAGACCTCTTTCACATGGAAACATGTGCCAACAAAAGAAATTTGCATGCAGTGGTCGTACCTTCATGGGGGTAGTTTTGACCATTTCCTTTCTTTGTAAGTCAGTTTATCTATAAACTCTTAAAGCTTTATTACCTTTTATTTTATCTATCTGGATATGAGATATCTGTACCACTCACTTTGAGACACTTCAAATGACACCAAAAACATAACAGTCAATGATAAACATTCACATTAAACCATATTCTTGTGTGAGTTCTTAGTAGTTTGCGTAAGTGAGGTCAGTATTTTCAGTCTTACAGATTCCCTCCTTGATCCCGTGTGTCACATTCCGATGAACACTTACGGGGTCACAGTAAGACGTTTGTTATAATCCTTGAAGATGTAGCACAAAAATTGTCTTTGCACTGTTGGCATCTGTAGAAGCTCAGTGGGCTGTGTTCACCTGCAGAACACCTGTTCTCACCAGGTGTATAGCTTGAGTCCAGCAGGTGGATGGATGCGTTCAGGTTTTCTTCCTGTACTCCTGTGACGTGAGCAAAGTTCATAGAGTCAATCTGGACCTCTTGTGACCTGATCAGTTGATGTGTCATTCCTTCATGGAGAAACTTCCGCTTCCCTGGCCCCTTCTCCACGATGATGATCTGACCCTCCTTGACCCACCCTGTCACCTCCAGCGGTGCGGTGGTCTGGGCAGACCTCAGTGGATGAAGGGGCTCTCCTTTGACACCTGAAAAGCATCTAAAGTGTCCGCTTCACGATTGAGCACATATATGAACTTACAGTCGTAAGGAAATGCATAGGAACGCATAATGCAATAATGCAAAATCATGTCATGTTCAATGTAAAATACCATGTTCATGTCAGCAAATGTGAGTGGTACATTTGGTCTCATTAATTACCTGACTTTCAATCACCATGCCAATAGTACTCCTATAGAGGGTCAATGAAGGACAAAGGAAGATCTTACAAGCTCTTACCCTGTTTCTAGAAACATTTCAATAAATGGCATTCTAACAAATCAACCAGTGCTGGGTTTAAACAACATTTCATGAAGAGTGTCAGCTAAATTTTGGTGTAACCAAACATAGAGATTCACTTGAATTGATGTCCAAAGACATTGTTGCGAGCAAAATGGGCAACATACAAATAAGCAGAAATCAAAATAAGTTTCAGAAAATTAAAATCAAAATAAGTTTCAGAAATTAAAATCAAAATGAGTTTCAGAAATTAAAATCAAAATAAGTTTCAGAAATTAAAATCAAAATGAGTTTCAGAAATTAAAATCAAAATAAGTTTCAGAAAATAAAATCAAAATAAGTTTAAGTGTAGCAAGAGATCAGTGTAAACCAATCAATGGTTTTGTGTGAGAGTGTTTTTTAGAGTGTGTGTGTGTGTGTCTGTGTGTGTCTGTGTGTGTGTGTGTGTGTGTGTGTGTGTGTGTGTGTGTGTGTGTGTGTGTGTGTGTGTGTGTGTGTGTGTGTGTGTGTGTGTGTGTGTGTGTGTGTATCTGGCTAAGTCACAGTCGATGACAGAGTTGGATTGTAAATTTTTGTTTTAATAATGTTTCTGTTATTAGTGGTAAGTTGAGAAATCAGGGGCCCTCTGATCTTCCAACTCCCACCCACAATCATAGAGTTAGAAATGTAATGGCAGGTATGCCTTAAGGCCAATTTATACTTCTGCGTCGAGTGTACGCCGTAGTGTACGCCGCAGGCTACGCGCGTAGCCGACGCCGTCGTGAGCATTTATACTTCTGCCTGCTTCTGCGCTGTTGTCTGCGTCAATGTGCAGTTACACATGCAGACGCTAGGAGGCAGTGTCCTCGGGCATGTTAGTGTAATCAAGAGAACAGCCGAAGAAGAAGCAGCTTCGTGTGGAGAATCTGTAAATTCATGTCGGAGTATCAGCAGCAGTGAGAGAGCGGCTTTTCTTGCAGCTTGAGTTGTTGTATCTAAAGCAAATTAAGCATCTCTAGTTGATTAGTAAAGTTAAATAAGGCGATCTGGCGCTGGAATGTGTTTGTGAAATCATGCGGAGCTCGTGGCCGCTGTTTTCAGCAGCTGTTGCGGAGACTTCATTCACGAAATATACCCTAATGTGTCCCTGTTCTTGATATACAATTACTGATTAACATCTTTGGTTTTAATGAGAAAATAAATAAACTATACTCAGCGGATCTATGTATTTATTTACTACCATAAAGAATCGCTGGACTGCAAAATATTGTGTTATAGCAGACGTAAGGAACTATCATCCAATTTCTGGACACACACACACACACTCCTATCGCAGATTTTTTATTTATTTATTGACCTGAGGGAAGGGTTCTGGCAGACCAATCACAGCGCTTGCGGTCCGCGTAGAATTGACGCGTTGTTACATTTTTGGAGAGGTGCGCGTCAGGGTACGGCGTAGGGTACGGCGTATCCAACGCGTCTATGCGTAGGGTACGCCGTACCCTCTGCGTGCACTCGACGCAGAAGTATAAATTGGCCTTTAGAATTCGTCTTGATTTGTGACTGTAGCCATTCAGTTGTTCATGTGTGTTACATTAGTTGGCAGTTTGTTGTGAATAGCGTATGCTGTTCTTTGTGTCTCTGTTAGACAATGATCATGAGATCAGCTCCACCCTGTGTGTGTGAAGCTATCTGGTCTACCCCAGGTGATGATGCTGTGAGGGTATAGTGATGGAGGGGTGTTGTTCAGTGTTCATGTCTAGGAGATGGGTGGAATCTAATCTATAACAATTGTGTTGCAAATTTCGATCCAGTTCTAAACTGGGAGGCCATATTTATGTAGTAATGTGACAGTGTGACGTGTGGAAAGGCCTTTTATAATGTCTTTCCACCCATCTCCCGAGTCTCAATTCTGCTGTCATGGATTTGCCTCAGGTGGGCTCCACCATTTTGCAGAAGTAAGCCTGAGACAGAAAACAGAGGAGAGCGAACCACAGATAATTCCAATATTTCAAAGCATTAAATTCATATGTGTGGAATTCTTTTACTTGTTCCATTATCATGTAAGTTGCCATTTTAATTCCAGATGTCACATGAAACCGAGTTTCATTGACCAAGTCTGAATTGTTGATTAGATTACATTTAGTTGTTGCACAATTTGGTTTGCTATTACCTGTCCCACAATTCTAGCCGTGTTTTCTAACGGTGAAAAATAAATGCAGACCCCTACCCTTTTTTGGCACTGGGTAGCACGCAAACGAAATTCTGTTTCAGAAATTGACGATTTCGAATTGACGAAAGTCACACTTCTCCAATTATTGTCCTGCTCAGCGAACGTAATATAATGTTTATTATAATTCAAGTTATAATATAATTATAAGATCTACATTCGCTGTTTCTCTTTTTTCTTTTCTAGGTTTCAAATACCTTTTCTTCTCATTTAGTCCTTTTAAATGGCTATTTTAACGTTTGATTCTTCTATTTACTCTTTTTAATTTGTATTTTACCCGCTCAATTTAGGAAACTATATCGCTCTGAGTTCCTCCCCAAGGTCTCCTACACAAGTTGGTCAGTCCCGAAGATCAGAAGCTTGGGCAGTTGGCTAAATATCTAGGACTTTGCCGTACACGCACAACAATCAAAGATATATTCTATAGCCCCCTTGGATGCCCTTCAAGAACTCAACAATTCAATCTTATCATTAAATCAGAACAGAAGTCATCGGAAGCGTCCAAGCTAGGTTAACCTAGTCAGACTAACCCTTCCCCTCATCCAAGTCGCCCCCACACTTCCTGATATCAGTTTTTAGCCGTCGCTAATCTCTGACGCAACCTTGTAGCAATATACGAATCCGTTAATCTTATTTGGGAAAAACAAATCTCAGAGTAATTCAGAATAAATTCAAACGTAAGACGTAAAAACGTATGTTTTTTTTTTTTTCAAAATTCAGAGTTGTTACGTTCTCTGACGCGTCTCTAGAACGTTGAATATGAAAAAGGTTTTGTTTTCAGGATTAATGAAATGTGTTCGCTGTTTCTGATTTTAATCAATTCATCGTGAATCACATTATCAAATTTAGTATAGACACACGTGTTTAATTCAGTTTACACAGGACACATGGCCTAGAATACAACATCTACAGCCTTTGCCTAAGTGTTTCAACACCCACAGCAAAGCAATAGAATACAACATCTATATCACCTTTGCCTAAGTGTTTCAACTACACCTACAGTAAACTAATCCTGTGTGTAAAGAATAAACTTTAAATTAGCCCATGTGCATGTTGTAGCACAAACAACCAAATTGTGTTCTATGTGCCTGATGTGTTAAGCACAATTTTCTGATACTTCTAATTTCTGTTTCATACAATTCATGCAAATGGAGACTTTCCCTCCCAGTCAGCCAGTGACACAAAACAAGGGTTAAGCGTTTTGGGCACAGCATGGCTTTAGCATTTAGCATTAAAGTTAGCCTTGAGCGTTTTGAAAACAACATGGACAATAGCATTTAGCATTAGCCTCAGGCGCAGCATGGCTTAGCATTTAGCATTAAAGTTAGCCTTTAGCGTTTTGAAAGCAACATGGACAATAGCATTTGGCATTAGCCTCAGGCGCAGCATGGCTTAGCATTTAGCATTAAAGTTAGCCTTTAGCGTTTTGAAAGCAACATGGACAATAGCATTTAGCATTAGCCTCAGGCGCAGCATGGCTTAGCATTTAGCCTTGAGCGTTTTGAAAACAACATGGACAATAGCATTTAGCATTAGCCTCAGGCGCAGCATGGCTTAGCATTTAGCATTAAAGTTAGCCTTTAGCGTTTTGAAAGCAACATGGACAATAGCATTTAGCATTAGCCCTGGGCGCAGCATGGCTTTAGCATTTAGCATTAAAGTTAGCCTTGAGCGTTTTGAAAACAACATGGACAATAGCATTTAGCATTAGCCTTGGGCGCAGCATGGCTTAGCATTTAGCATTAAAGTTAGCCGTGAGCGTTTTTAGCCTGTAAATCATATCATCCTGTTTTCCCAAAATTTTCTTTTTATAAACAATGCATCGATCTGCCTTTTATTTATAAAATCACGTGTTTTCCGATCGTTTACAAACTTAGATGTGTTGCTGGTTTGTCTTTAACAAGCCCAGATACAACAATGGCCAGAAAACATGCGGTTGATTTTACACAAGGAGACAAGGAGATCTTTAAAATCTAATCTTTCTTCATCTGGCTGCGGCCTCACGCTTCTAAACAAAGGGTTTTAATTCCAAACCCGTAAACAATGCAAACATTTCTTCAACACTTCTAAAAATGCAAAGAAAATTGACTTACCACAACCAGGGAAGAAAGAGAAGATGTTCAAAACCTCTTGTTGATTTTAAAATCCCAATACTTGCTGAAAAGGACGTTTCTCGTGAAACTGCTTTGATTTGTTTTGAGATCACTTCGCGAGGTCACCATTTGTAAACTTCCATCCATTAGCCCAAAAACGGATCCTAACGGCCTGGTCAAAAGGAATTCTGCGTGTAAGCCTTTTCAGCATTTTGGTGAAGTTCTCTTAATTTATTGAGATCTCATTTTAAATCTGACTCCATTAATATTTTATCTGACTCCAATTTTATGTGATTCTATAAAGTGTGTTACGTTTAGAGTTTATCAGCTGATTTTCGATTAGTTGCGATTTAATTTAGATCGTTGATTTTCTTAGTATCTTCTTAGTTTTCAAATTCGTTCATCGAGAGACCCAATATCGCACTGAACTTACGCGTCCGGCCCGCGCGTTCACGATCACAAAATGTACTTCTGAAATTACTCAGAGGAGGTAGAGTGGATATTTTACCTTTCAGTTGTTGCACATGCTCACTAACAAAAAGTGTAATTTTATTCATATCCCCGAGCTACAACTTGACAATACAGGGATAGTCAGAAATCGTAATATCGTGCACTCTGTGCCCATGCTTCAGTCGTGCCGTCATCGGTGTGATCTATCATAACTCTTGATTTTGCGGTAATAAAGGAGTCTACATCGATCCATACTAGAATAATGATTTCAGAATAATACAAGATAAATCAAGATTAACATTTATTTTGGCCAGACAGGAAAAGTAAATAAGTAAACAAGAATCCATGGTACACAACTGATCAGCTTAAAAACATAAACACAATTGCAAAGCAATATGAAAATAATTTCAATAAATCATCATGTCTGGCACAATACACACAGAGTGTGTGAGTGCCTCAGAGACACTGACCCAACCTGCATGGGGGGTTCTGGCTACAGAATGTTCCCCCCTTCTGTTCTGTTTCTCTCCCTTAAATACTCCACCTAGAACAAAAGGGCTGTAAATATTTGCAACACAAACACCTGGTTTTGGGGGAGAGGATCAGATATCTTTGAAGAGACCACTCAAAAGGAGAACAGAATTCTCATTAGTTTTCAATCTTTCTAATAGTACTAATGACTGCTGTGAAACTGAGACCATTCTACCATTCGCACTGAGACCTTTAAAAGGACACCAAACATGAAATGGATAAAACAACAGATTTACAAGATACATCATCACTGGTATATCTGCATTTGTTGACTTGAAAACAGGGCAAGGAGAGGGCAAAATGGGGAGGGGGAGGAATGTTTGATCAGGGTGGTGTCCCACAGTTTCTGTGAGATTTTCTTTCAAGATTAGTGACTTTTATTGTTCTTAGCAGCAAAACCGGTCCTTACAGATGCGTCACGTGCGTTTGTCCATGTTTGTTTTCCTGTGTTGACGGTGGCTGTGGGTAGGTGTGATTTTAGAAATTGTTGGCGTGTATAACTTGAAATTGTGTTTATTTAATTAGAGTGCAGTTTATGTTCTGGTGCTGCTGCCCTTTTTGTGCTGCTTAGTGGATTTGATGACTGTTTGCCTCTCAGATATGTAATGTTAGGAGCTAAGAGTAATGGTAAGAGGTGCGTAGTTAGTATAGGGGGCTTAACATTTGTTTCCGCACGCTAAAATAGGCATGATTCCCTGTATCCCATGGTGTTATCGGTGGGTATGACTGAGACAAACCGTGCCTATAAAGCATTCATTTGGCAGGATATCCTAATGGTAAGAGTTTTAAACGCAACCTATAACTGGGTGAGCATAATTTCATGATTTTGACCGTTTGCTGCCGTCTTCGTGCTGTTAAAAGAGCGCCTGTTTATACAGCCGTGCCGATGAAGCCATCGACATTTACTAAAGGGGACTACTGGTCTGAGTTTTACGTGCCGTTCTAGTGCTCTGCTTCACATTTCGTTTTGTTGGGGAGGCCTGATCATCTCTTCCGTTTATAGGAGGAGATTAAACCGGCCTCTGTCTCCTTTTTCTTTTCTGAGTGAAATCATTTAACCTTTTTGTTTTCCTTATTAGTTTAATTGAACTGATTTGATTTGATTTGATTTTTTGGTGGCTTGATCTCCCTCCTGGTTCACCTTCATCGTGTGTGGTGTACACTTTGAGTGTTTGATGGTGTGACTAGAGTGCACGGGTGCACGTTTACATTAGTTTTGGAACCGCTTGCTTCAATGATTAGAGAGGAATCCAGAATTAAAGGTGTATTTGCAGGGGAAAGAGAGCATTAACTACTAGCAATATGTCATCTGCATATAACAGTAATTTAAGACCCTGCATGTTCCTTACCAGTACTCCTTGATATGATTGAATCTTATTCTAAATTTTCAGGATATAAAATCAACTGGCAGAAGTCAGAGGCTATGCCAGTATCAGCAGTGTGTTTTTCTTCCTCAGTCAGCGCATTTAAGTTAAAATGGATGCGTTAAGGGATTAAATATTTAGGCATCCACCTAAACCCTAAATTAGAGAATATATTGAATTTGATACCTTTGTTGCAGAAAATACAAACAAAATTAGAGGGGGTGGGGTGGGGAGGGGGGTAGCATTACCGAGTGTACATCACTATAAAATAGCATTTGAAATGTCTAAGCTCACTAGACACTGGGAGGAAAATCATTTAGATTTAGATTTAGATTGCGTATTAATAGAATGACAACTTGCGTACCCTTTTCGGCCAATAGAGGCTTTCTCACAAAACCCACAGGGGAATTTACAGCATAATATGACCAATCCAATATTGCTTAATTCTAAAGAGGTTTGGACAATCATCCACAGAAAATGTAAGATTTCTCACATGTCAGCATTACTCATCAGTATGGAATAATCCTTATGTTAAGGTAGAGGGAAAACCCTGTTTTGGGGACAATGGTTTAGAAACGGAATACGTACTCTAAAGGATTTATTTAATGATGATAAGCTTCTATCCTATACTAATTTAAAAGACAAATTTAATTTAAAAGTTGTTAAATCACTTCTGGAAATATTTACATATTAGAAACTGTTTGGTGGCAAAGGTTTCTATGGGACAAGAAAATTATGTTTTAGGAAAAAAAATTACCCTTTAGGCGCCAGAGGTTTTTTCCTAAAACGTTTTGACATCTTAATTTCAAAAGGCTATATCTTAAAAGTGATAAAAGATAGAGACTTTCTGTAAATTAGAGAAATATTAAGGATGACCCAAAGTTCCCATTCAGTCGGTCACGTTCGACGTACGTCGGACGTACCGACGAATTGGGATCACTTCTGGGAGCCCCCTATCAGCTTCGAGCTATCTAGAACCGGCCAATGAACAATTGGCGTGCGAGATTTGCATCTCGCGCTCCGCCCCGCGCCGCGGGTATAAACAGGAAGCGAGAGCGAATGCACGCTGTCATTCACTTCGGAGCCACACGGCAGATGAAGACGACTCAAATTGAGTTCGCTGCTATCAGCAAGACATTTAAGAGTTTGGAAGAACCGGAGAAGAGGAGAAACGCGTGTTGGAGAGACGGCACATTCCAGCGGGACCGCGGAAGACTCATCAGCTGCCTCTGCGCTACAGAGAAAACTGCTGTTTTCACAGCAACAAATTTCTGTTGGTCTGGTTTGGGCGTTTTCCTGTATTGAGTACAGGCACGGGCTGCACTACAATCCCGTGCGCTGTCGCGTTTCCCCCTGAGTGCTTCAGCACAGAGCGTTTCCTCACAAAAGAGTACACGGGTGACGCTGCGTCTTTTTCAAGATGGCATTCCACCCGTGCGTTTCTGGATGCGGTTGTTTCCTGTCCTGACGGCCACGATCCCTCTCGCATAAACATGTTGAGACTGTGTCGTGGGTGATCCATGTTCTCTCAGGGGAACGGGATCACGTCGACGCGCTGGTCATCTCACCTTCCGCGTGAGGGTTTGAGTGTTCAGCGCGCCGTGTGCCGTCTGGCTGCCGGGTGACAGCGCGGGTTGCCACGGCAACTTTGCGCGCGTCACTCGGCGCCTCCGATGCGCGGTCGAGACTATGATGCCTCAAACGGGGTTGAGTCCCTTCGCTTATACCCCGATCTAGTCTCTTTTCTGGTGCACCAGAGGGGGGATTATTTTGGCTGATAAGCCTGGGTGGCCTGAGGATTACAGTGAGGCTTCCCCGCCGCGTACATCTCTGTGGGCCCCTCACTCCTCTATCGCATCGCAAGCATGTTGAGACTGTGTCGTGGGTGATCCATGTTCTCTCAGGGGAACGGGATCACGTCGACGCGCTGGTCATCTCACCTTCCGCGTGAGGGTTTGAGTGTTCAGCGCGCCGTGTGCCGTCTGGCTGCCGGGTGACAGCGCGGGTTGCCACGGCAACTTTGCGCGCGTCACTCGGCGCCTCCGATGCGCGGTCGAGACTATGATGCCTCAAACGGGGTTGAGTCCCTTCGCTTATACCCCGATCTAGTCTCTTTTCTGGTGCACCAGAGGGGGGACTATTTTGGCTGATAAGCCTGGGTGGCCTGAGGATTACAGTGAGGCTTCCCCGCCGCGTACATCTCTGTGGGCCCCTCACTCCTCTATCGCATCGCAAGCATGTTGAGACTGTGTTCGTGGGTGGTCTATGCTCTCTCATGAGAGCATAGCCACGTCGGCGCGCTGTTCGTCTTGCCTTTTTCATAGGGGCTTGAGTGTTCAGCGCGCCGTGTGCCGTCTCACGGCCACGCCCACTGTCTCACATGTCTGCTGGTAGCTTACAGATGGGATTGCTGGTCCTTGAAAGGGGACCTAGCATTTCATTTGGGGTTCTAGCAGAGGACAGATGTCAATCGCTGCATCGGAGAGAGGGCTGTTGTGTGTTGAAAATGAAGATGATGCTGAGATTCCCACCGTAATAGTGGGCGCTCGTGCTGAATCAGATTCATACTTGACAGCCATGCTTTCCCGGATGGCTGAGGCATAGTGCAACGCGTAAATCGCCTTGCCTGCCCCTTGCCTTTTTTCGGATGTGCATTGGAAGGCTTTGGCATTGTGGAACTATTGGTGCCAAAATATGGAACACCAATAGGGCCATAATCTGTATAAAGTTTTCCTCTCTCTCACTACCCTCATCGGTGGGGTGGCAGTGCCTCTGGCAGGCCACCTCCGCCCTGCTTAGTGCACGAGGGTAGTTCTGAGCTGAGGTTGAGCTGCGCACAGCACTGGCCCTTGGCTAGACGATGTCCACCCTGGTCCAGAAACACAATTGACCCGGATTGGTCTGGAACTGTTCTTCCCCGGAGGAGGGCCGGGTGGAAAACCATTAGTAATTCTGTTCCGCCACTGATGTTAAAAACAGCCAGTGGTACCCAAAAAAAAAAAAAAAAAGAGCAGTTCCAATACCTCGGGGTCTCGGGAGTTCAGAAATGGCAGCGTGTGACGCTACAGAGCCTCGCCGCTTTCATTCCCCTCCCCACAAGAGGGCGAGAATGGCAGTGTGTGACGCTACAAGCCTCGCCACTCTCATTCCCCTCTTCTCAGCGGGCGTAGACAACAGTGCGCGACGCTATGCCTCGCCACTCTGGTTCCCCGCTGAGGAAGGAGGTGAGGCAGACCGTGCGCAACGCCACAAAGCCTTGCCACGCTCAGCCCCTCCTTCATTTGGGAGCGCGCTTGGCGGTGGTCGACACTCCCAGGCCTCGCCACCCTCAGACGCCTCTCCCTTCGCCAGCAGGGGGTGCCGGCTGTGGGAACGCACTCAAGCGGCCTCCCCACACTCGCACGCCCCCTCCACGGACGCAGGTAAGTGTTGCACAGCACACTCAGATCCCACTTCGGGCCGCTCCATGCCGTCCGAGTCGGATCCCTGCAGTCCGCGTCGCTGCCCCGCTGCGGGTACGTCTGTGGTTAATCCCTTTGCTTGGTGTCTGGAAGCCTGGCTAGAGCTTCCCAGCCCGTCTCGGGGCCGTACCATCAGACTCGGCTATGCGATTCAGTTCGCCAGGCGTCCCCCTAAGTTTGGGGGCGTTCACTTCCCAGTAGCGAAGGAGAACGCCCCCGTGCTCCGGGCGGAGATCGCAGTCCTACTGGCGAAGGACGCGATGGAGCCGGTCCCTCCAGCCGATGTGAGGTCCGGGTTCTACAGCCCGTACTTCATTGTACCCAAGAAAGGCGGCGGGTTATGGCCGGTCTTGGACCTGCGATTCTTGAACCGGTCCCTTCACAGGCTGCCGTTCAGAATGCTAACGCAGTAGCACATCTTCAGGTGCGTCCGTCCCCAAGATTGGTTTGCAGCGATCGACCTGAAGGACACGTACTTTCATTCTCGTTTCCCCTCGACCGGCCCTTTCTGCGCTTCGCGTTCGAGGGACGGGCATGTCAGTACCGCGTCTTACCCTTCGGCCTGTCCCTGTCGCCCTGCGTCTTTACGAAGGTTGCGGAGGCGGCCATTGCTCCCATGAGAGAGCATGGTGTTCGCATCCTCAACTACCTCGACGACTGGCTGATTCTTGCCCAGTCGCGAGAGCAGTTGTGCGAACACAGGGACAAGGTGCTCAGTCACCTCAGCCAGTTGGGACTTCGGGTCAACTGGGAGAAAAGCAAACTCTGCCCCACGCAGAGGATCTCTTTTCTCGGTATGGAGATAGACTCGGTCGCCATGACTGCGCGCCTCACGAGGAGCGCGTCCAGTCGGTGTTGAACTGCCTGAATTCGTTCAAAGGCAGGACAGCGGTTCCACTGAAACATTTCAGAGGCTCCTGGGGCATATGGCATCCGCAGCCGCAGTAACGCCGCTCGGATTGCTTCATATGAGACCGCTTCAACGCTGGCTACACGATCGAGTCCCGAGATGGGCGTGGCACAGCGGTTCCCTCCGCGTCCAAGTGACTCCGAGGTGCCGCCAAACCTTCGACCCGTGGTCGGACCCTTTGTTTCTCCGGGCGGGAGTCCCCCTAGAACAAGTGTCCAGGCACTCCGTTGTCTCCACGGATGCCTCATCCACGGGTTGGGGTGCCACGTACAACGGGCTTGCAGCTTCGGGCCTGTGGACGGGGCCTCAGCTGCAATGGCATATCAATTGCCTCGAGTTGTTAGCAGTTCGTCTTGCACTCAGCCGCTTCAAAGTGCCGCTCAGAGGCAAGCACGTTCTGGTCCGGACGGACAACACTGCGGCCGTAGCGTACATCAACAAACAGGGTGGTCTACGCTCCCGTCGCATGTCGCAACTCGCCCGCCATCTCCTCTTATGGAGCCAGAAGCATCTGAGGTCGCTTCGTGCTGTTCACATTCCGGGCCTGCTCAATCGTGCGGCCGACGAGCTGTCACGTCAGCAGGTACTTCCGGGAGAATGGCGACTCCATCCCCAGGCGGTCCAGCTAATCTGGAGTCGTTTCGGGGCCGCACAGGTAGACCTGTTTGCCTCCCCAGAGACGACCCACTGTCAGTGGTTTTATTCCTTGACCGAGGGGACCCTCGGGTTGGCTGCCCTGGCCCACAGCTGGCCCCGGGAAGAACGCAAGTATGCGTTTCCCCCAGTGAGCCTTCTTGCGCAGACACTGTGCAAAGTCAGGGAGGACGAGGAGCAGGTCCTGTTGGTCGCTCCGTATTGGCCCAACCGGACTTGGTTCCCGGAACTAGTGCTCCTTGCTACAGCACCTCCCTGGCCCATTCCTCTAAGGCAGGACCTCCTGACTCAGAGACGGGGCACCCTATGGCACCCGCGTCCAGACCTCTGGAAACTCCATGTCTGGTCCCTGGACGGGACGCGGAGGTTCTACGTGACCTACCGCAAGCGGTAGTTGACACCATCACTTCCGCTAGAGCCCCCTCTACGAGGCGCCTCTATGCGTTGAAGTGGAACCTGTTCGTCGATTGGTGCTCTTCTCGCCGAGAAGACCCCCGAAGATGTTCGATCGCATCTGTGCTTACCTTTCTACAGGATGGGTTGGAGCGAGGGCTGTCTCCCTCCACCCTCAAGGTCTATGTCGCCGCTATCGCCGCTAATCATGAGCTCGTAGATGGGAAATCTCTAGGTAAGCACGATCTGATCGTCAGGTTCCTTAGGGGAGCGAGCAGATTAAGTCCGCCGCGTCCTCCCTCTATACCCTCTTGGGACTTAGCTCTGGTGCTTACTGCACTACAGAGAGAACCCTTTGAGCCTCTGCAGTCAGCTGAGTTGAAAATCCTGTCGTTAAAGACTATACTCCTGATTGCGTTGGCCTCCATCAAGAGGGTAGGGGACCTGCAGGCATTTTCGGTCGACGAATCGTGCCTGGAATTCGGGCCCGGTAACTCTCATGTGATCATGAGACCCCGGCCTGGATACGTGCCCAAGGTTCCCACTACTCCCTTCCGGGACCAAGTGGTGAGCCTGCAAGTGCTGCCTTCGGAGGAGGCAGACCCAGCCCTAGCTTTTCTCTGTCCCGTCCGTGCTCTCCGGACTTACGTGGACAGAACGCAAAGCTTCAGGACCTCAGAGCAGCTCTACGTCTGTTACGGGGACAGCAGAAGGGAAAGGCTTTCTCCAAGCAGAGGATGGCCCACTGGATAGTGGATGCCATCGTCTTGGCTTATCAGTCCCAAGACGTGCCCTGCCCGCTCGGGTTAAGAGCCCACTCCACTAGGGGTGTTGCCTCTTCCTGGGCGCTGGCTCGTGGCGCCTCACTGACAGATATTTGTAGAGCTGCGGGCTGGGCGACACCTAACACGTTCGCTAGATTCTATAGCCTCCGTGTAGAGCCGGTATCTTCCTGTGTGCTCACTTCCCATAGTCAGTAACACCGAAATGCCTGTTCTAGTGTCGGCTTGCTGCGCCATTCCCTCCCCTATGGTAGACGGATGCGTGCGCTTATTCTGCTCCAGTCGAGTTCCCCAGAACGGCGAACCCTGTTGAGTCCTCCGCAACCCGCGGCAGTCGGACGTGGCGGAGCGTTCGACGCCAGGTCTAACACTCGTATGCGTTGGTGGAACTTGTGTTAGGCTGGGTTCCATATGTAGTGACCCCCACGGCGGTCCCATGTGTGTATTCTTCCACGGTACGGCTCCCTACGGCGAGCCCGTGTCTTTCCCTCGGCAGAGTGTCCTCTGCCGTCCCAGGTACGTGTTGTCCCCCTCCACGAATTGGCCGGGGCCACCCCTGGGACTTCCGTATGTTGTGCTGCCCACGGCCAGCCCATACGTGTATTCTCCACATGTTAACTCCCTCTGGGCATGATGTGGCTTCCGCAGCTGCCTTCACAGGCACGCTTTCCCAGCGTTATCCAATACAGTCAGCTGAATGGGTCTTGCGGAACAGCAGCTTGGACTCTCCCTGCGTGAACCTACCCGCCCGCATCAGTTCGGGGTCCGTGGGGCTCATCGCTGGGCGCTGGAAGTGGTAGTAACTATGGCGTTTTCCATAGGGGATCCCAATTCGTCGGTACGTCCGACGTACATCGAACGTGACCGACTGAATGGGAACGTCTCGGTTACGTATGGTAACCCTCGTTCCCTGAAGGAGGGAACGGAGACGTACGTCCCGTCGCCACAGTTGCTGTACCATCACTGCAGGTCGAGCCACTACGTGTGGCTCCTCAGTGAAAAACAGCGTGCATTCGCTCTCGCTTCCTGTTTATACCCGCGGCGCGGGGCGGAGCGCGAGATGCAAATCTCGCACGCCAATTGTTCATTGGCCGGTTCTAGATAGCTCGAAGCTGATAGGGGGCTCCCAGAAGTGATCCCAATTCGTCGGTACGTCCGACGTACGTCTCCGTTCCCTCCTTCAGGGAACGAGGGTTACCATACGTAACCGAGACGTTTATGTAGGGATTAAATTTTCCCATCTAATTTGCATATTATTACGTCATATGATGGTGGTCACCTTGGATTATAGAATTTTCATGAAAAGTCACATGTTTAAATGATAAATGCAGCACTTCTTTCCCCCAAAATATTATATGCTACATTGCACAATACTGAATGCTCAGGAAAATTGTAAATAGTAAACAAACTATGTAAATCATTACTAATAAATGGTAGAAACAAACCGAATGCATGTAACGGTTGGCCTTTTGCTGTAGATATTTTCCATTTACTACATACAGTAGGCACTCTGATTCCATGTGTGGGGCACATGTATATTATTCATATGACACACAAACACAAGTAGACAAGACCTGTTTAGTTCAAAAGATCACTCGCCACGGTAAGGCAGAGATCATGAGTGAGATGATGAGACAAGACGAGAGACAGACGCACACGCACCCGCCGAGTATGCACAGTTAGGACTACTGTCATTGTCATTGTGACTCCACACCCTGCCTCCACGTTGCCCACTAACTGTATTTGCAATACACGAGCCGCGGTTCAGCTGCGTGAGACAAACGCTGCCAGTGTGAATGCAAAACGGACGCGCGCATCTCCCGCTCTCCATACGCACCACTCCTGCCCTGCCAACACACTGCTCGCGCATGTGGTGTGAAGCCGGCGTAACACGCCTGCTAACTTCACAATGAACACTCCAACCCCGCGAAACACCACTGTGTTCCCACCCACCGTTTGTGCTTGGTGTAGGGCTATACTTTTAATTTCAGAATCACGGCAGATATTCCCCTTCAGAATCAGGGTCCGCGAATAGAAGACCCAACACTTCATTGCGGGTAAGCTTTATTGATGCCATTAGAAAATAATAATCTAATGCAAATACTCGCTGACGTTGACAATATTGCTCTGATAAAATGGCTCACTCGCACACTAGCTCCGCGTTTGTTTGCACTGATTCAATGCGCTCTTGCTTGAAGATTTTGTATAGAAGCATGACGTTTTTTTGAGTCAGGGATGAAGTATGACATGTCTGCCATCCAGTGGAGGGGAGGTCGAACGGAATTTGACACCCTATTTGACAAAATCGTCAGTTTTATTCAGTGCCGCATCTTGTCGAGTAAACTCGACCGTGGCGCCTAGAGGGTTAACTACCAAGACCCCTTCAAAAATCATCTAAATTTGATCAACTCAGTTTAAGGATTGGGGATAAGAACTGTGAAAACCTGAGACAGATTTGGCAAAGAGACATTAATAGTGACATAGATAAGGATACTTTTGTCCTACAGTGGAATGTACATAAAGGAAGCAAGAGGTACATTTATCCAGTATAAGGTATTACATAGGTATTATAGGCGGCAGTGGCTCAGTGGTTCATGTAGGTTGTCTACAAACCGAAAGCTTGGTGGTTCAATCCCCGGTTTCACCTGACCAAGTGTGGAGGTGTCAATGAGCAAGACACCTAACCCCAGCTGCTCCCGATGAGCTGGATGGCGCCTTGCATGGCTGACACCACCATTGGTGTGTGAATGTGAGGCAAGATGTAAAGCGCTTTGGATGGCCGTGGGTCTGTTGAAAGCACTATATAAATGCAGTCCATGTACCATTTATACACCAATGCGACTTTTTAGAATGGGTTGTCTGATTGATAATAAATGCTGGAAATGTAAACAAGAAACTGGCACATACATTCATGCTCTCTGGCACTGTTCAAAGATTCAACCTTTTTGGGAAATTGTGTTGAAATATCTTGTAAAATGTTTGGGACTTGACTTGACTTGACTCAAGGATTTGTCTTTTAGGAGATACATCTGAGATTCCTCAGATTAAAAATAAAGAGTTTTCCCTTATTACTGTGGGTGTGATCACGGCAGTACGACTGATACTTAGATTTTGGAAAGATATCCAATCTTAAAATGTGGATTGAATCTATGATAGATAATGTATCATATGAAAAAATGTTAGCTAAAGTGAATGGAAATCACATGGATGTTGACATGTGGGAGAATTTTATTCAGACTGTTACTTCAGGCATGGATCTAGTATCAGTCATCCTTTACTGAAGTGATTTGCTTACACTGTTGTGCATTTAAGTGTCATTTCTATAATAATTATTATTATTCATTATAATTACTTTTGCTTGTTTTGTTTTGTATACCGTGTATTTATTTAATTTTGTACTGATATGTTTTATGAAGAAAGAAAACCAATAAAAACTTCAAAAAAGAAAGAAATTGGGGACAGATGACAAATGTATTTGTTCAGTGTTTTAGATGGTTTATATTATTGTTCTTTTTTGTTGATATTGTCGGTATTTTTTTGTTTTTTTATCTGAAATAAAAAAAGGGGCAGGATACTTTTCATAATAACAAAGTGCATGTGCTGTTGCTTATGTTTAGCTGTGTTTCTTTTCCGCCTCCCACTGGACATTTAAGGTACTGCGCTATGTTTATAAAGTTTACTTTCGATTTCCCTCAGTGAACGCAGTCAAGAACAACGGGCACGCAATTTCTATCGGCTATTGATTCCATCGTTTAAACCTTGGAAATATATGTCTGTAAGTGCAATATTTTTCACTAATTAGTGATTTAAAGTGTTTAAGAATTTTTAGAACAGAGATTATTGCTATATTTCTGTTATTAGCACACTTGATTTGTGTTATTGATAACGTGCAAAGTTGTAGCATTGGTACATGCTAGTTTATCTTCTGTTTGTACATTATCTCATTTGAATATAAGTTCTCTGTGTTTATTACTTAAAATTAGGTGAAAGGAACTATGTACAAACCGTAATGTTAAGCTGGATATGTGTATGTAAATGTGAACATAATGTTCATACATATTTTTCTTCTTGTTTGTAGTTTTACAGGAAAAATATTGAGAAGTGAATCACCAGTAAAGTCACTAAAGTTATGAAGACTGCTTTCTGGAGTTCTTTTTTCAAGTTGTACGCTATCTGTTAAGCCTTTGCTTAAGCTACGCAATTGGTCAGAACAGAATAGTAAAAAGACATTGACACAGCGGGTGAAAACAGCGGAACCACACAGCCATTGTTACTTTGTGATGCACAACTCTTCAGAAGCAAGTAAAGTATGGAGTCACATAGTGATGAGAAAGATAAATCTCAAGCCTTTGAGATTAGATCACAATCTTCTAGCTGCAGGTCATCTCAACGATCAAGTCGGTCATCAGCAAGTGTGGCAGCAACTCGAGCTCGAGCGAAAGCCGAAGCAGCTCGAGCTAAGGCATCTTATGCAGAAAAAGAAGCAGCTATGATGAGGAAAAAAGCAGAAGTAGAAGCAGATCTATTCTTGCTACAATCTCAAAAAGAAGCAACTGCAGCGTCTGCTGAAGCAGCGATTTATGAGGCAGCAGCTGACATAGAGGAGGGAAATATAGTTGAATTGGACCATGAGACCAGCTTAGTTTGCACTCAGTGTACCGAAGAGTATGTTCAGAAGCATACAATGGAACAACATCAGCAGTGGTTCCCTGATACTCCGATGTTACAGTCATCCATGAGGAGCGCTGAACCTCTTCAGTGTGAAGCTACAGTAACATCTCCACATGTGCATCCATCATATGGAATGGAGGAGTTAAAAATAAAATATGAGACAAAGGATAGCCAGAGAGGCGAAGATCATGGACATCACTCTGCTTTTGAGGCTTCTCCTATTCCCAGCTTTAGAACTCCCATGGTTAACCTGCCATACACATCTGATTTAGCTAACTACATGGTAAGAAAAGAGATGGTGAGTTCTGGTCTTGTGAAGTTCGATGATCACCCTGAGAACTACTGGGCCTGGAAATCGTCTTTTCAAGATGTCACAAAAGACCTTGGATTAACAGCTAGAGAAGAGCTCGACCTTCTCACAAAATGGCTCGGTCCAGAGTCATCCGTGCAAGCAAAACGGATCAGATCGGTTCATGCACACTATCCTATTGCAGGTGTCCGTGTGCTTTGGCAGCGATTGGAAGGTGTTACGGGAGCCCAGAAGTAATTGAGAATGCGCTGTTAAGAAAACTGGAGGAGTTTCCAAACATTTCTAATAGAGATGGGCAAAGACTCAGGGAGTTAGGAGACATGCTCATGGAATTGGAATCTGCAAAGACAGGGGGACATTTACCAGGTTTAGCAATTCTTGATACTGCGAGGGGAGTCAATCCCATCATTGAGAAGCTTCCCTTTAATCTGCAGGAAAGATGGATCACTCATGGAGCTAAGTATAAAGAGGATTATCATGTCTCTTTTCCACCATTTAGTTCTTTGTGCGATTCATTTGCGACCAAGCAAGAATAAGAAATGATCCCAGTTTTTTGTTATCTATGCAGAGTCGTCTTAAACAGGATAAATTTTCACGGGTCAGCAACAAAATACCTGTGTCAGTAAGGAAAACTGAAGTGTTAGACACAGTTTCAAGAACCGGAACCAACCAATCTCCTGGAAAAAAGATTCTGGACCCTAGTAAGCAATGTCCAATTCATAATAAGCCGCATCCGTTGTCAAAGTGTCGTGGCTTTAGAGGAAAGACCCTGGATGAAAGGAAAACTTACCTCAAAGAACAGTCTATCTGCTTCAGATGTTGCGGCTCCGCCAATCACATAGCCAAGGAATGTGGGGCAGCTGTTAAATGTAGAGAGTGTAACAGTGATCGCCATGTCTCTGCATTGCACCCAGGGCCTGCTCCATGGGCCGAGGAAGCTCCAGTAAAAGAGAGAGAGCAAGGCGGGGAGTCTGAAGGAGACATATCATCTGATGTTACTTCTAAGTGCACGGAAATCTGCGGCAAATCTCCCAGACCTAGATCATGCTCGAAAATCTGTTTGGTTGACGTTTATCCATCCAACTGTCCTAAAAAGGCTAAGAGGGTGTATATAGTTCTGGACGATCAGAGTAACCGGTCTCTAGCAAGGTCTGACTTCTTTGAGTTGTTTGGGATCAACGGAGACTCTTTCCCCTATACTCTTCGTACATGTGCTGGTTCATCAAAGACAATGGGAAGGAAAGCAGACAATTTCATTGCTTGTTCACTTGATGGGAAAATGCAGGTGCCACTTCCCACTCTCTTAGAATGCAATATGTTGCCTGAAGATCGTGACGAAATTCCAACACCAGGAATAGCACAATACTTCCCTCATCTCAAGTCAATGGCTGACAAAATACCACCTAATGATGCAAGAGCTCCAATTCTTCTCCTTTTAGGAAGGGACATCCTAAGTGTGCATAAGGTTCGAGAACAGTATAATGGACCTGGTAACACGCCATATGCTCAGCGTCTTGATTTAGGCTGGGTCATTGTGGGAGAAGTGTGTATGGGAGGAGTACACAAGTCCGACACTGCAAATGTTTTCAGGACAAACATACTGCAAAATGGACGTACCTCTTTTTTCTCACCCTGCTCTAAAGGAATTCAGGTCAAAGAACAGTTTGGCACTCTTAATAATCTTTACCAGTCTACTCTACCTTGCTGTCCAGTCACAGGCTGTCTTACAGATCATCTGGGTGACAAAGTCTTTCAGAGGACTCCCGATGATAATAAACTTTCTCTGTCTGTTGAAGATGAGGTCTTCCTGGATGTTATGAAAAGAGAAATGTACATAGATGAGTCAAACCACTGGGTAGCTCCCTTGCCATTCCGTTTACCTCACAGCCCACTACCGAACAACCGGGATCAAGCTATGAAGCGTCTTAATGCCCTGCAACGCACTTTACAAAGGAAACCTGAGATGGCTAAACACTTTGTGGAGTTTATGCAAAACATGTTCATCAACAAACATGCTGAACTAGCTCCCCCACTGCAGCCTGACGAAGAATGCTGGTATTTACCAATATTCGGTGTATACCACCCTATGAAACCTGGGAAGATTAAGGTCGTCTTCGATTCTAGTGCACCATGTGAAGGCATCTGTTTAAATAGCACACTACTTAGTGGACCAGATCTAAACAACAAGCTACTCGGGGTCCTGATGCGCTTTCGTAAGGAGCAGATTGCAGTAACAGCTGATGTAGAACAAATGTTCTACTGCTTCAAGGTCAGAGAAGATCACCAAAACTTTTTGAGGTTCTTGTGGTTCAGGGATAACGATCTGTTCAAAGAGTACCGAATGACGGTTCATGTTTTTGGAAACAGCCCATCTCCAGCTGTGGCAATCTTTGGATTAAGACGATGTTGTATTTTTATACCGCTGTAACTCCCCACTACTCTTCCCCCGATAAGCCCGTTATCTTATGTATTAATAATAGGGCGATCTCACCTGTTTCCCGGGCCGATCAGAAGTGGTATCAAAGAGTCCTCGGCGGTGTCCTGAGCTCACTCAGTCTCGAGTTCCGTTGCACTAGGCAGGTTACTAATATTCTTTTTCAATGTATATTTATTCTATTGATTCGTCATGGATAGATATACAAATACTTAAGAAAATAGAAAAAATGAATACTCTGAGTCAGGTTAAAGATTAATAAGGTTCACCACATTGGTTTACCCCTTTTACTTAATGAAAGTTTCAAAATAATACAAAGTACAATAAACTCAAAAGGTTAACAAAGTTTCAACAAAAAGAAATAACAGCGTAAAAATCTTCACCCGGGGTGCGGCCCCGATCTTCTCTCAGGCCCCTGCTTTATCCTCCGTTTGCATGGGGCGGTTACACTTACAAAGCAATTCCTAATACGGTAAGCATACAGAGTAATTCCTAATATGGTAAGCATGATCTCTGGACAGTTTGCACACACTTAATATATTTGTCCGAGAATAAGATTATATTTTAATACATGCATATAGTATAGGCGTGAGGTCCTTCAGAGTTTAGGGGTAGCTTTTAGAAACCACAGCATCGTGTGGTTTACATTCGCCCGTGTCATGATCTTATCTCTGATTAACACCTTTAACTTCAGCCAACCCTCTCACTCATGTTTGCAAATAGTTTAACTGTTAAACAGACTACCCTGCATTTGACCTCATCCTCTAATCAAAAATACACTTCTAAAACTTAAAGAAATATAATAATTTCTCTATCAAAAATATACCCACTTATCACATGTTTTATTTACGAGGCAAGCTTGGATGGTCCTGGGTGTCCAGGGATCCAAACTTCTCTCGTAACTCAACCATTTCACAATATGAGCATTCAAAGTCACTATCAAACACAATCTGTTTAATATCATTCATCATACGTTTGTTCATTTTCTCCATTTGCCTAATTAACCTAGTCAATTGTTTCCGTCTGGAAGTTCGTCCTGCTTTGAGTGACTCCATCCTTCCGGATGGCCTTGAATGTCCTTTTATCCTTCTTCGCTTCTCTCCGCCGGTGTCTGTCATGTTCTCTCCTGCATCGTTCTGTTAGCAAATCAGCCATACATAATTCATTCGTATTCATTAATTTCAACACACCTTTATCATTTCTGAGAATACGTGTGACCGGAGATTCCTGGGAATTCGTATTCGTAGCTTGTAATTGTCCATTTCTGGCCAATTCAACACCCCCTCTAGAATTCACGGTGAATCTCCACCTAGTGCTGTCTGATAAAATTGGTAATCTATCAACACAACAGTCAATTACAATGTTTTTCCTCATTTTCTGACTTGAATAATCTTTTTCCACATATAGGTCAAACAAATTATTTTTAGTTCTAATCAAGAATATTTCATGGAACCTATCGATTGGCCATTTACAGTGAGGATTTTGGTATTTAATGGTCTCATGTTTAAAACCTTCTTTACTTCCGTCAAATTCACCCCAAGCCTCAAGTGCGTCCTCGGACAGCCAGACCCTAACAACCGTGTCTGGACGAGTTTTCGCTCGATCCAGAATTTGGTAACAGGACTCGTCGGCTATCCAGCCCGCCGGCGTCAAGGTCAGCACTTCAGGTTCCTGAGGAAGATACGAGATCTATCGATAAAGGCCAATCCATACGTTCCATTATTAGTCGAGACAGCAGTTTGCCTAAACGTAACCCCATCCCAGACATTACTCACCTCATGGGCCATAATCTCCACTAATTGGAAGTAACACTTTGTTTTCCCACTATAACTGACAAATCTTTCCCATTGTCTTCCGGGCACACACAATCTCATCCAAATGGGAAATATATATTGTCCTAATCTATCCATCTTCAGTATGTGTTCTACAAATCCATGTAGTCTTAATTCCCTTCTCAAACTCTGACCTTCTGCAACACACATACTAGTAATCATGTTCCAAATGTTCACCTCACATCCAAACATATTTTGAACAACCGTTTCAGGGTTGTCCACACACCAATCACACCTTTTTTGTCCGTCAATTAATTTGAAATAGACCGCTATTAACGGTCTGTCACACTCCTGACACTTTTTGTCTACAACTTTTTCTCTGTCTCCCCTTCTCGCAGTCAGCCATCCTCGGTCCTGAAAATTTAGGTAGACAGTTGGTCAGGTCTAACATCCATTATAGCCCCTTTCCAGCACTCATTACAGGCGCCTAGCGCCCTCCATTTGTTAGTCATAATGATTAATCCCAATAACACGACATTGTCATTTGTAGCTAAATTTCCCAGTAAGAAAACACCCATAATTATTGTACCTATAATTAACCACGGTCTTGATCCCCTGCCATAGCGAAAGATCAAGATCCCAGCCAAATACAAGGCCGTGATAGTAACTGCCGTTATTTCACACCATAGGGTTATTTCGTTATTTTTTGTTAAAAATGTGGCTACATCGATCACCAATTTACACCCTCCCAGGCTGTAGATTGCAATAATCCCCCGCCACTCAAATAATTTAGTCCAATCCCTGGAACAAATCAAAAGGTTGCAAGCCAAAATTAATCTACTCAATCGTCCTATTGCATAAATCCTCCCAATTTGTAACATGGAAATTATTAGGTGCCAACAGAGATTTCCGTCGAGTGGTTGTACTAGCATCCATATTGTAAATGCTACAAATTCAACACTTGCCTGTTCAAACGAATGTTCGGAGGTTCCTGGGAAACTCCCAATCTCGTCTGCCTCCCCAAATGAGCTCCCATTTTTGGTCCCATTGGATGCCATGCTAATCAATTGTTGATTTTGATCTCTCGTTGGACTTAAAAATACCAAATTATTTTTCCTCAGATATTGTATGTTTAGAGTAAAGTTACTCAGCAGTACGTCTGTTCGAAGTTCGTTGGTTGTCTGAAACAGGAGGGCTCCCAAAAGCAGATAAGACTTATGATTTTCTATCTGTTTGACTACATCGCTTTCTTTTACTCCGCCCCTTCCTATTAAACCTAACTCTATCAGTCCACCCCCTCATCCTGTGCAGATGCTCGCGTTTATTTTCTCCCCAACGAGCTTCTCACCTCGCGCCTGACATCTTTATGACTTAGTCAGTAACGGCTTTTTGTCTCCATTGTTATTTTTACTTAGGCGAGAACTCTGCAAATCAACCAGTTTTTCTAGAACTGACAGTTGGTCAACCCTGTTCTTATCTCCAGCGCACATCCGTCTTCCCAAGGCCTGACACGAACATTTGACTACTACCATTGTTAACATTAGACCAAGAATACCCATTATGGTATATAGCGCATACCATCCCGTCGTAATTAATAGATCTAACATCCATTGCCAGATGTCCGTAGTGACAAATTTCACTACTGTTGCAGTAGCGTTGACTATTCCTTGCACCCCTGTCTCTACAAATAAGGCCGGGTCGTCAAACCATCTCGGGAAACTATCTGCTCCAACTATTTCCATGCTGCATTGGCATTTTTCTCCTCTCATCCAGGCCATCCCTAGGTAATCATTAGAATCACGCGCCTCGCACCATAATTTTTTCCAGTCTTTCTTAGCCATTAATTTTTCTACGTTATCAAACGCAATAGCCTCCAGGTTTGCCAACTTCAATGGGCTTTCTTTCTCGATATCGTATCGAATAAAATTATTCTCATCTATCCTGACTGGAAAATGGAGCACCTTCCATGATGATTTTTTGCTTACTCCTCTTATTACATTTCCGGCCCCATACGATAGTTCATAATAATCAGACGAGTTGGTCTTCCGAAATTCCCAAGGTAAAGGGACCAAACCATAATACCAATGACATAGTATGGACATCACTTGATTAATGGTTACCCAATCGTAATTGGCTGCACACTCTTTAATCAACTTGCCGCATTCTACTCCTTTTAATCCCAATATAGCATCATCATGGAAGACCAAGTGCTGTCGGTATTTCCCATCACTGCCTTGTCCCTTTTTCATGCCCACACGTTTTAATAACAATCTTCTCTTAATACTAACGGTTTCTTTAGTTTTATTTCCTGTCCTGGGGTCCGTTCCATTTGTGAAATCACTAAAATCCATGGATTCCCCCCTCTTGTCGCATAGGTTTGCATATGAAAAATCATTATAATCATTTTTATTGTACTGATACTTTTGCTTGTGATATTTTTCGTCAACGACTTTTCGGATGCACTCATCCATCCTCTTTACTTCTTTTTCGTAATGCTCCCTAAGCTCCTCTTCTGTCTTAGGCCTTTTGTCTAATACCATTTTAATAGTGTACACTTCTGTCTCTTTCCGTCCTTTATCCAGCTCCCACACTTCTTTAATGTAGTTATACTGAACTCGTGGCATTTTTAACTTTCTTTTCCATATCCAGGGAAAGGTATTATTTAATTCCAAATTAATTTTAGCAGCAGAATACCTATCCTGTTCAACCAATTCCACTCCGAACTGATTGTCATCATTATCCCATGACCACGCAGCTCCCAGCCAACGGCCATATACCGTAGTTAGTATAATAAATTCACCCTCCGGATTTAATTGTTTGACAGATTTGACCCATTCATTAATCCTTGTGTACATCTCCTCAGCAGGTGGTTCACTATCTGGTTTTAGACTCCTTTTTGGTCTATTTATCCTTTTCATCTTACACTGTCGTATTTTCCAAGGATCAAAATATTTACTTAATTTAAAAATCCAACATCCGCCTACCTCTTCCTTAACACTTGTTCGTTTTGTTGGCCCGATGAAGTACTTGATACTTTGGTTCGCTTCTCGTAGCGAAATGTAATTATTAGTCTCATATATCTCTACTTTCTCATTATACCAGTGCCTCAATTTCACTGTCCTCTTGACCTTAGTTTTTAGCTCTATGGTCATATAATACCACGGCCCTGGCTCGTCCTCGTTACTTCCATTCTCACTATCATTTAGCCATTTCCAAAAGTGTTTTTCCCTTTTTTCAACATTACTTTTGTTTGCATCGCGAGTGGCCATTATAATTAGATCGAAGGCGGACACGTTTTCTTTATCTACGTTTATTTCTGCTAAAATTATTTTCCCTATAAGTATATCCCATTCTAATAGAAAGCTCACTCGCACTATCCCCATTGTAATCATTCCCAGACCTAAGCATAACCACAAAATTGTACTCATCCAACTCAGATAAGTCCGCTGCCGTCTCAACCTCTGGATGACACCCTTCGCCTCGCTCAGATCTTCCTCTTCGAGCGCCATCGCTGTCCTCCTCTCTGTGTCCTGAAATTACAGGTTACTTTTAGGCCCGACCACGAGCCGTTTCGACCTTCGAAACAGACCCCTTTTGATCAGTTTCACTTCTGGCTGTTTGTGGTGCAGTTCGACCTCCAGCCCACCTATCCAGTCGTAGTCTGGATGCGCGCATGATAGCACATTTATTTTAAAATGCATCACGACTTTGAATTTATCCTTTGGTACATCGGTGATTTGCCCGTCTCCATACGGAACCCCAACAAGGAATTTATTCTCCACACTACACCAGACCTTATGTTCTCTTATGTCTTTGGGGGGCGATGTATCCAGTTCTACAAATTTTTCCTTTCTTTGCGACTGTCGTCTTTCTTTAGTAACGGTAGAACGACAGATGCTTCCCCGGTAATCTTTATTATAGGGAGGACTGTCCTCCCATTTACCTTCCTGGGCTAATTCTATAGCCAACGAGTGCCAGGTTCGCACCTGCCATTCTTCTCCCTTTCTCACATAAACCCAGGAATATTTTCCTGAAGAGCCTCGTTTAGGCTCCACTTCGGGGAAACACCCCTTTACAGCGTCGTGCCACAGTGTAAGGTTCCATCTAACCGACTCCTGATCGGCCAAATACAAATCTCCTGACTGGTCTTTCTCCATTATGTTCTTAACTAGAGCTACTCTTTCATCTAAAGCGATAGCCCTTATTTCTTTACAGTCGCTGGGATATATCGGGATTCTATTCTCTAAGTATGCAATTCGTTCATGTTTTCTCATCCCGGTCCACGGATGTCTGGCAAATTTTACCATTATCCCGTGTCGGAAGAGGCCCATGGGTTTAACAACGATTCGGGACTCCCATACCGCTCGTGATGACATTAATGTCCGCTCTCGGGTGCTACACGGATTACACACCTTCATTCCCATACCATCCCAGGTGCACAGACATCTTTCACTCATTTCTATTGGGACTTTGTATGAATCTATCCGCAACTTGGGATGATTAATTCTACATCCTTTGCATAATAGTACCCCTCCTATCTCTAAGTGGCTAAGTTCAGTAACTGCCCATTCAGCCCCCATTGACTTTTTTTCGTCTGGGGACAGGGATGGTAGGGCTACTGATCTATCGCAAATTATGCACATGAATGGACGTACTCTTGTTTCCACTGGGGTTTCCTCTTCCCTCATTATTCCTAATATTCGCTCCAATTCTGGTGACACCCATAGATAAGCTTTTGATCCATGGTAACAATGTTCTACTCTAATGAGTCCCCTTCGATTAGTGATACGAATGAAATCCTGCATCATCTATTTCTTAATTAAATCCTTATTAGACTGTATACCGTTATTTTCCAGTTCTACAGTATTAGTACCAGTTATGTTTTTTACCGTGTCTATCGTTCCCAGTCCCTGAGAAAATCTTCCTTTCTTCGTCCGCCTAGTGATAATTACTTCGTCCCCTGGTCTGAACGTCGGGTTTCTCTTAATTTTCTCTCCTTTTGGCGTTGGAGGAGCGGCCGTGTAATCACATCTGTTGAGATGTAAAAGACATTCAGGTAAGAGCGTATCCCATTCGCCTTTTGATTCGTTTTTTGCTAACCAATTTTTAACTTCACGAATTGCTCTTTCTGCAATTCCATTAGTCTCAGGTCTATATGGGATGCTTTTGATTAGTACTATTTTATTTTCTTTACAGAAATCCTCTACCAGCTTCCCGCTTATATTATGTGCCCCATCTGCTCTCAAGGATTTCATCCGACCCTCCCACAATAGCCATTCTTTTAGACAGGAAACAACGTTCTCAGCCAGTGCTGTCCGCATCGGCCAGACCATTTTCTTCTTAGTGTGGTTGTCGATTGCTAACAGGAAATAGCAGTTTCCTTTTTTAGTCTTGGGTCTCAGAGGCCCTGCGAAGTCGATGCTAACTTCCTGTCCTCGGAATTCTTTGGGCAGCTCACTCTCTTTTGCTCCCCGGGAGGTCATAAATTTTCGACATACCTCACAGTCTTTCTTCACTTCGCTATAACGCAATCTCCAATTAGGGATTTTTAGATTTCGTAATCTGAGTTCCCAACGGATCATGTTATAGCTAGGATGGCATAATTCGTTATGCAGCTGTTTGAACAATTCTGTAACTTCAGGCAGCCTAACCGTCCCGATGAACTTATCCACTTCCCGGTTTCCTTCAGCAGCCTCACTTATTTGTTTTGTGTGACTAACTTGGTGGTAACAATGGACTTTTATTTGTTGTAAGAGATTCCAAATTGTATTCCACACCTCTTTGTGTGGCATTGGTTTATGTCGTGCGTTGTGGAATCCATTAGCTTGCCAGCCTTTTAGCTCCTTATTAATACCATTTACAACGTACTCTGAATCACTTGTCAAGACAATTTCTCTGTGATTCAGGGTGAGGGCAGTTTTGAGCGCTTCCTGTACTGCAGTTACCTCTGCCAACTGGGCGGTGCCTGCAATTCTCTCGCTCTTGGAGATAATCAATTCCCCTCCATGTTTGACAATAAAACCCCACTTCACTATCCCGTCTCTTTCACTACCATCAGTGAAATATTTGGGTAGGTCCTGATGAGCCTCCTGATATTTGGTCATCTTATCTTTCCGCACCTGCTTCAGCTTTTTCCATGTCAGCTGATTATCGCTTAAAATTAGACTCCACTGATCCCACCTATGTGAGTGGATCCGTGCTTGATTCATAATTAGATTTTCTTGCAATCTAACTATCTCTCCGGCTAAGGAATAGATCAGAATCGGTTGCTCTTTCGCTATTGCCTTTAGTTGCAAAATTCTTTTGGTAACGGCAGCAAGTACCCTCTCGGGTCCCCCTGCAGCGTATTTCATCATTGCTGGCTCCTGCATGTGAGTTAGATAGGCTATGGGGGCTTTCCCGTTTTTGTTAGACACCGTTATAGTGACTTCATCTTCTACCTCACCCACATGAACAATCAGAGGGACGCTTTCATCCCGTCTCTCTAATTCCCCACTGTCTAACGCCATTCTGATTAGCTTCAGCCGAGCAGTTTCCATTTCCTCTGTCCATCTCCATTTCCCATCTCGCGTACCTCTGTATAGGACTTTTGCTTCTCTGGAGTATTTAGGGATTAGTTCTCTTATGTAATTTAACGTGCCTAAAAGGGATTGGAGCTGTCTTTTGGTTTTTGGAGGTCCCGCCGCAATTAACTGTTCTAGCTTATTGCGAGTGGAGGTTGTTAGAGATTTTGAGTCCCTTCCCAACTTGAAACCTAGGAAATCCACTTCGTGTTTTCCCACCTCCATTTTCTTCAAGCTGGGTTTAAGCCCTGCGGCTGTTAACCGCTGCAGTGTCTGTCGCAAAATCTGCAGGTGCTCAGTTTCATTCTCAGTAGCAATGAGAATATCATCTATATACACAGTCACCGTTATTCCCTTTAGAATATCCAACATAGCACTATGAAATACATTGGGTGAGTTTAAGTACCCTTGTGGTAAACGCCGATACAGGTACTGTCTTCCGTTGAAAGTAAATGCAGTTTTTCCCTGGCTCTCCTCCGCAAGAGGGATGCTCCAGAATCCGTTAGCGAGATCGATTTTCGTTAACCATTCCTTATCTTTCCCTATTTCTCCGCTTGTCTCTCCGCAATTAATCAGATACCTGGTATCTGGTACGGTAAGTCTATTTAGGGCCTTATAATTATTTACAACGCGATATGTATTGTCACTCTTAATGACTGCTTGGATAGGGGCATTAGTAACTGCCGACTCATCCTTTCCTAATTTCCTTATCACCCCATGTTCCTCTAATTCCTTAAGGGTTTCTCGGAGTTCTTCGATGGCGTTTTTGTTTATCGGATACTGGTGTTGCGGAGGCGGTATCCCTCCTTGAATGACATGCTCATACTTGATGTCCACTTTTCCACAATCATTCTTACTCTTAGAGTAATAGGGTAAAAATTCCCTCAATATTTTTTCCAGCTCCCCTTTATCTGTTAAGTTTGATTCCCTCACAATCCTCTCAATTTCCTTTTTCTGATCGACTATTCCTAATTTACCTATTTTAATCAGGTCCTTAGGGCTGAGCAGATTATCACCCCCGATTAGTACATTTATCTTATCTTTTTTCCATACATATTTCTGATGTGAATGACCATTAAAGTCTTCTACCGTCACTCTATCCACTATTTCCCCATGACGCTCTGATTGTTTTATTACACTAAGATCTGCTCCTGTGTCAACCAAAAAAGTGGTGTTATCATAGTTCTTATATAATTTCCCATCCTTTTCCATAGTTTTCTGTAGGGCCTTCTTTAGGGGAGCCGAAATTTCCTATTCCTCCTTTACTTCTTTTTTCTTTTTACGTGTTTTCTTCGGCTTATTTTTTCCTTCATTTGCTTCGGCCTCAGGGCGGAGCTCTTCTACTTTCACACTCGCTATTTTAGCATTTGGTCTATTCTTTTCCCTTTCTGCTCGGATGCGGGCCTTTTCCTCCCCACTGAGCCGCTCCCATTTTTCGGGGCTGATGTATTCGCTTCTGCCTTTACTATTTTCATTATAGGGCTGTTTGGGTCTGAATTTCTCCCGGGGTTTATCTTTCCGGAAAACAGTTTCCTTGTGGAAATTCCGATCCCCATAATTTCGTTTTTGAATCTGGTCCCTCCGAGAATCAGTATGCGATGTCATTCTTTTCTCTGATTCATGACGGTTATATGGTTTCTTATCACGGGTTGATTTTCGGACCGGATCTTTTATCGTTTGATTTTTAATGTTAGGTTTTTCCCTCTCTGCCTGGATTAATTCAGTTTTGCGATCATACCTAATGAGAGCTCTTTCTAATTCCTCCGGCGCAGTTTCAGGGCCATAAAGCAGGAATTCCCTGGCTCCAGCAAGGGCATTGTTTTTAATTCCTTTAAAGATATGCTTGAGGAGGCTTTCAATGCCCTCCTGTGCCACCTCCTGACATGCAGCCAGAGCTCCTATAGTGACCCATTTACTCTCAAACTGCTTCTGTAACAACTCCTCCCTATCTGTTGGGATTAAGCCTTCCAACGTCTGAGCTAATTTCCTTCCTCCATGAATCCCGAATTCTGCTACTATGTGCGAGTCTATAGCGTCGCCCGATATCCTCATCATTTCCCCATATCGGACTATCTCTCTAACTTTTCCTTTCACCGTGGTGTTTTTCAGCTTAACTTTCCTAAGCATCTTCATTTCCTGATCTCGCTTCATTAGTTCTTCTAATGTTGCCCCTAATTTTGCCGCTGGGATTCTAGGCAGGGGAGTTTGCTGTTTTAGTCCTCCTAAAGCCTTTGGCCTCTGACCTGGTGTACCTAAATGTAAAGCAGCTAAGTGCTGATGTAACTCTGGTGTGCGGTGCGGCTCCTGCACGTCGTCACCATCATGTTCATGGGGGCTAACCACAGCCTCTTGAAACCTTAATTTACGGGGAGGGCGTTGCTTCCTCACCGGGGTTTCCACCATGTTATCTAAGGAACCATCTGTCCCTTCCGCTATTATTTCGCTAAGGTCCTCGTTGCTGGACTCACTCGATGTATCATCCTCACTTTCGGACCCCGTATCCGAATAGTAATGGTCATAATGGGCGTTGCCCACCCGTTCTTTGATAATCCTCTCTAGGGCAGCTCGATTGGTTAAATCTTTCTGTGCTAATATAGCTTTTTTAGCTCTTTTAGTTAATGTGGTGTCTGACAGAATTTTCTCTGCATCTCCCCCATTGAGCAAACACCAAACTTGGCCGCGGGTTATGCCGGGTGCATACTCGACATCCCATTGGTCTTCCTTATCTAACCTGGTCTCTTTTCTCTTTTGTTTCGCGTGAGTTGGTCTGTATAGTCCCTTCCCCATTTTAAATGTCTCATATGATTCACCTAGCTTTAGTTTAGGGAAGGGATTCTCAACGGGCTCTTTTTTCCCACGCTTTGTGACCGTCCGTTTAAGGGCCGGCCATTCAATGTCCAGATCTTTTAACGAAACGTACTCCCGAGATTCATTACTCTCCGAGTTAAGTCTTCCCTCGCTGACTGAGCTTCCTTCCTCGATCCTTTCGGCCTGGTTCATTATCTGTGCGATCTCTCTCAACACCATCGCCTCAGGATGACATACCTTCCATATCTTAGGCCAACTGGTCTGACTAGCTTTTCTCAATAACTCGGTCACTAGGTGTGTCCCTAGCTTGACATCACCAAATCCACATTCCCTTCCAGGAATTATGGGCATAGCTATTGTATGGTACCCGTTCTCTCGGGCGCATGCACATATTCTATCTATCAGAATATCTAGGGTTATTAAAGCCTGCATTTCCTCTCTGAGTTCATGACCCCTGGCTTTTTTATAACCTACCGCATGTATGACAGGTTTGCCATTCGGCCCCCCTTGTCTTTGCAGGAGGATATCTCCTGGTCTGAGTCGGACACCTTGAAATAGTCTATCTGACTCCTCCTGGAACTTTGGTCCAGCTTGCCTTAGAAGGGAAGCAGCCACTCCAGTTTCATGCTGAAGATGCTCATTAGCAGGGTTTATCAAGACATCTGCTTCCTCCTCTAAGTGCAAAAATTCTTCCGTAAGGATTACTAAATTAGGTCCTTTGGCGAAGTATAATCTAAGCGCCCCCATATTTTCCTCCCTGAGTCCCCTATCGGGGCTGAAAGGAGTTTCTACGGGTGGGGCTCCCGGTTCCACTGCATTGTCCTCAATCGCATCAGGTGCAGTGGAACTATAAACTACAGAGCCTCTATCCGAGTCCTCCTCCACTGTTTCGCTAGTGAGCGAGGCCCAACTTTTGGTGGGAATGTTCCGTAACTCCTTTCCTGAGCTGTCGAATATTCTCACCTTGGGGTTCTCATCTTTCTCCCCTTTGTTGGAATAGATACACGCCGGTGGCTCCACACCTTCCATCATCCTCAGATGGACTATGGACGCTGCTTCCCTAATTTCTCCCCAGGGGATATCTGCATATCCACACTGGCCTGTTTGAGAGCTTGTCCACGAAAGCTTTCCAGCTGTATCTTCGGCTACTAGATCTATAATTACTGCTTGGCTTTCCATATCGTTCTCTTTTTATTATTTATGTTATTTTATTTTATTTTATTTATTTTTTCCTTCTTTTACGGTACCAAGTATTAACTCCTAGATCTTTGTTTCTTATTTGAGCATGTGTTACTGACTGGGGGGCCCTCCCAGTCCGCAACAATGCCCAAAGCTAGGCATAATAAACCTTCCAGTCTGCCCTTCCTATCTTTTAAGTGTTAGGATTCACTATTTCCTCTTTCCTATTTTTTATTCTGAAGTGTTGGATTTCACTTTCTAACCGGTTTATAGTTTTCTGACTTGCACACCCCCTCTGGAGTTTGCCGCAAGTCTTATCTTTCTGAACAGGTCTTCTATGAGCCTGCGCGCGCTTTTTTCCTACACTCAGTCTCCCTGGACTCTTGTGAGTGATTTGTGTTCCAACCGTTCCTTTGAACAATGAACACTTGGCATGCCTGGCCGTCTGCACCTTCCGGATGCCCTATGGGTTATTGTCTTATCATTTTTAACCGACTCTTTAATACATTTTCCTTATTAGTTAAATCCCGCCCTTAACGTTGGGCGCCATGTTGTATTTTTATACCGCTGTAACTCCCCACTACTCTTCCCCCGATAAGCCCGTTATCTTATGTATTAATAATAGGGCGATCTCACCTGTTTCCCGGGCCGATCAGAAGTGGTATCAAAGAGTCCTCGGCGGTGTCCTGAGCTCACTCAGTCTCGAGTTCCGTTGCACTAGGCAGGTTACTAATATTCTTTTTCAATGTATATTTATTCTATTGATTCGTCATGGATAGATATACAAATACTTAAGAAAATAGAAAAAATGAATACTCTGAGTCAGGTTAAAGATTAATAAGGTTCACCACATTGGTTTACCCCTTTTACTTAATGAAAGTTTCAAAATAATACAAAGTACAATAAACTCAAAAGGTTAACAAAGTTTCAACAAAAAGAAATAACAGCGTAAAAATCTTCACCCGGGGTGCGGCCCCGATCTTCTCTCAGGCCCCTGCTTTATCCTCTGTTTGCATGGGGCGGTTACACTTACAAAGCAATTCCTAATACGGTAAGCATACAGAGTAATTCCTAATATGGTAAGCATGATCTCTGGACAGTTTGCACACACTTAATATATTTGTCCGAGAATAAGATTATATTTTAATACATGCATATAGTATAGGCGTGAGGTCCTTCAGAGTTTAGGGGTAGCTTTTAGAAACCACAGCATCGTGTTGCTTACATTTGCCCGTGTCATGATCTTATCTCTGATTAACACCTTTAACTTCAGCCAACCCTCTCACTCATGTTTGCAAATAGTTTAACTGTTAAACAGACTACCCTGCATTTGACCTCATCCTCTAATCAAAAATACACTTCTAAAACTTAAAGAAATATAATAATTTCTCTATCAAAAATATACCCACTTATCACATGTTTTATTTACGAGGCAAGCTTGGATGGTCCTGGGTGTCCAGGGATCCAAACTTCTCTCGTAACTTAACCATTTCACAATAGGAGCATTCAAAGTCACTATCAAACACAATCTGTTTAATATCATTCATCATACGTTTGTTCATTTTCTCCATTTGCCTAATTAACCTAGTCAATTGTTTCCGTCTGGAAGTTCGTCCTGCTTTGAGTGACTCCATCCTTCCGGATGGCCTTGAATGTCCTTTTATCCTTCTTCGCTTCTCTCCGCCGGTGTCTGTCATGTTCTCTCCTGCATCGTTCTGTTAGCAAATCAGCCATACATAATTCATTCGTATTCATTAATTTCAACACACCTTTATCATTTCTGAGAATACGTGTGACCGGAGATTCCTGGGAATTCGTATTCGTAGCTTGTAATTGTCCATTTCTGGCCAATTCAACAACGAGCAGCTGATTTTGGAGAAGAGGAGCATGGTAGAGAAGCCAAACAGTTTGTCCATCAAAACTTTTATGTGGACGACGGCCTGATTTCGGTCTCCAGTGCAGCCGAAGCCATCAGTCTCCTGAGAAACACCAAAAATATGTTGGCTGAGTCAAACATCAAGCTCCACAAGATTTCATCAAACAGTCAGCAAGTCATGGAAGCATTCCCTCCATCTGAAAGAGCAAATGACCTGAAGGATCTAGATTTGAGTGTCGATCCTCTACCTCTTCAAAGAAGCTTAGGGTTGAGTTGGAACTTAGAGACTGACTGTTTCACCTTTCAGGTATCTACAGAGGTAAAACCATTCACACGACGGGGAATACTTTCAACAGTTAACAGTCTCTATGATCCTTTGGGACTTGTTGCCCCTGTTACCATGCAAGGTAAGGCCTTGGTAAGAGAGCTATCATCAGAGCAGCTTGACTGGGACACGCCGCTCCCAGCTGATAAAGAGGTTAAGTGGAAGGCATGGACAGATTCTTTAATCGATCTCAAAGAAGTTCAGATTCACAGACCCTATGTACCAGTCTCTATGTCCTACACTTCCAAGAGAGAGGTCATCATTTTTGCTGATGCTTCCACATTGGCCATAGCAGCCGTTGCTTACCTCAGGGTTGTAACTATGGACGGTCAATGTCACATTGGGTTTGTAATGGCCAAATCAAAGTTGGCACCATACCCCGCTCACACAGTGCCACGTCTAGAGCTCTGTGCGGCAGTTCTTGCTGTTGAGTTGGCAGGACTGATTAAAGAAGAGCTGGATCTGGATTTAACTGGAGTGGAATTCTACACTGACAGCAGAATTGTTTTAGGATACATTTATAACACATCCAGACGATTCTATGTGTATGTTGCTAACAGAGTGGCGCAAATCAGATGTTTTACAAAGCCAGAACAGTGGCATCACGTTGATTCAGGCCGGAACCCAGCAGACCTTGGTACCAGATTCATTCCAGCAGCTGTCCTACCTCACACTTACTGGTTCTCTGGTCCAGAATTTCTCCATCAGTCTATTCTAGGGGGCACACCTGAAAATGAATCGTTTGAGCTTGTAGAACCAGAGAAGGATCAGGAGAATCGCCCTCAGGTGCTTACGTTGGTCACTAAGATGACAGAACTGTCTCTAGGATCACACAGGTTCGAGCGCTTCTCAGAGTGGAGATCCCTTGTAAGAAGCATAGCCATGCTTGTCCATGTTTCAAAATCATTTTCTCAAGAGGGGAATGCAGGGGATTGCAAAGGCTGGCATTTGTGCAAAAAAGGTCTCCAGACTGAGCTCACACAAGCAAAAACCTTCATCATTAAATTTGTGCAACAAGAGCACTATAAAGATTAACTCAAAAGTTTGGAGAAAGGTGAGGAAATCTCACAGCAAAGTGCTCTGAAGAATCTATCTCCCTTTGTAGACAGTGAAGGACTGATTCGGGTGGGAGGTCGCTTACAATCAGCAGAAATGTCTGAACAGGAAAAGCACCCACTAATTATTCCAGCGAATCAACACGTAGCCACGTTGTTGGTCAGACACTACCATGATCAAGTGGCACATCAAGGACGTCATCTAACTGCTGGTGCACTACGATCAGCAGGGCTCTGGTTTGTAAAAGGAACAAAACTGATCAACCATGTGATTCATCAGTGCGTTATCTGTAGGAAGTTAAGAGGAAAATTTGAAGTCCAGAAAATGTCAGATTTACCTTCGGACAGAGTGAAAGTGGATCCTCCATTCACTCATGTGGGCCTGGATGTTTTTGGGCCATGGAATATAACATCACGCCGCACTAGAGGGGGCAGTGCTGAAAGTAAAAGATGGGTCGTCATTTTCTCTTGCTTAAATACTAGAGCTGTCCACCTGGAAGTCATCGAGTCCATGTCAACCTCAAGTTTCATTAATGCCCTCAGGCGGTTCTTGGCAGTTCGCGGACCAGTCAAACACTTCAGATCTGACAGAGGGACTAATTTCATCGGAGCCTGTCGAGAACTGAACATAAATACTGATGATCCAGAACTGAAAGGTTACTTACAGGAACATGGTTGCGTATGGACGTTTAATGCTCCCCACTCTTCCCACATGGGAGGAGCTTGGGAAAGAATGATCAACATAGCACGTCGCATTCTGGATGCATTGCTGCTAAAAAACGGTCTTTCCCGTCTTACCCATGAGGTTTTGACTACTCTAATGTCAGAGGTCATGGCAATAATGAATGCTAGACCTTTACTTCCTATTTCTTCTGATCCTGACACATTGGAAGTTCTATCCCCAGCAATGCTTCTCACCCAAAAGGCTAGCACTATACCAGCACCTCTTGGGAACTTTGACATGAAGGACCTCTACAAGAAAGAATGGAGACAGGTTCAGTCTCTGGCGGATGCTTTCTGGAAGGCATGGAGGAGAGACTATCTTGCAACATTGCAAGTACGGAGGAAATGGACTGAGAAAAAGCGAGATCTTGAGAAAGGTGATGTTGTCTTGCTTAAGGACTCAAATGTGAAACGTGACGAGTGGCCGATTGGACTTATCATGGAAACCATACCCAGCAGTGATGATAAAGTGAGGAAGGTGGAGGTAAAGATAATTAAAGAAGGATCTGCAAAGGTTTACTTAAGGCCTGTCTCAGAAGTTGTACTACTCCTGCCGGGGAAGTCAGAAGGATAAATAGTGGTATATTAATTTATTATACCAGGCAGGGAGTGTGCTGTTGCTTATGTTTAGCTGTGTTTCTTTTCCGCCTCCCACTGGACATTTAAGGTACTGCGCTATGTTTATAAAGTTTACTTTCGATTTCCCTCAGTGAACGCAGTCAAGAACAACGGGCACGCAATTTCTATCGGCTATTGATTCCATCGTTTAAACCTTGGAAATATATGTCTGTAAGTGCAATATTTTTCACTAATTAGTGATTTAAAGTGTTTAAGAATTTTTAGAACAGAGATTATTGCTATATTTCTGTTATTAGCACACTTGATTTGTGTTATTGATAACGTGCAAAGTTGTAGCGTTGGTACATGCTAGTTTATCTTCTGTTTGTACATTATCTCATTTGAATATAAGTTCTCTGTGTTTATTACTTAAAATTAGGTGAAAGGAACTATGTACAAACCGTAATGTTAAGCTGGATATGTGTATGTAAATGTGAACATAATGTTCATACATATTTTTCTTCTTGTTTGTAGTTTTACAGGAAAAATATTGAGAAGTGAATCACCAGTAAAGTCACTAAAGTTATGAAGACTGCTTTCTGGAGTTCTTTTTTCAAGTTGTACGCTATCTGTTAAGCCTTTGCTTAACCCTCAGAGACCTAAGGGTATTTTTACAATTAATTTTCCGCCTGGTGTTATTTACTAAAAAAGCTTGTAAAACATCAACCCTGTTGTGCACAGACAATTGACACACCTCTTTTTTTTCAAGACAAGTTGCACTGTCAGTATATTTGTGTTGCATTGATGTCACCTGAATGTAAAATAAGTTATGGGACCATAAAGACAAATGAAAACATAAAACGGAAATTGAATCACTCAAATATTTATTGAAAACACACACAAATAAATAAAAGCTAAGCATATTTCCTCTGGAAAACAGTTTGTTCAAGTCTTTGGAGTCCTGGAACTCAGGAATAAACATGATAACTTATACAGAACCAAAACTATTTACATTTTTCCAAAAAAAGTCCAGGCGCTTTTGGCCTCTTTGGATTTTGGATATTTACTGGTGCCAAGCCTCAAAACAGTTCCTATCAGGAACTTCTCCACAAACTTTCTCCTCAAACTTTTTCCTCAAACTTTCTCCACAAAACTACTAAAAACTGCTCTCTATCCTCAAAACTAGCCGTGCGTCTCTCTCTCTTCACAATAACAGAGCTGTGGTTCATGCGTAATGACGCACACCAACGTGGATGACGGATCAGCCTGTCATTGGTCAAACCCTCATCCAAAATGGCAGCTAGCATCGCGCTAGCGGCAAAAATGACGGAAAATTTATAAATTATGGACATCAAGTGGATATATCTTGGATGTAAGCGTTTTGATTTATTGCTGAACAACTCCAAAAAGATGCACATGTTCCAGGCTGGATAGAAAACCTTCTGTAAAGGCTACAAAGACACCAAAGACACCCCCGTGATGGCTAGCTCGTTAGCTTTCTGCTGGAAAAAACGGTAAGAAAATCGATAAAAGTTTCATGAAATAATATAGATATTTATCGGAGGTGCCGTGTGACGTCGTGGGCGATGCCGTCGGGCTCTGAGGGTTAAGCTACGCAATTGGTCAGAACAGAATAGTGCATTTTAGGGTTAACGTTCATGCCTGTTTATACATGTAATGTCCTGGGAACAAAAATGTCACCCATTCACTGTAATGGTTCTTCCACAGAATCTTTTTTTTAGATTTCATTTTAAAATGGAGCCATTGTTCAAAACTATGTCAGGTGTCTTTTGCTGAATTTTGGGAAGCTTCCTTTTAAACTACAATGCTTGTAATTCTTGAAATGCTTCTCATTCCACCTCAAGGGCATCCAACTGAAAATCTGAAAGCAAAACTGTTCTTCAGCACATCATAGACTGTATCTGACTTTTGTCTTGTTTTGCCACATTCATCGCACCCACTGACCCGATGCGGCCTGACATATAAGCTCTACACATATTACTATTGTTCTTTACTATTAAAATCGGCCCAACACACATCTGCAGTTTCTAAAAGCCGAATCCTTGTCATAAGAAAGAGTGACAAATTGATGTATAAGGGACAATAATTACCTTTTGAATTGGACTAAAACCATGAAGGGTTTATATGTTAGAATTTCCATGTATTAAATTATTTTTTACCAAAGTAAACTTTAATCAAACATTGGGGAGTAAAACAGCACAACAACGGTTAATGTAAGACAATAAACAGAAAGAACTGAGGGCTTATCACCTCACCAAGACACACAAACCTGTCTTAACACCTCTCTCTATAACACCTCTCTTACTCTCATACGGTTCTCTATCGTGTCTCTCCAGTATTTTATCGGTGTGTTTGAAGATAACCAGTCTATTCGCCATTGGTGTTGTGAGGTGTGTGCATCCCTGGTCCACAATCTCTTTCATCACCTGCAAAAACAGTAAACAAAGATATCCATTCATCATCCCTTTTTCTGAAATAACTCAGAGCTGCTCGTCTGCTTTTCCCTTTGCTGTATTAGAAATAGCTGTATTAAAAATATTAACAAATATTAAAAAATATATAAAAAAATATTTGTGAAACAACTCATCCAGGGGCAGACTGGGACTAAAAAATGGTCCTGGACTTTTTACCACAGCTGGCCTGTGACACAACCCAATATAACACATCAGTTCAGTATGAACAGAATTTTTTTTTTTTTTTTTTTTTTTTACAAAGCTACAGTATATTCTGTACAAGGACAATTTAATATCACCAAACTAAATATGACACAAATGCCCTGGTATGGTCTCAGAAGACTTAGTTCAGAAGCCATGAGGACTGTTTTTATGATGCCTTTCTAGTGGCAATAGCCTTTGTCTTATTTGGTGCTTGAAAGTTCCTACTAACAGAACTAATAGACAAACTGAATAAATACGCACACCCCAGAAACAGAATATTATTGTCACGGAGCGCACGCCTGTCACTGAGCGCGTGTCTTCACCTCTCTCCGGTCTCACACGCTCCTTGTCACCTGAGTTCTAGAACTGCAATTCCCATCAGTCCCCTCTGCTATCATTAGTTCCCAGCCCTGTCTGGTTGTCTATTCAGTATCCTCACATCCACCTGTTTATCATTATCCACCCTTTATCTGGACTGCCTTGTTCTTTGTTCTTTGTTAAGTGTTGTTTTGCCACGCTGCATGTTGCTACGTGTTTCCTTTATGGTTTATGTCAGTGATTCCTTGTTTGATTCAATAAAGTTCTGCAGATGGATCCGCCTGCCTCTACTTCATCTTTACAATTATACAGAAACCCTTGACATGAACCTAAGTATTGAAGATGAGTATAGAATGTCAGATATGATATAAAAGAGCACCATTTTAAAGTGTTCAGTGGACATTTTTTTATTTTGAATAAGAATATTTATCAACCATAATTATTCTTCATGTAACAACAGTGTTGTGTATGGAAATAGTTTTTGAGTCTCTTGTATATTCCAGTAGTAACTACGCCCCTTTTTTGGAAGTGGGTGGATTAGCAAAACTGAAACTATATTCAGTGATAAGAGAGAGAGAGAGCCATTCAGAGGACTGAAACATACTAGTCAGTCAACATGGCGAGGTGAGACAATGTTTTATTCTCATAATGCAAACGGATTAACTGCAACTTAAATGTGTTTCATATAACCACTAATACCACTATTTACTAGCCTTCTGCTAAAGATCTGGCTCATGTTATCTTTAGATAATGTTACTCAAAAAGACTACTAAGGGTTTGATCTTTTGGAGAGAGACTGAGAGAGACTCAAGAATGTTTTGAGATTTTGAACATTTACCTCAAGTTTTTGCAATTGTTGTACCTTTTGGTCAAGAAACCAAATTATAATTATTAATAACCCTTATTTTATTTTGCCCCAGATGATGAGCTTGGACAATACTGTACTCAGTCCAGTACAGAGTTACAGAGTATTATTCTCCTCAAGCAGGATTTGAATTTGCAACCTTATAATTTTTTAGATAATACCCAAACGAACCAAGCCATTCATGTTCATAATATTTTTCTCAGCAGTTAATTTGTGAATCTGCCCTTTGCTGTTATTTGAACATGGCAACTGAGTAAACACTTTGCAATACACTTGGAATGCAAAGCAAAAATACGAGTTTAAATCCTGCCTAGACTGGTTTTAAAGTTGTTAATTAATGTCGACCATTGAGTGCTCATTTTGTGCTTAGTAAGCATGGATGCAATGTAGACAATACAGTCTTGGAGACAATACAGATGAGATGAAGGTCCTGCACCTAGACACGACCACAATGTGTCAGCAGAGACCGTGTGAACTAGACTGTCCCCTGTGAAGGCCTCCTTTACTTCACTTTCACTCTATACAAATGAAAACGTTATCAAAATGATTGGAAACGGCTAAAAAGCTCTGTATTGTGCATGACAAACAAGTCATTTGGCTGTCAATTTGTAAAGAGAAACATCTCAGTTACGGATGTAACCCTCGTTCCCTGAGACGTACGTTAGTGACTAACGAATGGGGGTTTCGCCTAGAAGCCTATCATCTTCGAGCATATAGAAAACGCCCAATGGCGTGCCAATGCCATGGGGCATGCGGAATTTGCATACGTAACTCCGCCTCACCACGTGAGTATATAAGGAAGTACGTGGCAATATCGCATTATGTTACCTGCTGAGGAGCCAAGACTGAACTCCTGCGTTCCAGGTAGCACAGCTGATGTGGCAACGGAAACGTTCCCTTTCGTTCAGTCACTACGACGTACGTTAGTGACTAACGAATGGGGGTTCCAATACAATCCCGCCACTCAGCTGTCTTCCAGTGCCCTGCGTAAGTGTGAGTACCCTGTCGTAAGACTAGTACGGACGAAGGTCCCCCACTTCTCACAGGAATCTACCAAGGTACACTGGGAAGCATATCCCAGTGAGGGAATGCCAAGATGCCTACCCGTAGGGAGGACTTAAGAATACACATATGACCCGCTAAGGGCTGCATATGGAAGATCTCTAGGGTACCAGCCGAAGGTGGATTTTTAACCCTAGGGGTGGCAGGGACTTGCCAAGGGAAAGACACCTGCTCACTGAGGAGGCTTACGGTGGAAATACAAACACAACAAGAACATAGTAATACAAATTCTAAGAATAAAAATGTGAAAAATAGTATAAAAAATATAAGGTCACAGTTACGTTTAGTCAGAATAAACATTTATAGATTATGAACATATTTACAGTATGTGAGTAGTATGAATAAATATAAATATCTCCTGAGTTTAGAAGATATTGCACTAAACAGTGGGAGTATTGCACTTACAGGCATATGCCTTGGGGGAGGGAGGCGGGTGTATTTTAACTGTTCAAGAGGGAAATGGCCTGTGGGAAAGCTCCTTATACTTGAGCGGCACACATGATAAATGTGTTATGATAAATTGTAGCATTTTTTATTCTATTGTTTTTTATGAGTTTAATAAAGAACTCGTCTTCTGTCCAAACATACCATCATCTGTAAAGAATGATCCACTTTTACACACACGTTATTGTGACGCATTGCTGCCACACACAGAGACGAGCGAAGAGTTTAAATCTTCATGCTGGCAACTCAAAGGTTTTTTTACCATTTCGTTATTTTGGCTTGGAATTTCGTTTGTTGGAAATATAAACTGAATTTAGAAATGCTCCCTGAGTCACGGCCTTTGCTGTTATTGAGTGAACACAAATAAAAGTCGACAGTTTACTGTTTATAATTACGTCTTGCACTGATCTCTGAACAGCTAAACTTGATGGAGTATTGGGAGTTGTTTGCGCTGGAATAAGGAAAAAATCCATCAGAAGCGACGACGACTTCGTCGGACAGCGGGTTAAAGAAAACGCAGCCTATTTAGTGTCATATCATGCGTAATGATATGACTAAATGATATAATCTTTTAATCTCATATGTTGATTATGAAAGTGAGCAGCATGAGTAAGGCACATAATCAGATGCCCATATGTCCAGGGACATGGATTGAGTATTTCATTGAATTGTGTTTTCTAGAAAGTCTTTCTTTAAAATGAATTTAGTTTTGTATAAATTGTATTTTAATTTTGATAAATGTTTAATGCACTATTTGGCTGTATATTTAATAAATAAGAAGCAAAAGATGGTGGGGAATGGATTGAGGTGCTGGCCTGTTTCCTCTGCCTTTGAGCTGAAACTACAGCGTCTTTCTGTTTTAATACATGTCTTGAATAAATGTCTTAATTACAGTCTGCCTGTAGATAGTTATGATATGTGTGGCTGCACTGGGGTCTGTCATTACTAGGTTAAATTTACGCGAAAGGAGAAAATTATTTACGACATAAGATCTCGTTATTAGACATACTTGAGTGGAAAAAAATATAGATCCTGTGTGGCAGCAATGCTTCACCGTACCAGGTGACCTGTAAATGCGGAAAAAAACTGTTCCCATTGCAGTTTTGCAATGTTTCCATTACCCTTCTAATTGCGCAAATTGAAATTGTGAATTGAAAATACACCCAATGGAAACGCTGCCACATAGGGCCTAAACATTTGTATTTCCCCACTCAAGTATGTCGTAATAACAAGATCTTATGTTGTTAAAACGACATATATTGTCTCCTAATAATCTCAGATGTAGATGGCTCACTGTCCCTTGATTTCTTTAAAGTGCCAGTTTTTATCCAGGTGTCCATTTTGATGAATGTAGTTAGCGAAAGAATGAATAAATGAATGGTCACTTAGTGCCCAATATGAAAAGTGCGGGGTGATGCAGACGCGCTTGTAAAATGAAATGAAAATATGAGTAATTTACTACAGCTTGTAATGTGAATTTTTTATTTATCAATAATAATCTGACATGTGAAGTTTACCTAAGTTAAATACATACAATTTAAAAACAGACATTTTTTCATTCTCTCGCGCACCCCCGGTGGTCAGTCTGCGATATAGTTTTGTCAAGGTGAATAGTGAATTGCTAACATGTTTTTAAATAAATGCTAACATGATTAGCATATTTTTAGCATCATGTTAACACAATTACCATGATGTTAACACAATGAGCATGTTGTTAGCATGATGATAACACGATTAGCATATAGCTAGCATATTTTTAAGAAGATGCTAACACAATTAACATATAGCTAGTATGTTGCTACCACTATGCTAACACGATTAGCATGTTGTTAACATAATGTAAACACGATTAACATGTTGCTAGCATGATGTTAACATGATTAGCATGTTGTTAACATGATGTTAACATGATTAGCATTTAGCTCGCATGGTTTTAAGATGCTAACAAGATTAACATGTTGCTAGCATGATTTGTTAACACGATTAGCATGATGTTAACATTATGCTAACACAATTAGCATTATGTTAGCATAATGCTAACACAATTAGCATGTGTTATTATTATTAGCTAACATGATTAGCATTTTGCTAGCATTATGTTAACACAATTAGCATGTAGTTAGCATAATGCTAACACAAGTAGCATGCCGATAGCACGACACTAACGATTAGCATAATGCTACCTTAATGCTAACTTGATTAACATTTCCAAGCACATTTGACTTGTTTCTATCATGTTCTAACACTAAGCTAATTGCTATTAGCATGTGTAGCATGGTTAAAGTAAATGAATGGGGCAAATTTTGGGGAGCTCTAGCGCCCCAGGGGTACAACTTATACCCCATTGCGATGTGTCTTCTTACAGGGCCTGTCAGCCTCTTCAAATGTGGTAAGTCTCAATTTTCCACCGAAATCCTCGCTCGGAGCTATGGCTCGTTAAAGTTTGTCGCAATGTTAGGTCAATAGGAATTTTCGGCTACTTTTTCACCCCTGGGGCGAACATCGTACCCCCGACCCCTTAGAAAAGATATAGCACACCTGTCCGCAATAAGCCGCATGATTTGACGCCTCATTCATGGGTCTGTGACAAACGGTGCTGGAGGAGAAGCGCGCCGAAGTTTAGTCCAGAAGGAAGAATAATGATAAGTATGGTGGATAACAATAGAGATGCCTTGCTAAAGCCAGTTCATGACCCCTTTAAAACATGTTATTCAATGTGACCATCAGTTAAAAGCTTTTACATTTACATTTATGCTTTTGGCCAAAGCAACTTACAATGCTCTTATTACAGTAGAGTGAGGCTCTGGCTTATGCGACTGCTGGGGTGTAACCAGCAACCTTCTGCGGATCAGTTGAGGTGATTTAATCCATTAGACCACCATCTCTAGTTTGTGCTCTCACTCATCTCTATTTTACCAAATTTCTCTCTTTTTTATTGATCAAGTTTTTATTCTTTCTCAGACAAGAGGACCCTGGATTACAAAGGTAAGAAAAGGAAGTATTTTTTTTATCATTTAATTGTGTTTTTTTGCTCACTGCAAGGCTATTTCCTTAGTGTCTCCTAAAATGGGGGGGTTGTTTGCACAACTTGCCACACTCTGCGTTTGAGCCTTTCAGCTGGTCAGCCGGGTACCAGGTACCAGCCTGACGCACTGCTGAAATGCCTTTGATATATATATATATATATATATATATATATATATATATATATATATATATATATATATATGGCTCTTATCTTGGTAATTGGTTTGATTAACTGAATGTGCTCCTCTCGTGTTAATTAGTTTAATTATCTGAAGGTGCTCCTCCCGAACTTTGTTAATAAAACCTAATGAAGGAACTGCATGTGCATGCTTTTCTTTGCCTGTGCCACTGTATTTCAATATAAGGCAAACTGAAGATTGTGCATGACTATGTAAAACAATATAGAAAATTAGAGAACAAATAACTACAAAATATGAACTGGGCCTAAAAGCTTGTCTAAATACAAAATAATTCACAATCCTTGTAGAATACAATTGCCTTTTCAAAGTTTGAAATGTTAATAGTGTTTAGTGTTAATAGAGACAAGATGAGAATCTTTTAATGTGATGGTAAAGTTTACAAAATGTATGAAATGGCACCATCAATTAAACGTTTTTACCAATTTTCTCTTTTTTATTTTAAGTTTTAAGTTTTTATTCTTTCTCACCACTTTATATTTAGGACAGAGGACATTGAAAAACTAAGGGAAGAAAATGAAGCGCTAAGGTATTGTTTTAATTATTTAATTGTGTTTTTTTGTACTTATTAAATATTAACAAATGCAAAGGTATTGTAAAATGTATTTCAAATGTACTTTCAGTGATTAAATAGGGGCATTTTTGATATTGTTCACTATCTTAAAAAATCTTTAAAGTCCCACTGAAGTGTCTATACATGTGAATGCACGAATGCATCTTGTTTCAACTTTGATCAAGAGATCCTTCATGCATTTGGACTTCAAGACGGCAAACATTTATGTACGGTTTAAAGATCAATATTAATACTAAGATTTTTAACCACAGGTTACAACTCCAAAAATCTGAGGAATCATTTGCGAACTTCAGAAGAAGGTACAGTATGGCAACATATTTCAGTTTGAACCAGAAGGAGTTTTGAATGAGTTATCTGTCACTTTTAATGTATCTGACGTGAGCATGTTGGCTTTGCTCTGTAACTTTAACCTTTTGGGGTCTGAGCTGTTTTCTGGGCCCTGGAGTTGACATGCACTGATATTTGTGCTTATTTATGTTAATTGTCATTAATATCATTAATGAATTAATATCATTTTAATGGTTAAGTTCTGATTACACTGTATTCAGCACAAACTCTGCTACTATAATATGTGAGCAGCATGTGTGAAAATGTTTGTAATTTTTGTGTGTGGTTTGGAGAAAAAAATATTGATAACACTTTCTACGCAGCCTTTGTATTATATAAACATAAATGCAGACTTCATCTGGTGTTTTGAACAACTCCTTTCCTATTCTATTTGTTTTTCTTATATAAAAAGTGTACTGTGCTACACCAGCTGAGAGTTGTTACAGCACTTGCACGCTGTTGCCCCTTGTTGGTCTGATTGATTCTATTGTTCTCCTCAGTTGTAAGTCGCCTTGGATAAAAGCGTCTGCTAAATGATTAAATGTAAATGTAAATTATACTGTTACCAAAATGCTTTAAAGTCACTGAAATAAGATCATAAAACCCACACTGAATATTTGTTCACAAGACATTTGAGAAATTGATCTTGTAACCTAGAATATTTTATTCGAAACGATGTGAAAATCCTCATTCACATTAAACAATATATTGATTTAAATTTTGTAAGAGATGTTTTGTGTCAGAAAGCTGTATGCAAAGAGGAGTGAATCATCATAAATATTGATGTGTTTCACACCTTGAAAGACAAAGACCTGATGGCCCACTCACCTGAATGGGACTAGAAGTATGTGAAGAGATAAAAGAATGGCTTTTGGATTGTTTGTATTTTATTTACAACAAAACAATCCAAATATTCGTAATGAAGCTCAAAGGTACATTATTGATCTGAACAGAGACTTGAACAGCCACCTTTGTGCCATTCCTGAAACAGTTCCTGTTCAACAAACCTGTCATTTCCAATGTGTTTGCTTTTCCTTTTGCCATGAAAACTGCCCTGTGATAGAGGTTATTTTACCATGTTCATGTAGAAGCGTTCTGATGTTGGTACAGCGCTCTTAGAGAAAAACAGTTTGAAGAGACTTTTTGGGTCTGCAGTGGCATCTAGTCTAGTAAAATATTTAATTTTTTTAGTAGTGACTTTCAGAATCAGAAAGAGAATCAGAAAGAGCTTTATTGCCAAGTGTGTTTGCACACACAAGGATTTTTTCTTGGTGCTGAAGCTTCCAGTGCACATATACAATACAAACACAACAAGAACATAGCAATACAAATTCTAAATATGAATTAAAAAAAAAAAATAATTAGGTCACAGTTGCGTTTAGTCAGAATCAACATTTACAGATTATAAACATATTTACAGTATTTGAGTAGTATGAATAAATATAAATATCTCCTGAGTTTAGAAGATATTGCACTAAACAGTGGGAGTATTGCACTTACAGGCATATGCCTTGGGGGGTATTTTAGCTGTTCAAGAGGGAAATGGCCTGTGGGAAGAAACTATTCCTGTGCCCAGATTTTCTAGTGGCCAGTGATCGGAGTCTCCGTCCTGATGGTAACAGTTCAAACAGGAGGTCTCCAGGGTGAGTGGAGTCTGTGATGATTTTCCCTGCTCTCTTCCTCACTCTGGAAGAGTACAGGTCCTGGAGGGTTGGCAGGGGAGCACCAATAATCCTCTCCGCAGTCCGGATTGTGTGTTGTAGTCTCTTGATGTCAGATTTGGTAGCTGACCCAAACCAGACAGTGATGGAAGTGCATAAGACAGACTCAATGACAGCCGAGTAGAACTGAATCAGCAGCTCCTGTGGGAGGTTGAACTTCCTCAGCTGGCGAAGGAAGTACAGTCTCTGCTGGGCCTTTCACAATGGAGTCAATGTGATTGTCCCACTTCAGGTCCTGAGAGATGGTAGTGCCCAGGAACCTGAATGACTCCACTGCTTCCACAGTGCTGTTCATGATGGGCTGTTCCTCCTGAAGTCCACTATCATCTCCACCGCTTTGAGCGTGTTGAGCTCAAGGTTGTTATAACTGCACCAGACAGCAGCAGTTCAACCTCCAGTCTGTAAGCAGAATCGTCACCGTTTTAAATGAGGCCGATGACAGTGGTGTGGTCTGCAGATCTCAGGAGCTTCACAGAGGGGTCTTTAGAAGTGCAGTCATTGGTGTACAGGGAGAAGAGCAGCGGGGAGAGGACACACCCCTGGGGGGCGCCAGTGCTGGTAGTGAGAGTCCTGGATGTGAGTTTCCCCAGTCTCACGAGCTGTTGCCAGTCTGTCAGGAAGCTGGAGATCCACTGACAGATTGAGGATGGCATGGAGAGCTGGGTCAGTTTAGCTGAGAGAAGATCAGGCATGATGGTATTGAAGGCCGAACTGAAGTCCACGAATAAGATCCTTGCATAAGTCCCAGGTCTGTTGAGATGTTGCTGGATATAAAGCAGTCCCATGTTGACTGCATCATCCACAGACCTGTTTGCTCTGATCTCCTTTGTCAGTCTGTTTCTGACCTGGTTATACAAGACTTTACCCCCACTTCTGTAAGCATCCTCTTTGGCATGACGAAGCTGTTTGAGTTTCCCAGTTGTTGGGGTAACAGCTTAGGACCCAGGACCAGTAGTGAACAATGAAGATCAAGAGTCAGGAGTTAGATTAATTAAAGAAAAATTTACTGAAGAATAGTTTGCAGTTTCATCAGCAGAAGCCAGCTTCAAGTCTCACAAGGAGTTCGTAGGCTGTGCTCCCTCTAACAGTCTCCCCGCCTCCCCCTCACGTACATACAATTTCTGAACAGTTATACTGTTTTCAAGGTCCAACCACGTCATTACTGTCATGTGGAATGATTCTGATTGGTTCTAGCAACATGCACGTAAGCAACTTTCCACACGTAAACAGATAGGAGCACATATCACTAAAAATGCGTAGATTAGTTGTCGCCCAGGCCAAGATTTAGTTCGTCATGGCCTCGGAGGTCGCAGAATGGCGTCTCCATGTCTGGCATCATCTGCAGAAAAACCCATCTCCAATAATGATTCTGCAAAGATCATGCACGCACATACACACAAAAGCTCCAAAGAGTAACAGTTTGCTCAAGGTTGAGAACATAACTATCAACAAGCCATGTCTTCAAAACATGCTGATATTACGTTTTAGTACTGAAGTGAAATTATTCTTTTAATAAGAAAGGCAAATAAGAAGAGGTACAGTTTCTCTGGGTCCCTAAGAAGTCACGTAGACCTGACATCCCATGACCCTAAGGTCACTTTAGGAAGACATATAGCAAAACACCTGCAGAGGGGTTCTCCAGGGGTGTTGACACACACACACATCCACACACCAAGGACATTTGCCTGTCAGCTCGTCTTGACACAGTCATCAGAGCTGGCACCTAGAAAATGTGGATTCAAAAGCACAGAGCAAATAATACTAAAATCTCCAAAATATAGAGAGGTTATAGATTAACTGATTTTATCCAATGTAGAAAATAGTTATAACTTGATTATCATTGATTCTTATTTTAATATTGATCATAAAACCATTCTTGAAGGATATGTGTCTGATGAAGAGACAAGTGATGTTTGGCTTGACCCTTGACCCTTCACAGTAAACCATGGTTTATCATTAGTGAATGATAAGAATGTCCTGGTAGGAATGCATGTATCCTCACAGAAACTGATGTGTGATGTTACAGTATCTGTGAGCTCGTCCAGATCAGTGGTAGCAGCTTCAAAAACAGTCCAATCAGTGCAATCGAAGCAGGCTTGTAAGTCCAGCTTCATTAGTCCATCTTTTTATAGTCTTTATTACAGGTTTAGCTGATTTCAGTTTCTGCCTGTAGGTCGGTATAAGATGAACCACACAGTAGTAATGGGTGATATAAACGATATGCGATATAAACGATACAAAATTGGCATACGATAGAGATTTTAAGTCTATTGCACTATCGCGACAATGCAATACAATCTACCCGCAAAATTTAGAGCCACAAGCTGCAGTTGGCAGCAATGCATCATCGTATTGGTCATCTTGAGTGTGTGGTCATCACACACACACACACACACACACACACACACACACACACACACACACACACACACACACACACACACACACACACACACACACACACACACACACACACACACACACACACACACACACACACACACACACTCACACACACACTCACTCACTGTAGTCTCTGAAGGGTTTCCCAACCGGAACCATTTTTTTTCTTTCAAATTTTAAAAATAATTCTCTCTTTGTAAACTTTGTTCAATGCATGCGAGTGCTGCCGTATGTTCGAATATGACCAGTCATTTTCGCCGTCTTCACCCTGGTGTTGTAGCGCCAGAAGACGCGAATGAGAAGCCGCGCGCGCACGCTGTGATAAAATGTGTCTCTGTACACTCATCCGAAAACGTGCACACGTCTCACAGCACGCATATATTGAGTTCTCTTTCAAGCCTTGCTCTTGAACGGACAAACTCACACAAAAAGTATGTCAACATGTCCATCTTGATGAGCATTCTAGCAGACATAGTCTGAATATGCCCTAAGTAAATTTTATACAGTTGAGAAAGACGACGCATATCCGAGCATTAGGTCTTAAAGGGGCAGGAGCCTTTACTGCTGTCTGTTAATGTCAAACGACAAAAGACAAGGACATCACTCACTGCTCTTGATTGAATAGCTTTTGTAAGCTTAATAGGATTAATCTTTAATTTATACAGTCAAACATGCAATGTTATTTTACATTTGATCAATTTCTGTACCTGAAAACTAATGTTAGACGTAGGCTACCTGAAAAACCTGAAATGCATAGTTTATTTTATTAGTATCTTTGCTCAATAGTATTCATTTGTGCTGCTGCTTGTATTTAAATGATTTGTTCTTATTATTTTCTTTATTTTTATTTGACAGTAGTCCTTTTTTCCCTGAACATAGCAAATACTGAACCGCACCGAAACCGTGAACCCAAAACAGTGATAAATACCGAACTGTGAGCAATCTGTACCGTTATAACCCTATAGCGTAACTCATGCGGGGGGTTGCCACAAAATGAAGAACATTTTCAAAGTGTGCTATGACTGAAAAAAGGTTGGGAAACACTAGAGGACACGAACGCATAAACCATCACTTCATGAGAATTTACCATTTCATTTGAGAAAACGGTCATATCATAAAATGAACAGACACTCAAAGGTGTTCACGGCAACCCGTAAAAATAAACGTTTGGTTTAACGTGAGAAATTTTTCAGAATATATTAGGCTACTGTTGTAGCCTACAGTAGATTTAACTTTGTCTCTATGTAATAATAATTCGTCTCAACTAATAATAATAAAAATTATGCCTAGATGGTTGCTTATTTTTCACTTGATCTTTTTTATAAACAATGTTTACTTTTAAACAGCATACAGCCTTTAAATGTTAATGTATTATTTACTTATAATGATTATCATCATAAATAATAAACTTATTGAATTGCATTTAATTTTTTTAAATACTTAAATAAATGAAAAAATTGGTACCGAAATTGGTACAGATCTGGCACGCATCTCCCTGTATCATTGCGTGATACTTTTGTATAATTTTTGTAAAGTTTTAGCCAGGTCGCTATTCACTGCCATTATATGGATAAGCGCACAGGACGTTTTTAAAACTTTCTGCTTTTTTTTTTTTTGTTAAAGTCTCTGCAGCTAGTGTACTTGGATTTTATTTATCTGCAACAATATGTTATAATTACAGTTTTGCACAATAAATGTTCTCAAAACTACATACAAAGTTTCTTTCCTAAAAATAAAAAAAATACATTTAGCAGCTTTCCTTAGGGTCTAACCCGTTCTGAAATGGTTCTATTATAATTTTTATATCGCAATATATATCGTTATCGCAAGAGGCTGCAATGTATATCGCAATATGGATTTTAGGCCCTATTGCCCATCCCTACCACACAGTGATCAGAGAGCCCCAAAGCTTCCCGTGGGACAGAGTGATATGCATTCCTTATTGTGGTGTAACAGTGGTCCTGTATATTACTGTCTCTGGTGGGACATGTAATGTGCTGTCTGTTCTGATACCTTTGTTCAGCCTCAGCTATTTGTTCAGCCAGCTGTTGTAGCGCCGCGCTCACACACGCGTCTGGAGGGATGTACACATTCACGAGAATGAACGAGGAAAACTCCCGTGGCGAGTAGAAAGGTTTACAGTTTATGAAGTGCGCCTCTAGATTAGGAGAGCACATCTTCTTCAGCGTTGTTACATCTGAACACCAACTTTCGTTAATGTAGAAACACAATCCACCACCTCTCGTTTTCCCTGTTAGTTCCGCGATGCGATCCGCTCGAAATAGCTAGAATCCCAGCAGATATAGCGCATTGTCCGGGGTGGCTTCACTCAGCCAGGTTTCAGTGAAGCAAAGAGCAGCAGTGTTTGAAAAATCTTTGTTAATGCGGGTGAGGAGAAGAAGTTTGTCCGTTTTGTTAGGAAGGGATCGGAGATTCGCAAGATGAATATTAGGGAGTGCAGTGCGAAAGCCGCGCACGCAGCGTTCAACCAGTGCGCCGCCACGCTTCCCCCCACGCGTTTCACTGCATGAAAAGTGAGATTTTCGACCCCGTAAACGCCTGTATACTCCCGGAAATCTCCCTAATTTTCGGCAGTTTTCGACAATTTAGAGGCAGCGAACGTCGCGTTCGTCTGTGCCACAAATTGTCGTAAACGAACCATGACGTAGGTGGAGAGCCCCCCGCTGAGAGACCGCGCGGAGGTGCGACGCCTCTAATTAGCATATGAATAGCAGCGAAACCAGAGAGTCAACGGCCAGACTTGAATTTACTCACTCACTATTGGCTGAAGCCACTACATTTAAAAAAGAAAAATCCCTCGTGATTGGTTGGCAGATCACTGCAAACCAATCATTATTGGTCCCCCTGGCTCATTATAAATGTAAACCCCAATAATATTAATAAATATATAATTTATGTTGTAATAATTTGTTTTATATTAATGTTATTGTGCTATGAAGTATTCATACCATCAAGGAATATATGGGAAAATTATACGGACCGTGCCGTTTATTCAAAGAAAGAGCATTTATAAGCATACAGCTGTTCATTCAAACAAAGGGCTTCATTTATAAAACACAGCTGTTTATTCAAAGAAAGAGCTTTATTGTTAAACACACAACTATGTACAGTGCAGCAGTAATGTAAAGTTCGGCGTGCTCCAGGCTGCGAGAGCGCGGCGGCCGCACAATCCATCCAGACACCCCGTCAACAATGCGTCTTCCTCGTCAAACATGAGTTCAATGGTCGCGGACTTCCACATGTCCACCTCATCCAGCACACTCTCGCTTCCAGCAACTGTAATACAATCCATAAAGACAATAAGCAACCTGAAAAATACTCACATTGACAAAAAACGGTTCTAATATAATAAATCTTACCCTTTTTCTTCTTGATCGACTCCGAGCTAAACTCTTCGCAGTTTCCGCCAACGATACAAGTTCGGGCTGTTTGTATCTGAAGCTGCGGCGTGTCGATTCATAATACGTCTTACAGGCAGCTGCAAAACAATTACATGAGACTGGTATTAATAAAAACAGTCACGGTAGAATTAAACTAGGAATGAGAAACACATTAGAAGTTACTTACACACAATGTCGTCGTGATCAGCGGTTAAATCTGGACTCTTTGAAATCTCTCCAAGCAGATAAGAGCTCACGGCTTCGTTATGAGGCGAGGATAGTCTGTGTAAACAAAATGTGCAGTTTTAAGCTTGGATCTATTAACGCACCCATTTCCTTATACAGCTGAATAAAAGCATATTCTTTAAATCGTAACGTTACATTACCCATGCTCTGGTTCATAGCGCCTGCAGTTGTGAAGACGAAGACAGCCTCCTGAAAATGAGTCGAAAAAGTTGGTCGCGTCCAGGAGTTGAAGACGGCGTCCTGTCATTGTTGATCACGAAAAAGGAAAGCAGCAAAAAAAAGGTTTAAAGCTCGTCTTCTACGCATCATGGCCATGACCTCGACCTCACACGTCATTGGACTAGGGCTCTACTATGGAACGCGCCCGGGGCCAAATCTCTTTATACGAAACGCGTGACTTATGACTGTTTCAACACGCACTGTTTGTCCGCGTCAACGCAGCAATTTTTGACGTGTTTCTTTTGTATGTGTAGACACGCACATTCTGGTCGTGTAACAGGCATACACACACAGTCGACGCACAGTTTTAACATGTTAAGAAGACACATTTGAACGTGTTTCTTAACGCACACATTCTGTACATGTCGAAGTGTAATATATATAGATTTTTTAAAGCAGACTTACCTTTAGATGTAGCCTAGGCTACATACATATTAATATAAGATATTAATTCATTGCTTAACTGACTACTGTGCTAGAGTAAAGTAGCCTAATGTTACAATGTATATTAAGTAAATGCTTAATATTATACAATTATTATAATTTAGCTATATGGGTTATTGTTTGTTTTTTAAAGTTAGGCTATATATAATTTCTAAAAGTATATATAGGCTAATTTACACAGCACATATTTATAACTGAAAACACACACACACACACACACACACACACACACACACACACACACACACACACACACACACACACACAACTTTATTCACTTTCACATAATAATGTTTTTGTAATTTGGTGTTTAGTTTGTTTATACTGTTCTGTCTCTGTTTTGAACATCTGATGAGTGCTATAATAAAATGACTTCATTATATTTAAAATATGTTTTGATATACATTTTATTTATATTATTAATATTTTATTTACCCATAAACGTGTCTTTAGGAAGCCAAAAGTTATAGAGACAAGAATAACTTTTGCCTTTTAAATGCCACATTAATTTACTGAGGACCCATACAGCCAATGATCATGTGTGAAAACACTTATACATAAATTGATCACTTAGAAATCAAAACTAAGGTTTGAGAAAGAAAGAATATGCATACAACAAAATATATTGTTTCATAGCAGCTTCAGTAACAAGTTCAAAACAAATTCTGCTGTAAAGCGGCTCTAACAAGCCAATATAGTGTCAATATTCAGCTCAAGTGACTTCAGTGTTGATTCAGTTCAGCTGATTTCAGTTCAACTGATTTCAGTTCAGCTGTAAATTCCTCAGTTGTGCATATTTGTGTGTAGTTAGATATATGCAAAAACAACATTTTTGGAAGAGTTAAAATAGTTTTGCACAAAGTGTTGCTTTTGCAAGCGATGTCTGATGTTTTGCCTGTTGTGTGTTTTGTGTGTAGAGTTACAAGAAATGGAGCCATATTTTCAGAAATTGTGTGTAAGCAATTAGATAAAACTGTAAATGAATCCAGTTTATTTTAGTTCAGGACTCATAGTCCAGGTGTTAGTAATCTGTGCTTAATCTTTGTTCCAGGCAACAATTTTTTAACTCGCGATTTACTAGATTAGGCCTACTCTTGGCATAATTTAAACCCTGTCCAGGAAACCACCTCTTGAAAATCTGCATTGATAATTCATAAAATGTGGTGTGAGCTCAATTTAAATGACAATTACAGAAAAACACAATCTGACTTAACTATTAACACACAAACTTGTACTTTTCACATTTATGATTAATAGCCATTTAAAAAATCATTCACAGTGCAGGGTGGAAAAATTAATTTTGGTATGTAAACTGTATGCTTTACTTGATTTATTTGTGTGCTTTGGTTCATTGTCTTGTTGCATCACATAACCTCTCTAAAGGTTGAAGACATGAACTGCTGTCCTGTATATATATATTTTTTTTACATAACATTGGTTATTGCTAATGACATACAGAGTAATTAATCTACACTGTGAGCCCGGACAAGTTGAATCTACTTAAAAAATTGGAGCAAACTGGTTGCCCTAAAAATTTAGTAATGTGAACTAAAACGAGTACATTTAACTTAAATTTAAGTTAACATTTTAACTTAAACTTTAAACTTGTTTTAGTTAAAAAAATTCAGAACCTAGATAAAACTCCCCCTGCTGCTACTCTGATTTGCATTTGTGTAGCTCACAGCATGTTCATTTACATGATAAAGCCTCCCCTAGAATTAAGGGGAGGGGGGGTCATGGGGGGACAACTGCCAAGCAAGGCCCACGTCAATTTCCGTCAATTTACGGCAGTTTTCGGAGTTGCCTGCAAATTGCTGTGCACAGTCGTAAACCTGAAGTTCCACGGCAATCTACAGTGCCACATACTGACCAAAATCCCACTTTTCATGCAGTGTTTTAAAGACACAGCTGCGGCTCCAACGAGAAAATCAAACAAAACGTCTGAATAGTCAAAAACTGTAGAAATGTTGTCTGGTGTGTTTTTCCTAATGTCCAGGAGTTCGTCTTCAGTGAAACTGATCGGAAAAGAATGACTAAACGCAGAACAAACAAACTACTTAAAAAACTAAAAATAACATAATAGCTGAAGAGCTCCATACCGAGGCAGCCATCCGCGCCGCCATCTTGTATACAAATGCAATTGTTTTGTATACAATGTGATAAAGAACACCAGGTGTGTTGTGTTGGCCCCAAAATGTGGTGCTTTTGGATCAATATGACTAATATTCATTAAGATTATTGTTTTTAGAACTAAATAAAAATATAAGAATAAGGATTATTACTATAGTAATAACTCTTTTTCATTATAAAAAAAATATTGACAGGTTTGTTGAACAGCAACTGTTTCAGGAATGGCACAAAGGTGGCTGTTCAAGTCTCTGTTCAGATCAATAATGTGCCTTTGAGCTTCATTACGAATATTTGGATTGTTTTGTTGTAAATAAAATACAAACAATCAAAAATGCAACCGCCTCAATTTTTTTTTCGTATTAGTGTGAATGTTATGTGAATGTATCTTACATATTAATAAAATACTTTTAATTTTCTAAGGATGGGAAATCAAGCAACTGCTGAAATTGGAAGCCATGGAGAAGCATTTAAAGATATAAATAATCCCTGCAGAGAGGATGAGCTAAAAAAGTCTTATGACAAATTGAAACGTAATGTGTGGGCAAAGTATGTACAAGAAATGAATAAAATACAGGACAAAAAAGAAAAAACTGATCAAAAGGAAAAGGCAGGAAGAATAATAAAGGTAATGTATCATCATGAAAAAAGTGATTGAATAAAATTATAGTTATAAAATTATATATATATATATATATATATATATATATATATATATATATATATATATATATATATATATATATATATATATATATATATATATATACACTCACCTAAAGGATAATTAGGAACACCTGTTAAATTTCTCATTAATGCAATGATCTAATCAACCAATCACATGGCAGTTGCTTCAATGCATTTAGGGGTGTGGTCCTGGTCAAGACATTCTCCTGAACTCCAAACTGAATGTCAGAATGGGAAAGAAAGGGGATTTAAGCAATTTTGAGCGTGGCATGGTTGTTGGTGCCAGACGGGCCGGTCTGAGTATTTCACAATCTGCTCAGTTACTGGGATTTTCACGCACAACCATTTCTAGGGTTTACAAAGAATGGTGTGAAAAGGGAAACACATCCAGTATGGGGCCGTCCTGTGGGCCAAAATGCCTTGTTGATGCTAGAGGTCAGAGGAGAATGGGCCGACTGATTCAAGCTGATAGAAGAGCAACTTTGACTGAAATAACCACTCGTTACAACCGAGGTATGCAGCAAAGCATTTGTGAAGCCTCAACACGCACAACCTTGAGGCGGATGGGCTACAACAGCAGAAGACCCCACCGGGTACCACTCATCTCCACTACAAATAGGAAAAAGAGGCTACAATTTGCACCAGCTCACCAAAATTGGACAGTTGAAGACTGGAAAATGTTGCCTGGTCTGATGAGTCTGGATTTCTGTTGAGACATTCAGATGGTAGAGTCAGAATTTGGCGTAAACAGAATGAGAACATGGATCCATCATGCCTTGTTACCACTGTGCAGGCTGGTGGTGGTGGTGTAATGGTGTGGGGGATGTTTTCTTGGCACACTTTAGGCCCCTTAGTGCCAATTGGGCATGGTTTAAATGCCACGGCCTACCTGAGCATTGTTTCTGACCATGTCCATCCCTTTATGAGCACCATGTGCCCATCCTCTGATGGCTACTTCCAGCAGGATAATGCCCCATGTCACAAAGCTCCAATCATTTCAAATTGGTTTCTTGAACATGACAATGAGTTCACTGGACTAAAATGGCCGTCCCACAGTCCCCAGATCTCAACCCAATAGAGCATCTTTGGGATGTGGTGGAACGGGAGCTTCGTGCCCTGGATGTGCATCCCACAAATCTCCATTAACTGCAAGATGCTATCCTATCAATATGGGCCAACATTTCTAAAGAATGCTTTCAGCTCCTTGTTGAATCAATGCCACGTAGAATTAAGGCAGTTCTGAAGGCCAAAGGGGGTCAAACACAGTATTAGTGTGCTGTTCCTAATAATCCTTTAGGTGAGTGTATGTATATATATATATATATATATATATATATATATATATATATATATATATATATATTAGTGGTGGGCCGTTATCGGCGTTAACGTGCGTTAATCTATTCTCAAAGTTGGGTTGGGAGCTGGGTCTATACTACGCAAGCTATGATGACTTTCACCTTGATATTTTAGCGCGGATGTACACCTAGCCGAATTGCACTGTAGGGGCGAGAGAACGAGTCTTCGAACCTGTGTGTATGCCTACTAGTGTTGTCAGAAATATCCATATTTCGTTATGTATCGAAACTGAAATATTAATTTTGGAATTAATCTAGATTAAAAAAAATTATATATGCCCACCACTAATATATATATAAAATTCTAATTCTAATATTATATGTATGTATGTATGTATGTTTGTGTATATATATATATATATATATATATATATATATATATATATATATATATATATATATATATATATATATATATATATAATGATACAATAACTTATTTAAAATGTGTTCTTTACATAGAAAGTCTTTGACAAAGCAGCTGAAAACATGAAGGAAACAAGACAAAGTTTTGAATCTTTGTTCAAGACTAATCCTACAGATGAACCTGACATGAGGAAGAAGGTGAAGGTTTACAGAAACAACACATGTTCCCATTCAGTCAGTCACTACAAGTTACGTCGGTGACTGACGAACTGGGATCGCGTCTGAGAGCCCTATCACATTCGAGTGTTAACAGAACCAGCCAATGGACATTGGCAAGTGAGATTTGCATCGCGAACCACGTCCTGTGCTGCGGGTATATAAGAAACGGTCTTCCCCTGGGAACTTCAGCACAAACAGCATTTCCTCTGAAAGATGCCCCTGCTGACAGCCACGATCACTTTCTGGGCCGTGAGCTCCCTGAGGTAGCATTTGTGGATGAGTCATGCACCCACTGTGGGAAGATGACCATCTCGATGCTGAGCAGAAGAATACTTTGTTTGATACGCAGGGTGATCTGAGGATCACAGTAAGAGATTTCTCATCGGACCAATCCCCTTGGCCCATCCTTGTCACGGGGGACTCAGTATCTCATTTGGGGCTCCGCCGGAGGACCAGATGTCTATCGCTGGAACCCTCGACCATGTCCTGAACCCTCAAGGTTTGATAATTGGTATCTCGGGGCGGGGGTCCGCTGAGCAGCAGCACCACACTTCAGTGTCTTTCTTCCCAGCACCGCATGAGAGGTTAATAAAGTCTTGGAAGGCACCTTTTTCTGCCCGAAGATGCTCTGGAGCCTCCTCCACTCTCACCACCCTTGATGACAGGGCAGCCAAAGGGTACTTGGACATCCCACAGGTGGTGCATACAATTTTGGTGTAGCTTTGCAAAGTGCTGCCAAAGCTGTGTTCCTGAGATGGGCAACCCAGAGATATGGACATCTGCTCTTCTTCGAGAGACGAGGAAGGCTTCCGTCAATGGTGGAGGGCTGGGCAAAGAATCCTTGTTTGTTTTATATTCTATAAAATATAAATGTACTCATTTTATGGGTCCCGAGAGGGCGTGGTTGACAGTGAGCGGCGCTATGTATCCTCAACTGTCTTGATGACTGTCTCATCCTGGCCCACTCCCGAGAACAGTTGTGCAAACACAGGGACCTGTTGCTCAGACACCTCAGCCATCTGGAGCTTCAGGATCACTTTTCTCTGTATGGAGTTGGACTTGGTCAGCCTGATGGCTCATCTCACGAACAAGCGTGCTCAGTCAGTGCTGAACTGCTTAAATTCATTCAAAGGCAGGACAGTGGCCACAATGAGAACAATTCAGAGGCTCCTTTGACATATGGCATCCGCAGCTGCAGTCATGCCACTCGGACTGCTTCATATGAGGCCGCTTCAACACTAGCTACACAACTGAGTCCCGAGATGGGCAGGGCACCGTGGCACGCTCCAAGTGACCTTCACACAGCTTTCAGCCTGTGATCAGACCTTGCTTTTCTATGGGCTGGAGCTCCCCTAGAACAAGTGTCCAAGCATGTTGTTGTCTTAACAAATGTCTCCACCACCTGTTGGGGTGTCGAGGCATGACTGAGGCTCTCCAGGACAGGAGTTTGCCACTTCCTGTTATATACCACAGCACAGGGCGTGGTTTGCGATGCAAATCTCAATCGCCAGTGTCCATTGGCTGGTTCTATTAACACTCAAAGGTGACAGGGCTCTCAGACGCATCCTAATCCTCCAGTCACTAACATAACGTCTTCATTCTCTGCTTCAGGAAACCGGGGTTACAATAGGCACAACCTAGATGTTTTCAAATGCATAACAATTAGGGCTGTCAAAATACAGTTAAAATAATAATACACTTAAATACAGTATATTTAATGCACCACAAGAAAATGCTCTCTTTATCTATAAATCTCTAGTATGATTTACCCCAGTTTACCCCACTGTAGTATGATTTACCCCAGTTTACCCCATTCTAGTATGATTTACCCCAGTTTACCCCACTGTAGTATGATTTACCCCAGTTTACCCCGCTCTAGTATGATTTGCCCCAGTTTACCCCGCTCTAGTATGATTTACCCCAGTTTACCCCACTCTAGTATGATTTACCCCAGTTTACCCCACTGTAGTATGATTTACCCCAGTTTACCCCACTGTAGTATGATTTACCCCAGTTTACCCCACTGTAGTATGATTTACCGCAGTTTACCCCACTGTAGTATGATTTACCCCAGTTTACCCCATTCTAGAATGACTTACCCCAGTTTACCTCACTGTAGTATGATTTACCCCAGTTTACCCCACTGTAGTATGATTTACCCCAGTTTACCCCACTGTAGTATGATTTACCCCAGTTTACCCCGCTCTAGTATGATTTACCCCAGTTTACCCCATTCTAGTATGATTTACCCCAGTTTACCCCACTGTAGTATGATTTACCCCAGTTTACCCCACTGTAGTATGATTTACCCCAGTTTACCCCATTCTAGTATGACTTACCCCAGTTTACCTCACTGTAGTATGATTTACCCCAGTTTACCCCACTGTAGTATGATTTACCCCAGTTTACCCCATTCTAGTATGATTTACCCCAGTTTACCCCACTGTAGTATGATTTACCCCAGTTTACCCCACTGTAGTATGATTTACCCCAGTTTACCCCACTGTAGTATGATTTACCCCAGTTTACCCCACTGTAGTATGATTTACCCCAGTTTACCCCATTGTAGTATGATTTACCCCAGTTTACCCCATTCTAGTATGATTTACCCCAGTTTACCCCACTGTAGTATGATTTACCCCAGTTTACCCCACTGTAGTATGATTTACCCCAGTTTTCCCCATTGTAGTATGATTTACCCCAGTTTACCCCACTGTAGTATGATTTACCCCAGTTTACCCCACTGTAGTATGATTTACCCCAGTTTACCCCACTGTAGTATGATTTACCCCAGTTTACCCCATTCTAGTATGATTTACCCCAGTTTACCCCACTGTAGTATGATTTACCCCAATTTACCCCACTGTAGTATGATTTACCCCAGTTTACCCCATTGTAGTATGATTTACCCCAGTTTACCCCACTGTAGTATGATTTACCCCAGTTTACCCCACTGTAGTATGATTTACCCCAGTTTACCCCACTGTAGTATGATTTACCCCAGTTTACCCCACTGTAGTATGATTTACCCCAGTTTACCCCATTGTAGTATGATTTACCCCAGTTTACCCCATTGTAGTATGATTTACCCCAGTTTACCCCACTGTAGTATGATTTACCCCAGTTTACCCCATTGTAGTATGATTTACCCCAGTTTACCCCACTGTAGTATGATTTACCCCAGTTTACCCCATTATAGTATGATTTACCCCAGTTTACCCCATTGTAGTATGATTTACCCCAGTTTACCCCACTGTAGTATGATTTACCCCATTATAGTATGATTTACCCCAGTTTACCCCACTGTAGTATGATTTACCCCAGTTTACCCCACTGTAGTATGATTTACCCCAGTTTACCCCACTATAGTATGATTTACCCCAGTTTACCCCATTATAGTATGATTTACCCCAGTTTACCCCACTGTAGTATGATTTACCCCAGTTTACCCCACTGTTGTATGATTTACCCAGTTTACCCCACTGTAGTATGATTTACCCCAGTTTACCCCACTGTAGTATGATGTACCCCAGTTTACCCCACTGTAGTATGATTTACCCCAGTTTACCCCACTGTAGTATGATTTACCCCAGTTTACCCCATTATAGTATGATTTACCCCAGTTTACCCCATTCTAGTATGATTTACCCCAGTTTACCCCACTGTAGTATGATTTACCCCAGTTTACCCCACTGTAGTATGATTTACCCCAGTTTACCCCACTATAGTATGATTTACCCCAGTTTACCCCATTATAGTATGATTTACCCCAGTTTACCCCAATATAGTATGATTTACCCCAGTTTACCCCATTATAGTATGATTTACCCCAGTTTACCCCGTGCTAGTATGATTTACCCCAGTTTACCCCATGCTAGTATGATTTACCCCGTTCTAGTATGATTTACCCCAGTTTACCCCGCTCTAGTATGATTTACCCCAGTTTACCCCATTCTAGTATGATTTACCCCAGTTTACCCCGTGCTAGTATGATTTACCCCAGTTTACCCCGCTCTAGTATGATTTACCACAGTTTACCCCGCTCTAGTATGATTTACCCCAGTTTACCCCGCTCTAGTATGATTTGCCCCAGTTTACCCCGCTCTAGTATGATTTGCCCCAGTTTACCCCGCACTAGTATGATTTACCCCAGTTTACCCCACTCTAGTATGATTTACCCCAGTTTACCCTACTGTAGTATGATTTACCCCAGTTTACCCCACTGTAGTATGATTTACCCCAGTTTACCCCACTGTAGTATGATTTACCCCAGTTTACCCCATTCTAGTATGACTTACCCCAGTTTACCTCACTGTAGTATGATTTACCCCAGTTTACCCCACTGTAGTATGATTTACCCCAGTTTACCCCACTCTAGTATGATTTACCCCAGTTTACCCCAATGTAGTATGATTTACCCCAGTTTACCCCATTGTAGTATGATTTACCCCAGTTTAACCCACTGTAGTATGATTTACCCCAGTTTACCCCATTATAGTATGATTTACCCCAGTTTACCCCATTGTAGTATGATTTACCCCAGTTTACCCCACTGTAGTATGATTTACCCCATTATAGTATGATTTACCCCAGTTTACCCCACTGTAGTATGATTTACCCCAGTTTACCCCACTGTAGTATGATTTACCCCAGTTTACCCCACTATAGTATGATTTACCCCAGTTTACCCCATTATAGTATGATTTACCCCAGTTTACCCCACTGTAGTATGATTTACCCCAGTTTACCCCACTGTAGTATGATTTACCCAGTTTACCCCACTGTAGTATGATTTACCCCAGTTTACCCCACTGTAGTATGATGTACCCCAGTTTACCCCACTGTAGTATGATTTACCCCAGTTTACCCCACTGTAGTATGATTTACCCCAGTTTACCCCACTATAGTATGATTTACCCCAGTTTACCCCATTATAGTATGATTTACCCCAGTTTACCCCACTATAGTATGATTTACCCCAGTTTACCCCATTATAGTATGATTTACCCCAGTTTACCCCATAATAGTATGATTTACCCCAGTTTACCCCGTGCTAGTATGATTTACCCCAGTTTACCCCATGCTAGTATGATTTACCCCGTTCTAGTATGATTTACCCCAGTTTACCCCGCTCTAGTATGATTTACCCCAGTTTACCCCATTCTAGTATGATTTACCCCAGTTTACCCCGTGCTAGTATGATTTACCCCAGTTTACCCCGCTCTAGTATGATTTACCACAGTTTACCCCGCTCTAGTATGATTTACCCCAGTTTACCCCGCTCTAGTATGATTTGCCCCAGTTTACCCCGCTCTAGTATGATTTGCCCCAGTTTACCCCGCTCTAGTATGATTTACCCCAGTTTACCCCACTCTAGTATGATTTACCCCAGTTTACCCTACTGTAGTATGATTTACCCCAGTTTACCCCACTGTAGTATGATTTACCCCAGTTTACCCCACTGTAGTATGATTTACCCCAGTTTACCCCATTCTAGTATGATTTACCCCAGTTTACCCCACTGTAGTATGATTTACCCCAGTTTACCCCACTGTAGTATGATTTACCCCAGTTTACCCCATTCTAGTATGACTTACCCCAGTTTACCTCACTTAAGTATGATTTACCCCAGTTTACCCCACTCTAGTATGATTTACCCCAGTTTACCCCACTGTAGTATGATTTACCTCAGTTTACCCCACTGTAGTATGATTTACCCCAGTTTACCCCATTGTAGTATGATTTACCCCAGTTTACCCCACTGTAGTATGATTTACCCCAGTTTACCCCATTGTAGTATGATTTACCCCAGTTTACCCCACTGTAGTATGATTTACCTCAGTTTACCCCACTGTAGTATGATTTACCCCAGTTTACCCCATTGTAGTATGATTTACCCCAGTTTACCCCACTGTAGTATGATTTACCCCAGTTTACCCCGTTGTAGTATGATTTACCCCAGTTTACCCCACTCTAGTATGATTTACCCCAGTTTACCCCACTCTAGTATGATTTACCCCAGTTTACTCCACTCTAGTATGATTTACCCCAGTTTACCCCACTGTAGTATGATTTACCCCAGTTTACCCCACTGTAGTATGATTTACCCCAGTTTACCCCACTGTAGTTTGATTTACCCCAGTTTACCCCATTGTAGTATGATTTACCCCAGTTTACCCCACTCTAGTATGATTTACCCCAGTTTACCCCATTCTAGTATGATTTACCCCAGTTTACCCCACTGTAGTATGATTTACCCCAGTTTACCCCACTGTAGTATGATTTACCCCAGTTTACCCCACTCTAGTTTGATTTACCCCAGTTTACCCCACTGTAGTATGATTTACCCCAGTTTACCCCATTCTAGTATGATTTACCCCAGTTTACCCCACTCTAGTTTGATTTACCCCAGTTTACCCCATTGTAGTATGATTTACCCCAGTTTACCCCACTGTAGTATGATTTACCCCAGTTTACCCCATTGTAGTATGATTTACCCCAGTTTACCCCACTGTAGTATGATTTACCCCAGTTTACCCCACTGTAGTATGATTTACCCCAGTTTACCCCGTTGTAGTATGATTTACCCCAGTTTACCCCACTCTAGTATGATTTACCCCAGTTTACCCCACTCTAGTATGATTTACCCCAGTTTACTCCACTCTAGTATGATTTACCCCAGTTTACCCCACTGTAGTATGATTTACCCCAGTTTACCCCACTGTAGTATGATTTACCCCAGTTTACCCCACTGTAGTTTGATTTACCCCAGTTTACCCCATTGTAGTATGATTTACCCCAGTTTACCCCACTCTAGTATGATTTACCCCAGTTTACCCCATTCTAGTATGATTTACCCCAGTTTACCCCACTGTAGTATGATTTACCCCAGTTTACCCCACTGTAGTATGATTTACCCCAGTTTACCCCACTCTAGTTTGATTTACCCCAGTTTACCCCACTGTAGTATGATTTACCCCAGTTTACCCCATTCTAGTATGATTTACCCCAGTTTACCCCACTCTAGTTTGATTTACCCCAGTTTACCCCATTGTAGTATGATTTACCCCAGTTTACCCCACTGTAGTATGATTTACCCCAGTTTACCCCATTGTAGTATGATTTACCCCAGTTTACCCCACTGTAGTATGATTTACCCCAGTTTACCCCACTGTAGTATGATTTACCCCAGTTTACCCCACTGTAGTATGATTTACCTCAGTTTACCCCACTGTAGTATGATTTACCCCAGTTTACCCCACTGTAGTATGATTTACCCCAGTTTACCCCGCTCTAGTATGATTTACCCCAGTTTACCCCACTGTAGTATGATTTACCTCAGTTTACCCCACTGTAGTATGATTTACCCCAGTTTACCCCATTGTAGTATGATTTACCCCAGTTTACCCCACTGTAGTATGATTTACCCCAGTTTACCCCATTGTAGTATGATTTACCCCAGTTTACCCCACTCTAGTATGATTTACCCCAGTTTACCCCATTCTAGTATGATTTACCCCAGTTTACCCCACTGTAGTATGATTTACCCCAGTTTACCCCACTGTAGTATGATTTACCCCAGTTTACCCCGTTGTAGTATGATTTACCCCAGTTTACCCCACTCTAGTATGATTTACCCCAGTTTACTCCACTCTAGTATGATTTACCCCAGTTTACTCCACTCTAGTATGATTTACCCCAGTTTACCCCACTGTAGTATGATTTACCCCAGTTTACCCCACTGTAGTATGATTTACCCCAGTTTACCCCACTGTAGTTTGATTTACCCCAGTTTACCCCATTGTAGTATGATTTACCCCAGTTTACCCCACTCTAGTATGATTTACCCCAGTTTACCCCATTCTAGTATGATTTACCCCAGTTTACCCCACTGTAGTATGATTTACCCCACTGTAGTATGATTTACCCCAGTTTACCCCATTGTAGTATGATTTACCCCAGTTTACCCCACTCTAGTATGATTTACCCCAGTTTACCCCATTGTAGTATGATGTACCCCAGTTTACCCCACTGTAGTATGATTTACCCCAGTTTACCCCACTGTAGTATGATTTACCCCAGTTTACCCCATTGTAGTATGATTTACCCCAGTTTACCCCACTGTAGTATGATTTACCCCAGTTTACCCCACTCTAGTATGATTTACCCCAGTTTACCCCACTCTAGTATGACTTACCCCAGTTTACCTCACTCTAGTATGATTTACCCCAGTTTACCCCACTGTAGTATGATTTACCCCAGTTTACCCCACTCTAGTATGATTTACCCCAGTTTACCCCATTCTAGTATGATTTACCCCAGTTTACCCCACTCTAGTATGATTTACCCCAGTTTACCCCATTCTAGTATGATTTACCCCAGTTTACCCCACTGTAGTATGATTTACCCCAGTTTACCCCACTCTAGTTTGATTTACCCCAGTTTACCCCACTGTAGTATGATTTACCCCAGTTTACCCCACTCTAGTATGATTTACCCCAGTTTACCCCACTGTAGTATGATTTACCCCAGTTTACCCCACTGTAGTATGATTTACCCCAGTTTACCCCATTGTAGTATGATTTACCCCAGTTTACCCCACTGTAGTATGATTTACCCCAGTTTACCCCACTGTAGTATGATTTACCCCAGTTTACCCCACTGTAGTATGATTTACCCCAGTTTACCCCATTGTAGTATGATTTACCCCAGTTTACCCCTGTTGTGGAAAAATTTTATATTTATGTTTGAGTTCACACAGAAGTCAAAATCTGCTTTAGCCATACAAATCACCTCTTAGCTCAAAAGACACACAGTGTCTGTGGAAAACCCAGGGGGGTAGCAGTGGGATATGTAAATTGAGAGCTTTCCCGCACCAAAGGTGTTGGATAATTTAATTTAGTTCTAAGGCAGAGGAAGGACCATTGTGTTTTGTTGCTTTTAATTCAAATGAGTTCCAAGACAGAAAGGGGACCATTTGTGTATTGTTTCTCACCTCTTACTCTGAGTAAAAAACCTTCAGTGGTTTTCCACAGATGTATGGAAAATTACTGAGGGGGGTTGTTTAAACATTGGTGGGTATAAAAGTTTGTGCTTTCTTTTGTTTTAGCAGTTCACACTCAAGGTAGCCTCGAGCGGCTGCGTTTGACCGTGGCTCTTCCTTGCAAGGAAAATAAATCTTTATAAAGACAATTGGATCATGGTTTGTCTCTTATTAGTGATGTCGATGAATTAATTTTTGCCATAACAGTTGGTGTCAGAATAGTGGGATTCCTTGGATGTGCCTTCTGGACCCTGAGAGCAGGTCGGTGACTGATCATCCTGGACATTAGAGTCACAGCCTTACCCCGAACGATTGAGGGAAAAGGGCTGACCTCTCTGGGGTGTCTGGAGGGTCCAGCCACTGGAATCAGAGAAATCGAATCCGATGGCAACGGGGCGCTTCTGGTAGGAGACAAACTCTTGAAAAAAATTCAGGGGGGAATTTTATTTTATTTTATAGAATTTGGTTAAATTGAATTGATAGGGATAAACCATAGGGGGAGTCTGACTCTGTGACGAATGCAACGTGGTTGATATGTTTATTGGATAGAAACTGAAATCACGTGGGCGATTAAATAAGACCTAGATTGGTCTGGGAACCATATTACCTAGATTGGGTTGGTTCCGCCCGCGGTCAGGTAACCAGGGCACAAAATCGGGCACTATTGAGAGTGTCCGCCCGGCTGATCTTGGGTGAGAAGATCAGATCTGTCCTGGAGACGTCCAACAGATTAATAGCGCGCGCGCGAAAAGCCACAGAATCAGACTGCCAATATGGGGAAATCCAAAGCAAGCTAGCTGAATATGAGACACCGGTATTTTATCAAATGAGAAAATGATATGGCCAGAAATGCATGCAACGTATACGAAATTCATTAAATGTCATGATTTGAGTGTCACCGCTGAGTGACCGGACTGGGACTGTGAAAGAGTCCGTTGAAGGAAAAGGATAAATCGATGGGCTGTTGTGAGAACACGCGTGTGAGAAATGTGAGCAGACACCGAAATGCTGGGTGTGAGAGGCATTGACTGTGGAGAAATGAAACAGAGAAATTAAAATGCCACAGCTGTTTAAAGATCGCTGGTGAGTATGAACTTTTACTAAATTTTAGCTAACAATTTGAGTGATATGATCAGTAATTTGATTAGTCGGTATAAAGATTGTAAGATGAACAAGAGCAAACGCTGTAAGCAGCTCCGCTCTGAAACCCTGACTTCAAAGACATTTGCTGGACTGATGAAGGGAATGGGCAGAAATGTTTTTATTGTAATTGGAAGTTGACTAGCTACAAACAAAGAGAGAACAAGAAAATTCAAATTTGTAGATGTTTGTGCGTATTCATTAATTTATAAAATGGGTGAGGTGCCATACCCGAAGGGAGATATACATTACAATTTGAGTAACTAAAAATAATGTTGGTGAAAAAAGCAGATAAACTTTGATAAAGCACTATAAATTGCAAGCCATTGTCTGTTTTATTGGACCCCGAGCGAGCTTTGTTCTCAGACAGACTGCTACTGTTGGAGCACACAGGTTACTGAACGCTGCTCCATAAGCTAAAGATGAGAGCGTTTAATTGTGCTCAGCGGGGTCATTGATTTCGCACGTAACTGTGTCTAAACACCCATAAGGTGTAAAAGTGTGGCAAATCAGGTCACCAGACTAAATTCTGTAAACGAAACTCAGTAAAAAAGAATCAAACAGAGATTTACACTAAGAAAATGAGAAAATAATAAGCTTGATAAAGTCTTTAGTGATTATTTTCGAAGGATTTGAGATAATTTTAATATGAGGTTAAAGTTAAAGATGATAAACTATATTGTAAAAGATATATAAGATATATAAATCCTGATTAATCGAGTTTTAAATGAAAAAGATATAATAAATATGTTCTTGCTCTTCTCACCTTTGCAAAACTCTGATAATGATGATTTGACTGAATATTGGGTTGTTGAAATAACTATAGGTGTTAAAATGTTGAAAACCCTAGACATTTATGTTTTGGTTTCAAAAGATAAGCTTGTGCTGATCTGAAATAAACAATTTGTAATCCGGCCACCACGTGGCCTAACCTGAGTAACAGAGACTCAATCTGAGTGGAAATTAAAGTTTCTGAATTCATTTTGGGGGCAAGAGGCAAATATAAAGTCATGATCATTTGAAAATGTGATTTCTGTCTAAGGATAGAGTTAAAAGGAAAATGTCTCATTTATTTGAAAACAAAGCCAGATCTTACACTGAGCTAGTGTGAGGAGTGAGAAGTTTATGAAAGTGCAGTGTACCAGCCCTGAAGGCCTCAGAGTCTCTCTCTGATCCCAGACCAGCTCAAAGCTGATATCTGAGCCTGTGCCACAGATGATAGAAAATATTGATGAGTAAAGGCACAGGGTATCATGTGAACATAATAGACAGTTGTTTGTTAAGATAGAAAAAAGGTGCCATCAAGAGGGCAATAAGACATGTTTTAAAAATACAGACTTTTAATGAACTGAAATGTTTGACTAATGTTTGATAGGACCAGTAACTTCTGTCTGCTCTTAGCCTTCACCATGTAAAGAACTGATGGCCTTGGTCACAGATGTAGCAGAACATTAAATTGAATGGACAGGTGTTTTGGCTAAATTCACTGAAAATAATCTAAGCACTGCTATGGGGCAGCTTTGAAGAAGTATGATGGATTTTAGTGATTAAGTTGTGTTATAATTAACCTGTCTCCATGTTTTTGCTAATTTGAAAGCAGACCAGATGGCTCTGATGACTCTTGAATGCACTTTCCAAAAGGCTCCAAAAAAAAAAAAAAAAAAAAAAAAAAAAAAAATGTTGATCCTGTTGAGGGTCAAAGACGCGATGACCAAATAAGCACGAGGTGATTTCCTAAAGACGGGTAAGACTTCCTACGGCCTGACAGGGGGCAACCCAAGCCAGGGAAATCACGATAAGTTATTTGGGACTCCCTCCCCAGAAAAAAAAAAAAAAAAAAAAGAAAAAATTGTAGGAGGGGGTTTTATGTGAGGTGTGTATGAGAGGTGAGGCAGATGTCTGTGAGGCCAGCAGCATCTCTGTTGGGAGGGGAAGCTGTGTTTCGTATGGGCCAAGGTCAAGACTGGACACAGCAGCCCCTGCCCTAAATATGGCCCCTCTATACCGCTCACCAAATACCGCATACATTGAGAGCCAGGAAACACCCTGAAGAAAAGAGCAATGACGAGATTGGCATTCAAGAGCCAGCTGAGACCATGCTGATCATCCTTAACCTTGCGGAGAACAGAACAAAATGTATTAATTTGTATCAGGAAAACTGTGTGATCAGGAACTAATGTTATTATAAGTTTACTTCAGCAGGCATAATTCAGAGACATGGTGATGGCTTTAAGATGAGGACGGCTTTTGAAGCTTAAAGAGAAGGTCTGAATAACAAAGGTATCTAAACTAAAGATAACTTGAAACAATAAGTTACACTATGAAATTTCTAAACTTTGTGAAGAGTTAATGAATTTAACATTTATAGTTAAGGGTTAATGAATTTAACATTATAGTTAAAGTCTTAGAAGACTGTTGAAAAGATTATCTGGGTGAGAGAGAGAGAGGGAGGCTGGAAGCAGGGATTGTACTCTATCTGTTATCGCTCTGTTAAAGCTGAGACAACACAAACACAATGATATCAGAACAGAACAACCCAGCTGACTTTTCTAAAAATAAATTACTAATGTACAGACATAATTTGAAACTGGTTAAGAGACCATGTAGAAGCACATTTTGAGAATGAGCAGTTCATATTCAGTGTCCTGATTGAGTGTAGTGTGCCATTAACCTCTGGAATGAGTGTCTTTATCATCACAGATGGGTTAAGTTAAACAAAAACAACTTTAGAGGAAGTTGATTATTCTGAGTGAATCTGATGAAAAGATGCTCAGAACATGGGACGAGCTTTAAGTGGATTGGACATCCAGCTCTGTCTGTCACTAGTAATTATGACCAATTTTGTCATGGATGAAGACGATTTGAATTAATCTCTGGATTAATTAAGAGAAAAAATGACCATTTAACTGAAGTCACTATCCAAATGATCTAGAGACTCCCTCATATTTATGAAAGGCCGGAGGGCGAACCAAAAAGATAACTTCTAAAAGGAAAAGTTATTTTATACTCTATTTTTCATTTATTAAATAGGCATGATATTTTGCATATAGGAAATCGCAATTTAAAAAACAAAAAAACAAAACAGGATTTCTGACAGGGATTTTGAACATCCAAAGTAAAATTAGGCTAAAATGGATATTGAAATATGAATGTTTTTTAATTCAGATTGGTTTTAACCAGCGTTAAGGAAATTGATGTGGCAAGGTTGATGATAAGAATCCCTGCCAAATGACATGATGTAAGAGGAGTTTTAATGGACAGGGCATGGAGAAAAGGGTACTTTAAAGGAAATCCTAATTAATTAATTAATTAACTTTGAATGGTTTACTGATAACAGGAACTGAAAAGATTTTGATAAAGAATTGAGAATGATTAAGTATGATGTCATGAGATAAAGATGAGCAAACGAGCTGATTGAACGTAATACGAATTGATAACGAATTGATTAACATTAACAAATTTAGATTTATGTTCGATAATTGTTTAAATATGATGTGAGCTATGATGAGTGAAAATGGGTCTGTTGGAAATAGTAAGTAGGGTAGTTTGTGAAGAATTGTGTTGAAATGACTGACTGAAGGAAGGTTGATAAGAATGTGATGCACATTGAGAAACTGTGGGCAAAGCACAAAATGTAAACTGAAGGATGTTTTATGTAGAGATTTAAAGCGCTAAGATGGATTATTATCTATCTTACTTATTTGTATTGTTTAGTTTGAGTTTGAGTGAATGATCAAAAGAACCACTGATTGTTTGTTTTTCATATATGTTTTCTAAAGCGTTTAGTCTCTGAGGAGTGACTGTGGGTCTGGCCTAGGGATGTGTGTGTCGTCAAACGGTTGATAGCAGAAAGTTGGAATGTTTGGATTTTGGAGGTATCACACACCCCTAACATGATGGGAGAGCAGTGACAGTGATTACTGACTTAGCCTGGCTTACAGAGATGAAATACGGATTTGTCTTTCAAGACTTAAATGCGCAGCGTAACTTACAACAAAGAGTTTATTTCAACAGGAAACCGTGAGAGCAGATGCGGCTGCGAAGGCCGCGGCAGCACAGCAGTCAAAGGAACCAGAATGTCTTTTATTATCTGAAACTAACACAAATGCTTTGATTTCCTTACAGAGTATGCAGGCATTTGCCACAGCAGCGGAGAAGCACCTGTGGAGACGTGGCTGGAAACTTATGAATGATGTGTGAATGTGCAAAATGGCGTCTAGACAAGAAGTGATGGAAAGCCTTGTTTACCCCAACAATATTTTCAATGATTATGATAAATGGCTGCATGGGCGAGCCTGCAGCCAAAGGGGGAATGGTAATGGTAATGGTACTCAAATTAATGAAGTTTATAAGGGGGTTACAACATTTGCTGAAAATGTCGCATTTTGATGCATATTGAAATACATGAAAACGAGAAAATGTCGCATTTTGATGCATATTGAAATACATGAAAACGAGAAAAGGCCTTGATTAAATCTGAGCCCGTTTGAGACATTTTTTTTTTTTTTTGGAAGACCACCATTCATGGGAATGGAAGGGGGTAAACAATAGCTTGCATCATTAGAATTGTGAATTATTGCAAAGAAATGTTTCTCTGTTGTCTGATATCTGTGTGCAGGAGAAATCTGCTTGCACAAAATCGAGCCAGGAGATTACGTGGTAAAAAGGGACCTGAGTACGAAGAGCTCGAAGGCGGAAATGTGGCTAGGGCCTTTCGTCATACTTCTGACGACACACTGCCGTCAAGGTATCGGAGAGAGCGGCGTGGGTGCATGCGAGCCTACCAGTTTTCAAGTTAAACCCTATATCCAGCCCACAGAATCCAGTAGGTGGGGCTTAGAGCTGCAACGGACATCAAGCAAGAGAAGATTCCAACAAAACATCCAACATCTGCCTGCAAGAGAACGCAACGGACCACACAGACATGTTGATTCCACCATTGAGAGTGATGCATGTTTTTGGGTTTGTGGCGACAGAGCATATCATTTCCACAGAAAGACTGGACAGGTTGCTGTTTGATGAGATGACTAGCGAGGAGATGCCTAAAACATATTAGGGGATTTTTTATTTTTTTATTTTCTTCAATTACAAATTTAAGAGCGTGATCATTTATACAAAAGATCAGAGAGGAAGAGTGTAAGAGTGACTTAAATTTGCCTGTTTTATTACTACTTTTTTTATTTATTATTATTATTGTTTTATTATTACCACCTCTATTTTTATTATATTCGTATCTACACTTCTTAAATTTTTTCTTGTGAGTTATCAAAGAATGATAAAAGGGGGAATTGTTGTGGAAAAATTTAATATTTATGTTTGAGTTCACACAGAAGTCAAAATCTGCTTTAGCCATGCAAATCACCTCTCTTAGTTCAAAAGACCCAGTCTCTGTGGAAACCCAGGGGGGTAGCGGCAGGACACCTGAAATTGAAGGCCTTCCTGAACCAAAGGTGTCGGATAATTTAAATTAGTTTTAAGACAAAGAGGGACCATTTGTGTATTGTGTTTCTTGCCTTTACCCTGTGTGGAAAATGGAAAAATACTGAGAAGGTGTGTTTAGACATTGGGGGTATAAGAAGCTTGTGGCTTCTTTGTGTCTCCAGTTCACACTCAAGGCAGCCCGAGCGGCTGCACTGACCGTGGCTCTTCCTTGCAAGGAAATAAATCTTTATAAAGACAATTGGATCATGGTTTGTCTCTTATTAGTGATGTCGACGAATTAATTTTTGCCATAACAATATACAGTGAGGAAAATAAGTATTTGAACACCCTGCTATTTTGCAAGTTCTCCCACTTAGAAATCATGGAGGGTCTGAAATTGTCATCGTAGGTGCATGTCCACTGTGAGAGACATAATCTAAAAAAAAAAAATCCAGAAATCACAATGTATGATTTTTTAACTATTTATTTGTATGATACAGCTGCAAATAAGTATTTGAACACCTGAGAAAATCAATGTTAATATTTGGTACAGTAGCCTTTGTTTGCAATTACAGAGGTCAAAGGTTTCCTGTAGTTGTTCAGCAGGTTTGCACTGCAGGAGGGATTTTGGCCCACTCCTCCACACAGATCTTCTCTAGATCAGTCAGGTTTCTGGCCTGTCACTGAGAAACACGGAGTTTGAGCTCCTCCAAAGATTCTCTATTGGGTTTAGGTCTGGAGACTGGCTAGGCCACGCCAGAACCTTGATATGCTTCTTACAGAGCCACTCCTTGGTTATCCTGGCTGTGTGCTTCGGGTCATTGTCATGTTGGAAGACCCAGCCTCGACCCATCTTCAATGCTCTAACTGAGGGAAGGAGGTTGTTCCCCAAAATCTGGCAATACATGGCCCCGGTCATCCTCTCCTTAATACAGTGCAGTCGCCCTGTCCCATGTGCAGAAAAACACCCCTAAAGCATGATGCTACCCCCCCCATGCTTCACAGTAGGGATGGTGTTCTTGGGATGGTACTCATCATTCTTCTACTCATCAACACGTTTAGTGGAATTATGACCAAAAAGTTCTATTTTGGTCTCATCTGACCACATGACTTTCTCCCATGACTCCTCTGGATCATCCAAATGGTCATTGGCAAACTTAAGACGGGCCTTGACATGTGCTGGTTTAAGCAGGGGAACCTTCCGTGCCATGCATGATTTCAAACCATGACGTCTTAGTGTATTACCAACAGTAACCTTGGAAACGGTGGTCCCAGCTCTTTTCAGGTCATTGACCAGCTCCTCCCGTGTAGTTCTGGGCTGATTTCTCACCTTTCTTAGGATCATTGAGACCCCACGAGGTGAGATCTTGCATGGAGCCCCAGTCCGAGGGAGATTGATAGTCATGTTTAGCTTCTTCCATTTTCTAATGATTGCTCCAACAGTGGACCTTTTTTCACCAAGCTGCTTGGCAATTTCCCCGTAACCCTTTCCAGCCTTGTGGAGGTGTACAATTTTGTCTCTAGTGTCTTTGGACAGCTCTTTGATCTTGGCCATGTTAGTAGTTGGGTTCTTACTGATTGTATGGGGTGGACAGGTGTCTTTATGCAGCTAACGGCCTCAAACAGGTGCATCTAATTTAGGATAATAAATGGAGTGGAGGTGGACATTTTAAAGGGAGACTAACAGGTCTTTGAGGGTCAGAATTCTAGCTGATAGACAGGTGTTCAAATACTTATTTGCAGCTGTATCATACAAATAAATAGCTATAGTTAAATCATACATTGTGATTTCTGGATTTGTTTTTTAGATTATGTCTCTCGCAGTGGACATGCACCTACGATGACAATTTCAGACCCTCCATGATTTCTAAGTGGGAGAACTTGCTAAATAGCAGGGTGTTCAAATCACTGTATATATATTAGGGATGCCACAATTTTCAATATAATATTGAACCGTTCGGTACGGCATTCACGGTTTTGCATTTAATTAATTATTTTCTACAAATTCTATCATTTGCCTCCATCCCAATACTTAACAACGCGACATACATTCACATCACATGTTAGTGGTGGAGTTATACTCACGGGACACTATAGTTATTCACAATCAAGAAAGTTCATTATTTGCATGCGTTTTAAAGCCTTGCCGGCTTATTTGCATGTGCGGTTTTAACATGCGCTTTTCCGAGCGCGTGCACTAAACGCCTGTCAAACACGTGATTACTGGACTAAGTAGTCGTCTTACTGAGCTAATACTGTCAAATACACACAAGGTTAACATAAACACAGTCGGTTATGTTAATACAACAACAAAAGACAAAGAGAAAATCACTCTCTGCTCTTGACTGAACAACTAATACAGCAGCTTTAATAAGAATCAATGTATATTTTATAGTGAAGTCTATGTAGTTTTATTTGTACATTTATTCATTCAATTTCATACTTAAATGCTGCTGTACAGCTCTGAGCTGCCAGTGTAAATCTTTATATATATTTATTTTATATTATACTATACACTAGGAATGTGTACAAGGGTTTTTTTTAAAGTAAAGTTTTAAGTTTAAGTAAGGTTTTTCAATACTTTTAAGTAAAATAAAGAAAGAGTATTGCAATAAAAAAATAGTATTTTTTCTCCTTAACCTCTTGCCGAAACGAAAACCATGGTTAAAAAGAGATGAGATGGTGGTCCAGTGGGTTAAACCATGAAACTGATATGCAGAAGGTTGCTGGTTTGATCCCAGCGGTCTCCACCAGTGTGTCCTTGAGCAAGGAGATTGTGGTCCAGTGGGTTAAACCATGGAACTGATATGCAGAAGGTTGCTGGTTTGATCCCAGCGGTCTCCACCAGTGTGTCCTTGAGCAAGGAGATGGTGGTCCAGTGGGTTAAACCACTGCGTAGAACCAGAGCGTAGAACTGATATGCAGAAGGTTGCTGGTTTGATCCCAGCGGTCTCCACCAGTGTGTCCTTGAGCAAGGAGATGGTGGTCCAGTGGGTTAAACCATGGAACTGGTATGCAGAAGGTTGCTGGTTCGATCCCAGTTGTCTCCACCAGTGTGTCCTTGAGCAAGGAGATGGTGGTCCAGTGGGTTAAACCATGGGACTGATATGCAGAAGGTTGCTGGTTCGATCCCAGCGGTCTCCACCAGTGTGTCCTTGAGCAAGGAGATGGTGGTCCAGTGGGTTAAACCATGGAACTGGTATGCAGAAGGTTGCTGGTTCGATCCCAGTTGTCTCCACCAGTGTGTCCTTGAGCAAGGAGATGGTGGTCCAGTGGGTTAAACCATGGGACTGATATGCAGAAGGTTGCTGGTTCGATCCCAGCGGTCACCACCAGTGTGTCCTTGAGCAAGGAGATGGTGGTCCAGTGGGTTAAACCATGGGACTGGTATGCAGAAGGTTGCTGGTTCGATCCCAGTTGTCTCCACCAGTGTGTCCTTGAGCAAGGAGATGGTGGTCCAGTGGGTTAAACCATGGGACTGATATGCAGAAGGTTGCTGGTTCGATCCCAGCGGTCACCACCAGTGTGTCCTTGAGCAAGGAGATGGTGGTCCAGTGGGTTAAACCATGGGACTGATATGCAGAAGGTTGCTGGTTCGATCCCAGTGGTCACCACCAGTGTGTCCTTGAGCAAGGCACTTTACTCCATGTTGCTCCAGGGGGATTGTCCCTGTAACAAGGGCACTGCAAGTCTTTTTGGATAAAAGCGTCTGCCAAATGCATAAATGTAAATGTAAATGTAAAAACCGAGGTATGTATTGAACCGTGGAATAACTGTATTGTTGCATCCCTAATATATATACCGTATTTCCTCAAATAAAAGCCGGTGCCTTTATTTGCCTGAACTGCAGAAGGTCACAGGTTCAAAGGATTGCAAATGCAATGCAAATTTTTGTTAATTTGATTAATTTTAACAATTTAATAATTTATTTGTAATAAACATTTTAAGTGGCCCATTAAAAAGTATTATTTATAAGTTGAATTGTTTTTTAAAACATACATGAGGTCATATTGTGCTGCGGTGTGTGCGTTGAAAGAGCGGTAATATTTCCTCCAGAGGAGATCAAGCGTCTTTCTGGAGATCTGCTCATTTCTGAAGCTCTTTCCGCTCAGCACCGCCGCTCAACCCAGAACTCCCTCTGTGCCCTGCTGGATCAAATACAGGCCTATCTGAAATAAACACTAAGGGCTGTCCCTGACTAAAGATTTTTTCCTTTTCTAGTTGTTAATTTAAGCCGGCGCTGCCGCCTCCGCCTCATGTCATTGTCTGTTATAGGCTATTTGCTTATTATTTATTAAATCCGGGCAATTTGGTTGATAAAACATAGATTAAAATTAAGATACAATTTATACAAAATGAAATTCATTTTAAAGCACTCGAGACTCCCAGCGGGGGGCGATGGCCACGATGGTTTCGCTCCTTCGGCATAACCCTACAGTACATTACGCTGAACTTGAATGCACATGAAATGAAAGGAAATAATTTCCCCCCGGCCTTAATTTGTTCGTGCTGGCCACGCCCCCGGCCACTATCAGAGACCCGGCGTTTATTTGACTACAGGCTTTTATTTGAGGAAATACGGTGTATATATATATATATATATATATATATATATATATATATATGTATATATAATATAGGAGAAATACAGCAAACTCACTTCAACGTGCCACACTTTGACTATAACTGAATATTGACATGTAAATGTCTTCAGGCCAGGACTATTATCCAACGTGAAGTTTGGGGCAGATAGGACATTGTATGCTGAGTAAAAACAACTTCCTGTTTCATGGCGTTAATCGCATACATTAGCACGTAGCCACATGTTGCATAATTGAATGTGTTTCTAGCATGTTTGGTACTTCATGGCATATTTAAATGAGTTTCTGGGAGTGAATTAAAGTGTAAAGCATGCCATTTCTTGTTGCCAGTAGGTGGCGCTATGACTGTCACTGAATATTGGCATGTTGATGTCTTCAGGCAAGGACTCTAATAAAACATGTGAAGTTTGGGGCAGATCGGACATTGTATGCCCGAGTTACAACAACTTCCTGTTTTATGGCGAAACATCAAAATTTGTGAGGCCGCCACGGACACGCCCTTCAGGGAAAACTCTAGATCTTTGCAATTTTACATCGCTAAGGCCTTTAAATTAGACTGTGCAAACATAACGTTGATCTGATTAAATCTAAATTAAAGTTAGTTAAAGTACAACGTCTGGAAATGGCAAAAAACTGCAAAAATCTTGCAGAGAAAATTCAAAATATCTCACTTCCTGTTGGGTTTTTAGATTTTGCACCCAGGGTCTTTTTTGTAGGTATTTTGGTACATGTGTCTACCGAATTTCAAACTCGTACATGAAACATAGCTCGAACAGCACTTAATTTAAATTTTGTAGGTGTCGATTTTAATTCTGAATCCCATATCAGACACAATTTTTTGCCACTGACGCGTGTGCAAAGTTTCATGAGTTTTCGAGCATGTTTAGGCCCTCAAAAATGCGATTCATTTGGGAGAAGAATAAGAATAGGCTGAGCAAATACAATAGGGTCCTCACACCATCGGTGCTCTGGCCCTAAATATTTCAGTAGGAGGAATAACAAAATGATAAAAAAAGCCATATTTGGAGACAACAGGGTGTTTTAAAATATGTTTAAAGCTTTTAAAATCTCATGTGATGTGTAGGAACATGTGATGGCAAAATAACCAATGAAATCAATCAAATTGAAAGATCAGGGTTGAGGAAGTTAAACACTGTTTGGTAAACTTAAAACACTTTTAGGTAAACTAAAGAGCAGTTCTTATCCATTCTGCAAATGCCAAGTACAATAAACAAATAGTTATTGTATTTATATATATATATTTACAAAGGAAGTCATTTTTGGGGAAGCGTTGTAATATAACTGGAAGCTTCTCAATCAACCCTAAAGGGCATGCAACTGTAAATATGACAGCAAAAATGTTCTTCCGCACGTCATTGATTATATCTGACTTTTGGCTTGTTTTGCCACATCAAACCCACAGACTGGATGTGTATTTATATACTGTACAAACAGTCCTACTCATATGAGTCCTATTTCAGTCCTACTCATACTCACTGTGCCACACTTCCTTCTGCCTGCCCACTTTGACCCCCCCCCCCCCCCCATAAGAAATAAACCATAAGAAAATGTGAGATAAATTATGTGAACTTGCAACAGAACACATTTTATATTATTTTATGTTCGATTATTTTATTTATTTATAACTCTTTGGTAGCCTATTTGGTGCACTTTAAAGGGATAGTTCACCCAAAAATGAAAATTCTGTCATCATTTACTCACCCTCATGATGTTTCAAACCTGTATGAGTTTCTTTCTTCTGCTGAACACAAGAGAAAATATTTTGAAGAATGTTTGTACCCAGGCTGCTTTGGGGGCACCATTGACTTCCATAGTTGGAATGAATCTTCCTATGTGTTCAACATAAAGACATTTATCCAGGTTTGGAACAACTTGAGAGTGAGTAAATATAATGACAGAATTGTCATTTTTGGGTGAACTGTCCCTTTAAGCAGTCATTCTGAACCAGTAATCACTTTTTGTGACTGAAATTCAAAAATGTTTAATTTTTTTATGAATTTATTTAAATTATGACTACCGGTATATTGTTATGTAATTATTTGTCCCATTTTTATCTTAATATTTTTTTTTTTAAAATGTCATAAGCTTTATATGACAGGATTATTTATTGGATTATTAATATAGCCTAGCTAAATGATAAATTAATAATAACATTAATTACATCAAATATAATAATTCTGTCTGCCAAGCTCTGATAATATTATATCAATATATCATCCATCAAAAAAACAAAAAAAACAATAGGCCTAACGTTACCTTTGGAAGCACGGATGTTTCGGTCACCGCATGTTGTTTTAAGTCAGACAGTCTGAGACACTGAAATGCTTCTCTGCAAAGTGTGCAGTTCGCCTGAGGTTCATCATGAGTTACTGGACAGACCCATTGATACCTTTTTCTATTCAGCTCTATATCTGGAGATCCTCTTGTGTTCAAACGGTGGACGCGAGCTCGACATGTTTTTAAAAAAAACGCGCAAGTGTTCAGCGCATATGGTCTCGAGAGACGCTGCCGCTTTGGCAACAAAGCAACAAAAACGCAGCCACGTGCAAATTAACTTCTCTACTACTCATTGTGAAATTGATTTCTTTATATTTGCTAGTCGTGTTCTCCACACTGCAAAATCCTTATGTTTTTTTTAACTATTTGTGGACCTATGTAAAATACGGGACAAATTGCGTCCCGTATTGGTTTGATACGGGACGCATCATTTTGCTTGTAAATACGGGACGATTCCGTATTTCACGGGACGGGTGGCAACCCTAACTGGAACTGAATATTGGCATGTACATGTCTTCAGGCCAGGACTATTATCAAACATATGAAGTTTGTGGCAGATCGGACATTGTATGCCGAGTTAAAACAACTTCCTGTTTCGTGGCGTATAAGTATTTATATACTGTACAAACAGTCCTACTCATATGAATATTGTTTTTCATTATTAAAACCACACACAGTCAGATTTGTCTATTCAAAGTGTAGAATCAATGCCATGTGAAACAGAGACAAACTGAAATGGAGGGAATGTCTTGGTTACATATGTAACCCTCGTTCCCTGAGGAGGGAACGGAGACGTAACGTCAGTGACTGACGAATGGGGGATTCGCTTAGAAGCCCATCAACTTGCCATGTGCTAGAGCCCAAGAGGAGGCCACACTCCAGTGGAGTGAGCCCTCACCCCTAGGGGGCATGGGCGGCCCTGCAACTGGTAAACCAAGACAATGGCGTCCACTATCCAATGAGACAGCCTTTGCTTGGAGAGAGCTCTTCCCTACAGCTTCCCACCATAACAGACAAAGAGCTGGTCTGAGGTCCTGAAACACTGCGTCCTGTGTCCTGCGGGGGGCGCTTACTGGACAGGGCAGTGCCAAGGCTCATCTTGGCTGGAGGGATGACCTCGACTGCGCCCTTCGCCCAGTAGGATGACAAACTCTGCATATGACAGGGGCGTTGCCACCCACCATGGTAAGCGGACTCCCGAGAGCGGGGAGGAGATTGTGCAAACTGAATCACATAGCCGAGTCTGTGGGAGAACCAGCTGGTCAGTCTAGGAAGCTGAAGCCAGACTCCCAAAACTGAACCAGTGGCCGTGCGAGCCACAGACGGACCCACGATAGGCCAGCGAAGCGGGATTACCGGCCCAGACATAGGGAGGTGTGGGAGCGTCCCAAAGTGTGGGCGGGGTCGAATTCCACGCCCTGACAGAGGAAAGGACTCCACAGAGGTCTCGTCTGATGGGGGGCTGGCGCCAGAGCGAGACAAGAGTGGCGAGGCCCTTGGGCGCACACTGCCATCCACAGTCTCTGGGGGCTCAGAGATGGGGATTGAGTTCTTTCCGGGCGCTGCTAGCCCGGGGGAAAAAAGATTTCCCCCCGGCCCTCACCTGGGGGAAGGAGGCCCTGCTACCATCTCCTGGAAATTTGCCTGGCGTTAGGCAGGCTGCGGGGCTGGAGCTGAAAGGGACGCCTTCCTGCAACCACCTCCACGGCGCGGCCCGGGTGAAGGCTGCTGGAGGGGTGGAGCCACAGGAGGGCGGCCTTGGTGGGGAGCAGGCTGAGGCGACTGAGCCGGCGGCTGGGTGGCAGCAGCTGGCCGCTGGGGAAGTATGTGTTTAATGGCCTCAGTCCTCAGACCAGGTAAGGCCAGGTGTCTCTCCCGGACCATGGTTGTGGACATTGCCCGAGCCAGGGAGCGTGTGGTCACCTTCATCACCCGGAGGGCGGGATCGGTGGCGGCACGCAACTTATTGAAGAGCCCTGGGTCGGCTCTACCCCCATGCCTGTGCAAAGGGCTTCCTCTTTTGCTGTCATTTTTGGGGAAGCATTGTAATATAACTGGAAGCTTCTCAATCAACCCTAAAGGGCATGCAACTGTAAATATGACAGCAAAAATGTTCTTCCACACGTCATTGATTATATCTGACTTTTGGCTTGTTTTGCCACATCAAACCCACAGACTGGATGTGTATTTATATACTGTACAAACAGTCCTACTCATATGAGTCCTATTTCAGTCCTACTCATACTCACTGTGCCACACTTCCTTCTGCCTGCCCACTTTGACTATAACTGAATATTGGCATGTACATGTCTTCAGGCCAGGACTATTATCAAACATATGAAGTTTGTGGCAGATCGGACATTGTATGCTGAGTTAAAACAACTTCCTGTTTCGTGGCGTATAAGTATTTATAGACTGTACAAACAGTCCTACTCATATGAATATTGTTTTTCATTATTAAAACCACACACAGTCAGATTTGTCTATTCAAAGTGTAGAGTCAATGCCATGTGAAACAGGGACAAACTGAAATGGAGGGAATGTCTTGGTTACGCATGTAACCCTCGTTCCCTGAGGAGGGAACGGAGACGTAACGTCAGTGACTGACGAATGGGGGTTTCGCTTAGAAGCCTATCAACTTCAAAATGTAAAAAAGTGCCCAATGGCGATTGTAGTAAACGTTGTTTGTACGGGAAGAAGGAGGCGGGAACCGGCGGACATTCAAAATAACTTTTAATTAAACAAACACAAACTAAAATGGCGGCGACAGCCCCTCGCGGACGACTGTCGCCTACATACAAATAAACACAAAATGAAAATAATAAGCTGCAACCCCTCACGGTCGACTGCAGCAACACATAACAAAACATAAATAAAATACAACATAAAATCCAGGCCTGGTCCTCTCTCGTCCCTCACTGTCGTCGCTCCTCCTTTATAGTCCCTCACTCCTCCGCGAGGGCCGAGATCGCTGGCTCACAGCTGGCGCTCATCCTCTCTGATGAGCGCCGCCTCGTCCCGCCCTCACGGTCCCTTGGCCTCGCTGCTCGCCACAGCGATGAATTCCCATGGGCATGCAGAATTTGCATAGCGTAACTTCGCCCCACCTCGTGGGTATATAAGGAACATGCACCAAGTGCCTGCCTGAAACACTGGAGCTGAAAGGGACGCTTTCCTGCAACCACCTCCACGGCGCGGCCCGGGTGAAGGCTGCTGCTGCGGCCGGGCTGGAGCGGTGGAGCCACAGGAGGGCGGCCTTGGTGGGAAGCAGGCTGAGGCGACTGAGCCAGCAGCTGGGTGGCAGCAGCTGGCCGCCGGGGAAGTATGTGTTTAATGGCCTCAGTCCTCAGACCAGGTAAGGCCAGGTGTCTCTCCCGGACCATGGTTGTGGACATTGCCCGAGCCAGGGAGCGTGTGGTCACCTTCATCGCCCGGAGGGCGGGATCGGTGGCAGCACGCAACTTATTGAAGAGCCCTGGGTCGGCTCTACCCCCATGCCTGTGCAAAGGGGTACTGGCCTGGTCCATAGCTCTGCAGGACCTCGCCACCGAAGTAGACGAAAGCCCACAGGCTCCGAAGGGCACTTAGGATAGCCACACCATGTACCCCAGTGTACCCTTAGGCAGCGGCCTCCATTGAGGGAAAAGAAGGTAAAGGAGGCCACCGAACGGTCACGGAAAGACATGGGGACTTCCAGGACCGCGTGACCTCCAAATGCATCTCGGGAGTGAAAGGCGGGGGCGGGGCCCGACAGCTGCCGCCCCAAAAACCAATCGTCCAACCGCGAGGTTGGCGGAGTGTTCCACACCAGCCTGAGGCTATCAATATAATCCCAATTTTATATTGAACACGGCCTGACGTGATGGCGCCTGTGTGCTGGGCTTGCCGTCTGTCGCTCTTGTGGTTGCTTGTCTGGTTGTCTGCTCTATTTTTAAATTGCTACACGCTTTTAACTTACGACCGCCAAGCACTTTTGGATATCCGCAACTCGGTTGCGACCACATTTTCAAACTCCTACATTTTAGAGGTGGACTGTTTTTTTAACAAGACTGATGAGTCGTCCACATCGGCTGTCCCAGGTCATTTTCGCCGGTGGCCCCTCAGCATCCCGCGGAGAAAGCGAAGGAGGAAACGAGGAAACCGCGGAGGTTACATCGTGAAGCTAAAAGCTCACCTGCGGGCTGGTTTTCTCTCGGATCCTACCCATGAATCGCTTCACTGCGGTTCTACTACCTGGCGCCCGCGGGACGTGGCATACCGGTGGCTTCGTCATGTTCTCCCCGTGCACCCGAGTCCTGTTTTTCGTTCCGGTCTCTACCGCACCGGCCTCGGCTCCAGACATCGGGGGGTTACTCACAGTAATCTGTGCACGCTGAAAAGAGCGTCCTCGTCGCCTGCTATTATCCCTCCACCGAAGATGGCATTATTAAATGCCCGTTCTGTGGTGAACAAGACCTTCTTACTAAATGACTTTTACTCAGCTCACAAATTGGATTTTATGTTTATCATGGAATCCTGGTTAAAGGTTGGTGATCTAACTCCGTTTTCTGAACTGATCCCCGCTGACTGTACATTTTTTAACTCTCCTCGTCCGAGTGGGTGGCATAGTAACTATCTTGAAGAACTCTCTCTCTGCACGCTGTCGATTGGTCCCTGGAACGGCCTTTTCCAGCTTCGAAGCTCAGTTTCTTCACTTGGACTGGAACGGTCCTGTATGTCTAGTGGTGATTTATCGTCCCCCGCACTCCTCTAAGGACTTCTTACAGCATTTCACTGAACTGATTGGCAATATTGCGACAAATTACGACCGCTTCCTATTGGTGGGCGACTTTAATATTCATGTCTGCTGTCCGTCTAACCCCCTATCACATGAGTTTCTTAATATTATCAATGCTTTTAATCTCTCCCAGTGGATCAGTGACTCTACTCACATTTTGGGTCATACGTTGGACCTTGTACTCTCATATGGGTTTGATGTGACTGATGTTGTGCTCTCAGATTTTATGATATCTGATCATAAGCCTATATTATTCACACTATCCCTTCCAGAGCTCTCTCATTCTCCTAGTACAACTGTAAGTCTTTCTCGCTTCTACTCTCCTCAGTTTAGCACAAATTTCAACTTGTGTTTTGATGAATGTTGCTCACAATTGAACTTGGATCAACCATTACCTGACTTGGATGCTGATCAACATCTGAGCCTCCTGAACTCTGCCTGGCTTATGGTAGCAAATGCAACTGCCCCCCCTTAAGAGGGGGCGTGGCCCGAGGAATGATCGTCGGGGTTCTTTATACCACAGCACAACCCTCAGTTCACCTTGGCCACCAGCCAAAGTACCACCTCTCTTTGAGACGGTAAGTTGGGGTGTGACAGAGGAGACTCTCTCTCCTTTACAGAGGTCATTGAGTCTCGACCGCAACATCGCAATGGTCACGTTCCCGCGGATATGACACATCCACAAACACTGCCTGAGGGTGTTGCCCAAACACGTCAAGCAGTGATTGTGCCCATAAGACGGCAATGGAGATCGATCGCACCCGGAAGTGCACGGGCGAACCGTCTTTAAAAAGACGTGCCACGCACAAGCTCTTTTTGTGAGAGGAAGCTCCGCAGAGTGCCGAAAGGCCAGGGCAAAACACACACAGCTGTTGTAGATCACTGCACAGATCAGCAGGCAATGTGAGATCGCTGGAATGCGCCATACACCAACACACTGGAGAACCGCTCGTCTCGAAGAACTGAAGAGAGAAGTCAGACTTCAGGCTTGCAGGAGAGAAGAGATGCTCTTGACTACGAAGCAGAAACATATTGCCAGCGTACTTCCTTATATACCCACGAGGTGGGGCAGAGTTACACTATGCAAATTCTGCATGCCCATGGCATTTCATCTTCTTCTTTTTTACATCTCAAAGTTGATAGGCTTCTAAGCGAAACCCCCATTCGTCAGTCATTTACGTTACTCGGAGTGACTGAACGAAAGGGAACAGAATTTACCTTCAGAGGGGGAGTAAAACTTAATTGGATTAATTGGTTTTTATTATTATTATTATTATTGTATATATACACTCACCTAAAGGATTATTAGGGACACCTGTTCAAGTTCTCATTAATGCAATTATCTAATCAACCAATCACATGGCAGTTGCTTCAATGCATTGAGGGGTGTGGTCCTGTTCAAGACAATCTCCTTAACTCCAAAATGAATGTCAGAATGGGAAAGAAAGGTGATTTAAGCAATTTTGAGCGTGGCATGGTTGTTGGTGCCAGACGGGCCGGTCTGAGTATTTCACAATCTGCTCAGTTACTGGGATTTTCACGCACAACCATTTCTAGGGTTTACAAAGAATGGTGTGAAAAGGGAAAAGCATCCAGTATGGGGCAGTCCTGTGGGCCAAAATGCCTTGTTGATGCTAGAGGTCAGAGGAGAATGGGCCGACTGATTCAAGCTGATAGAAGAGCAACTTTGACTGAAATAACCACTCGTTACAACCGAGCTATGCAGCAAAGCATTTGTGAAGCCACAACACGCACAACCTTGAGGCGGATGGGCTACAACAGCAGAAGACCCCACCGGGTACCACTCATCTCCACTACAAATAGGAAAAAGAGGCTACAATCTGCACCAGCTCACCAAAATTGGACAGTTGAAGACTGGAAAAATGTTGCCTGGTCTGATGAGTCTGGATTTCTGTTGAGACATTCAGATGGTAGAGTCAGAATTTGGCGTAAACAGAATGAGAACATGGATCCATCATGCCTTGTTACCACTGTGCAGGCTGGTGGTGGTGGTGTAATGGTGTGGGGGATGTTTTCTTGGCACACTTTAGGCCCCTTAGTGCCAATTGGGCATGGTTTAAATGCCACGGCCTACCTGAGCATTGTTTCTGACCATGTCCATCCCTTTATGACCAGCATGTGCCCATCCTCTGATGGCTACTTCCAGCAGGATAATGCACCATGTCACAAAGCTCCAATCATTGCAAATTGGTTTCTTGAACATGACAATGAGTTCACTGAACTAAAATGGCCCCCACAGTCCCCAGATCTCAACCCAATAGAGCATCTTTGGGATGTGGTGGAACGGGATCTTCGTGCCCTGGATGTGCATCCCACAAATCTCCATCAACTGCAAGATGCTCTCCTATCAATATGGGCCAACATTTCTAAAGAATGCTTTCAGCTCCTTGTTGAATCAATGCCACGTAGAATTAAGGCAGTTCTGAAGGCGAAAGGGGGTCAAACACAGTATTAGTATGGTGTTCCTAATAATCCTTTAGGTGAGTGTGTATGTATATATATATATATATATATATATATATATATATATATATATATATATATATATATATATATATATATATATATATATATATATTTGTATTTGTATTTATTTTTTACAAAGGAATCGTACAAAACTGTCTTTTGCGGTCATTTTTGGGGAAGCATTGTAGTTTATTTGGAAGCTTCTCAATCAACCCTAAAGGGCATGCAACTGCAAATATGACAGCAAAACTGTTCTTCTGCACGTCATTGATTATATCTGACTTTTGGCTTGTTTTGCCACATCAAACCCACTGACTGGATGTGTATTTAATACAAACAGCCCTACCTAGTTTTGTTTTTCATTATTAAAACCGCACAACACACAGTCAGAGTTGCCTATTCAAAGTGTAGGGTCATTGTGATATGAAACAGGGACAAACTGAAGTGGAGGGAACAGAACTTATCTTCAGAGGGGGAGTAAAACTAAATTGGATTATTTAAAATAGCACAAATACACCAAGAAATATTTCAGTAGGAGGAATAAAAAAAAGATACAAAGCCGTATTTGGAGACGACAGAGTGTTTTAAAATATGTTTAAAGATTTTAAAATCTCATGTGATGTGTAGGAACATGTGATGCCAAAACAACCAATTAATTCATATTTGAAAGGGGATTTTGGAAAGAGTGTTTGAAAGATCAGGAAGTTAAACACTGTTTGGTAAACTTAAAACACTTTTAGGTAAACTAAAGAGCAGTTTTTATCCATTCTGCAAATGCCACGTACAATAATCAGTTTTGCTTTCATATTTACAGTTGCATGCCCTTTAGGTTGGATTGAGAAGCTTCCAGTTAAACTACAATGATTGGACTTCTTGAAATAATTCCCTAAAAACAAACACAAAGGACACGTGACAGTTTTGAAATATGCAATTATTGTAATAATAATAATACTTTTTTATGGTATTTGACTAAGGGTATAGGGGGCGATTTCGGACACAGCCGCTTGGACAAGCCTTGAATCGAGCCAGATCCCTTGGGGGTGCAAATCGGGCTAAAATCTTCAAGTGTGTGGCCAGCCTTAGCAGACACCATGTGACAATAGATTACTTTTCTCAAGAATCGAGTAATGCATTTATTTTTACATTTAAACAAATTATCGGAGTACATTTTCAAATAAGTATATTTCTCATTCAATTCTCCACGTGTTCCAACAACTGATTCTTAATTATTCTGCGGGACCACACAAGCCCGTCCAACTCTCCGACATCCCTTGTCACAGCAACTGTAGTGTATTGATTGATTACACTCAGGAATAAGCACTGTTTGACCACTCTAGGTTAACTTGGGGTTAGATTTTGGTTGGCCAGTGATTTGTCCAAAGAGACATTGATTGCACAGTAAAAAAGAGAACAGCTCATCGTTGTCCCGAGTCTTATTTGTGTTGTTAAACAATTGACAAACACAGTTGACGACAAGGATTTTTGGATTTTATATGGAATCGCTTTCTCCTAGTTTTTTTTCCAGATGGGCGTTTTTTTTTCTCGGGGAGAAGTGATAAAGAGAGAAGAATTCCACTCACAGAGATTGAGCAGTAGATTCAGGGCGAAATAGTAGGTCAAAGAAGAAAGATGGCAGGATATATTGGAAAGATTGATGCATTTGACAATGCTACGGATGACTGGACTTTGTACTGTGAACGAATCGAGCAGTATTTCAAAGCAAATGACATTGATGATAACAAGCGGGTGTCAGTGTTATTGAGTGTGATAGGAGAGAAAGCTTATGCACTGCTGAGAAGCCTCACTGCTCCCACAAAGCCTGCCGATGTTAGTTTTTACAATGTAACATTGTAAAAATAATGAAAGAGCACCTAGCGCCAAAACCGCTGCTCATTGCGGAACGATTCAGATTTCATAAACGGAATCAGAACGATGGAGAGTCAATCGCAGTTTATCTAGCTGAATTAAAGAAATTGTCAGAACACTGTCAGTTTGGGGATGGACTGAATGACGCGCTGAGAGATCGTCTAGTCTGTGGCATTTCACAAGAGAGTATACAGAAGAGATTGCTCACGGAGGCAGATCTAACATACAAACGTGCAGTTGAAATTGCTGTCACCATGGAATCGGCTGCCAGAGATGCGGTGGAGCGGCGATCAGGAGTGAAAATGTCCGTAAACAAGGTGACCACTGTGGGTAAACCTAAACAGACAATGCAAAAAGTTGATCTGTGTTACCGTTGTGACAGGGGTGGACACAAAGCAAATCAGTCACAGTCACAAAGAGAGCCAGTACAAGGCTCAGAAAAAGAGAAGTAGGAATGTGCATGTTGTCGCCGAAAATTCAGATGAAGAAAGTGATACAGGGTTGGCAAATTTAGAAATCTACCGTCTGAAAAGTGACTTAAAACAAGCAATCTGGCTTACACCTAAAGTGAATTTACAGACAATCAGAATGGAATTGGACACCGGTTCAGTGATGTCACAGCACGAGTTTGAAAAATATTTAAAGACAGCTAAATTAAAGCCATCTCCTGTCAAAATGAAAACATACACTGGGGAGCCCATAATTCCCCTTGGGGTGATGCCCGTGACTGGAAAGTACAATGATCAACAGAGCGAGTTGGATCTGTACATAGTACGAACAAAGGGACCAGCACTTTGGGGACGGGACTGGCTGAGGAAGTTGCAGCTGGACTGGAAATCCATAAAAAGTCTGCATGTCACAGTGCCTACATCATCGTTCACTCAAAAGAAACTGGAAGAAGTGCTGAATGGGGCCGCAGTGGTGTTTCAATCAGGAATAGGAACTCTGAAGCATATCAGAGGGAAGATAACCTTGGATGAGAATGCAGTCCAAAAGTTTCACAAGGCACGGCCCGTTCCCTATGCTATTCGCCAGAAATTAGAAACGGAGCTGGATCGGTTGGAAGCTGAGGGAATACTTTCTAAGGTTGACTGGAGTCCCTGGGCAACTCCAGTTGTCCCTGTTGCTAAGACGGATGATACTGTAAGACGTGGGATTTTAAAGTCTCTGTTAACCCTGTATTGCAGGCAGAACAATATCCACTACCAAGAATAGAGGATATTTTTGCTATACTATCAGGAGGACAGCTCTTTAGCAAAATAGACTTGGCGGAAGCATATTTACAGATGGAAATGGAGGAGGACTCAAAAGTGTTCCTGACCATTAATACTCACAAGGGCTTATACCGCTATAACAGGCATGTTTTCGGTGTTGCCTCAAGACCGGCCTTGTGGCAAAGGTCTATGGATCAGGTACTTCAGGGTTGCCCTGGTACACAATACTACCTCGATGACATCATTGTCACAGGTGACAGTGACAGTAGTCACTTGGAGAACTTAGCACGGGTCTTAAAGAGATTGGAGGAGTATGGACTGCGTGCGAGATTTTTCAAAGACACAATCACATATTGTGGACACAAAATTGATCAGAATGGTCTGCACAAGTTAAGAGCGGTTGCAGAGGCTCCACAGCCGAAAGAGGTTTTGCAATTGAGGTCCTTCCTTGGATTTATCAATTACTACAACAGGTTTTTGCCAAATCTAGCAACTGTTCTCCATCCTCTAAATGCCCTGTTACAAGCAGGAAAGAAATGGACGTGGACAAGGCAATGCACGCAAGCTTTTCAGGACGCAAAGAAACTGGTGATGTCAGATACAGTTCTGACTCAGGTTGATCCACACAAACCTCTAAGGCAGTGGTTCCCAAAGTGGGGGTGCCATGACAACTGGCTTGGGGTGCCGCAGAATCTAAGCTTTTTTACTATTTAAACAGCCTAAAATAACTATTGTACCATATAATAACCTTTTACTGCATACATTTAAAATATAAATCAAAATACAAACATGTCCAAACGAAAATAAATAAGCAAAAAAAAAAAAAACTGATGTCGCCAATCAAAGTGCAAGAAGAACTGGCAGAACTCTGTATGGATCGCACTTTAAAATTAAAATTTGGCGAAATGTCTTCGGATGAATTTTGGCTGCATGTGGGACACGAATACCCATCTATCTCAGAATGAACATAAACAAAGATAAATAAATGCTTTATAAGTGCAGTTCATTATTATTTCATGTTATAAAAGGTTCTAATGAACCTTATTGTAAAGTGTTACCAACTAAATATAATTTTTTTTATTTGAGTTGTAAATGTTGTAAATGTCTGTCCAGTTGTAAAAGACAGATGGTTAATTTGATAGGTTAATAGGTTGTTTCACCTCCTATAATGTCTGTTGTGATGCATTCATAATAAATGAATGCTGCTGTTTATGCTTAATTTGTTGTTTGCTCATCTGGATTTAATTTTATATATGCATGTATGCATATACGTTTAGTTTAATTGGGTTGGGGTGCCGTGGGGAAAAAAAAAAAAAGTACAAAGGGGTGCCATGCTTTCAAAAAGTTTGGGAACCACTGCTCTAAGGTTAGCATGTGACGCCTCATCATACGGCATCGGGGCGGTGTTGTCGCATGTGATGACTGACGGAACGGAGCGTCCCGCAGCTTTCGCGTCACGCTCTCTCAGTGCTGCAGAGAAAAACTATTCACAGATTGACAGGGAAGCTTTGAGCTTGGTATGGGGTGTAAAACGATTTAATCAGTGTCTGTATGGAAACAGTTGTACCTTGGTTACAGACCATAAGCCGTTGGTTTCCATTTTTAATCCTCAGAAGGGAGTTCCACTAACAGCAGCAGCATGAATGCAAAGGTGGGTGTTGTTTCTGGGAGGACATAGATACCAGATTGAATTCAAGAAAACACAGACACGCTAACGCTGTTGGGCTATCACGTCTACCATTGGATGGATGTGATACAAAGGCAGAGAATGTAAGCACGCCTTTAGATGTTTTTACAATTGCTCAGCTTGAAAGTTCTCCTGTTACAGACGAAATGATTCGGAGAGAAGCCAGGAGAGATCCTGCATTGTCCCAGGTATATTCAGCTATACAGTCTGGTTGGAATGCAGAGCAGAAGATTCGGTTCACGCAATTCTATCAGCGCCGTGATGAACTCACTCTAGATGGGGGTTGCATCATGCAGGGATTAAGAGTTGTTGTACCACCTAAATTGCGGACTCGAGTCTCCGAGGAGCTCTTGGAGTGGTAAAGATGAAGTCACTTGCAAGAAGTTTTATATGGTGGCCCGGTATAGATCAGCAGATCGAGCACCTTGCCATGCACTGCTCAGGATGTCAGTACTTGCAAAAGATGCCAAAAACCGCACCATTACATCCTTGGGAATGGCCTGCGTTACCGTGGCAAAAGGATCTGTGTTGACTTTGCGGGTCCTTTCATGGGCACAACATTTTTGGTTGTTGTTGATGCGTATTCAGAATGGCCAGAAGTGTTCAGCATGACCTCCACGACAGCTTCCCAAACTGTGACCGTGTAACATCTAACTTCAAAACACTTTTGTTGCTACATAATTAAGGGACCAGAGACTTCTACGTTTCAATGAGCCATATGTATTTTCAAATCACAATTCATCCAGAAAACATTCCACATACATATCTGTCCTTCTGCATTTGAACCACCAAAAAGTGCAGTCTTTTATAGTAGCATTTTGGCTACCAAGAGCTCAGTCCTTGAAGAAGTAGCAGTGGGATGGAACAGTACTCAATATCTATGCTATTGAAACCCCTTCATCTTATGGCCGAGGCCCCCAACGGCTGTTGGTAAGTTGAAGTATCTCATGAAATGAACACTGGATCTTGAGGACGTTGTTGGCGTAATGAGGACAATCAAATACTTCTTTGGACAGGTTTATAGTAGAGACTTAATGCTTGAACGTAAGGGTCTACCAAGGAACAACATGGCAGGTGTTCGATTTGTGGTTACATGAGTTGCATTCCGATATGCAAATAAGGAATTGTGTAGCTTCTGGTTCAGTGTGATCTTTTCACCTGCCATGGCCCGCAGTGCATTCTTCAAGGTTTGCACAAATCTCTTAGCTAAGCCATTTGTAGCTGGGTGGTAGGGTGCTGAGGTCACTCACTTGATTCCATTGTTCCTTAGGAAGATCTGGAACTCCTCAGATATAAACTGGGGACCATTGTCACTCACCAGCTGTTCCGGTACCCGAGTCCTTGCGAAAAGTTCTCTCAGAACGGTTGTAACAGTTTTACTGTTACTGTTACTGTTACCTTTGTCCCATTAGCTTGCTGTGCATGCAATGTTTAGCTAGGCCACTAAGGGGTGCTCTAGTCAGTAAGCTACCTGTTAGCATAAAAAAGGAAAGAGAAGAAGCATGAGAGAGGAAGGATGAGTTAACCACATGGAGAAGCTTTATCCACAATGCTGTCTTGTGTTTGTACCCAGTTTTGAGGAACTTCTAGTTCTTGAACTCAAATAGAGTTCCTTGAGTAAGCATGAGGAAACAGCTCAGCATTAAAGACCCACGAATGGCAGATCAACGTGCTACTACATTTACATTTATGCATTTAGCAGATGCTTTTATCCAAAGCGACTTACAACTTGGGGAAACATGAAGCGATTGGTCATGAAGAGTCGAGAAGCGCAATAAGAGCCTGAAATCCTGAGACCGTGTACATTGCTCAGTGTAGCACAGGCTAGAGTAGGGAGGGAAAAAGGAAGAGAAAGAGGAAAGGAAAGTTTTTTTTTTTTTTTTTTTTTTTTTTTTTAATGCTGTTTCAATAAACGAGGTTCGGGAGGAACTTGTCAGATAATTGACACAGGTGGAGAGTACTCAGCTAATCAACAAAGAGGTATATATACGCAGCCGTCCTACCTCCATTTTGTTGACAGTTTTTTCAGCATGGAGGGCATTTCCGGCAGGTCGCCCCGCCCTGTCTGCACGGCTCGAAGCAACTCTACAATACTAAAATCTTTTCCTTACAAATTTATACGCTATCTAAAAACCCCTTTCGGCCGCTTCCATCAGCATTCACGAGCCAACCGCGAGAGCAGTGCTCGGACAGTGTAAAGGAGTGCACACAGCACAGACTTGCAACAGGGAGAACTACAACAGTTCCTGTCTTAAGATAATGTATTACAGCTCTTTTACTTTTCTTTTCTTGCGATCTTTCCGCCTCTGTGTACTACAGTACAGACAGATACTTTTCACACAGGAGAAGTGCGTTCATCATGTACGCGCACGCGGTCGCCGTGGTGATGAACGATCAATTTACTCGCTGCTGGTAAAGCGAGTGAACGTATTGTGAGGCTAAATCACTAAAATGCTGTCAATGCAACAGTGCATATTACGCCAAACAATCAGCTACTAGTTGGAATCAGCTGATAATCACCGCCTTCATTCAATACTTCTCAACTTGACGCTCACATAAGCTCACAGGGCTCAACACAGTGCGACCATACTCGCTTTGTGACTATAAATAGACGTATGCGAACTGAACAATGTATTTGGGAGCACCCGCTTTCTTAAATGTAACATCAATACCTTATAGTAGGGCAGGCTATTGTATTACAAGTTATACAATCCTATGAAATACCATCTTATGAAACAGAAAAAATTCAAAAGCTATGATTTCATTGAATTAATGTGAGCGATCACGTTTCTGAATGTGGCACCGTTGTGCGTTCTACTGGCTTGAACAATGCTTCAGAATGCTTCAGTTCAGAGCATTTCACAATCAATGAATAGCATACATTTATGCAAAGCGAATTCGTATCAACAATGACAACATATTACGATATAAATCACAGAAAGAAAACGGTGTATACTGTTATAAGACTGAATTTTCTCTGTGGCTGCGCCACGCCTCCGGAATAGCCTCCCTCGGCATATCAGATCTTGTGAATCCTTAGGATGTTTTAAATCTGTGTTGAAAACACATCTCTTCTCTCTTGCTTACAACTGCCCATAAGGACTGGGAGTATGAGATGTGTGTTTGTGTTTTGTGTGTTTATATCGGGGTGTTTTGTCAACGTTTTATTAGTACTGTTGAGAGAGTAAAGCACTTTGGTCAACTTGGTCAACTTGTTTTTTAACGTGCTATAGAAATAAAGGTTGTTGTTGTTGTTGTTTTATCTCTTTCATATGAATTTGAATGAGCATCTGCAATAATAAGACATAAACATTTCAAAATAAGAGTCCATTCGGTTACACAATGTGTTTCTCCATTTGTCCGTCTAACTTTTTCTCCTTTTTCTCCCACAGGAGCTCAGTTTTCTCCGGCTAATTTTCTCCACTACTACAGCAGTGCTGTTCCCTCGGCTCCCACAGGAGCTTCGTTTCTCTGGCTAATTTTCTCAACTACTACAGCAGTGCTGTTCCCTCGGCTCCCACAGGAGCTTCGTTTCTCTGGCTAATTTTCTCCTACTACAGCAGTGCTGTTCCCTCGGCTCCCACAGGAGCTTCGTTTCTCTGGCTAATTTTCTCCTACTACAGCAGTGCTGTTCCCTCGGCTCCCACAGGAGCTTCGTTTCTCTGGCTAATTTTCTCAACTACTACAGCAGTGCTGTTCCCTCGGCTCCCACAGGAGCTTCGTTTCTCTGGCTAATTTTCTCAACTACTACAGCAGTGCTGTTCCCTCGGCTCCCACACAAGCTTCGTTTCTCTGGCTAATTTTCTCCTACTACAGCAGTGCTGTTCCCTCGGCTCCCACACGAGCTTTGTTTCTCTAGCTAATTTTCTCCTACTACAGCAGTGCTGTTCCCTCGGCTCCCACAGGAGCTTCGTTTCTCTGGCTAATTTTCTCCTACTACAGCAGTGCTGTTCCCTCGGCTCCCACACAAGCTTTGTTTCTCTAGCTAATTTTCTCCTACTACAGCAATGCTGTTCCCTCGGCTCCCACAGGAGCTTCGTTTCTCTGGCTAATTTCTCCTACTACAGCAGTGCTGTTCCCTCGGCTCCCACAGGAGCTTCGTTTCTCTGGCTAATTTCTCCTACTACAGCAGTGCTGTTCCCTCGGCTCCCACAGGAGCTTCGTTTCTCTGGCTAATTTTCTCCTACTACAGCAGTGCTGTTCCCTCGGCTCCCACACAAGCTTTGTTTCTCTAGCTAATTTTCTCCTACTACAGCAATGCTGTTCCCTCGGCTCCCACAGGAGCTTCGTTTCTCTGGCTAATTTCTCCTACTACAGCAGTGCTGTTCCCTCGGCTCCCACAGGAGCTTTGTTTCTCTGGCTAATTTCTCCTACTACAGCAGTGCTGTTCCCTCGGCTCCCACAGGAGCTTCGTTTCTCTGGCTAATTTTCTCCTACTACAGCAGTGCTGTTCCCTCGGCTCCCACAGGAGCTTCGTTTCTCTGGCTAATTTTCTCCTACTACAGCAATGCTGTTCCCTCGGCTCCCACAGGAGCTTCGTTTCTCTGGCTAATTTCTCCTACTACAGCAGTGCTGTTCCCTCGGCTCCCACAGGAGCTTCGTTTCTCTAGCTAATTTTCTCCTACTACAGCAGTGCTGTTCCCTCTGTTCCCACAGGAGCTGAGTTTCTCTGGCTAATTTCTCCTACTACAGCAGTGCTGTTCCCTCGGCTCCCACATGAGCTTTGTTTCTCTGGCTAATTTTCTCCTACTACAGCAGTGCTGTTCCCTCGGCTCCCACAGGAGCTGAGTTTCTCTGGCTAATTTTCTCCTACTACAGCAGTGCTGTTCCCTCGGCTCCCACAGGAGCTTCGTTTCTCTGGCTAATTTCTCCTAATACAGCAGTGCTGTTCCCTCGGCTCCCACAGGAGCTTCGTTTCTCCGACTAATTTTCTCCACTGCTACAGCAGTGCTGTTCCCTCTGCTCCCACAGGAGCTTCGTTTCTCTGGCAAATTTCTCCTACTACAGCAGTGCTGTTCCCTCGGCTCCCACAGGAGCTTCGTTTCTCTGGCTAATTTTCTCCACTGCCAAAGCAGTGCTGTTCCCTTGGCTCCCACAGGAGCTTCGTTTAATCGGGCTAATTTCTCCTACTACAGCATTGCTGTTCCCTCGGCTCCCACAGGAGCTTTGTTTCTCTGGCTAATTTCTCCTACTACAGCAGTGCTGTTCCCTCGGCTCCCACAGGAGCTTCGTTTCTCTAGCTAATTTTCTCCTACTACAGCATTGCTGTTCCCTCGGCTCCCACAGGAGCTTCGTTTCTCCGTCTAATTTTCTCCTACTACAGCAGTGCTGTTCCCTCGGCTCCCACAGGAGCTTCGTTTCTCTGGCTAATTTTCTCAACTACTACAGCAGTGCTGTTCCCTCGGCTCCCACACGAGCTTTGTTTCTCTAGCTAATTTTCTCCGACTACAGCAGTGCTGTTCCCTCTGCTCCCACAGGAGCTGAGTTTCTCTAGCTAATTTTCTCCTACTACAGCAGTGCTGTTCCCTCTGCTCCCACAGGAGCTTTGTTTCTCTAGCTAATTTTCTCCTACTACAGCAGTGCTGTTCCCTCTGCTCCCACAGGAGCTTTGTTTCTCTGGCTAATTTTCTCAACTACTACAGCAGTGCTGTTCCCTCAGCTCCCACACGAGCTTTGTTTCTCTAGCTATTTTTCTCCTACTACAGCAGTGCTGTTCCCTCGGCTCCCACACGAGCTTTGTTTCTCTAGCTAATTTTCTCCTACTACAGCAGTGCTGTTCCCTCGGCTCCCACAGGAGCTTCGTTTCTCTGGCTAATTTCTCCTACTACAGCAGTGCTGTTCCCTCGGCTCCCACATGAGCTTTGTTTCTCTGGCTAATTTTCTCCTACTACAGCAGTGCTGTTCCCTCGGCTCCCACAGGAGCTTCGTTTCTCTGGCTAATTTCTCCTACTACAGCAGTGCTGTTCCCTCGGCTCCCACAGGAGCTTCGTTTCTCCGACTAATTTTCTCCTACTACAGCAGTGCTGTTCCCTCTGCTCCCACACGAGCTTTGTTTCTCTGGCTAATTTTCTCCTACTACAGCAGTGCTGTTCCCTCGGCTCCCACAGGAGCTCAGTTTTCTCTGGCTAATTTCTCCTACTACAGCAGTGCTGTTCCCTCGGCTCCCACAGGAGCTTCGTTTCTCCGACTAATTTTCTCCTACTACAGCAGTGCTGTTCCCTCGGCTCCCACAGGAGCTTCGTTTCTCTGGCTAATTTCTCCTACTACAGCAGTGCTGTTCCCTCGGCTCCCACAGGAGCTTCGTTTCTCTGGCTAATTTTCTCCACTGCCAAAGCAGTGCTGTTCCCTTGGCTCCCACAGGAGCTTCGTTTAATCGGGCTAATTTCTCCTACTACAGCATTGCTGTTCCCTCGGCTCCCACAGGAGCTTCGTTTCTCTGGCTAATTTCTCCTACTACAGCAGTGCTGTTCCCTCGGCTCCCACAGGAGCTTCGTTTCTCCGACTAATTTTCTCCTACTACAGCAGTGCTGGTCCCTCGGCTCCCACAGGAGCTTCGTTTCTCTGGCTAATTTCTCCTACTACAGCATTGCTGTTCCCTCGGCTCCCACAGGAGCTTCGTTTCTCCGTCTAATTTTCTCCTACTACAGCAGTGCTGTTCCCTCGGCTCCCACAGGAGCTTCGTTTCTCTGGCTAATTTTCTCAACTACTACAGCAGTGCTGTTCCCTCGGCTCCCACACGAGCTTTGTTTCTCTAGCTAATTTTCTCCGACTACAGCAGTGCTGTTCCCTCTGCTCCCACAGGAGCTGAGTTTCTCTAGCTAATTTTCTCCTACTACAGCAGTGCTGTTCCCTCGGCTCCCACAGGAGCTTTGTTTCTCTAGCTAATTTTCTCCTACTACAGCAGTGCTGTTCCCTCTGCTCCCACAGGAGCTTTGTTTCTCTAGCTAATTTTCTCCTACTACAGCAGTGCTGTTCCCTCTGCTCCCACAGGAGCTTTGTTTCTCTGGCTAATTTTCTCCTACTACAGCAGTGCTGTTCCCTCTGCTCCCACAGGAGCTTTGTTTCTCTGGCTAATTTTCTCCTACTACAGCAGTGCTGTTCCCTCTGCTCCCACAGGAGCTTCGTTTCTCTAGCTAATTTTCTCCTACTACAGAAGTGCTGTTCCCTCGGCTCCCACACAAGCTTTGTTTCTCTGGCTAATTTTCTCCTACTACAGCAGTGCTGTTCCCTCTGCTCCCACAGGAGCTTCGTTTCTCTAGCTAATTTTCTCCTACTACAGCAGTGCTGTTCCCTCGGCTCCCACAGGAGCTTCGTTTCTCTAGCTATTTTTCTCCTACTACAGCAGTGCTGTTCCCTCGGCTCCCACACGAGCTTTGTTTCTCTAGCTAATTTTCTCCTACTACAGCAGTGCTGTTCCCTCGGCTCCCACAGGAGCTTCGTTTCTCTGGCTAATTTCTCCTACTACAGCAGTGCTGTTCCCTCGGCTCCCACATGAGCTTTGTTTCTCTGGCTAATTTCTCCTACTACAGCAGTGCTGTTCCCTCTGCTCCCACAGGAGCTTCGTTTCTCTGGTTAATTTTCTCCACTGCCAAAGCAGTGCTGTTCCCTTGGCTCCCACAGGAGCTTCGTTTAATCGGGCTAATTTCTCCTACCACAGCAGTGCTGTTCCCTCTGCTCCCACAGGAGCTCAGTTTCTCCGGCTAATTTTCTCCACTGCATCAGCAGTGCCATTTTCTCTGCTCCCTCAGGTTCTCCGGCTAATTTTCTCCACTGCTACAGCAGTGCTGACCCCTCTGCTCTCACAAGAGCTCAGTTTCTCTGGCTAATTTTCTCCACTGCCAAAGCAGTGATGTTCTTTCCCAGAAACCTCAATCCTACATGACGGCCTGGAGATGTTTAAAGCATTTTACTTCTCTTATAAACATACCGTTCCCTGATTTTTCTCTCCTTTCAATCACCTCATTTATTTTCTACCTTAATACATCAAAGGTTACTTGAGCTGCATCCAGTTTTTCCACAATTGATGTACGGCAATTCCTCCCCCGAGATAAACAATTCACCAACCTCTCTCTGATCAAAGGGATTCAAAGATCCCAGCCCACCCGTCCCGACACTAGAGAACCTATAACACTGGTATCCTCAAAGGTATTGACACCCTCCGCACAGACTACCAGCCCCTCAATACCGCCCGAACACTCAACGCCATGTCCTCCTAGCTTTTCTGGTTTCCTTAGATGCTTGGATTTCATCTACATTTTCAACCTCTCATCGCAATCTAATCATATCAGTCAGAATCAAATTCTGCATTATTTTCTGTTTAACACTGTGAAGCTGCTTTGAACCAATCGGCATCGTAAAAAGCGCTTTAACTAAAGGCGAGATGACTGACCAGTCAGTTCTGGCTTAATTTTGAATGGAGAAGTTCTCCCCTGGAACCCCAGTTTCAGATGAATCTAACAAACCTGTGACACGCTTTTGGTTCCAGAAACACCTCAAATCCGTTCTCCAACCTTCAGAGGTCCCAGCAAAGAACTTTTCAAGCCACTCCTTCCGTATTGGGGCAGCAACCTCAGCAGCTCAAAAAAGTCCTCTTCCAACAGCAGATCCAAGCTCTCAGGAGATGGTCCTCCGACGCTTTCCAAAGTTATATCAGGACCAATCGGTTCCACATCAAAAAAGCCCACCAAACCCTTATTGACTAGTACACAGTAAGAATCTCCCGACCAAACACTCTTATCTTTCTCCTTTATGTTCTCAGGCTCCAGTAAGAAATGGAAAGTTTCCATGGACGCAGCTCAAGGGGAAGTTCCTTACAGCTTGAAAGAGTGGAACGTTTCCGTGCAGTATGAAAGAGTGGAAGTTCCACGCAGTACGAAAGAGTAGAAAGTTGCACGCAGCGCGAAAGAGTGGAAGTTCCACGCAGCGCGAAAGAGTGGAAAGTTTCCACGCAGCGCGAAAGAGTGGAAAGTTTCCACGCAGTATGAAAGAGTGGAAAGTTTCCACGCAGCGCGAAAGAGTGGAAGTTCCACGCAGCGCGAAAGAGTGGAAGTTCCACGCAGCGCGAAAGAGTGGAAAGTTTCCACGCAGCGCGAAAGAGTGGAAAGAGTGTAAAGTTTCCACGCAGCGCGAAAGAGTGGAAAGTTTCAACGCAGTACGAAAGAGTGGAAAGTTTCCACGCAGCACGAAAGAGTGGAAAGTTTCCACGCAGCACGAAAGAGTGGAAAGTTTCCACGCAGCGCGAAAGAGTGGAAGTTCCACGCAGCGTGAAAGAGTGGAAAGTACGAAAGAGTGTAAAGTTTCCACGCAGTGCGAAAGAGTGTAAAGTTTCAACGCAGTGCGAAAGAGTGGAAGTTCCACGCAGCGCGAAAGAGTGGAAAGTACGAAAGAGTGTAAAGTTTCCACGCAGCGCGAAAGAGTGGAAAGTACGAAAGAGTGGAAAGTTTCCACGCAGCGCAAAAGAGTGTAAAGTTTCCACGCAGCGCGAAAGAGTGGAAAGTACGAAAGAGTGGAAAGTTTCCACGTAGCACGAAAGAGTGGAAAGTTTCCACGCAGCACGAAAGAGTGGAAAGTTTCCACGCAGCACGAAAGAGTGGAAAGTTTCCACGCAGCACGAAAGAGTGGAAAGTTTCCACGCAGCACGAAAGAGTGGAAAGTACGAAAGAGTGTAAAGTTTCCACGTAGCACGAAAGAGTGTAAAGTTTCCACGCAGCGCGAAAGAGTGGAAAGTACGAAAGAGTGGAAAGTTTCCACGCAGCGCGAAAGAGTGGAAAGTACGAAAGAGTGGAAAGTTTCCACGCAGAGCGAAAGAGTGTAAAGTTTCCACGCAGCACGAAAGAGTGGAAAGTTTCCACGCAGCACGAAAGAGTGGAAAGTTTCCACGCAGCACGAAAGAGTGGAAAGTACGAAAGAGTGGAAAGTTTCCACGCAGCGCGAAAGAGTGGAAAGTACGAAAGAGTGTAAAGTTTCCACGTAGCACGAAAGAGTGTAAAGTTTCCACGCAGCGCGAAAGAGTGGAAAGTACGAAAGAGTGGAAAGTTTCCACGCAGCGCGAAAGAGTGGAAAGTACGAAAGAGTGGAAAGTTTCCACGCAGAGCGAAAGAGTGTAAAGTTTCCACGCAGCGCGAAAGAGTGGAAAGTACGAAAGAGTGGAAAGTTTCCACGTAGCACGAAAGAGTGGAAAGTTTCCACGCAGCACGAAAGAGTGGAAAGTTTCCACGCAGCACGAAAGAGTGGAAAGTTTCCACGCAGCACAAAAGAGTGGAAAGTTTCCACCCAGCACGAAAGAGTGGAAAGTTTCCACGCAGCACGAAAGAGTGGAAAGTTTCCACGCAGCACGAAAGAGTGGAAAGTTTCCACGCAGCACAAAAGAGTGGAAAGTTTCCACGCAGCACAAAAGAGTGGAAAGTTTCCACGCTGCCAGAAAGTGGAAAGTTTCCACGCAGCCAGAAAGTGGAAAGTTTCCACGCTGCCAGAAAGTGGAAAGTTTCCACGCAGCCAGAAAGTGGAAAGTTTCCACCCAGCACGAAAGAGTGGAAAGTTTCCACGCAGCACGAAAGAGTGGAAAGTTTCCACGCAGCACGAAAGAGTGGAAAGTTTCCACGCAGCACAAAAGAGTGGAAAGTTTCCACGCAGCCAGAAAGTGGAAAGTTTCCACGCTGCCAGAAAGTGGAAAGTTTCCACGCAGCCAGAAAGTGGAAAGTTTCCACGCTGCCAGAAAGTGGAAAGTTTCCACGCAGCCAGAAAGTGGAAAGTTTCCACGCTGCCAGAAAGTGGAAAGTTTCCACGCTGCCAGAAAGTGGAAAGTTTCCACGCAGCCAGAAAGTGGAAAGTTTCCACGCTGCCAGAAAGTGGAAAGTTTCCACACAGCCAGAAAGTGGAAAGTTTCCACGCTGCCAGAAAGTGGAAAGTTTCCACGCTGCCAGAAAGTGGAAAGTTTCCACGCTGCCAGAAAGTGGAAAGTTTCCACGCAGCCAGAAAGTGGAAAGTTTCCACGCTGCCAGAAAGTGGAAAGTTTCCACGCAGCCAGAAAGTGGAAAGTTTCCACGCTGCCAGAAAGTGGAAAGTTTCCACGCTGCCAGAAAGTGGAAAGTTTCCACGCTGCCAGAAAGTGGAAAGTTTCCACGCTGCCAGAAAGTGGAAAGTTTCCACGCAGCCAGAAAGTGGAAAGTTTCCACGCTGCCAGAAAGTGGAAAGTTTCCACGCTGCCAGAAAGTGGAAAGTTTCCACGCAGCCAGAAAGTGGAAAGTTTCCACACAGCCAGAAAGTGGAAAGTTTCCACGCAGCCAGAAAGTGGAAAGTTTCCACGCTGCCAGAAAGTGGAAAGTTTCCACGCTGCCAGAAAGTGGAAAGTTTCCACGCTGCCAGAAAGTGGAAAGTTTCCACACAGCCAGAAAGTGGAAAGTTTCCACGCTGCCAGAAAGTGGAAAGTTTCCACGCAGCCAGAAAGTGGAAAGTTTCCACGCAGCCAGAAAGTGGAAAGTTTCCACGCAGCCAGAAAGTGGAAAGTTTCCACGCAGCCAGAAAGTGGAAAGTTTCCACGCTGCCAGAAAGTGGAAAGTTTCCACGCTGCCAGAAAGTGGAAAGTTTCCACGCTGCCAGAAAGTGGAAAGTTTCCACGCAGCCAGAAAGTGGAAAGTTTCCACGCAGCCAGAAAGTGGAAAGTTTCCACGCAGCCAGAAAGTGGAAAGTTTCCACCCAGTACGAAAGAGTGGAAAGTTTCCACGCAGCACGAAAGAGTGGAAAGTTTCCACGCAGCACGAAAGAGTGGAAAGTTTCCACCCAGCACGAAAGAGTGGAAAGTTTCCACGCAGCACAAAAGAGTGGAAAGTTTCCACGCAGCACGAAAGAGTGGAAAGTTTCCACGCAGCACAAAAGAGTGGAAAGTTTCCACGCAGCACAAAAGAGTGGAAAGTTTCCACGCAGCACAAAAGAGTGGAAAGTTTCCACGCAGCACAAAAGAGTGGAAAGTTTCCACGCAGCACGAAAGAGTGGAAAGTTTCCACGCAGCACGAAAGAGTGGAAAGTACGAAAGAGTGGAAAGTTTCCACGCAGCGCGAAAGAGTGGAAAGTACGAAAGAGTGGAAAGTACGAAAGAGTGGAAAGTTTCCACGCAGCGCGAAAGAGTGGAAAGTACGAAAGAGTGGAAAGTTTCCACGTAGCACGAAAGAGTGGAAAGTTTCCACGCAGCACGAAAGAGTGGAAAGTTTCCACGCAGCACGAAAGAGTGGAAAGTTTCCACGCAGCACGAAAGAGTGGAAAGTTTCCACGCAGCACGAAAGAGTGGAAAGTTTCCACGCAGCACGAAAGAGTGGAAAGTTTCCACGCAGCACGAAAGAGTGGAAAGTTTCCACGCAGCACGAAAGAGTGGAAAGTTTCCACGCAGCACGAAAGAGTGGAAAGTTTCCACGCAGCACGAAAGAGTGGAAAGTTTCCACGCAGCACGAAAGAGTGGAAAGTTTCCACGCAGCACAAAAGAGTGGAAAGTTTCCACGCAGCACAAAAGAGTGGAAAGTTTCCACGCAGCACAAAAGAGTGGAAAGTTTCCACCCAGCACGAAAGAGTGGAAAGTTTCCACGCAGCACAAAAGAGTGGAAAGTTTCCACCCAGCACGAAAGAGTGGAAAGTTTCCACGCAGCACGAAAGAGTGGAAAGTTTCCACGCAGCACGAAAGAGTGGAAAGTTTCCACGCAGCACAAAAGAGTGGAAAGTTTCCACGCAGCACAAAAGAGTGGAAAGTTTCCATGCAGCACAAAAGAGTGGAAAGTTTCCACGCAGCACAAAAGAGTGGAAAGTTTCCACGCAGCACAAAAGAGTGGAAAGTTTCCACGCAGCACGAAAGAGTGGAAAGTTTCCACCCAGCACGAAAGAGTGGAAAGTTTCCACGCAGCACAAAAGAGTGGAAAGTTTCCACGCAGCACAAAAGAGTGGAAAGTTTCCACCCAGCACGAAAGAGTGGAAAGTTTCCACGCAGCACGAAAGAGTGGAAAGTTTCCACGCAGCACGAAAGAGTGGAAAGTTTCCAGGCAGCACAAAAGAGTGGAAAGTTTCCACGCAGCACAAAAGAGTGGAAAGTTTCCACGCAGCACAAAAGAGTGGAAAGTTTCCACGCAGCACAAAAGAGTGGAAAGTTTCCACGCAGCACAAAAGAGTGGAAAGTTTCCACGCAGCACGAAAGAGTGGAAAGTTTCCACGCAGCACAAAAGAGTGGAAAGTTTCCACGCAGCCAGAAAGTGGAAAGTTTCCACGCTGCCAGAAAGTGGAAAGTTTCCACGCAGCCAGAAAGTGGAAAGTTTCCACGCTGCCAGAAAGTGGAAAGTTTCCACGCAGCCAGAAAGTGGAAAGTTTCCACGCAGCCAGAAAGTGGAAAGTTTCCACGCAGCCAGAAAGTGTAAAGTTTCCACGCTGCCAGAAAGTGGAAAGTTTCCACGCAGCCAGAAAGTGGAAAGTTTCCACGCAGCCAGAAAGTGGAAAGTTTCCACGCAGCCAGAAAGTGGAAAGTTTCCACGCAGCCAGAAAGTGGAAAGTTTCCACACAGCCAGAAAGTGGAAAGTTTCCACGCTGCCAGAAAGTGGAAAGTTTCCACGCTGCCAGAAAGTGGAAAGTTTCCACGCTGCCAGAAAGTGGAAAGTTTCCACGCAGCCAGAAAGTGGAAAGTTTCCACGCAGCCAGAAAGTGGAAAGTTTCCACGCAGCCAGAAAGTGGAAAGTTTCCACCCAGTACGAAAGAGTGGAAAGTTTCCACGCAGCCAGGAAGTGGAAAGTTTCCACGCAGCCAGAAAGTGGAAAGTTTCCACGCAGCCAGGAAGTGGAAAGTTTCCACGCAGCCAGGAAGTGGAAAGTTTCCACGCAGCCAGAAAGTGGAAAGTTTCCACGCTGCCAGAAAGTGGAAAGTTTCCACGCAGCCAGAAAGTGGAAAGTTTCCACGCAGCCAGAAAGTGGAAAGTTTCCACCCAGTACGAAAGAGTGGAAAGTTTCCACCCAGTACGAAAGAGTGGAAAGTTTCCACGCAGCACGAAAGAGTGGAAAGTTTCCACGCAGCACGAAAGAGTGGAAAGTTTCCACGCAGCACAAAAGAGTGGAAAGTTTCCACGCAGCACAAAAGAGTGGAAAGTTTCCACGCAGCACAAAAGAGTGGAAAGTTTCCACGCAGCACAAAAGAGTGGAAAGTTTCCACGCAGCACAAAAGAGTGGAAAGTTTCCACGCAGCACGAAAGAGTGGAAAGTTTCCACGCAGCATGAAAGAGTGGAAAGTACGAAAGAGTGGAAAGTTTCCACGCAGCGCGAAAGAGTGGAAAGTACGAAAGAGTGTAAAGTTTCCACGTAGCACGAAAGAGTGTAAAGTTTCCACGCAGCGCGAAAGAGTGGAAAGTACGAAAGAGTGGAAAGTTTCCACGCAGCGCGAAAGAGTGGAAAGTACGAAAGAGTGGAAAGTTTCCACGCAGAGCGAAAGAGTGTAAAGTTTCCATGCAGCGCGAAAGAGTGGAAAGTACGAAAGAGTGGAAAGTTTCCACGTAGCACGAAAGAGTGGAAAGTTTCCACGCAGCACGAAAGAGTGGAAAGTTTCCACGCAGCACGAAAGAGTGGAAAGTTTCCACGCAGCACGAAAGAGTGGAAAGTTTCCACGCAGCACAAAAGAGTGGAAAGTTTCCACCCAGCACGAAAGAGTGGAAAGTTTCCACGCAGCACGAAAGAGTGGAAAGTTTCCACGCAGCACGAAAGAGTGGAAAGTTTCCACGCAGCACAAAAGAGTGGAAAGTTTCCACGCAGCACAAAAGAGTGGAAAGTTTCCACGCAGCACAAAAGAGTGGAAAGTTTCCACGCAGCACGAAAGAGTGGAAAGTTTCCACGCAGCACAAAAGAGTGGAAAGTTTCCACGCAGCACAAAAGAGTGGAAAGTTTCCACGCAGCACGAAAGAGTGGAAAGTTTCCACGCAGCACAAAAGAGTGGAAAGTTTCCACGCAGCACGAAAGAGTGGAAAGTTTCCACCCAGCACGAAAGAGTGGAAAGTTTCCACGCAGCACAAAAGAGTGGAAAGTTTCCACGCAGCACAAAAGAGTGGAAAGTTTCCACGCAGCACGAAAGAGTGGAAAGTTTCCACGCAGCACAAAAGAGTGGAAAGTTTCCACGCAGCCAGAAAGTGGAAAGTTTCCACGCTGCCAGAAAGTGGAAAGTTTCCACGCAGCCAGAAAGTGGAAAGTTTCCACGCTGCCAGAAAGTGGAAAGTTTCCACGCAGCCAGAAAGTGGAAAGTTTCCACGCAGCCAGAAAGTGGAAAGTTTCCACGCAGCCAGAAAGTGTAAAGTTTCCACGCTGCCAGAAAGTGGAAAGTTTCCACACAGCCAGAAAGTGGAAAGTTTCCACGCAGCCAGAAAGTGGAAAGTTTCCACGCAGCCAGAAAGTGGAAAGTTTCCACGCAGCCAGAAAGTGGAAAGTTTCCACACAGCCAGAAAGTGGAAAGTTTCCACGCTGCCAGAAAGTGGAAAGTTTCCACGCTGCCAGAAAGTGGAAAGTTTCCACGCTGCCAGAAAGTGGAAAGTTTCCACGCTGCCAGAAAGTGGAAAGTTTCCACGCAGCCAGAAAGTGGAAAGTTTCCACGCAGCCAGAAAGTGGAAAGTTTCCACGCAGCCAGAAAGTGGAAAGTTTCCACCCAGTACGAAAGAGTGGAAAGTTTCCACGCAGCCAGGAAGTGGAAAGTTTCCACGCAGCCAGAAAGTGGAAAGTTTCCACGCAGCCAGGAAGTGGAAAGTTTCCACGCAGCCAGGAAGTGGAAAGTTTCCACGCAGCCAGAAAGTGGAAAGTTTCCACGCAGCCAGAAAGTGGAAAGTTTCCACGCAGCCAGAAAGTGGAAAGTTTCCACGCTGCCAGAAAGTGGAAAGTTTCCACGCAGCCAGAAAGTGGAAAGTTTCCACGCAGCCAGAAAGTGGAAAGTTTCCACGCAGCCAGAAAGTGGAAAGTTTCCACCCAGTACGAAAGAGTGGAAAGTTTCCACGCAGCACGAAAGAGTGGAAAGTACGAAAGAGTGGAAAGTTTCCACGCAGCACGAAAGAGTGGAAAGTTTCCACGCAGCACAAAAGAGTGGAAAGTTTCCACGCAGCACAAAAGAGTGGAAAGTTTCCACGCAGCACGAAAGAGTGGAAAGTTTCCACGCAGCACGAAAGAGTGGAAAGTTTCCACGCAGCACAAAAGAGTGGAAAGTTTCCACGCAGCACAAAAGAGTGGAAAGTTTCCACGCAGCACAAAAGAGTGGAAAGTTTCCACGCAGCACGAAAGAGTGGAAAGTTTCCACGCAGCACGAAAGAGTGGAAAGTTTCCACGCAGCACAAAAGAGTGGAAAGTTTCCATGCAGCCAGAAAGTGGAAAGTTCCACGCAGCACGAAAGAGTGGAAAGTTTCCACGCAGCACAAAAGAGTGGAAAGTTTCCACGCAGCACAAAAGAGTGGAAAGTTTCCACGCAGCACAAAAGAGTGGAAAGTTTCCACGCAGCACGAAAGAGTGGAAAGTTTCCACGCAGCACGAAAGAGTGGAAAGTTTCCACGCAGCACAAAAGAGTGGAAAGTTTCCACGCAGCCAGAAAGTGGAAAGTTTCCACGCAGCCAGAAAGTGGAAAGTTTCCACGCAGCCAGAAAGTGGAAAGTTTCCACGCTGCCAGAAAGTGGAAAGTTTCCACGCAGCCAGAAAGTGGAAAGTTTCCACGCAGCCAGAAAGTGGAAAGTTTCCACGCAGCCAGAAAGTGGAAAGTTTCCACGCAGCCAGAAAGTGGAAAGTTTCCACGCTGCCAGAAAGTGGAAAGTTTCCACGAAAAGTTTCCACGAAAGTTTCCACGAAGCCAGAAAGTGGAAAGCAGCCAGAAAGTGGAAAGTCTTCCACGCAGCCAGAAAGTGGAAAGCCTTCCACGCAGCCAAAAAAGTGGCACGTTTCCAGGCAATAAATCAGCGCACGCAGGAAATCAGCAAAAAGTTCCCACGCAGTAAAAAGTGGCACATTTCCACGTAGTAAACCAACAGAACGTTTCCACAAAGCAGGGAAGTGGAAAGTTCCACGCAAGAAGTCAGTGGAAGTTTCCACAGAGCAAAGCAGTACGTTCCTCGCAGTGAATCAGTGAACGTTCCCACGCAGTAAGGCAGCGGAAATTTCCACACAGTGAAAAGTGGATCAGTTTCAACACAACAAGGAATGATAAAAAAATAAAAAAAAATAAAAAAAAAATTCACACAGCGAGAAGTGGGCAGTTTTCTACACAGCAAAGAAAGGTCGGTCTCCCACGTACAAGACCACACCCGGCTCTCACCAAGAACCGTGCGATTCCTGAACCAACAGGGCCGCCCATCCGTGACACAAGCTGCTCACGGGCCCTCCCGGTCAAACAACCAGGCCCCTCTCTCATGCCAGCCGCCAAGCTCGGCACTTCTTGGGGGGTAATTAGCAGGCGGCTGTCCTATGCTTACTAGCTTTTTGGGGGGTACTCTGGGTTCGGGCCGAAGTCCGAGCTCGAAGCCCTCCCCCCCGGACAGCACGCCAAATACGCAATTCAATTAACTCTCTACAAATTATATGTAAGTGTGAACTCGTGAAATGAGGTTAAGTGCTCGCGGAAGAGCTGAGTTTGAAGTTGGCTTTTGAATGATGTCAATGATTCTGCGTTTCGGATGGCGTTGGGAAGATCGTTCCACCAGCTGGGAACGTTGAATGAGAATGTTCTGGAAAGGGATTTTTTCCCCCTCTGTGATGGGACCACAAGCTGTCGTTCCTTTGCTGAGCGAAGGCTTCTGGTGGGGGTGTGGATTTGTAGAATGGAGTCAAAGTAAGCAGGAGCTGAGCGCGTGGTGGCTCTGTATGCAAGGGTCAGCGCCTTAAACTTGATGCGAGCAGCGAGTGGTAGCCAGTGCAGAGAGATGAAGAGAGGTGTGACATGGATCCTATTGGGCTCGTTGAAGACAGGACGTGCTGCTGCATTCTGGATCATTCGAAGTGTTTGGATCGCACAAGAGGGGATTCCAACCAGAAGCGCATTGCAGTAGTCAAGTCTAGAAATAACCAGGGCCTGGACCAGAAGCTGTGTTGCGTGCTCTGTTAGGAACGGTCTAATCTTCCTGATGCTGTGGAGCGCAAACCGACATGAGCGAGCTGTCTTAGAGATGTGTTCTCTGAAGGACAGCTGGTCATCAAATGTTACTCCAAGATTTCTGACTGACTTTGATGGGGAAATCAAGGAAGTACCTAACTGGATGGTGAAGTCATGTTGTATGGTGGGACTGGCGGGGAAGATGAGAAACTCAGTCTTTGCCAGGTTGAGCTGCAGGTGATGTTTTTCATCCATGCAGAGATGTCAGCCAGACAGCTGGAGATTCGTGCAGCTACTGTGGGGTCGTCTGGGTGAAATGAAAGGTAGAGCTGAGTGTCATCAGCATAGCAGTGGTATGAGAAGCCATGTGCCTGAATGATGGGTCCCAATGAAGTAGTGTAGATGGAGAAGAGGAGAGGACCAAGCACTGAGCCCTGGGGAACTCCAGTGGTCAGTTGATGTGCTTGGGATTCCTCTCCTCCCCAGGCAACCTTGAAAGACCGACCTGTGAGATAGGACTCAAACCAGAGAAGTGGAGTCCCTGTGATGCCCAGTGATGAGAGGGTGGACAGAAGAATCTGTTGGAGCTATTTAGTGTTGTGTTTAGATTTCATTATGATAAATTTATTCATTTTTTGATGTAATTATGATTTAATTTCTGTTAGTGTTTTGGTAGTTTATTATTTGTTTTGTTTGTTTCATGCACGCTAGGGGGCACTATAGGTTATTTAGGTAAACGCACGGCAGGAACTAGTATGCACCAGGTTAGGCATATGGTTTTTTACCGGAGCGGGAGAGGCACAGGAAATTTGTTTTGTTCTGTGTTTGCTCGACTTCAGTCAAAAAAAATAAACCACGTTTTGGAGTGAGTGATTTAAATGCCGACGCCAACACTTTTGTCCCAGATATCCCAGATATAGGCAATGATTATGCTCTTGGTTTGTCTGCTTCTGGACTCCAACCACCAGTTGTTAAGCCTAAACAAAGACAAAATAAACAAATGGGTGAAATGACATTAAATGCTGGTGCTCCAGTTCATGTGATGCAAACTGTAAACGGAGTGCACATGGAACATGCTCAACATCAGACCCAAGCTTTGACTGACAACTATCAAAATTATGTTTTAAACATTATGCAAAAACAAAATGACATCGTTGCTTTGCTTGTCCAACAAAATCTGTGTGCTGTCCTCCCATCTAGGAACATCGCTGTGTTTGATGGAGACCCTCGCCAATACAGATCTTTTATTAGAGCTTTCGAAAATGGGGTGGAGGCTAAAACAGATAAATGGAGTGATCGTTTACATTTTCTTGAACAGTACACCAGGGGGCAGCCAAAGGACCTGGTGCACAGTTGTCAGGATTTACCATCAGAGCAGGGATACCACAGAGCCAAAAGTCTTCTTGCAGAGCACTTTGGAAATGAACACAAAGTTGCTGCTGCATATATGGAAAAGATACTTAACTGGACACCTGTTAAAAGCGAGGATATTAAAGCGTTGCAATCATTTTCTTTGTTTCTGCGTGGATGTGCAAATTTAACAGAACACCTGATGCACATGAAAGAGCTGGATTTACCATCAAACATGAGGAGTATCATCTTGAAACTTCCCTACAAATGAAGGGAAAGGTGGAGAAATGTTGCTTGTGACCTGCAAGAACGAAGAGGTGATAGAGCAACGTTCACTGATCTGGTGGGATTTATAGAAAGACAAGTCAAGATTGCTTCTGATCCAGTCTTTGGTAACATCCAAGACCTACAGCTCACCAACTCCAAAACATCCAATGCCAGTCACTTCAAACAAAGGAAAAGAGGGAGCAGTTTTGTTACCAATGTCACTGCAGTCAAAGAAGGAGTTATAACTCAACATACAGGAAACAATGCCAGACACTTTACTCTTAATTGCCTGTTTTGTACACAAGGTAATCATGCATTGGATCAATGTTCACAGTTCAAAATGAAAGTACACAGGGATAAGATTAATTTCATTAAGGAAAAGGGAATCTGCTTTGGATGTCTGAAAGTGGGCCACATGAGTAAAGATTGTAGAAAACGTTTGGACTGCAATGTGTGTCACCAAAATCACCCAAGTGTCCTTCATATAGAGCGGCAGGATAAAGGAACATCCTCCAATCAACAGTCTGTGAGCTCAACAAATGCTTCACCTTTAGTGTCTCAGACTTGTGGCCATATTGGGGCTGGTCACAAAGATGCCTCAATTTTTTCTATTGTTGCAGTCAAAGTCAAGAGCCAGAGGAGCAACAAAACTGTGCAGACATATGCTTTCTTGGATCCCGGGAGTTCAGGAACGTTTTGTACACATAGTTTGGCAAGAAGATTGAATGTAAAGGGTAAAAGGACAAGTATTCTGTTAAGAACAATGGGTCAAAAGAAGATTGTAAATGCTCATGTGCTGTCTGGTCTTGAAGTGTCTGGGATAAATATGAATGATTTTATTGAGCTCCTCTATGAACTGCCACCTTAACGTGGTGGAGGGGTTTGAGTACCCGAATGACCCTAGGAGCTACGTTGTCCGGGGCTATATGCCCCTGGTAGGGTCTCCCAAGGCAAACAGGTCCTAGGTGACGGGTCAGACTGAGAGCAGTTCAAAAACCCTTATGATGCCAAAAAAAAGGAGGACCGTGACGTCGCCCAGTATGGCGCAGCCGGGGCCCCACCCTGGAGCCAGGCCTGGGGTTGGGGCTCGTATGCGAGCGCCTGGTGGCCGGGCCTTCCCCCACGGGGTCCGGCTGGGCTCAGCCCAAAGGAGCGACGTGGGGACACCTTCCCGTGGGCCCACCACTCATGGGAGGGACCGTAAGGGGCCGGCGCAAAGCGAATCGGGCGGCAGTCGAAGGCGGGGGCCTAGACGACCCGATCCCTGGACACGGAAACTAGCTCTTGGGACATGGAATGTCACCTCGCTGGCGGGGAAAGAGCCTGAGCTTGTGCGTGAGGTTGAGAGGTTCCGACTAGAGATAGTCGGAATCACCTCCACGCACGGCTCGGGCTCTGGAACCACACTCCTCGAGAGGGGATGGACTCTTCACCACTCTGGAGTTGCCCATGGTGAGAGGCGGCGGGCTGGTGTGGGTTTGCTTATAGCCCCCCAGCTCTGCCGCCATGTGTTGGAGTTTACCCCGGTGAACGAGAGGGTCGTTTCCCTGCGGCTTTGGCTCGGGGATAGGTCTCTCACTGTTGTGTGTGCCTACGGGCCAAACAGCAGTGCAGAGTACCCGACCTTCTTGGTGTCCCTGGGAGGGGTGCTGGAGAGTGCTCCGACTGGGGACTCCGTCGTTCTACTGGGGGACTTCAACGCCCACGTGGGCAATGACAGTGAAACCTGGAGGGGCGTGATTGGGAGGAACGGCCCCCTGATCTGAATCCGAGTGGTGTTCAGTTATTGGACTTCTGTGCTAGTTACAGTTTGTCCATAACGAACACCATGTTCAAGCATAAGGGTGTCCATCAGTGCACATGGCACCAGGACACCCTAGGTTGTAGGTCAATGATCGACTTCGTGGTCGTTTCATCTGACCTGCGGCCGTATGTCTTGGACACTCGGGTGAAGAGAGGGGCGGAGCTGTCAACTGATCACCACCTGGTGGTGAGTTGGATCCGATGGCGGGGGAGGAAGCTGGATAGACTCGGTAGACCCAAACGTACTGTGAGGGTCTGCTGGGAACGTTTGGCCGAGTCTCCTGTCAGAAAGATCTTCAACTCCTGCCTCCGGCAGAGCTTCGACCGGATCCCGAGGGAGGCTGGAGATATTGAGTCCGAGTGGACCATGTTCTCCACCTCCATTGTCAAAGCGGCTGCTCGGAGCTGTGGACGCAAGGTCTCTGGTGCCTGTCGAGGCGGCAATCCCCGAACCCGGTGGTGGACACCGGAAGTAAGGGATGCCGTCAAGCTGAAGAAGGAGTCCTATCGGGCCTGGCTGGCTTGTGGGACTCCTGAGGCAGCTGACAGGTACCGGCAGGCTAAACGGACTGCAGCCCGGGTGGTTGTGGAGGCAAAAACTCGGGCCTGGGAGGAGTTCGGTGAGGCCATGGAAAAGGACTATCGGCTGGCCTCGAAGAGATTCTGGCAAACCGTCCGGCACCTCAGGAGGGGGAAGCAGTGCCCTACCAACGCTGTTTACAGTGGCGATGGGCGGCTGTTGACCTCAACTGGGGATGTTGTCGGACGGTGGAAGGAATACTTCGAGGATCTCCTCAATCCCGCCGTCACGTCTTCCATTGAGGAAGCAGAGGCTGGGGGCTCAGAGGAGGACTCGTCCATCACCCAAGCTGAAGTCACCGAGGTGGTCAAGAAACTCCTCGGTGGCAAGGCACCGGGGGTGGATGAGATCCGCCCTGAGTACCTCAAGTCTCTGGATGTTATGGGGCTGTCTTGGCTGACACGCCTCCGCAGCATCGCGTGGCGGTCGGGGACAGTGCCTCTGGGATGGCAGACCGGGGTGGTGGTTCCTCTTTTTAAAAAGGGGGACCGGAGGGTGTGTTCCAACTATAGGGGGATCACACTTCTCAGCCTCCCCGGGAAAGTCTATGCCAGGGTACTGGAGAGGAGAATTCGGCCGATAGTGGAACCTTGGATTCAGGAGGAACAGTGTGGTTTTCGTCCTGGTCGTGGAACACTGGACCAGCTCTATACCCTCTACAGGGTGCTGGAGGGTTCATGGGAGTTTGCCCAACCAGTCCACATTTGTTTTGTGGATTTGGAGAAGGCATTCGACTGTGTCCCTCGCGGCGTCCTGTGGAGGGTTCTGGGGGAATATGGGGTCCGGGGTCCTTTGCTGAGGGCTGTCCGGTCCCTGTATGACCGAAGCAGGAGTTTGGTCCGCATTGCCGGCAGTAAGTCAAGACTTGTTCCCGGTGCATGTTGGACTCCGGCAGGGCTGCCCTTTGTCGCCGGTTCTGTTCATAATTTTTATGGACAGAATTTCTAGGTGCAGCCAAGGGCCGGAGGGTGTCAGGTTTGGGGACCACACGGTTTCGTCTCTGCTCTTTGCGGATGACGTTGTCGTGTTGGCCCCTTCTAACCAGGACCTTCAGCATGCACTGGGACGGTTTGCAGCCGAGTGTGAAGCGGCTGGGATGGGAATCAGCACCTCCAAATCCGAGGCCATGGTCCTCAGTCGGAAAAGGGTGGCTTGCCCACTTCAGGTTGGTGGAGAGTTCCTGCCCCAAGTGGAGGAGTTCAAGTATCTAGGGGTCTTGTTCACGAGTGAGGGGAGGATGGAACGGGAGATTGACAGACGGATCGGTGCAGCTTCTGCAGTAATGCGGTCGATGTACCGGTCTGTCGTGGTGAAGAAAGAGCTAAGCCGTAAGGCGAAGCTCTCGATTTACCGGTCAATCTACGTTCCTACTCTCACCTATGGTCATGAGCTTTGGGTCATGACCGAAAGGACAAGATCCCGGATACAGGCGGCTGAAATGAGCTTTCTCTGCAGGGTGGCTGGGCGCTCCCTTAGAGATAGGGTGAGAAGCTCAGACACTCGGGAGGAACTCGGAGTAGAGCCGCTGCTCCTCCACATCGAGAGGGGACAGCTGAGGTGGCTCGGGCATCTGTTCCGGATGCCTCCTGAACGCCTTCCCGGGAAGGTGTTTCGGGCATGTCCAACCGGGAGGAGGCCCCGGGGAAGACCAAGGACACGCTGGAGGGACTATGTCTCCCGGCTGGCCTTGGAACGCCTCGGTGTCCCCCCGGAAGAGCTGGAGGAAGTGTCTAGGGAGAGGGAAGTCTGGGCATCTCTGCTTAGACTGCTGCCCCCGCGACCCGGCCCCGGATAAGTGGAAGAAGATGGATGGATGGATGGATGGATGGATGGATTTTATTGAGTTACCTGGCGTCTTAACGCAAAAGGATATTCCTGTTTCCACACTCAATATTCCACGACAAGAAGATTTGGAACAGTTGTCTTATCTCAAGGCTGTTAAGCTTCATGACATTGATGAAGGCATTGATTTGCTCATTGGAACGGATGCACCAAAAGTGATGGAGCCCTGGGAGTTAATCAACAGCCAGGATGAGGGACCTTATGCTGTCAGAACCAGAGTTGGTTGGGTCATTAATGGTCCACTTCGTGGTGGGAGCAACAGGAATAAAAGTGACTACTCTGCTGTAACATCAAACATAATCTCTGTTGAACATCTTCAGGAAATGCTGGTTAAACAGTTTAACTATGACTTTAATGAGAGGTCATCGGATGAGCAGCTTGAAATGTCCAGAGAGGATGTAAAGTTTATGAACGTCATGAACAACACCACAAAGTTAATTGGAGACCATTATTGCATTGACTTACCTTTCAAGGAGGAAAATCCCCTGCTGCCAAACAATCGTCGCGTTGCAGAACAGCGCCTCCAGAGCTTGAAAAGAAAGTTTGTCAAGAATGGTCAGTTCAAGGAACAATACATCACATTTGTAAATGACATGGTGAAGCAAGGATATGCTGAGCTTGTGCCTTCTGATCAATTAAAGCAGAGTGATGGAAATGTTTGGTATCTTCCTCATCATGGGGTTTATCATCCCAGAAAGGGTAAGCTGCGAGTTGTTTTTGACTGTGGTGCAGCATACAGAGGGACATCACTGAACTGTCAGCTGTTGCAGGGCCCTGATTTAACAAACTCTTTAATCGGGGTCCTTGTTCGATTCAGACAAGAGCCTGTTGCATTGATGGCCGACATTCAAGCAATGCATCACCAAGTTCATGTTTCTGGAAAGCATATCAACTTTCTCCGCTTTCTCTGGTGGCCTAGTGGAGATACTTCACATTCTCCAGAGGAACATCGCATGAAAGTACATTTGTTTGGAGCTGTATCTTCACCAAGTTGTGCAAATTACGCATTGAGGAGAACTGCAGTTGATAATGCCCAACATTTCCCTCATGAAGTGGTAAATACAGTCAAAAGCCATTTTTATGTTGACGACTGCTTGAAATCAGTGGCCTCAGAGGAGGAAGCAGTGCAACTGGTTAAGGATCTGACTGCACTTTGTCACAAAGGAGGATTTAATCTTTCCAAATGGATCAGCAACAGCCGAACAGTGTTGCTGTCAATTGCTGAAGACTGTAGAGCAAAGGAAGTGATGGAGCTGTATTTGGACACGGACCAACTTCCAATGGAGCGAGCATTGGGACTACAGTGGTGCATTGAAATCGACAAATTCAAGTTTAGGACCTCATTACAGGAACAGCCACAGACCAGAAGAGGTATTTTGTTGGTGGTCAGCTCACTGTATGACCCCTTAGGGTTTTTAGCCCCATTTACTATTCCAGCCAAACTGTTGTTACAGGAGCTTTGTAGAAGAGGCTTGGGGTGGGATGAAGCCATTCCTCATTCCCTCTCTAAAAGGTGGTTTGAATGGTTGGAGGATCTCCAAAAGATGGCTGAGTTCAATGTGGATCGCTGTATTAAATCCAGAGATTTTAAAGACCCTGACACAGCACAGCTTCACCACTTTTCTGACACCAGCCAAGTCGGATATGGAACAGTGTCATATTTGAGACTTAAAAAGAACGATAGAGTTCAGGTTGCATTTCTGTTGGGAAAGGCCAGAGTTGCTCCACTAAAACAGACAACGATTCCTCGACTGGAACTCACAGCGGCGGTTATTGCAGTCCGAGTTGATAAAATGCTTCAAAAGGAGTTGCAACTGAAACTGGAGAAGTCAGTTTTCTGGACCGACAGCGCAACTGTTCTTAAATACATCTGTAATGAAACCAGGCGATTTCACACTTTTGTCGCAAACAGAGTTTCCTTCATCAGAGATGCAGCAAGTGTTCATCAGTGGAGATATGTTGGATCAAAGGAGAATCCCGCAGATGATGCATCAAGAGGATTGAGGGCAGAGACTTTCCTGAAAGGCAGGAGATGGATAAATGGTCCAGAGTTTCTTTTCGAGCCAGAGGAGGTTTGGCCTAAGTTGGATGCTGAGCTCGATGCGATTCCTGTAAATGACCAAAGGTCAAAAGGGATTTGACAGCAAACTCTGTTGTTGTGGATTTTGAGTGTGCCACAGATCGCCTGCTTTGTTACTTTTCATCTTGGAAAAAACTAAAAAGGTCTGTTGCTTGGTTGCTGAGGGTTAAGAGAGCTCTTGTGTTATTGGGACATAAGAGGAAGGAGCTGTGTGCCTCTGCAGACTTCAACAAGGACGAGCTGGAGACTCAAGGACCTGCAGTGGAAAGGAAAGTTCAGAGCTTTAAAACCATGCTCAAAGGACAGAGTCTGATTCCTGAAGATTTTGCGAACGCAGAACATGCAATTATTCAGTATGTAGAAGAACATAAGTTTAAAGCTGAAATTGCATTATTGAAGAGTGGCTGCAAAAGTGTTTCCAAGGGAAGTCCGCTGTACAGACTAGATCCTGTGATGGATGATGGAATCCTTAGAGTAGGTGGTCGGCTGGGTCGAGCAGCAATGCCAACAGAATCCAAACATCCTGTCATTCTGTCCAAAGATCTGCATGTATCCATACTGATTCTTTATAAAAGATGGATTGCTGAATACTTACCAATGACGCAAGAGAGACAAAAGTGGATAAGACCAAGGAGAAGTCTCACTCCTGGAGACATAGTCCTCATTGCAGATGCCACCACCCCAAGAGGATCTTGGCTGATGGGGAAAATTTTGGATGTGAGAGCAGATGCAAGGGGCCTGGTGCGTTCTGTGCGCCTTCGGACAAGAACCAGCATTCTGGAGAGGCCAGTGACCAAGCTCTGCCTGCTGCTGGAAGCAGGGGTGTGACTCCATGGACTCTCTCTCTTTCTTGCTTTTTCTCTCCCTTTTTGTCTCTATCTATTTTTGGTTTTGTTCTAGGTTCACCACAAGGAAGACGGGAAACCGAAGCTGATGTATGATATGCTATATCTAGTTGTAGGTTAGGGTTGAGTGAATAGCTCCTTTGGAAGATCGACGTAATTGTGATTTAATGCACAATTAGGGGCTGGGGTGTTGGAGCTATTTAGTGTTGTGTTATGATTTCATTATGATAAATTTATTCATTTTTTGATGTAATTATGATTTAATTTCTGTTAGTGTTTTGGTAGTTTATTATTTGTTTTGTTTGTTTCATGCAAGCTAGGGGGCACTATAGGTTATTTAGGTAAACGCACGGCAGGAACTAGTATGCACCAGGTTAGGCATATGGTTTTTTACCGGAGCGGGAGAGGCACAGGAAATTTGTTTTGTTCTGTGTTTGCTCGACTTCAGTCAAAAAATAAACCACGTTTTGCTGACTTTTAATACTTGTTTGGACCTGATGTTTTTCCCACCCGTGTACACCAAAACCCACGGTGCATCAGTGGCTTTTTGATTTTGTTTGATTTGAACTTTGACTTAAGATTTTTGTTACTTCGTTGACAAACGGCCACTACAGAATCTGATGATTGACCGTGTCAAAGGCCGCAGATAGATCGAGCAGGACGAGGACTGATGATTTGGAGTCAGCTTTAGCTATCCACAGGGCTTCAGTGACTGACAGCAGTGCAGTCTCTGTGGAGTGGCCCCTTTTGAAACCTGATTGGTTGATGTCCAGCTGATTATTCTGGGAGAGGAAGGATGAAACCTGGTTGAAAACAACTCGTTCAATAGTTTTTGCTATGAATGGTAGGAGAGAGACAGACGGAGAGACATTTCTCTCCGATTCTGTAGGAAATTAAATTGAATGGAGGATTTGAGCTGTGACGATGATTGACAGGGCAGTGTAATTGGTGACGGGACGCAACTAAGCAACAGAGTCTGTTATAGATGATGAAGTAGTATGTCCCAACGCTTGCATACTCTTCTGCTACACACTCAAAAGTATTTACTTTTTCTTCAAAAAAAAGTGTACATACTTTTAGTGTGGCAGGGTAAAGGAGCGTGTTTATTAGAGGATGGGGAGAGGACCAATGAGGTGAGAGCAGCGCGAGTATTTAAAGACCTTTATTTTGGCATCTGTTTGCGTGGCTTGTTGATTCCGGGCTTTCTCCCCCCTGGCATTTCCTGTCCCGCCCCAGGTTATCTCCAGGTATGTTAAGGCTAGCGGTGTGTTGTAATGGTGTGGATCGCTCTCTTGTAATCGGTGTTATTTATAGTTTGATTTGTAGCATTTCTGGTGGTGTAGACATTTGAATGGTGGCTGTATGCAGTCTCAGCTAACATAGCGAATGTGTGTGTGCTGGCTGGTGGACTGAACCGCGGCAGATTGAGTACCCATATATCGGGCATTTGGGCGGTGTTTATCTGCTCATCTAAACGTAAGTATCTCTTTCCCATTTTCCTTGGGGATTTCATAGAGTTAATTAGTCTTGTTTGGTTAAAGGGAGAGATTTACTGCTTGTGCTAACGGTGTGTGAGTGTTGACTGGCAGATTGGTCTGCGCGCATTGTGAGTAACCATACACGGAGCGTGTGAGTGACGTCATCTAAAAATGTAAGTAGCGTGTTCCCTTATTTTTTTCAGTTGTTATAGATCGAGTCTAATATTTAGTGTTTTATGACTTAAACCGGTCTGTCGTGGTGAAGAAAGAGCTAAGCCGTAAGGCGAAGCTCTCGATTTACCGGTCAATCTACGTTCCTACTCTCACCTATGGTCATGAGCTTTGGGTCATGACCGAAAGGACAAGATCCCGGATACAGGCGGCCGAAATGAGCTTTCTCCGCAGGGTGGCTGGGCGCTCCCTTAGAGATAGGGTGAGAAGCTCAGTCACTCGGGAGGAACTCGGAGTAGAGCCGCTGCTCCTCCACATCGAGAGGGGACAGCTGAGGTGGCTCGGGCATCTGTTCCGGATGCCTCCTGAACGCCTTCCCGGGAAGGTGTTTCGGGCATGTCCAACCGGGAGGAGGCCCCGGGGAAGACCAAGGACACGCTGGAGGGACTATGTCTCCCGGCTGGCCTTGGAACGCCTCGGTGTCCCCCCGGAAGAGCTAGAGGAAGTGTCTAGGGAGAGGGAAGTCTGGGCATCTCTGCTTAGACTGCTGCCCCCGCGACCCGGCCCCGGATAAGCGGAAGAAGATGGATGGATGGATGACTTAAAGGGAACTTCCTCATCTGTAGATTCTATCTGGTGGGAGGACGTTAATGAGATGCCGCTGCTGTTTTGCTTATTTGGTTTATTGTTTTGATTCCTTATAGTTTCTTTTGGTTGTTTGGGGTTACAGTTGTTTTGTCTCACTGTGGGGGATTTATTTTGTAATTACAGTGTGTGAACTTCCACTAGTATTTATTATGTCTAGTGATTTTCCTTAACATTATTTCAGACTAATTTGTGGTTTGTTTTTCATCATAATCCATTTATGTGTGGCGTTGGATTCTGTCCCGCCAATTAAGCACTGCTCCTTGTTAGCCTCACTTGTGAGGAGGCGGGAGTGCTCTTGACGTGACACCCTTGTGTATGTTATTGTGTGTTTGTGATGGTATAAATGTTCTTTTAATCCATTGACCATCTTTTGTGTGTGTGTCTCCAGGAGCCAGTGTATTCGTGGTGGAGCAGGGGAGGCCGGTTGTCGTGATCTAGAGGCACGCATGTCACAGTGTGTGATTTTACATTGACACGATTTTCTTGCAGTGCTTTGCCGTCTGATTTGGGGTGAGGGAGGGTTGGATGACCTCTCGATTGCGCCCGGCCTGCCTTGTCCATGAGAAACCTGGCTCTGAACAGAAGTGTTTGATACCATGTGATTTTAAGAATAATTGTGATGTTTTAGCTACAATAAAATATATTTTGGATTGTGACCCTAGTCTCACTGGTTTAAGTCTTTGCCCTCAGTGAGTAATACTTACCTGTGTGTCCTCCGTTAAGGTATTTCCCTGGTTTTTCACCAGGGTGGCGTAGTCTGGTATAAATTTATTGTGGTTTCTAAATCTCTTGCTTATAAGTGCGCCACATTAGGAAGTAGTATAAGTAGGCGAATTTGGACGCAGCATTATAAAGGGAAACAAATCAGGAGGGAACAGGTGGGAGAAATCAAACACTAATCAGATAACAAGGGGGAGGGATCAGACAACGACACGAGCACATGACACAAAATAACCAAAACACCCATGTGCAGCACAAGACAAGACAGGCATGTGACTGGTTCATTTTTGTAAGGGTCTCTCATTGGCCGATGTCATTTTCAGTCAGAACTCATTTCACACAGCAGGAATTTGAATCGCAGACAGGTCCAGATATTTAGCATCAGCGATTCTCTCTGATCGCGTCTTTGATCATTCACACTGCGTGATTGTCACTCATGTGCACGTAGTGTCTTTGTAGTAGTATGTAGTAGTATTTAAATGCCTAGGCAGGAGGCAGTTCAACGTAGGCTTTGTCATGCCCGCCCCCCTTCCGGTCTCCAGTGTCACCGTAGTTGAGGTAGGTGGTGGATGTTATGCACAGTTTCGTGTGTTTTAGTGTTTAGTTTTCTTTCTATTTTGAAGTGTTGACTGTAGCCGTTCCTGTTAAGTCTCCTGGGAGTTGCGCTGAGCGCTCACTGAAACCTTTTAGGAATGAAGGCTATCGCAGTATGTTGTTGATTTACATTTACATTTAATCATTTAGCAGACGCTTTTATCCAAAGCGACTTACAAATGAGGAAAGCAATCAGACCAACTAGAGGCAACAGCATGCAAGGGCTTTAACCGGTCTCAGCTTGTCTAGCACAGTACACTGTTTTTTGTTTTGTTTTTATTAATAAGAAAAATTAATAGAATAGATAAATGCTATTCTTGATTGGTCAGGTGCTACTGGAAAAGATGTGTCTTTATACGTTTCTAAAAAATGGCCACAGACTCAGCTGATCGAATTGAGATCGGCAGGTCATTCCACCAGGTGGGAACAGTCCATGAAAAGATCTGTGAGTGATTTAATGCCTCATTAGGACGGCACCACGAGGCGTCATTAATTTGCAGAACTCAAGCTTCTAGAGGGTGTGCTAGTCTGAGCAAGCAAGTTTAGGCATATTGGTGCAGAGCCAGTGGTTGTCTTGTAGGCAAGCACCAGCGCCTTGCATTTGATGCGGGCTGCAATTGGCTGCCAGTGCAGCCTGATGAAGAGAGGTTTAACATGGGCTTTCTTCGGCTCGTTGAAGACCACACTCGCTGCAGCATTCTGAAGCAGTTGCAAAGGTTTGATAGTGCATGCCATAAGGCCCGCTCAGTCAAGTCAAGTCACCTTTATTTATATAGCGCTTTTTACAATGCCGATTGTTTCAAAGCAGCTTCACAGTGTTAAACAGGAAAATAATGCAACAGAATTTGATTCGTCTGAACAGCCACTCTGGAGAAAACAGTGATGTCATCCAGCTCAGTTCACTTATCATATAGTGACAATGTGGGCAGATCAGTAATTTAGTTGAATATTGAGTGTCCCCAACTGAGCACGCCAAGCCAAAGGCAACAGTGGCAAGGAACCAAAACTCCATCAGGGGCATAATGGAGAGAAATAAACCTTGGGAGAAACCAGGCTCAGTCGGGGTGCCAGTTCTCCTCTGGCCAGCGAACAAAGAGTGTATGATTATGATTCAGGCAAACATTACAAGTCAGAAGTCAGATTTAGATTGGAACAATCAAAGAGTGTGTGAGATGGTGGTCCAGTGGGTTAGACCATGGAACTGATATGCAGAAGGTTGCTTGCTGGTTCGATCCCAGTGGTCACCACCAGTGTGTCCTTGAGCAAGGCACTTTACTCCATGTTGCTCCAGGGGGATTGTCCCTGTAATAAGGCCACTGTAAGTCGCTTTGGATAAAAGTGTCTGCTAACCCTGCTGAAAAATCCAGCTTAAACCAGCCTAAAATGGTTGGCTGGTTTTAGCTGGATTAAGCTGGAAGTAGCTGGTTTTAGCTGGTCTCCCAGCCTGGTTTAGCTGGTATTAGCTGGTCAAACTGGTCTCCCAGCCTGGTTTAGCTGGTATTAGCTGGTCAAACTGGTCTTCCAGCCTGGTTTAGCTGGTATTAGCTGGTCAAACTGGTCTCCCAGCCTGGTTTAGCTGGTATTAGCTGGTCAAACTGGTCTCCCAGCCTGGTTTAGCTGGTATTAACTGGTCAAACTGGTCTCCCAGCCTGGTTTAGCTGGTATTAGCTGGTCAAACTGGTCTTCCAGCCAAGACCAACACCGACCAGCTAAGACCAACACCGACCAGCTAAGACCAACACTGACCAGCTAAGACCACACTGACCAGCTAAGAACAACACCGACCAGCTAAGACCAACACTGACCAGCTAAGACCAACACTGACCAGCTAAGACCAACACCGACCAGCTAAGACCACACCGACCAGCTAAGACCAACACTGACCAGCTAAGACCAACACTGACCAGCTAAGAACAACACCGACCAGCTAAGAACAACACCGACCAGCTAAGACCAACACTGACCAGCTAAGAACAACACCGACCAGCTAAGAACAACACCGACCAGCTAAGACCAACACCGACCAGCTAAGACCAACACTGACCAGCTAAGACCAACACCGACCAGCTAAGACCAACACTGACCAGCTAAGACCAACACTGACCAGCTAAGAACAACACCGACCAGCTAAGAACAACACCGACCAGCTAAGACCAACACCGACCAGCTAAGACCAACACTGACCAGCTAAGACCAACACCGACCAGCTAAGACCAACACTGACCAGCTAAGACCAACACCGACCAGCTAAGACCAACACCGACCAGCTAAGACCAACACTGACCAGCTAAGACCAACACTGACCAGCTAAGACCAACACCGACCAGCTAAGACCAACACCGACCAGCTAAGACCACACTGACCAGCTAAGACCAACACTGACCAGCTAAGACCAACACCGACCAGCTAAGACCACACTGACCAGCTAAGACCAACACCGACCAGCTAAGACCAGCTAAAAAGTGTTCAAAACCCCTCTTAACCCAGCCTGAAAAACCAGCTATGACCAGGCTGGGAGACCAGCTAAAACCAGCCTGACCATGTTAGGCTGGTTTTAGCTGGATTTTTCAGCAGGGAAATGCATAAATGTTAACAATCAGAATATTTGTCCACTTCCATCTGATTGAAGATTGGAGTCATCATGCCGGTTTAATATAATATAATGAAATGTGTATGCCATAGTAAAGAGATTTTTAGTGTTTTTAGTCTAGATTTAAACTGACAGAGTGTGTCTGCTTCCCGAACAATGTTAGGAAGACTGTTCCAGAGTTTAGGAGCTAAATAGGAAAAGGATCGACCGCCTGCAGTTGATTTGGATATTCTCGGTATGATCAACTGGCCAGAGTTTAGAGAGCGCAGTAGACGTGATGGAGTATAATGTGTTAAGAGCTCGCTCGAGTGCTGGAGATAAACCATTTAGTGCTTTGTAAGTAATAAGCAAGATTTTAAAATGTATGCGATGTTTAATAGGCAGCCAGTGCAGTGTTGACAGAACTGGGCTAATATGGTCATACTTCCTGGTTCTAGTAAGAACTGGAGCTGCTGCGTTTTGGACCAGCTGGAGTTTGTTTATTAGGTGAGCAGGGCCACCACCCAGTAGAGCATTACAATAATCTAACCTTGAGGTCATGAACGCATGAACTAACTGTTCAGCATTTTGCATTGAAAGCATATCTTTCAGGAAACAACCAGCTGGGCTGAGCCGTCCGAGCCCGGGCGCCGGAGCCCCCTTTGCTTGTGGACGGGTCGCGCTTGCGTGACAGGAGGAAGATGCAAAGAGAAGACGGAAGAAGGAAGCTCTTTCCTGTGTCTTGAGGACAACTGTTCCACGCCTCTGCTTGGTTTCTTGACCAATCCAGAGTGTGTTCTCTGAGCGGGAAAGGTTTTCTTTGTCTCTGTTTAACGACCCACTTTGCATGTTTTATGATGTGTCAGAGTCAATGCAGTTTTACTTCCAAGTTCGCTACATGTATTAATCATACATTTAATAATCATATACTTTGAACCATTGATTAAGAGAAAGAAAGAGAAACATTTACATATCAAACGCTTCGGTTGAAGGCATAAAAGCATTATATATGAAGTAGTACAGTTTTTACTAAATTAACACTGTTGAACATCAACATATTACAGGGTTAGTTCACCCAAAAATTAAAATTCTGTCATAAATTACTTACCCTCATGTTGTTCGACACTCGTAAGACCTCTTCGGAACACAAATTAAGATATTTTTGTTGAAAACCTCAGAAAGGCCTCCATTGGCCACAACACAATTTGCACCCTTAAAAGGTACTAAAGACGTCATTACAAAGTCCATCTCACTACAGGATGAGAGTCGGACGCTCTAAAACGGAGGTTAAAGGCTAGAGCCCCTAGCGGCAGTCGCTAGAGCGTCTCTTGAGATCAAAGGAGTGAGGTTTACTCGCACAGCAACTACTAGCTGACCTCTGTTACACTTGGCTTCGTGTTGAGGTCCTGATCACTCTGTCTGGGTTTATTCTGCGATAACAACTGTCTGGATGTACATTATCCCTTACGTATCCCTTATGTATAACACTTGCCTGAATGATAAAAAATGACAGAGTTATTTGAGTCTTTGGCACTGATAAGAAAAAAGCGAGTCGATCACGACCGCCGACTCGAGGGGGTTAATTTATTAATTCAAGAATCCTGAAAAAAGTATCACAGGTTATAAAAAATATTACGAAGCACAGCAGTTTCCAACATTGATAATAAATCACTTTTTTTTTTCTTTTATCTCACAGATTATATTAATTTGAGAATCATATTGACCTGATACTGGCCCACATAGGAAATTGTGCCTTTGGTTCTCAAATAAACAAAAAAAACAAAAAAACTTTACTCCTTCTCAGTCCTGAATGAAATGCGCATCATTATGCAGGTCATTATGGGTTCTTTTGTTCTCTCAGGTGTGAATTCCAGCATTATTCATTAACGTTCACGCCTCCTCGCATACTGGCTTTGTAAAGAAAAAGTGTCTTACAAATTTTAAATCAGTGTATTGTTTTATGTGAAAGAGTAGGCTCAATGATTCTCACATCAGTTTGAAGAAAAAACTCTAGGCAACAACACCCATTAGTCAAGGGTCTTGTGGACACATCTATTGTGTGTTTAATGTCCTTATTTCAGTGGCTTAACATTTTTGTTTTTCCAAAAACCACACATAAACGTCATTCCCTCAAAAATACAAGCATGTACATACACGTTGCTCTCATATTATGGTAGCCCAGTTTGTGCTGAATACAGTGTAATTACACTTTTGCCATTAATGTGTTTATAAGCAACTGAAAAAACACAAATTTAACCCTAACCCTAACATGTAAGAGTGAAACTATCAAGCTTTTATTTATCAAATGTATCATGTCCTTGTCTAGATATGAACTGCGATCCGTGCTGCGAGTGTAGTACGGTGTTCGTGCTCGTGTCTACATGTGGAATGCTTTTTACATACATATTTAACTTATGTGTTTGTATGTAGCCAAATGCACACAAACAACGCACTCTTATGACCATACATCTGAAAGACAACAGCGATGAGTTGAAAAGACGACAGAGATGAATGCATTTCCCATTTGCCACCAATGGTCTCAAAGATCAACTTTGCTAACTTTGCTTTTGGGAAACGCAGCCCAGACCCGAATCAGCCTTACATTTGAAATCTCTGATGTAATCTCATGCAGAATACAGCGTAGTGACTGGAATGAAGTAATATAGCGATTTCTATTTAACGGTGGTATATTGTGCAACCCCAGACTAACCTGTTTATGTGTGTGTCATTCACTGAAACATAGATTTAGCTGCAGCCAAGTGACCACCTCTTCCCACTCGGCGACCCACAGTTTGAAAACCTCTGCTCTTACTCAGTACTGTTTGGAATGTTTTAAAAGTGTCATGAACTGGCTATTTAATTTTTTTATACTGTTGTCTCAGGTCAACTTATGACGTTTGCATGGTTTTTACATTCAAAAACATCATAATGCATAAGTAATAGGCTATTTTCTACACTGGTTCTGAGGCTCTTTCAAGGAACGCTTGGTTTTTATGGTAGTGCCGCACTAAGGACTTGGAAGTAAACACCCACTGCTCTGAATGGATAAGCTTTGCATATTATAATGAGCTTCGGCTCCACCGTGAGTACACAGGTGAGGTGCAGGGCAGCAAGCATGACAAAAAAGATAGATGCAAATAGTGTTTATTAACAATCAAAATGCAAGAATAGGCAGAAACAAACATCACCTGAACGTTAATGAGAACCAACAAACGTGATCTGAAACTCATGAATACAAACAAAGGTAATTGGATAATCACAGGTGAACCAACTCTAGTAAAAACTGTAGTGAAAAGTAACAAAGGGAACTAATAATGAACACAGGCTAAACTGAAACAGAGCAAACCGAGTGAAAACCAAAACCTAAATAGCACAAAAGAGAACGTTCATGTGATGCTTATCCTTAGACATTGCCCATTTCACTTAAGACATGCCTTGTCTTCTACCCCTAACCCATACACTGTTATAATAGAGCACATAAAGTAAAAAGGCACAATTACACAATGCCCATTATTACCACACGTCAAAGACACATTACTTTATCATTGAACTGTTAAATGTAAAATGAATTAAATGATCAAATCAACACTACAAGACAGGCAGATATCTCATTTAAATCACTATGTATTAAGCAAACAGAAACTCTTGTAAAAAATGATCAGTTTAATCACAAAATAAATGACATCAAACTAAGCCATGTGTACAGTCAATCTTCTTATGAAATAGGAAATTATCATGTTTAGCCAGTTGTGTATGGTTTAGATTTAAACAGATTTCTCATTTAGACTTATATATTCATTTCTGAATTTTGATTTGTTTTACACTTGTGTTTCTTCTGCAATTGGTGGGAAAGGATTTTTGATGTCTTTTTCGCTCCAGGCAAGAGTCAAAGGTGGATGATGTAAAGCCATCAAGCAGCCCTGCTTGTAGCACATACACGCCAGATTGCAGATAGGGGTCAGGGACCCTGCAGATAGTTGATCAGGCTCATTCGGGATAATATGCTGAAATAAATGTAAAATTATTAGTTGATCTTGCAAATATTTGATCAGGCTCATTCTTGATATGCTGAAATAGATTTCAAATTGTTGTTTAAAGGGCACCTATTATGCCCCTTTTTACAAGATGTCATATTGGTCTTGGGTGTCCCCAAAATGTGTCTGTGAAGTTTCAGCACAAAATACCCCACAGGTAATTTGTTGAAAATGTAATTTTGAGGCCTGTCTATAAAAAGCGCTGTTTTGGTGTGTACCGCTTTAAATAAAATATTGAGCTGCATATCCCCGCCCCGTCTTTAGAAGAGGGCGTAGCATATAAATCTCTCCTGTGCATGGAAATAAACATTAGGTAGACGCAGCATGGCTGAGAGCGAGAGAACCGCTATTCGTTATGGTATTCAGCCATACATGTATGAACCGGAGTCCGACCCAGATGATGAAGAGACTCCAGCAGAAGAAACACCAATGAGAATGGACCAGGATGTCTCGGAATGGTTATTTGATACATTTATGTACTTTTAGAGAGCCGTTTCGCAAAACACACCCAGTTATCACGTTAGCTTAGCACTGTAACTAAATTACATTTATGTGAGGGGTACAGTTGCGTCGTGTTCAAATATTACTTGTACCGGTGCTCGTGTGGCAAATGTGAGAGGATGGCTTCAGTACCAGAAAACATATGCAGTTGTACAGTTGTAATTGCAACATAAAACTGCCTAACGATGTTTACTGTAATGAAGGTTAGAAGACGGATGCAACAACTTCAAGTCACTCCATCATGTATGTTTGTGTCGATGTGCTGGCCTTTGCAATAAACATAGAGTTTTAATGTCTTGTCGTCACAGAAAACATAGAGATTTTCAAGACAATCTCTTTTAATAATGTTTTTAAATAAACGTGTGCTTATGCAGTACATTAACAAGGTTTAAAATAAATAATAGACATCTGGTCTCTAATACAAATACTTTAGACACATTTGTTTTGGAACTGGCTAACAGGTAGGCTAACATTACATCGACTGAAATGACTAACGTTATTTGCTCAAAAATAAACAATGTGACACTTACTTCTTCTGGAGTTGAAGCTGGATGACGAACAGTTGGTACCGATCCATCCTTAAGTAATAACTTTCTTGCAAAACCTTCTTTGTATTGTCCCTCATTCACAAAGCTGTCTTTCTTAAAATGATTCACGCAAACATACACAAATTTAGGGCAGATTAGTGGGCGCATTCCCTTCAAAAATAAAATTAATCCACTGTGTCTTCAGCGGCTCTGATTTCAGGAGAAAATGAAGACTTCTATGTTGATTCTTACATCCCACAACAGTACACCTCAATGGCTTAGAAGATATTCTTGCTGTATAACTGGTCTGGCGTCAAAACAATAGCGGATTGCATACAGGTCTCACAGGGCGGGTCTATGTTAAAATGGCAGTGTCAGTCAAACCTTGCGGGCGGGCCTTTGCAGTGTGATGTCACACTGCAGAGAATCTGAGAACAGCTTGTTCTGAAACACTGCTTTTGATTTTTGGGGATTCAAAAAAAATACTGGGTGTTTTTTTATCCTTATAGGGTGGTTGTTTACACACACACTGTCAAAACACATTTATGTTCAAACATCAAGTAAAAGTGGATTTTGGTGCTATTATAGGTGCCCTTTAAATCAATGTAAAATAGTTCAAATCTAAATAATTTAACGAAGAAGCCATCCTGATCCCCAAAGAAGGAAGAGGGAAGGGTTAAGTCTCGCTGCAGCCAGACCAACCTCCAAAAAGGCTTGTGTTTCCCTTCTAACACCCTGTTTGGTGCCGGTTGGAGACAATGGAGACAACATTGGAGACAATTTCAATTGCAGACAATAGGCCTGTTCAAGTTCCCACTTAATTGTCCGCTGTAATAGTGAACACAAAATAAAACACAAAATTTTTTCGTATTGCACTTTTCGTCTTTCCAATACTATGGGCATCAGCCCCTGCCGCAGTGAAGAGGATGCTTGGCCTCTAGATCGTCATTACTACCACTGGGCCTGCAACAGGTATCAGAGCCCTGGCCCCTTGTTGGTACCAGACCGTTGTGAACATGGGGTTGGTCGCGAGGAGGAAGGTGGTTTCGACAGATACCTCCAACAAGGGTTGGGGAGCTCTGTGCAAGGACAGACCAACTTCTGGCTCCTGGCCGAGCATGGAGCAGCGGCAGCAAATCAACTGCCACGAAATGATGGGGTTTCTTTCTAACCCACAAAACCTTCCTACCAGACCTGACAGGTCACCATGTCCTAGTCCGCTCGGACAACATGGTAGTAGTGTCCTACATCTGTATAAGCTAGCCAGATGCCTCCTTTTATGGGCACAACACAACCTGCACAGAGCATTGCCGGGGAGACTGAACCAGGGAGCAGACATGCTGTCCAGGGGCAAATTTGTCCCCAGAAGAATGGGCACTTCATCCCCAGATGGTTCAAAAGAACTGGAGTATCTTTGGGAAGGCAGAGGTCGATCTCCTTGCCTCTGAAGACAACTCTCACTGCCCAATTTTCTTCTCAAAGGACAGGGATGTGCTGGCCCACAAATGGCCCAGCCTCCCCCTTTATGCTTTTCCCCCAGTCTCACTTCTCCTTCAGGTCATCAAACGGATCTGCTCTCTCTGGCCGACCCAACCTTGGTTCTTCGACTTGGTACAGCTGCTAGCAGTGGCCCAATGGCAGTTTGCCCTCAACCGGAACTTATGAACCTCCCAGCAAGAGTCCTAATCACCATCTGTGAGGCTACACCATCTGAGAGCCCCGTCTACGAGGAGCCTCTACGCCCTTACGTGGTCAGTTTCGGACTAAACACCAGACCTGACTTCCTGTGACATACATTTTTTTATTGTCGCAGTGCACAACACTCCTGTGGCCTCACAATCTTTAGGCAGAAACAACCAGGTTTTTCACTTTTTAAAAGGGGGCAGGAGGCTCAAACTGCCTTGTCCCCTTACTATCCCTACGTGGGACCTGTCCATGGTTCTTAGGGCTGTCAAAGGACTCCCCTTTGAGCCGCTTCAATCGGCCAAGCTACGGCCTCTCTCGCTTAGACCCTCTCTCAGGACCCGTGGACGATGGAGTCAGCAATATGGGCTGGAGAGCGCTAGCCAAGCCCCCAGAGACCGTACAAGCGGGACCACAGGTGCAGTGGAGCAGCGAGGTGGAACACAGGGATCAAACTCGGATGGCATTGCGGTCTATGCCATCCTGCAGGGGGCTTGACATCACAGTAGAGCTGGCTGTGCTGGATTTGTTTTTTTGCTGCAGGGGACCGATGCCCTTAGAGAAGACCAGACTGAGGTACAGCCCACGAGTGACTCTGTTTGCATGTCGGGAAAAGCTCTTGACTGCCTGCCTGCTTCTGGACTGCAGAGAAATGGAAGCTTCAGCTTAAGTTCTGCCAGGAAGACTTAATCACTTCGTCACTTATTAATTTCATCTCTATCCAATCACGTCTTCATATTTTCTGTATAAAGGTCGTACTTACACATGTTTGAGTTCGCAGATGCCGACGCGACAACAAGGCAGATGATGACGCTCCAATCAGTTGACGATCCGGACGTTGCGTAGCGGTCGATCGCTGGTCCTATGATAACTAATAATGTGTTTACAGCGGCGTTCTAAGTCCACGTCAGCCTATCATTCTGTTCAATGGGTTACCGCAGTAACAGACGCCAGTGCTTCACTAACAAGAGCAAGTCTCACGTCAGACTCCGATCAATCGCTTTCATGAGGACTATCTGGGCATGTTATCAGAGACACGGCTGCGGTTTTCATCACCATTCTGGCGACATCACTACATCAGCATTTATCACAGTGATATGCATATGGTTATGCATTCCGAAGCTGATTGGGTGTAGTATCTTTCTCTTTTTCAATTTTGTCGCAAGCATGTCTGTATAGAGCACACACATGCATCGCGTGAGACGCGCACAGGTGTTTGCTGGTCTGCTTGTGCAACGTGATCGCTCGTTGTGACTCGCTCGTGTCCATAGTGCTCGTAAATGATTCGCATGACACCGGTTACCGTTATAGATAGTATTTTGTTAGAGAAACTGAAACAGAACAGATATGCACAGCATATTTAGCCGCTATCATTCTCCCTACGAACGCAAGGAAAACAACACTGGTTTTAAAGAAACATGCACCTATTTAATCGGGGCTTCATGTTGAACTGAAGTTGAGCTGAAATCGCGATTGGTTCAGTGTTATCAGATCGCTGAATTCATTTAAAAAAAAAAAAATGCTGAGCTAATTAGCATATTTAGGGACAGGACCGACATCAGTGCTTTCTGTTCTTATTCAATGGCGTTAGATTCATCTTCCTAGCGCTTTGAGTTCATCACACATGCAATTTAACTGACACAACATAGTTTCAAGCTTGGAAGTGTTTAGCCTGCATCCAGCAGAGTACATATTTTGATGTTGCCTAGCAACGAGGGGGAGAGGACGCTGGCGTTGTCTGTTCGCCGCTTTTCCACCCGACTTTGGTTTAAATTGTAATGTTATATTTAGATTTTATTTAATTTTTTGTTATCATAACTAGTAAAATCAGTCAGTGCTAATATTGGGACCGTTTTTTTTTGGATCTTATCGTCTCAGATGACTCCACTCGGCTGTTTACAGTCGGTCGTTGGTAGTTTGAATGGATTTAACTTACTCATGACAGGAGAGGACGCCCGTTGTTACGTCTAAAAACTTGTATTTTTATTTTTATGGATTGTTACGGCTTGCTTCTAATCTGAAGGACATTTACTCACCTACCAAACTACACATTTCAGCTGGAGATCAGATCAGACACTCGCCCCTTCTCCGTTTTCTCTAACTGAAAACCCTCTATCGTGCAACAGTTGTTGCTATGGTATAAGCATAACGTTTATCGACCAGTAATACGTTCAGTAAGTCTTACTAGTGTCGCTGCTCACTAGTAAACATTGTGGATTTGTATGTGTTCTGTACGGATTCCACCGACTCAAGCGGCTGCTTGCCTACCAGTTGCTATCGCTTGGGGATTCCCGTGACTGTTCGTCGCTACCCGTTGCCGTGGGGCTTTCGCCTAGGGTCGCTGCCGATGATCGTGAGGTGTTCACCCAATGTCACGGTTGTTTGCTTGCTGTGTCTGTTGGCTTTCCTATGTGCATCACGGGCGTTGCTTGCGGCTAGCAGACCACTCTCCACGACTGGCATAATGCTAAACTACTCAGCCATTCAACTTCAGAAATTCAACAACTATACAACTCCATCGTGTACATCAGTCATTAAACAACTTGGACTCCTTCGCCGGCCCCGTTACATTCACAGAAGTTGCCGTCGAAAGTTTGTTTTCTCCCGGTCTGATCACAACATCTCATCCATCTGGTCCGGCGTGCGCACCGTCGCTTCTCCAACACGTCATCAGGGCGCCGTCACTCCTAGGACTAGTAGCGCTGGAGTTTCCGTGACAACGCTACGCACTGACTTGGATGGAAACCGGAGAAAACATGGAGTGGATCTCAGTTTACTTCGGCCAATACAGAGACACACTGTTGCAACGAATATCAAAATTGAACTTTTTAATGCACAATCCATCACAAACAAATCTTGCCTCATACATGATCATATTCTAGAAAAGTGTTTAGATATGATGTGCCTTACAGAAACCTGGCATCAACCAGATGTTTATTCTGTTTTAAATGAGACCTGTCCCCCTGGTTACTGCTATTTACAGAAAGCCCGCAGCACAGGGCGTGGTGGTGGTCTGGCTGTCATCCACCGAAGTGATCTGATCTTGTCCCCTATAACCCTGCCTGAGCTGTCTTCGTTTGAATGCCTTGCATTTAAATGTAAGCACCCTCTTTCCACTACGATACTTCTTATTTACCGGCCACCAAAACCAAACCCATCATTCATCCCAGAGATGTCCAATCTTCTTTCAACTTTCTGTATAATGTCTGCTAATATCATCATACTTGGAGATATGAATATTCACGTCAACTCTTCAACCTGCCGTTTTGCAGCAGAATTTCTTCAATTACTCGACTGTTTTAATCTGACACAACTTGTCGATGCCCCCACTCATACCAGGGGTCACACTCTCGATCTAGTCATTACAAACTCTGTTTCTCTCAGCAATCTTCTGGTGTATGATCTGGGAGTTTCTGATCATAAGGCCATCTCCATGAAGATGTCTTCACTATCTAGCCTCATCAAGCCCAAACGCCAAATCTGCTTCAGAAATCTGAAAAACATCAACCTAGAGACTATGGCATCCGATCTCCAGCATCTCCTTTCTGTAAACTGTCTACCACCCATGGATTCAGTGGACTATTACAATAACACCCTCAGAAGCATTCTGGATCTTCATGCCCCGGTAAAAACCAGAACAGTCACTTTCACCCGATCAGCACCCTGGTTTACCGGTGAACTACGAAAAATGAAGACAGCTGGGCGTGCCATTGAGAGGAGATTCAAAACCACAGGTCTCACTGTGCACAAGCTTGCTTTTCGGGAACACCGAAAGGACTATTCAAAGTCACTTATGGAGGCACGGTCAACTTACTACTCAAACGTCATCAGAAATAGTCCCGGAAACTCCAAACAGCTGTTCTCCACCATAAACCATCTACTCAAACCACAAACCCCCTCACTTACAGAAACTACAGAAGAGCACTGTAATAATTTCCTGGACTTTTTCAAAACAAAAATAGACTCAATTCACTCTACCTTTCCTGGATCCTCACCACTATCCACCCTGACTATGCACTCACAGCCTGTAATTTCGGAGCCCCTACATCGCTTTACAGAAATCTCACAGCAAGAGGTGGAGACGATAATTAAAAATATGAAACCTACCACCTGTGCCCTCGACCCTTTTCCTTCAGCTCTAGTGAAAGTAAACACCTCTGTCCTAAGTCCTCTGATTACCACAATAATAAACAACTCCCTCCAGTCTGGCAATGTTCCATCTGCCCTAAAAACTGCCATAATCAGACCACTTCTCAAAAAACCCACCCTTGACCCAGATGTGCTTGCAAATTATAGGCCCATTTCCAATCTCCCATTCCTCTCCAAAGTACTGGAAAAAGTTGTAGCTTCCCACCTCCAGGATCATCTCAAATACAACAATCTTTTCGAAAAATTTCAGTCTGGCTTCCGCTCTGCACACAGTACGGAAACGGCCCTGGTTAGAGTCACAAATGACCTACGGATGACAGCTGATGCAGGTTCACCATCCCTCCTCATTCTCCTCGATCTGTCTGCTGCATTCGATACAGTGGATCATGGTATACTCCTTAACCGGTTGCATCAAACCACTGGACTCACTGGCACTGCTCTTAACTGGTTTAAATCGTACCTCACTAGCAGAACAGAGTACATTTCACTTGGAAGTGAGAGGTCCCGGCAACACACAGTTACCTGCGGGGTTCCTCAGGGGTCAGTCCTTGGCCCCATTCTCTTCATCATTTACATCATCCCCCTCGGCCATGTCATTAGCCGCTATGGAGTCTCATTTCATTGCTATGCTGATGACACACAACTGTACATGAAATCAGAAACACACAACTCCATTTCAACAACATCATCTCCGTCTTCAACACTCACCGCCTGTCTGGAGGAGATAAGGATGTGGATGAAGCACAACTTCCTCCAGTTAAACAGCTCTAAAACTGAGGCAATTCTTGTTGGCACTCCACATCAAACCCAGTCTTCCTCCATAACTGGTATAACACTCTCTGGTCATGACGTTCCCCTCTCCACAACTGTCACCAATCTTGGTGTAAGATTTGATCCACAACTCAGCTTTGAAGCCCATATCAAAAACCTCTGCAAAACATCTTTCTACCATCTCAGAAACATTGCAAAACTCCGTCCAACGCTATCCTTAGCAGATGCTGAAACACTGGTCCACGCCTTTGTCTCCTCCAGACTGGATTACTGTAACGCACTTCTCACCGGGATCCCTAACAAAAGCTTGCAGAGACTGCAGTATGTTCAGAATAGTGCTGCTAGGATCCTGATGAGAGTTCGAAAATACGATCACATCACACCCATTCTCCATTCACTTCACTGGCTTCCTGTTACCGCCAGGATTGAATATAAGGTCTCCCTTCTAACCCACCAGTGCATCTATGGAAATGGCCCCCCCTATCTGAAAGAACTACTCACACCTTCAACTACAACTCGATCAACAAACTCAAACCGCCTCCTTCTCCCCAAGACAAAGCTCAGCACTATGGGTGATCGGGCTTTCTGTTCTGCCGCTCCTCGGATTTGGAATGCCCTCCCCAACCATCTGAGGGCACCTCAAACTACTGAGACTTTTAAAAAAGGACTAAAAACATTTCTTTTTAGGAGAACTTATGACTTTTAACCATTCAATCTATTAGTATTTTATCCTTCTTAAATGATCTTAACTGTAGCACTTTGAGATTTGTTCCAAATTTAAAGTGCAGTACAAATAAAATGTATTATTATTATTATTATTATTATTATTTGCTCAAACATATGGGGCGCAAGTGTTGGATGGCTTCCTTTCGTCATTCGATATGGCTTTCTTTCCTATGAGGAAGAACTGTAGCGTTCTGTGATCACATTAAGGTGCTTTGCGTATTGTATTATAAAAATGCGCAACATATTATTAAATTAGTTAATCAAAACAAACACGTCATATATATTAGTAATTGTGTGCATTTGTCTTCGCTTTACTCTAGTTAATTTGACTTTTAGTTTTTTTTTTTATTCAGCTACTGATATCTGTATACCTCTTATATTTCGAGAAACTTAGATTTTAGTGTTACGTCTTACTTGGTCCTTCCGGCTAGGACTCCATGGCTACATTATGATAAAACAAATGTGTATCTTGCTTGTACTCTCAGCACCATAGGTCGGGTAAGGTTTGCATACAAAACAAGGTTTGACTTGAGATTCGATTCGATAGTAGCACTAATTTGATTCCGTACTCAATCTGACCCGTTTACATAAAGATTTCATCGTGCAGCATCTAAATCACAATTATTGATTTGAAAATAATTATTCAAATCTTTTATGAATACAGTGAGCAGAGTGCACTTCCTTTATAAACGCAGGAAACTGTCAAATGCTTCAGTTCAGATAAACTCCAGTGGAAACTGCTGTGGTCAATCTGACTACACCGAATCATGAATCTATTGCATGTTCTACTATTCGCTGGTAAAGCGCATGCGCTGGAAGGCAGAGTTGGCAGCGATAAGCTCTGGGCCTGTGTTGTGTGGCGCTCCAATTGGGGATTGCATTCAAGTGCTCAACAGACTTTACATTACATTCGTGCATTTGGCGGACGCTTTTGTTCGGGGCACCTTGGGTTGCATTCGGGGTGCACATTTGGCGTTTTCCGGGTATTACTTTTCCTGGGAGTCGAGCCCGTGGCTCGGCGTTGCTGGTGCCGCGCTCTGCTGTCTGAGCTACTGAAAAGACATTTCTCTGATCAGCTACACTTGCATCGAATCCTATTGTGACTAACAAAATATACAAGGGAGTAAATAGTGTCGACTGTGGACACAGTCTGCACATGCGTATTGATTCCTGGCTGCACCGCAAACGGCGAGGTCTCTCGCAGTAAGTTTTTTCACTTCACTAAAGCTGGCACATACGGTGCGCTTATAGACTTGTGATTGTCGCTTTTCAGACTGCGATCCTGATGCCACCCTGTGGGATCTCAGGGCATTTACGGCAGGCCGTATGTTAATCAGACGCACGAGGCCTTGTCTGGAGTTTTACATCAACCATTCACTTGGCGAAATCATTCAGGCAAAACTTTTATCATGACGTCGGTGAACATGTCAACTAACTATTAAAGACATCAGATTTTATTCTAGGGTCAAAGGAATTTTTAGGATTGCGATATTGGCTCACCCTGCCAAACGTGGGCAAAATCACTCAGTATTATCCTGGTTAGGTTATCAAATTATGAAGCTCGCTTTGATCTCTTTCATAGGTTCCGTAGTTGTGTCGGGTCCTATATAGCTAGTTATGGTTTTATTAGCTAGTAAAGCTAAACCATATAAAACATTATTTTCCTTTTGCAAGGGCATCGTCCGGTGTTCTCAATCACATGCGCAGTTTATGTATTGTCATGCTGTTCTGGTTAATTTTCTTGGGGGGGTTCTCTCAGCAGGTTGACGGTAGATGGTGTTCTATCAAGATATTGGTGTTGCTACGAACATAGTTCAACCCGCAGAGTTGGCATCCTCTACCAAGGTCTCCCTTATTAAGAAGCATCTGAATGCGGGATTCCATGATGGTTAAGATGGTTTTTCTTCAGCAATGCTCAAACCATCAGGCATCAGTTCAGTAAACTCTCCCATAATTCCAAAGGTAAAACTAAGATTACCTACTTGTCTTAACAAACATCAGGAAAGTTCAAAGCTCCTAACACTTAACACATTTAACTCCTAACACTTTAATCTTAAAGGTCGCTCTTCCACTTACACCGATATTCCACTAGAAGCATGTTTATCTGCTTTCGGCTTTGTGTCCAAGGAAATTCACTTTAGAAACTAATCAGTTTGATTCTATTCTCTGTCTTTTCTATTCTGATCTTCACTTCCCAATCAATTTCTTTACTCTTTTCCTTAAGCATTCTAGAATGACTCTAAAGGTTCTGGTATCACATTAACAATTCTAAGATGAAGAATAATTTCTGACCCTTTACTTCTATGGTTAAATATCTTCACGTTCGTTCTAAGACTTCTGACCACTCCCCCCTATTTATTTTTTCTAACGTAGCACCTCTCTCTAAGGCTGGCTTCCGACCACTTTTATACTGACCTTTTAAGCTGCAGTTTACCTCCTATTCGTATCAGACTTCCTACAGCTACGACCGTGGAAATTCTGGGCAGCATTTAAGCTACTGGGCAGTTGGTGTTCTTCTGCATTCAAGTCTTATATAAGACCAATTCTAAAATCATCCTTGAAGCTCAGCAAGCTCTCCAGTAATGGTTCAGGTAAATTCCTATGCAACTACTGGTGGTGGTTTATATATATAAAAAATATAAAAAAAATTAAATAAAAAAAAACCGGTCTATCGAGACCTGTCTATGTCTGGCCTAACGTGGCTATATCTGTCCGGTCTATCGAGACCTGTCTATGTCTGGCCTAACGTGGCTATATCTGTCCGGTCTATCGAGACCTGTCTATGTCTGGCCTAACGTGGCTATATCTGTCCGGTCTATCGAGACCTGTCTATGTCTGGCCTAACGTGGCTATATCTGTCGGTCTATCGAGACCTGTCTATGTCTGGCCTAACGTGGCTATATCTGTCGGTCTATCGAGACCTGTCTATGTCTGGCCTAACGTGGCTATATCTGTCGGTCTATCGAGACCTGTCTATGTCTGGCCTAACGTGGCTATATCTGTCGGTCTATCGAGACCTGTCTATGTCTGGCCTAACGGGGCTATATCTGTCGGTCTATCGAGACCTGTCTATGTCCGGCCTAACGTGGCTATATCTGTCGGTCTATCGAGACCTGTCTATGTCTGGCCTAACGGGGCTATATCTGTCGGTCTATCGAGGCCTGTCTATGTCTGGCCTAACGTGGCTATATCTGTCGGTCTATCGAGACCTGTCTATGTCTGGCCTAACGTGGCTATATCTGTCGGTCTATCGAGACCTGTCTATGTCTGGCCTAACGTGGCTATATCTGTCCGGTCTATCGAGACCTGTCTATGTCTGGCCTAACGTGGCTATATCTGTCTGGTCTATCGAGGCCTGTCTATGTCTGGCCTAACGTGGCTATATCTGTCGGTCTATCGAGACCTGTCTATGTCTGGCCTAACGTGGCTATATCTGTCGGTCTATCGAGACCTGTCTATGTCTGGCCTAACGTGGCTATATCTGTCGGTCTATCGAGACCTGTCTATGTCTGGCCTAACGTGGCTATATCTGTCGGTCTATCGAGACCTGTCTATGTCTGGCCTAACGTGGCTATATCTGTCGGTCTATCGAGACCTGTCTATGTCTGGCCTAACGTGGCTATATCTGTCGGTCTATCGAGACCTGTCTATGTCTGGCCTAACGTGGCTATATCTGTCCGGTCTATCGAGACCTGTCTATGTCTGGCCTAACGTGGCTATATCTGTCGGTCTATCGAGACCTGTCTATGTCTGGCCTAACGTGGCTATATCTGTCGGTCTATCGAGACCTGTCTATGTCTGGCCTAACGTGGCTATATCTGTCCGGTCTATCGAGGCCTGTCTATGTCTGGCCTAACGTGGCTATATCTGTCGGTCTATCGAGGCCTGTCTATGTCTGGCCTAACGTGGCTATATCTGTCGGTCTATCGAGGCCTGTCTATGTCTGGCCTAACGTGGCTATATCTGTCCGGTCTATCGAGACCTGTCTATGTCTGGCCTAACGTGGCTATATCTGTCCGGTCTATCGAGACCTGTCTATGTCTGGCCTAACGTGGCTATATCTGTCGGTCTATCGAGGCCTGTCTATGTCTGGCCTAACGTGGCTATATCTGTCGGTCTATCGAGGCCTGTCTATGTCTGGCCTAACGTGGCTATATCTGTCGGCCTATCGAGGCCTGTCTATGTCTGGCCTAACGTGGCTATATCTGTCGGCCTATCGAGGCCTGTCTATGTCTGGCCTAACGTGGCTATATCTGTCGGTCTATCGAGGCCTGTCTATGTCTGGCCTAACGTGGCTATATCTGTCGGTCTATCGAGGCCTGTCTATGTCTGGCCTAACGTGGCTATATCTGTCGGTCTATCGAGGCCTGTCTATGTCTGACCTAACGTGGCTATATCTGTCCAGTCTATCGAGGCCTGTCTATGTCTGGCCTAACGTGGCTATATCTGTCGGCCTATCGAGGCCTGTCTATGTCTGGCCTAACGTGGCTATATCTGTCGGTCTATCGAGGCCTGTCTATGTCTGGCCTAACGTGGCTATATCTGTCGGTCTATCGAGGCCTGTCTATGTCTGGCCTAACGTGGCTATATCTGTCGGTCTATCGAGGCCTGTCTATGTCTGGCCTAACGTGGCTATATCTGTCCGGTCTATCGAGGCCTGTCTATGTCTGGCCTAACGTGGCTATATCTGTCGGTCTATCGAGGCCTGTCTATGTCTGGCCTAACGTGGCTATATCTGTCCGGTCTATCGAGGCCTGTCTATGTCTGGCCTAACGTGGCTATATCTGTCGGTCTATCGAGGCCTGTCTATGTCTGGCCTAACGTGGCTATATCTGTCCGGTCTATCGAGACCTGTCTATGTCTGGCCTAACGTGGCTATATCTGTCCGGTCTATCGAGGCCTGTCTATGTCTGGCCTAACGTGGCTATATCTGTCGGTCTATCGAGGCCTGTCTATGTCTGGCCTAACGTGGCTTATCTGTCAGCCTATCGAGGCTCGTCTATGTCGGCCTTATGTGGCTATATCTGTTGGCCTATCGAAGTCTGTCTATGTCTGGCCTAACGTGGCTATATCTGTTCAGTCTATCAAGGATCAGTCTATATCTGGCTATATAAGACCAATTTCATTAAACAGTCATGGTAACCCCTATTTTTCCTATCTTTCAGGAACCTCAGGATCACGTCCGGCACGCATTCTTTTCGTCTACCATTTTGGGGGAAGGCTGGCCCCGTCCGGTGGATCTACAATCCACCTACTTTTGGGGGTCGGCTGCGCCCCTGCCTTCATCTTCAGGCAGGGATATGCTGATCCGCTACCCTCGGATTACTAACTATGGACGGGGCCTATGCCAAAACTTTATTATGCTTGCTGGGCTGTTAATAAATGTATGCTTCATTCATCATCCTATCTCTGAGTCTTTCTGGTAGAAATGGAAGCTTCAGCTTAAGTTCTGCCAGGAAGACTTAATCACTTCGTCACTTATTATTTCATCTCTATCCAATCACGTCTTCATATTTTCTGTATAAAGGTCGTACTTACACATGTTTGAGTTCGCAGATGCCGACGCAACAATATATATACATACACACACACACACTCACTCACCTAAAGTATTATTAGGAACACCTGTTCAATTTCTCATTAATGCAATTATCTAATCAACCAATCACATGGCAGTTGCTTCAATGCTTCAATGGGAAAGAAAGGTGATTTAAGCAATTTTGAGCGTGGCATGGTTGTTGGGGCCAGACGGGCCGGTCTGAGTATTTCACAATCCGCTCAGTTACTGGGATTTTCACGCACAACCATTTCTAGGGTTTACAAAGAATGGTGTGAAAAGGGAAACACATCCAGTATGGGGCAGTCCTGTGGGCCAAAATGCCTTGTTGATGCTAGAGGTCAGAGGAGAATGGGCCGACTGATTCAAGCTGATAGAAGAGCAACTTTGACTGAAATAACCACTCGTTACAAACGAGGTATGCAGCAAAGCATTTGTGAAGCCACAACACGCACAACCTTGAGGCGGATGGGCTACAACAGCAGAAGACCCCACCAGGTACCACTCATATCCACTACAAATAGGAAAAAGAGGCTACAATTTGCACCAGCTCACCAAAGTGGAACAGTTGAAGACTGGAAAATGTTGCCTGGTCTGATGAGTCTGGATTTCTGTTGAGATACAGATGGTAGAGTCAGAATTTGGCGTAAACAGAATGAGAACATGGATCCATCATGCCATCATGCCACTGTGCAGGCTGGTGGTGGTGGTGTAATGGTGTGGGGGATGTTTTCTTGGCACACTTTAGGCCCCTTAGTGCCAATTGGGCATGGTTTAAAAGCCACGGCCTACCTGAGCATTGTTTCTGAGCATGTCCATCCCTTTATGACCACCATGTGCCCATCCTCTGATGGCTGCTTCCAGCAGGATAATGCCCCATGTCACAAAGCTCCAATCATTTCAAATTGGTTTCTTGAACATGACAATGAGTTCACTGTACTAAAATGGCCCCCACAGTCCCCAGATCTCAACCCAATAGAGCATCTTTGGGATGTGGTGGAACGGGAGCTTCGTGCCCTGGATGTGCATCCCACAAATCTCCATCAACTGCAAGATGCTATCCTATCAATATGGTCCAACATTTCTAAAGAATGCTTTCAGCACCTTGTAGAATCAACGCCACGTAGAATTAAGGCAGTTCTGAAGGCCAAAGGGGGTCAAACACAGTATTAGTATGCTGTTCCTAATAATCCTTTAGGTGAGTGTGTATGTATATATATATCTATCTCTATCTCTGTTTTTAGTTGGTAAATGTTTGAAAATGATTAAAATCATTGATTTAACAAATGAAAATTTAGTAATCAAGTAATGAAATGTAATCACTGACATCAAACTAATTGAATTAGTCACATTATGTATTGCATTTTAAATAGGGTAACTTGTAATCTGTAATCTATAATATATTACATGTCCAAAGTAACCTTCCCAACACTGTGTCAATATGACTAAAATATGAAAGTACAAAGTTGGGTAACACTTTATTTTGATGGTCACTCAACAGACATTCTTCAGACTATAAGTAGCTTTGCAAGTACATGTCAACTTCTAATTGAACCCTAATCCTAACCTAACAGTCTACTAAAGGGAACCATCAAAATACAGTGTCAATTATACAATTCTCAATGACCACAAAATTCAAAAATTGTTCTCTGAAAAAAATCAATTTTGACATGACCCCAATGTATAAATGTAGGTTTGGATTTCAACTTACCTCCACATCAGGGCAAAATGTACAATCGTCCTGTAAAAGCATCATCATTTGCAGTTTTTGGATGACCATCTCCATGTAGAATCGCTGCACAATAAGCATGGTATGTTATTTTAACTAGTTATATTAGATTAGATTCAACTTTATTGTCATTACACAAGTACAAGTACAAGGCAACGAAATGCAGTTTAGGTCTAACCAGAAGTGCAATAGCAGCAAGTGCAGGATATATACAATGGTTGCGTAAGTGCAGGACATGGAAATGTACTGAATATATATAAATATGTATAAATAGAGAGATGGTTATTACTATAAACAGAACTGAATATACAGGTGAATGTGGTCTAGCACAGTGGTTCCCAACCACGTTCCTGGAGGACCCCCAACAGTGCACATTTTGCATGTCTCCTCAATCAAACACACCTGATTCAGGTTATCAGCTCATTAGTAGCTACTCCAAGACCTGATGTGGGTGTGTCAGACAAAGGACACATCCAAAATGTGCACTGTTGGGGGTCCTCCAGGAACGTGGTTGGGAACCACTGGTCTAGCAGACCGTGTGGCCCGGCGGCCTTGTCTCTGTGGTCTATCAGGCCGTGTGGCCCGGCGGCCTTGTTCTTTGTGGCCCTACGGCCTTGTCTCTGTGGTCTAACAGACCGTGCGGCCCTGCAGCCTTGTTTCTGTGGTCTAGCAGACCGTGTGGCCCTGCGGCCTTGTCTCTGTGGCCCTGCGGCCTTGTCTCTGTGGTCTAACAGACCGCGTGGCCCTGCGGCCTTGTCTCTGTGGCCCTGCGGCCTTGTCTCTGTGGCCCTGCGGCCTTGTCTCTGTGGCCCTGCGGCCTTGTCTCTGTGGTCTAACAGACCGCGTGGCCCTGCGGCCTTGTTTCCGTGGTCTAGCAGACCGTGCGGCCCTGCGGCCTTGTCTCTGTGGTCTATCAGACCGTGCGGCCCTGCGGCCTTGTCTCTGTGGCCCTGCGGCCTTGTCTCTGTGGCCCTGCGGCCTTGTCTCTGTGGCCCTGCGGCCTTGTCTCTGTGGTCTAACAGACCGTGCGGCCCTGCGGCCTTGTCTCTGTGGCCCTGCGGCCTTGTCTCTGTGGTCTAACAGACCGTGCGGCCCTGCAGCCTTGTCTCTGTGGTCTAACAGACCGTGCGGCCCTGCGGCCTTGTCTCTGTGGCCCTGCGGCCTTGTCTCTGTGGTCTAACAGACCGCGTGGCCCTGCGGCCTTGTTTCCGTGGTCTAGCAGACCGTGCGGCCCTGCGGCCTTGTCTCTGTGGTCTATCAGACCGTGCGGCCCTGCGGCCTTGTCTTTGTGGCCCTGCGGCCTTGTCTCGGTGGTTTATACGTGTTTCATTAAAAAAAAAAGAAAAAAAAAAAGCCATCAGCAGGCGGTGTTCCATGTTCACGCTTAACATGTTAACTCTTGTTCTTCTTCTTTGTAGGAACTCCAGGATACAAGACCGGTAGGTCTATTTTATTTACCATTTTTGGGGGATAGGATAGGCTCCGTCCAGGTGGAAGCATTCTTCCACTTATTTTTGGGGGTCGGCTGCGCCTCTGCCTTCGTCTTCAGGCAGGATATGCAGAGTCCGGACCCTCAGATTGCTAGCTACGGACGGGGCCTATGCCAATATACTTTATCGCTTGCTGGGTTGTTAATAAATGGATTATTGTCACAGTATTTAATCTCCCGAGTCTTTCTGGCAGAAATGGAAGCTTTATCATAAGTTCTGCCGGGAAGACTTAATTGTCATGTCACTTTAATTTTATCTATCCAATCACATGCTAAATACCTGGGTATAAAAGATCGGTACTTACGCATGTCTGAGTTCGCAGATGCTGACGCTCCAATTCACCGCCGTCCTCCCCACCACCTCCAAGTTAAATCCTTCCCTACATCCACCCCACCACCACCAGGATGGTCCCTTCCATACCTCACGGGGGTCGGCTGCGCCTCTGCCTTCGTCTTCAGGCAGGATATGCAGAGTCCGGAGCCTCAGATTGCTAGCTACGGACGGGGCCTATGCCAATAAACTTTATCGCTTGCTGGGTTGTTAATAAATGGATTATTGTCACAGTATTTAATCTCCCGAGTCTTTCTGGCAGAACTATCTATCATTTGCAGTTTTTTTATATAATGAAATAGTGTTATTACTATAGTAATAATCCTTATTCTTATATTTTTATTTAGTTTTAAAAACAATAATCTTAATGAATATTAGTCATATTGATCTAAAAGCTCCACATTTGGGGCCAAATTGTGCAGCCCTACAAGTAGACACAACACACCTGGTATTCTTTATCATTTTTTGTGAATTTTAAATCGCAATTTTAACAGGGACTAGACTAGATGCCACTGCAGACTCAAACTTTCACACAAGTCTCTTCAAACTGTTTTTCTCTAAGAGCGCTGTACCAACATCAGAAAGCTTCTACATGAACATGGTAATTTAACCTCTATCACTGACTACTGATGGCAGGGCAGTTTTCATGGCAAAAGAAAAAGCAAACACATTGGAAATGACAGGTTTATTGAACAGCATCTGTTCAAAACACCAGATGAAGCCTGCATTTATAATGTTTATATAATACAAAGACGGCATAGAAAGTGCTTTCAATCTTTTTTTTCTCCAAACCACACACAAAAATGACAAATTTTGTCATACATGTTGCGCACATATTATTGTAGCAGAGTTTGTGCTGAATACAATGTAATCAGAACTTTTTTAATGAACAGAAATAAGCACAAATATCAGTGCATGTCAAAACACCTCCAGGGTCCAGAAAACAGCTCAGACCCCGAAAGGTTAGAGTTACAGAGCAAAGCCAACATGCTCACATCAGATACATTAAAAGTGACCGATAACTCATTCAAAACTCCTTCTGGTTCAAACTGAAATATGTTGCCATACTGTACCTTCTTCTGAAGTTCGCATATGATTCCTGGAGTCGTAACCTGTGGTTAAAAATCTTAGTATTAATATTGATCTTTAAACCGTACATAAATGTTTGCCATCTTATGCTGCGTACACACCAAATGCGAATAGAGCATCAAAATCGCGTCTACCGCATCTAGTTGGACGCTTGAACATTTTGAATCCATTCGGGCGTCCACAGTGAATTGGACACGCATATAAATCGAGCGATTCATGAGAGCAAAGATCAGCCATTAGATCTACACAAGACGAATTATATCTCATGTTTAACCACCACAGAGACATCAGAGCCAGCGGCAGACGTCAGAAGGACTGGCCGAGGAAAGGCTGCTCTCGCCGGGGTTAATGAGCGCTGAGCGCCGCTGATCCACTGGAGCTCACAACTCCAAAAACACCAGATTCTTTTTTTAAATAGGCGCTCTCTTTATTAATAAACCACATATTTGAGCTTTAAACAACTACATTCTCTCCTGAAAAAGTCTTAAACCTACATTTTGTGACACAATAACAGTAGTATTTTTAAATGATGCAGGGTTTACTTTACCACGTGACAGCAGCGGCAGGCTCCTGATTGGTTAACGCGGCGCAAATTGACGCCAAAGTTCAGATTTTTCAACTCAGGCTTCAGACGCGAATTCGCTTCAAACGCATGAATGCACAAAAGGCACTACACACGTGTATCGCTCAATTTGCGTCAAGTTTGCGTCATTCGCGCGAACGAGGCGGAATCATGTCCATCGCGCAGCGTGAAACGCGTCTAACGCGCAGTGGTGGAAAGAGTACTGAAAAAGCATACTCAAGTAAAAGTAATGTTACTTGTCAAAAAATGTAGTGCAAGTAGAGTAAATGTACCTGTCCTAAATACTACTCAAAGTAGGAGTAAAAAGTAGCTCTTGTAGAAGTACTCAAGAGTAGTGAGTATTATGCTATGAATGTTATTCCACATTATACCCTGCAAATTTAAACTGTAGCTTACTCTTTTATGGATGATTCTCAGTAAGAACAAAAAAAACATGAGATCAACAGTATTTCAATATTTCTCCAAGTTTTATTTTTGACTGCTAGCACTAAAAATACAGCCATGAAATATTTGAGAAAGCAACCAATAATCTGGTAACATTTATGACAACCAGTCTGTAGAGGTTTTCTTGCGGTTTATTAAAAAAGGTTGCAAAGCGTTGTACATGAACAATTTTATGTTAAAAAGCAGTTCTTTCTTTTCAAGATGCATTCATTGTACTGCTTTGATTTCAATGGATGTTTTCTCCCTTTGAAAGAATAGGCTACACTTCAGAAATCAGAATCGAGTAACTCACAATTTTCACCACTGATTATTTTTGCATTTGTTTAATATTAAGTAAGTACATGTAAACAAAAAAAACACAATGAAATAATTTAAAGAAAATTACCTTAGCTCTTCATTTTCTTCCCTTAGTTTTCCAATGTCCTCTTCGCTAAATATAAAGTTATGAGAAAGAATAAAAACTTGGTAAAAACTTTTAATTTATGGTCACATTGAATTATTTTTTTTAAACTTTTACCATCACATCAAGAGATTCTCATCACATTCTCATTAACAGTGTTACTTTATAAAACGAGGGACTCTTACACTTTTTTGATGTCAGAATTTGTCATATTTGCGTTGTTTTATTTTTGTAATATAGATTATTTTCTCATCCAGTCTTTTTGACTCGGCCTCCCTTGCCTCCTCGGAGGAAATGCCCCTGCTGAGATGTGCTCATTATACAAGTTGTTTGAAGTTGTTTACTTGTTAATGTAACTAATTAACTATACTGTACTGTGGCTCTGTTGCATCATCCAAGGGGATGCTGCACACTGGTGGTGGTTGAGGAGAGACCCCTGATGCGATTGTAAAGGTTGTACTGTAGTACATAGTAAAGCGCAATATACATGCCTCATTTATTGATTCAATATAAAATGCTGCTCAAACATAGATGCTTATATTGTGCTAAACAATAATATTGCATAGTGAGGAGCAGCTTGATCGGTTTGGTAAATCCCTGATAGCAATAGACCCTGGGTACTGTACTGCAAGACTCAATTTGGCCATGCACACAAGATTTGCCCCGCCTCCGGACTACGCACTGTCAACTAGCGGGCTCACTACAGATGCTGGCCAGATTTACACATTAAACGCACCTTTTTTACTGTCGCTGGATTCATTTCTCACAGAGTAGAGAAGCGGCGGGTCAATGAGGACAGAGATATGTATTTGCATATATTACCAGTAAACAATACATAATGTAGTTTATGGTTTGTTTGTGTCACAAATCAATCCTGTACCTGGTGCTGATTTTGCTCACACCTGAACTCAATGTTACGACTTTTTTACAACTATTTGTCGACTGTGTTTCTGCTGGTGCTCTCTGGAACACTAACTTACCTATCATTGCTTGAAAACTACAGCAAACTACAGTAACTTAAATAGGTCAAAAATACACTGCAAAGTAATAGTTTTTATAGTGAGTAATTGAATTAATGATTTAAGTAGCACTGTGTCCTATATCGACATTTTTGAAGTAGACATCAGTTGTGATATTTCAAAACATTGTTAATTATAATAACTAACGGAAAGAACCAGTTGTTTTTTAATCAACCATGACATTTTTTTTCTAACATCTGTTTTGCTGAAACCTGGCTAAGACCCTGATATATTTATTTCATACTTACCAATCTCTCGGCTTAATTCGGATTATAAAATTCTCACTAAAATGATTATGTTACGTTTAGAGCAGGTTTTGCCTAGTCTAAGTCACATGGATCAAACTCCCTTGATTACATAACATGAAAATTATTTATTCTGAAATACAAAAAGATTATCCGGCGTTTGCTCGTTCTTTAGATTCAGAAAAAGCTTTCAACTGCATAAAATGTCCTTATTTGATAGCTATTTTGCAAAATAATTTATTTTGACCCTAAATTTAATTCGTTTGTATGGAAATCTGTCTGCAACCGTCCATACTAACTCACTCACTTTGTCAAGAGGAACCAGACAGGGATGTCCTCTGTCTCTACTACTTTTTACATTAGCGCTGGAACCCCTGGTCATTGCAATACAGACACACAGCCTCCTATCTCTAGCCCAGTGATTGATTTATGTACATAAAATATCATTGTTCATGGATGATGTAATGCATTCTGATACTCATCAATGAACTGTAACTTAGTGAGTGCTTGTCACACAAACATGAGACCAATTTCTAAACTAACGTTAAAATGTGAATCAAATAAAATATTCTCTGTTTATGTAATGTGTTTGAAAAGAGAGAGAGATTTGCGAGCTGCCTCATTGTCCACTAATTCTATTCAAAGGAAAATTCAGACACAATCCATGCAAGTATCCTCGTCCGCATCAACTAAAACAAATTAATAGAGTTTAGTATGATTCATATACTTTATATTGTTTTGAGACTCTGTGAGGAATAATCCTGGAATAATTTACCTCAGAAGAAGAGCTGAATTCAGTTTCATTTCGAGGAGCAATGGATCCAGCTGAGGATTGTGATGGGTAAGTTTATTCTTAAATTCAATATTATAATCGCTATATAGACTTGTGTCTATAAATATTAAACCGACAGTTTAAATTTGAATCCTGCATGTTCTGCATGGTTCTGTGTGAATGAATGGAGATGGCGCGAGGTTAGTTTACTACACATACTTACAGTAGTAAACATTAATATAGTTTGGGAAAAGCCAATATGGCATATTGATTCGCACCGCGGAATCTTTTGCAAAAAAGTGTTTGCAGATATAATGAGATTAAAAAACAATGCTGTGGCTTCTATATTGGATCCAACATGAATGGTGTGACAAACTTATGTGAGTAAAAAAAATTTTTTTTATGTGATAGTACTGCATTGTTACAGATCGTTTGATATCTACTGATTATGTCTATGTGTCTAACTAAACATAATTAGCGATAATAACTTACCACGCTGTCACATGCTGGGGTATCCTTTGTATTTGAGATGGTGTTGGTTCATTTTTCTGCGATTCAGGATAAAACCAGAGTAGAAAATAGCCTATTATTTATTTATTTATTACACACACAAATTTCATAAGTTGACTTCAGAGAATAGTATGAAACAATTTAAAAAGCCAGTTCATGACCCCTTTAATGTGAAAAGGGCTTAACGTGGCTTATTGTACAAAGACAGTGGCATTAACGAACCAATAAAATAACAGATATATAACAGTTAGCTGCAAGCAGCCATTATCGGGGCCAAGCGAAATGAAGAAGACAAGACATGCCAAAATGGCTGGCAGTGTCAGATCAACTGCAGCAATGAACAATTAAAGACCTATTAAGGTGATTTTAGGCAAAATAGCTGTAAAATGATACAGTCAATAATAATGATTTAATGATTTATCACTTTCAACCAATAGGTGGCACAGTTACGAAATTGATGTGGTGTGGTCAGAATAAGGGAACAATGACACTTGCAAAGATTGGTGTCTATATATCAAAGCAGGGTGTCAATATAGTGTCAATATGTCATTGCAGAGATCTAGCCTCAAGAGGCCTTTTCATTATAAGTATGGACCACATGGCGGTGCTGTTTTGAAACCTTTTAAGTACCTTAAAGGCATGGTGCTGATGGAACATACCAAGTTTCGTAATGATACACCAATTCATTTGTAAAGTATAGCATTTTATATTATAATACTGCATTGTATTCAATGGGAATTTCATGTTTTGTTCTATTATAGCGTCATCAAGAGGCACAATCCTACCATTTGTTTTATGTGTCCTCAGAGTGAGCCCATACATGTCTGTGTCATTTTTGGTGAAAATATCTCGTTTCGTTTTGGAGTTATAGACATTTATATGAAAAAACACATGAAAAATGACTGACACCTGACTTTGATTGGATTTTACACCCCCTTACTATCAATATTTTGACATTTGAGCATTAATGAATTGCCATCGACCTATGTTTCCGAACTTCTGACGCTGGTTTCGTCTCGATCGGACTAGTGGTTTCGAAGATATCAGCTAATGTATTTAAAGCGCTAAATTACAACACTGCACAAACCATATGCCGAAACCTAGCAAGTCTGGTATTGTTGGACTCGGTGAGGATTCAGGAGACAAAAAAAGTTAGTCCCATGAAAATAAGTCAATCTCACCCAAAGTTATAAGTGTTTGAAAAAAAAATTATCCACTAGGTGGCGCTGTTTCGAAACTTCTCAGGCTACTTCAGGGCATCGTGCTGATGACCCATACCAAGTTTCGTAACAATCCGTTCATGTGATCATAAAATACAGCATTTTAGCACATATTTCAAAATGGCCGACAGCCAAAACGACCGATATGGTAAAATTGGATATCAGACGACTCGGCATGATGTCCTGAATCTAACAATGATTTTTTATGATTTTTGGACAAACAGTTCAGAAGTTATAAGCAAAAATAGTATCTTTAAAAATAGCGCCTTTTTTCGTATCTCTGGTCCAGTAGGTGGCGCTGTGCCGAAACGCTGCACGTTGCCTCAGGACGTGCTTGTGCTGACATGTACCAAGTTTGGTGTGAATACGATAAAGTGCTGCGGAGATACAGCCTTACGTCTGTTTTTGCAAGCGCTACATAAAATTTGTTTGCGCGTTTATCGAAAACGATTTGACGAATCAACTTGATTTGTAAGATTTTTTGTCAACATGGTCTGAAAATGATCTGGTTCAATTTTCGTGCAAATCGGATGAACCGTCTAGGACGAGTTCGCAAAAGTAGGTTTTTCAGAAAATTGAAAATGGTGGGAAAATTATTATGACGGAAAATGACGTCATATAATTTTGTTTCTAGCCCTTAAGGTTCAAAAGTAGTAAACATAGCCTAAACATGAGTACACATTTGGACAGGTGGTGGCGCTAGAGGGATTGAGATAGAGACACCAAAATTGCTATGGTGACAGATCAGACTGTCCTCTATTAGTGTGCCAAATTTCACAACTTTTTACCATACGGTTCTATGGGCTGCCATAGACTCCCATGGCGGAAGAAGAATATACGGGAACGGTTTCAATAGGTGCCTTCGCACCTTTGGTGCTTGGCCCCTAATAACAAAATAAATGACTGGTAGTTATTAATAATAATAGCAAAAATAGTAGCCTAATAATAATAATAATAATAATATATCATTTGATCATTCTTCACACTGACCGATGGATCAGAGACAGGAGGTTTCACACTGACCGATGGATCGGAGACAGGAGGTTTCACACTGACCGATGGATCGGAGACAGGAGGTTTCACACTGACCGATGGATCGGAGACAGGAGGTTTCACACTGACCGATGGATCGGAGACAGGGGGTTTCACACTGACCGATGGATCGGAGACAGGGGGTTTCACACTGACCGATGGATCGAGACAGGGGGTTTCACGCTGACCGATGGATCGGCGACAGGGGGTTTCACACTGACCGATGGATCGGTGACAGGAGGTTTCACACTGACCGATGGATCGGAGACAGGGGGTTTCACACTGACCGATGGATTGGAGACAGGGGGTTTCACGCTGACCGATGGATCGGCGACAGGGGGTTTCACACTGACCGATGGATCGGTGACAGGAGGTTTCACACTGACCGATGGATCGGTGACAGGGGGTTTCACACTGACCGATGGATCGGAGACAGGAGGTTTCACGCTGACCGATGGATCGGAGACAGGGGGTTTCACACTGACCGATGGATCGAAGACAGGGGGTTTCACGCTGACCGATGGATCGGAGACAAGAGGTATCACACTGACCGATGGATCGGAGACAGGAGGGTTCATACTGACCGATGGATCGGCGACAGGAGGTTTCACACTGACCGATGGATCGGAGACAGGAGGTTTCACACTGACCTATGGATCGGAGACAGGAGGTTTCACACTGACCGATGGATCGGAGACAGGGAGTTTCACACTGACCGATGGATCGGAGACAGGAGGTTTCACACTGACCGATGGATCGGAGACAGGGAGTTTCACACTGACCGATGGATCGGAGACAGGGGGTTTCACACTGACCGATGGATCGGAGACAGGAGGTTTCACTCTGACCGATGGATCGGAGACAGGAGGTTTCACACTGACCGATGGATCGGAGACAGGGGGTTTCACACTGACCGATGGATCGGAGACAGGGAGTTTCACACTGACCGATGGATCGGAGACAGGAGGTTTCACACTGACCGATGGATCGGAGACAGGAGGTTTCACACTGACCGATGGATCGGAGACAGGGGGTTTCACACTGACCGATGGATCGGAGACAGGAGGTTTCACACTGACCTATGGATCGGAGACAGGAGGTTTCACTCTGACCGATGGATCGGAGACAGGGGGTTTCACACTGACCTATGGATCGGAGACAGGAGGTTTCACTCTGACCGATGGATCGGAGACAGGAGGTTTCACACTGACCGATGGATCGGAGACAGGAGGTTTCACACTGACCGATGGATCGGAGACAGGAGGTTTCACCGATGGATCGGAGACAGGAGGTTTCACACTGACCTATGGATCGGAGACAGGAGGTTTCACACTGACCGATGGATCGGTGACAGGGGGTTTCACACTGACCGATGGATCGGAGACAGGAGGTTTCACACTGACCGATGGATCGGAGACAGGAGGTTTCACCGATGGATCGGAGACAGGAGGTTTCACACTGACCGATGGATTGGCGACAGGAGGTTTCACACTGACCGATGGATCGGCGACAGGAGGTTTCACACTGACCGATGGATCGGAGACAGGAGGTTTCACGCTGACCGATGGATCGGCGAAAGGAGGTTTCACGCTGACTGGATTAGTCTCGCCCACACTGAGAATGTGTAAAAAAACAAAAACAGATATTTGTGTCAAATCTGACCTATGAAGTCTAAATTGTATTTAAATCTGTGTATTTATTCATTTTGATATTTTGATCGGTTGTTTTTTTTTTTTTTTTTTTTTACATCTGTGCTCCTTTTATATTGTGAGCTATGGTAAGGGGTAAAAACTAAAATGTTCATGTAAAAACTTAATTGTGTATATTTTACAGTTTTTTACAATCACTTAGTTACTATTTTCAGAACCTTGATGCCATTTTTCACAACTCTAGACACAAAACTCACAACCAATGATCAAAATGCACATTTTTCAAAACTCTAACCCTTTTCTCAATTGCTTGGATACAATACACATAAAACTTAGATCATTTGTTCATTCAACAAAAATCACCTGTTCAATATGACACAACTTAACATCAAATTACTACTATTTCAAAAGGCAATTCACACATTACATTTCAAATGAGTGTCTATTCATTTCCTTACAATGATCTAACTATCAATTGATACAACTGCTCAAAATGATAAGTAACTGTTGCATTACTCTTAATGCATAGTTGTATGGAAACAGACAAACAATCTTCCATGTTTAGAGGTAAATCATGAACAGTTTGTTCAATGTTTGTTCAATCATGAAAGTTTCAAGATAACGAGATTCCTTGTCACTAATAAGTGTGAAGCATGAACCAATTAGACTACAATACCCATGGATGTAGCCTAGAGTAATATTTTACTGTATCATAATGCTTCAGACACTGTGTCTATGGTCCCAAATACTGTTACACCTTTTCAGACTATTTACAGTATTGACAGCACTGCACTGTATTCAGGCCCTTGTAATTGCTTGTCCAATTCTGCCAACTCGTTACTAATTGTGGCGAGGTGATGGATCAGGTAAATTACAGTTACACTTATAAGGAAAAGTATAATTAAATGAAAAGCAGACTACGCCACCCCGTTTCACTACACGGAGAAATTTATACAAGACACGCTGGTTCGTGACCACAGACGACAAGAGACGTGGATCAAAATACAAAAATACTTTTTTTTATTTTCTCAACAATAATTTAATATATAAAAACCTTAAGGTAGACAAAAGTTTTTCACTGTTAAGTGCGCACCAGGCCAGAAATAAAGAAAAACAAATAAATAAACAAAACACTTTTGGGGCTGAGGCTTGCCAGCAGGGAGCTAGCTGGACAGGGAGTGTCCACCACTCATCAAATTCCACTCCACGCAACACTCACACTCACTGGGTGAAAGACACACAGGTGCCCACGGTAAAACACTCTGTGAAGGAACCACCACCAAAAGAGGACAGACAGCTAGCTCCTCTGCACAGGGCGGGCCTTCAGCTCCTGAAAGAAACAAAAACACAATATGATACACCTTCACAGTTGGCTGCAAACTTATGAAATTACTGAGCACAGTGGTTAGCCTGGCTGGTGGTGACCTAAAAGTTCACAATGTGGCCACGTTACAACAGCCGAAGGCTATGAACAAAAATGAAGTTAACCACACAAAAACACAAGTAAACATTAAATCACAGAAATCAAAACCAGGCTTACAACACAGAAAAATGTGGCTCACTTCGCAATCCTTGAGGAGCACACAGAGCAAAGGGCTCAAGGATAACCAAACGGCTGGTGGTTATACATTAAGTGAGGCTGAATTATATCACCACACGCAGCTACGTCATGCATGGACGGACAGCTCGGAAGCTAGCCACACACTAGTACAACAAGCATTTACAACCATATGCAGATGCAAAGTAAGCTAACAAAAACAAATAATGAATCACGATGATCACAGTGATATTAAATGGCAGCAGAAAACAGTGCCGTCTTAGCGACGTTATCAATGGAGCATTTTGCCTCCAGTCCACAATGATGAACCGCTCACAAGTGGTTTACTGCACTAAAAGAGAAAACGATTAATGAATGAATTTAAAAAACACCCACCTCAGGTTATTCAAGTGGTTAGATTTACCTACCCCATAGTAGATCGCTAGACCCACAGAGGATTAAGTTACTCACACGCAGTCTCGTTCACAATAGGCAACCCGCCAGCGTACCGAGATGTTACATCCGTTCAAACACATTAGCCGCACTAAGATAGAAACATGGGTTTACCGGATGTGGCGGGGCGGGTGTTATAAGGTGGGGCGGAGCACTAAGTATACGCGTGCTCAGTAAACTCAAGTTGATATCACTTTCCGACTACGCCACCTTGGGAATTGCACCCAAGGAATTAAGTGCGCCCTCTAAAGGCACGCACAGGTTCGAATCACCATTGAGCCAGAGACATAAGGAATCATACAAAAGTATTTTATTCGGTACAAAAAGGGCATTAAAAGACAGCCACACTCATCTCATTAAAGGTTAGATTATCTTTGGCAAGGGAGCTGGGGCTTACCGACAGGGGCAGGCTCAGTTAGAATAATCACCCCTAAATCGTGAAAATCACTCAGATCAGTGCACACACACAAGCACACTCACACACCAACTTATGTCAGTGAAGAGCACGACACACTGTGAAGGATGCCACCACACAAAGAAGATCACTCGTCTGCCCCCGGTGCCCAGGTCCTGCCACCAACGAGAGAGAGAGAGATTAATAATAGAATAACAATATGCATGAGCAAAGCAATAATTTGACAATATAAAAAATAAACTCAAAAGCAGCTCCAGGCAAGACCCAACTACTCAGTTCCACCCGGGTCTGCACAAGTCAAATACAAATAACACAAAACACCCCAAACCATAAATAAACGCAAATTAAATCACAGAAAATGAATACAAATCAAAAATACAAATTTGGAAATACAAAAACCGGTCGAAACCGATTTAAAGAAATAAACCAAAAAAAGAAACAAAAGGGCACTTAAAGTATGTCACTAATGCACACACACAGCTCAAAAGCACAGCAATTCTCCATTTACAAACAATAACATAAACAGTACATAGGAAGCACTTCAGGCCCGTGCTAAACACAAAACAGTCCCGTATAGGAAACAGAACAGCAACTTTGAGGCACAGCGCATCGGAGACTACCGCACTCGACTAGAACGCAGCCATTGCCCTCATCACGCGCCTAAAAACAAACAGAAAATGTTACACTGCCATTCATTCTCCCTGGACTTCAGGCTCGAGCAGATATACTCACGATAGAACACACTGCACCGAGGTTAGAATCCCGAATTCCAACAATGCATGGAGCATGATATCCAGATAAGACTCGGTGGAGAATACAGATGAACTTTGGGCTATTTGAAAGATACAGGTTAGCACCCGCTCAGTTGACGCAACCCATAAACCCGCTATACTAACGTTGTCATACAAAAGGCTTTCTTACCGTCTCAAATGTCCACATTTGATCCCTCAGCCAGCACACACCCGTAAAGCAGTAAAGTCAGTGGCCCAGAAGCTTCAGCGGTCTCTACGACCCACACTCACATGTCAACACAAGCGGCGCATTGATGACGTCACGGCCCTCAAAAGTGACACACCCCTACAACTGGCCGTCCGTACTCTTATACACCCATAGTCACAGCCTATTGGCCAAACCTCTAATTACAGACAAATGGGAGGAGATAATAGCCCATCCTGCCACACGGAGATCACATCAAAACACACGTTAGTCTGTCAGAATAAACATACCTCGGATAGGGACAGCCTGCACCCACAAGCAACGTCGCACTAATTCGGACAGTAACCTGGCTCCCACGGAACTGCACACGCACAACAACAAAGTCTGTGACGATGACGTATAACCGGGTAACCTGAACTCCGCCTTAAGTAAGCCAGGAGTGGCTGCCGATAGGCTGTCACCCCCGTCACTCAACACAAATCACAGGGCGGAATCTAACCCGCCTTGCCACATAAGGATTGAGTGCACTTTGTGGAATGAGTATATAAAGATTTGATTGGGATCCAATTGCAAGAGCGTAGTGATATGTAACATGGAGCCAGCAGGTGATCCAGGTCACAATGGAGGTCAAGCAGTGGTGGGAGGAAGACGAGGAAGACGTGTTGGTCAAAGGAATGGCAGGGGACAGGCACCCCTTCTGAGAGGTGGTCGTGGGCCTCGTTTGAGAGGTGTGGGGGAACGTGGTAGAGGACAGGCACCCCTTTTGAGAGGTGGTCGTGGGCCTCGTTTGAGAGGTGTGGGGGAACGTGGTAGAGGACAAGACCACGGACCAAGACAGCGGCAGCAACAGCATAGTGTCCAATGAAATTCGGGCAATAGTTGTAGACCATGTCATAAATCATAGCATGACAATGACTGAGGCGGCTGCAATGATTCAACCAAACCTCAGAAGGTCAACCGTGGCCTCAATAATCAGAACATTCTGCAATGAGAAAGTTATCAGCATGCACTAAACATTATGCTACTCTCAATTGTCAAATGACTGCATACCAACGTGTATCACAGAATAGGTGATGTGACCAAGTGTCTTCTTACTCTAATTTTCCCTGTAGAATTGAGACCAGGCCAAATAGTGGAGGCAGAGGCAAAATTCTAACTGACCAACAGGAGCAGGCTGTGGTCGATTTGGTTCGGGCCAGAAATTATATTCGCCTTACAGAAATTCGCCAGCATATCTTGGACAATGAAGACATGTTCAACAATGTGGGATCCATAAGTTTGCCGACTATTGCACGCATACTGAAAAGGCACCAGGTATCTATAAAACAACTATATCATGTGCCTTTCGAAAGAAATGCAGACAGAGTGAAGCAAATGAGGACTGAGTATGTTCAGGTGAGTTCAGTTTCAAGATGGCTGTTGTAAAAACATTCCCCAAAATTCTACATTGTACAGTATCTCTAAATCTCTTTCCAAAATTTATTTTTAGAGGGTGATGGAGCTGGATGCTGATGACGACCATCACAAATTCATATATTTGGATGAGGCAGGTTTTAATCTGGCCAAGACAAGGAGGAGAGGTCGGAATTTCATTGGCCAGCGGGCAACCATCCAAGTACCTGGACAACGTGGGGCCAACATCACCATGTGTGCGGCTATATCAGAAGATGGTGTGGTGGGACGCAGACCTCATATTGGACCATATAATGCAGCTCTCCTTGTCACCTTTCTTGATGAGCTCGATCAGGTTTGTAGAGCTGAAGGTGTGACCTATGTCATTGTGTGGGACAATGTCAGGTTCCATCATGCTCATGTGGTGCAAGCATGGTTTCAGGCCCATGCACAATTTACCACCCTGTATTTACCCCCATACTCTCCCTTCCTTAACCCGATTGAGGAATTTTTCTCCGCATGGAGATGGAAGGTTCATGATAGGCACCCTCATGAACAAGTCCCTCTTCTCCAGGCCATGGATGAAGCCTGCAATGACATTACAGCAGACCAGTGTCAGGCCTGGATTCGCCATGCCCGAAGGTTTTTCCCAAGATGTTTGGCTAATGAAAACATCCATTGTGATGTAGATGTAGATGTAGACAGGTGTGGTGGTATGGGTAAGTTTAAGGGTAAAGTTAGGGACAGGTGTGGTGGTATGGGTAAGTTTAAGGGTAGAGTTAGGGACAGGTGTGGTGGTATGGGTAAGTTTAAGGGTAGGGTTAGGGACGTGTGGTGGTATGGGTAAGTTTAAGGGTAGAGTTAGGGACAGGTGTGGTGGTATGGGTAAGTTTAAGGGTAAAGTTAGGGACAGGTGTGGTGGTATGGGTAAGTTTAAGGGTAGAGTTAGGGACAGGTGTGGTGGTATGGGTAAGTTTAAGGGTAAAGTTAGGGACAGGTGTGGTGGTATGGGTAAGTTTAAGGGTAGGGTTAGGGACGTGTGGTGGTATGGGTAAGTTTAAGGGTAAGGTTAGGGACAGGTGTGGTGGTGTGGTTAAGTTTAAGGGTAGAGTTAGGGACAGGTGTGGTGGTATGGGTAAGTTTAAGGGTAGGGTTAGGGACAGGTGTGGTGGTATGGGTAAGTTTAAGGGTAGAGTTAGGGACAGGTGTGGTGGTATGGGTAAGTTTAAGGGTAGGGTTAGGGACAGGTGTGGTGGTATGGGTAAGTTTAAGGGTAGAGTTAGGGACAGGTGTGGTGGTATGGGTAAGTTTAAGGGTAGAGTTAGGGACAGGTGTGGTGGTATGGGTAAGTTTAAGGGTAGAGTTAGGGACAGGTGTGGTGGTATGGGTAAGTTTAAGGGTAGAGTTAGGGACAGGTGTGGTGGTATGGGTAAGTTTAAGGGTAGGGTTAGGGACAGGTGTGGTGATATGTGTAAGTTTAAGGGTAGGGTTAGGGACAGGTGTGGTGATATGGGTAAGTTTAAGGGTAGGGTTAGGGACAGGTGTGGTGGTATGGGTAAGTTTAAGGGTAGGGTTAGGGACAGGTGTGGTGGTATGGGTAAGTTTAAGGGTAAAGTTAGGGACAGGTGTGGTGGTGTGGTTAAGTTTAAGGGTAGAGTTAGGGACAGGTGTGGTGGTATGGGTAAGTTTAAGGGTAGAGTTAGGGACAGGTGTGGTGGTATGGGTAAGTTTAAGGGTAGGGTTAGGGACAGGTGTGGTGATATGGGTAAGTTTAAGGGTAGGGTTAGGGACAGGTGTGGTGATATGGGTAAGTTAAAGGGTAAAGTTAGGGACAGGTGTGGTGGTATGGGTAAGTTTAAGGGTAGGGTTAGGGACAGGTGTGGTGGTATGGGTAAGTTTAAGGGTAGGGTTAGGGACAGGTGTGGTGATATGTGTAAGTTTAAGGGTAGGGTTAGGGACAGGTGTGGTGATATGGGTAAGTTTAAGGGTAAAGTTAGGGACAGGTGTGGTGGTATGGGTAAGTTTAAGGGTAAAGTTAGGGACAGGTGTGGTGGTATGGGTAAGTTTAAGGGTAAAGTTAGGGACAGGTGTGGTGGAATGGGTGAGTTTATTACATATTCCAGTAAAGTCATCAGTCTAAATCCAAACAGTAATAAAGATTTTAGCATTTTGCCCCTCATCATGCTTTCTTACTAACATTGTCATCAAACCCTGATATAAAACTGAAGAATTGAGAACTGAAGAATTTGACAATATATCTATTCAGGATTTACCTTTGATTAGCATCCATATGGTCATCTGTGTCCATAGGTTCACTGAAATGATATATGTGTTACATGATGAAGATGAACGACTGAAGACAGGATTAAAATATCAACATCGTTTAATTAAACAAAAGAGTAGACAAGTGTAACGGTATGTATCATACACAAACACAGACTGACAACTGAAAACAGAGGAACTAAATACACAGAAATAACACCATAACTGATGAGCAGCTGTGGTGGAGGGTTAGTGTCCATGGAACAAAGGGAACATGTGACTGAAGACAAACAACAGCAAAATCTCCAGTGTTGAATTTCAAGGGATTACCTTGTTGTACTGTATTAATGGTAGTTAGGCTTAATAATTGGCTTATTCTGGTTAATATACTTAAATATCACCTAATAAGTGCCATAATTAACGAGTATAAAACTTTCACTTTAGAATAGGGGGTCAAATTGTCTTTATTACACTATTTTAGCAATTTATAACTGCAAAATCAGCAGTAATTAAACATAGGTTACTAGTTTATTGTTCAGTTAACTTAACAGAATGGCACAGAAATATTATAATGTTAAGTTAATCATTAATTACTATTGTGTCCATGTTTTACTAATGCATAATTGTGAACAAGCAAATCCTTAATTAATGCTTCTGGACCCTTAAAATATAGTGTTACCTAAAAAATAAATGAATTAACAAAATTAAACATCCTCAATAATCTCGATGACTGGCTCATACTAGCACAGTCCAGAGATCAGTTGTCCGAACACGGGGACCTGGTGCTCAGTCACCTCAGCCAGTTGGGTCTTTGGTTCAAGTGGGAAAAGAGCAAACTCTCCCCTGTGAAAAGGATCTCTTTTCTTGGTATGGAGTTGGATTTGGTCGAATGGACAGCACGCCTCAGAGGAACATGCTCAGTTGTTGAACTGCTTGAATACATTCAAAAGCAGGACGGCTGTCCCACTGAAACTTTCAGAGGCTCCTGGGGCATATGGCAGCCGCAGCAGCAGTAACACTGCTTGGTTTGCTTCATATGAGATCGCTTCAGCACTGGCTTCATGGCAGAGTCCTGAGATGGGCCTGGCAATGCAGCACACACTGGGTGAGTTTCACGAGGGCCTTTTACCAAACCTTAAGCCTGTGGTTGAACCACTTGTTTCTTTGGGCAGTGCAGTGTCAGGGATTTGGACGGGCAACTGCAATGGCACATCAACTGCCTCGGGTTGCTAGCAGTACGTCTTGCACTGAGCCGCCTAAAGAAGCTCCTACAGTGCAAAGATATATTGGTCCTTATAGACATACATCAACTGACAAGTTGGTCTATGCTCCTGTTGCATGTCACAACTCACCCTTCATCTCCTCCTCTGGAGACATAAGCATCTTAGGTTACTTTGTGCCATTCATGTCCCTGTTGTGCTCAGTGGCTAATGCTGACCTGTTTGCCTCTCCAGAAGGCAAGTGTCTCATAGCCACTTCTTGTATTCCCTGACCAAGGGAACTTTCGGCATGGATGCCCTGGCACACAGCTGGGCCCTGGGCCTACGCAAATATGCATTTCCCCCTGTAAGCCTACTTGCAAAGAACCTTTGCAAAGGTCTTGCTAGTTGTGCCCTAACCGGACCCGGTTCCTAGAACTAATGCTCCTTGCAACAGCCCGTGAATGCCTCTAGATAGTCCCAGGATTCGTGAAGCGTCCAAATGGTCCATTAGATAGTGGGTTCGTGGTAGACTGTTCTCGGACGCTGCGCGCCGCCCCCCCCAAAATTTTTGGGGGTTCGGCCGACGATGCCCGACGACCCTCCTCGGCCGCTCGATGACCCTGATGGGGTTTCGGGGGGCCTGACCCCACCGGGTGCCGGATGGGAGCCCCCCCAAGTCTGAGGCCCACAGATGCAGTACTGCCTTCATCCACAGTGTGCCGCCACCACCAGGTCATTAGTAAAATGGGATCTCTGGCCATTCGTTTAGGGTGCAGGTGGACGCTTTCCTGATTCCCTCCCATTCCCGGACCCCCTCTGAACCCCACTTATTTGGCTACTACTTAATTGGGAATTGGACGTCTTGTGTTTTGGGCTCCCATTGGGGTCTGGAAGGGTCTAGGGCCACCATTCTTGTGCTCATATCTACGCCTCAGCGCCCCCTATCAGAATCCAGAGTTTGGAGACAATCGGAGCAACTTTATTTTCCGACCCAAAAGAACTGTAAGGGGTATCCCTTTGGTATTTTTGGAGGGTAATTTTTGAGTTTCCCGATCTTCTCCAAACTCTGGATTCTGGTAGAGGGCATCGTGACATAGACAGGAGCGCAAGTTTGGGGGCCCTAGTACCTTCCAGAGCCGAACTGGAGCCCAAAACACAGACGTCCCACTTCTCATTGAAGTAGTGGGCGCCAAATAAGTGGTCCATGGAGTCAGTGTTTATGGATGATAATTAAGATTTATTGTCAATTAAACACCTCTACTGTACTTGGCACACTCAACTGAACACATTGATGTAACTTTCAACTCATTTGAGTGCTTAATTTGCATAGAAATGACAGTCTCCGTGGACCACTTATTTGGCTACTACTTAATTGGGACGTCTTGTGTTTTGGGCTCCCGTTGGGGTCTGGAAGGGTCTAGGGCCACCATTCTTGTGCTCATATCTACGCCTCAGCGCCCCCTGTCGGAATCCAGAGTTAGGAGACAATCGGAGCAACTTTATTTTCCGACCCCAAAAAACTGTAAGGGGTATGTGTATCCCTTTGGTATTTTTGGAGGGTAATTTTTGAGTTTCTCCGATCTTCTCCAAACTCTGAATTCTGGTAGAGGGCATCGAGACATAGACAGGAGCGCACGTTTGGGGGCCTTGTACCTTCCAGAGCCGAACGGGAGCCCAAAACACAGACATCCCACTTCTCATTGAAGTAGTGGGTGCCAAATAAGTGGTCCATGGAGTCAGTGTTTATGGATGATAATTAACATTTATTGTCAATTAAACACCTCTACTGTACTTGGCACACTCAACTGAACACATTGATGTAACTTTCAACTCATTTGAGTGCTTAATTTGCATAGAAATTACAGTCTCCGTGGACCACTTATTTGGCGGCCACTACTTAATTGGGAATTGGGACGTCATGTGTTTTGGACTCCCATTGGGGTCTGGAAGGGTCTAGGGCCACCATTCTTGTGCTCATATCTACGCCTCAGCGCCCCCTATCGGAATCCAGAGTTTGGAGACAATCGGAGCAACTTTCGGACAATCGGAGCTGGAAAAGCAAAGACGTCCCACTTCTCATTGAAGTAGTGGGCGCCAAATAAGTGGTCCATGGAGTCAGTGTTTATGGATGATAATTAACATTTATTGTCAATTAAACACCTCTACTGTACTTGGCACACTCAACTGAACACATTCATGTAACTTTCAACTCATTTGAGTGCTTAATTTGCATATAAATGACAGTCTCCGTGGACCACTTATTTGGCTACTACTTAATTGGGAATTGGACGTCTTGTGTTTTGGGCTCCCATTGGGGTCTGGAAGGGTCTAGGGCCACCATTCTTGTGCTCATATCTACGTCTCAGCGCCTCCTATCAGAATCCAGAGTTTGGAGACAATCGGAGCAACTTTATTTTCCGACCCAAAAGAACTGTAAGTGGTATCCCTTTGGTTTGATGGCAGGGGAGGGGCACTTTTTTCAGGAAGGTCCTAGAGTTTCGCGCTTCGGGTCCATCAGTCGGGGGCCCCTGGAGAGTCGGAATCTCAAATCGCCACGACCTTCCTCCTCCGTATGGGAGCCCCGCCTCGCTCCCATTAAACACGTAGGCTATTGGTGGATGTTCGTCCCTTTTTTGACCTTTTGACCCCTGAACGAGGTCGAAGGGCCACCAAACTTGACCGCCCGACTCAGGGGAACGTGGCGAGAACAAAAATGGCATCCCCTAGTCGATCGGCCCTTCCCAAGCCGTTTCGTACACATCCGTGAACCCACTGTGGAAAACTCATTAGTTTAATGGGTGGGTGGGAGTTTTACAGAAAGGTCCCAGGGGCCCCAGATTTGGCACATTGGCTCCTGGGGGGGCCCTGAGCAACATACCAAAAGGGCGTGGCCCTAGAGCAAAGAGAACTCATTTTCAACTTCTAACCCTAATATTGACCTCAGGCCTCTAAAACTCATACCATCTAAGAGCCTTTTGAGTCAAAGTTAGGTAAAATGGGGGCACTTCTGTCAGGAACATGCCAGGGTTTCGTGCTCTGGCCCCATCAGTCGGGGGCCCCTGGAGAGTCGGAATCTCAAATCTGAAGTCGCCACGACCTTCCTCCTCCGTATGGGAGCCCCGCCTCGCTCCCATTAAACGCGTAGGCTATTGGTGGATGTTCGTCCCTTTTTTGACCTTTTGACCCCTGAACGAGGTCGAAGGGCCACCAAACTTTACCGCCCGACTCTGGGGAACGTGGCGAGAACAAAAATGGCGTCCCCTAGTCGATCGGCCCTTCCCAAGCCGTTTCGTACACATCCGTGAACCCACTGTGGCAAACGCATTAGTTTAATGGGTAGGTGGGAGTTTGACAGAAAGGTCCCGGGGGCCCCAGATTTGGCACATTGGCTCCTGGGGGGGGCCCTGAGCAACATACCCAAAGGGCGTGGCCCTAGATCAAAGAGAAATCCTTTTAAACTTTTAACCCTAATATGGTGGACGTTCGTCCCTTTTTTGACCTTTTGACCCCTGAACGAGGTCAAAGGGCCACCAAACTTGACCGCCCGACTCAGGGGAACGTGGCGAGAACAAAAATGGCGTCCCCTAGTCGATGGGCCCTTCCCAAGCCGTTTCGTACACATCCGTGAACCCACTGTGAAAAACGCATTCATTTAATGGGTAGGTGGGAGTTTTACAGAAAGGTCCCGGGGGCCCCAAATTTTGCACAGTGGCTCCTGGGGGGCCCCTGAGCAACATATCGAAAGCGGTTGGCCCTAGGCTGTAGGGAAAAAAATTGGAATGTTGCAGAGCTCCGCGATTCGGGGCCCCGAGTTGGGGGCCCACTGAGCCTCAGGATCTCAGATTTCAAGATCCAACGACCTTCCGTGTCCGAACGGGGGCGGTCCGTAAAATTAGTGGGTAATTGGACAAATAGTGGGTCCGTGAATGTGGGGGGGGGGGGGGTGGTTGCGGTCAGAGGGGGTCCTGGTGGGTAATCGGACAAATAGTGGGTCCGTGGATTTTGGGGGGGGGGTGGGTGGGGGGGAGGTCAGAGGGGGGCCTGGGGTCATTTGCCCACTTTAGTGGGTAATCGGACAAATAGTGGGTCCGTGGATGTGGGGGGGGGGGGGAGGTCAGAGGGGGCCCTGGGGTCATTTGCCCACTTTAGTGGGTAATTGGACAAATAGTGGGTTCGTGGATGTAGGGGGGGCGGGGTGGTGGTGGTATTTGCCCTCGAGAGCGCCCCCTACATGGTCCAAATACCCCCTGTTCCGGGGTAATCTGCGGGACAGGGGTAATCACGAAACGTCCGTTTGGTCAATTAAAAAGCGGCCATTTGGACTCCCAATTGGCACTGCGATCCCTCGCACCCATTATGCGTCCAATGGCAATCGATTAACATGGGCAAAAATCCACGAACCCACTAAATGTACTAATTATATACCTTCTCAGAAACTCCATGTCTGGACCCTGGGTGGGAAGCGGATTTTCTAGTTGACTTACCCCAAACGGAACTTAACACCATCACTTTGGCTCAAGCACCATCTACGATACACTTTTTATTTCCTGCTGCATGGGTTGGAGCTACGGCTGTCTCCCTCCACCCTCAAAGTTTATCCTGCCACAATATCTGCATATCACAACCCCATAGGAGGTAAGTCGGTTGGGAAGCCCGACCAAGTCGTCAGATTCCTCAGGGGGGTGAGACTGTTAAATCCTCCTTGATCTCCCTCCATACCCTCTTAGGACCTTTCTCTGATGCTTAGAGCTTTTCAGAATGCCCCATTTTAGCCTTTGCCATCAGCAGAGATAAAGATTTTAAAGAGACCCCACTGGCCTCTATTAAGAGGGTAGGGGACCTGCAGACATTTTCAGTCAACGAATCGCGCCTAGTGTTCAGGGTGGTTGACTTCTCCGTGGTACCCGGAAGAGGCAGACCCAGCCCTGGCTTTGTCTTGTCTGTCCTGGTGCTCTGTGACTGTACGTAAACGGAACTCAAAGCTTCAGGACCTCAGAGCAGCTCTTTGTCTGTTATGGAGGCCAGCGGAAGGGAAAGACTGTCTCCAAGCAGAGGGTGGCCCGCTGTATAGTGGATGTCATCACCATGGCTTATCAAGCACAAGGTGCCTCTTGCTCACTCAGGCTGCAAGCTCACTTTACCAGAAGTGTTGCATCCTCCTGGGTACTGGCACGTGGTCTCTCGCTGAAAGATATTTGAAGAGCTGTGGGCTGGGCGACACCCAAAACCTTCACTAGATTCTATAACCTTCGTGTAGAGCCAGTATTCGCCTGTGTTCTAACCTCAAACATGTAGAAGCACAGAGAGGCCTGGGCTCAATGTTGGCTTGCTGCACCCTGAACTATGGCACTTATATGTTCCAGAGCAAAACCTGTCGAGTCCTCCATTACCCTTGGAGCCAGACGTTGCAGAGTGTCTACCGCTAGGCCTATTTCAGTTGTATCCATGAGAACCGGTTCTAGCCTGGGTACCATATGTGTGGCCCTGAGGGGATCCCATATGTGTATTTTACACAGTTGCTCCTAAGCGGAACCCTGTGTCTTTCCCTTGGGAGAGCCCCCTTTTGGTGAGGTTGGAGCCACCCCTGAAACATTCCATATGTAGCCTTTATGGGGTTAGTCCAGATGCACTCAACATAACTCCTTCAGGGTGATGTGGCTTCCACAGTGTTCCTTTCCAACAGAAAGGCTCACTTTCCCAGTGTTATCTAGTAGTCTCACTGAGTGGGTCATGCGGAACAGCAGTGATTGACACTGTTAACAGCAGTGATTGACACTGTTAGCCCTGTCTCATCAGGTAAGAGAGATCAGGAGGCTCACACAGGGTAGGTATTCCTATACGTTGGACACAGACGTGCCATTGAGTGAATGTGATACTGCCGTAGCCAGCTGTGCTGACGGGTCATGGCTCTGCTTCTAAAAATGCGATGCATCTGCTGCTCATTATATACCCGCGCTTGCGAGGCAGAGCAGCTGATGCAATCATTGCATGTCAATGTGCTTTGGCTCGTTTAATTACACTCAAAGGAGATTGGCCTGTCTAGATGCTCAAAATAATCGATTTTGGTCATACATTCGAAACTGTTAAGTACCTACTTTTATTTGTGAATGCTCACAATAAAATGTTTGTGTTTTTTGCAAAATTAAGAAAGCAAACATAGTGGGCCATCTGCCGCCTCTCTCTCAATTAAGTCTTGTCAGATAATGAACTGTAACTTAGTGAATACTTGTCACACAAACATAAGACATATGTCTAAAGAAACATTGAAATGTTAGGTTTTAAATAATGTAAATCAAATCGAAAACAAATATTCTCTGTTTATGTAATCTGTTTGAGAAGAGAGAGATGTCAGTCGTTCGTGAGCCTCTTCATTATCCATTAATGCGGCCATGCCCACAGAGAGTGCGTTCTAGTCAAAGAAAAATTCTGACACAATCCATGCAAGTACCACCACCCGCTCAACTCGAAAAAATGCATCAAGATTCATGTACTTTACATTTGTTTTGAGATGCGGTGAGGAATAATCCTGGAATAATTTTCCTCAGAAGAAGAGCTGGTTTAATTTTGAGGAGCAACAAATCCAAGGGGTAAATATGCCATATTGGCTTTTCCCAAACTATATTGCTATACAAAAATATGTAAATGTTTTAGCAACGTATTAAACTGCAGATTAACATTTATAGGTTCTATAATATAACACACACAATACATAACATATCAAAGACGTAAGACTGTTTAGAACAATATTTCTTTGCCCTGTTTTGCCCTGACAGATTATGAAGTGTTTATTGTAAAATAGCCTAGTGTCACATCAATAAAGCTTTTGTTCGCAAATTTCTGCTCAGATGCTATAAATATAGTACCAGTCAAAAGTTGACACATCACTATTCGAATTCATGTTTTTGAAAAAATCCATCATGCATTTATTTGATCAAAAATACAGAAAAACAGGTTATACGATATATATATATATATATATATATATATATATATATATATATATATATATATATATATATATATATATATATATATATATATATATATATATTTATACCGGCGCAGCCCAATTCCAGACTTGGCAACACTGAACCGAGTGTCGTTGAATGGGCTATAGCAGGTGTGTGACAACTGACAGCAGACGCTCGCAAGGAGATTTTAAAAAGAGAAATGGAGCAGAAAAGGTTTTTTTTTTTTTTGTGCTTTTTTTTGCTTTTTATGTTTTATTGTATTTTGACATGCTTCAAAGCCTGCGACGATGGGAGACCGGACCATAAGCACGTAAATCTGTAGCCTATGGTTAAATATTTAATCGTTAAGTTGCAACTATTGTTTATTTATTATGTTAAATGTAACTGTTACAATATATTTTAAACATTTATATATTTACGTCCAAGTCTTTATTTAAGTACTTATTTTTATTCAACTCACATCATCTCAGATGCATTGTATTTTTTATGACATGGCAGCCGTCAACCGATTCAGCCCCGCAAACCAATCAAGAATAGCACAAGAATAACACAGAATGGCACAGGCCTTACCAGGGTCTCTATTGTGCATTACCATCCCGCTCAGCTCAATTAGTAGTGTAGAAATGTTTTCTTCTGCTTTTCATTTAAATTTCAGTTGTTTCTGAAGTTAAACTTAAGTTATATTGTAGGTCTATAAATAGTTGTAAAAAGTATTTTAAGTTATGTAAAGACCAATTTATTTTCATTTACACATTTTAATTTACATGACAAGAAATATATGTATGAACATATATGACCATATATGAATTTGTTTAATGTACAAATTATAACTTGCATTACAAAAATAAACAAGGTACAGAACAACCACTTGGACCACCAAATCGGATGAACCGTCTAGGACGAGTTCGCAAAAGTAGGTTTTTCAGAAAATTCAAAATGGCGGGAACATTTTCATGACGGAACATGACGTCATAGGGTGCAATCAAATCAGCCTCAGCCAAGGAATCAGAGGAAAAAAATATTTTGTTTCTATGTGACATTAGCCTTTATGGTTCAAAAGTTATTAGTATAAACATGAGTGCAACTTTGGACAGGTGGTGGCGCTAGAGGGATTGAGTTAGAGACTCCATGCTATGTTGACACTTCAGACTGTCCTCTATGAATGTGCCAAATTTCATAACTTTCCCGCAAATGGTTCTATGGGCTACCATAGACTCAAGAGCGGAAGAAGAAGAAGAAGAAGAAGAAGAAGAAGAAGAAGAATAGGAACGCTAATGGTTTCAATAGGTGCCTTCACACCTTCGGTGCTTGGCCCCTAATAATAATAATAATAATAATAATATAGAGAAATTGTTCTGTGCATCCCGGCCACGAATTTACATTCAGCCTTTGGAGGAGACTCTCGGTAGCCTAATGGAGCGTCGTCAGTGAGTGACATTCATTCATTCATTCATTCATTCATTCATATAAAAGACTTTATTTTGCAGTAGCTACAGCTAGTAAAGTCAGCAGTTTTCGTTTATTTGCATTTTGACTTATAGTTTTAAGTGACAGATTTGCATTTGATTTAGCCTATTTTTCTCTGTGACATTTTTTAGCTACAGTGTTGAGTAGGCTATGATAAACGGTGGCCGAGAAGTGCAAAACAAATCAACAACAAAATAACAAATTATAAACGCAATGACAAGTCCAAAAACAAATTAACAAGTTAGAAAACACAATAACAATTCCAGAAACAAAATAACAAATCAGAAAATACAATGACAAGTCGGACAAAATGGAAAAGGTAGGTATATGTGGCGAATGGAATACTGATCGCTGATTGGACGAGACATCTGTCAATCAAGTCATGCAGAACGTAGCTATGGCTACAGTAGGCTGCGGTAGGAGAAAGTGGATTCGCGTGTGCATGTGTAAATATTAGAGCGTCTCTTTTTTAAAGGCTAATTTAGTGCGATTAATTATGGAAAAAGAAAAACTTTCATATTAAATATGCCGACCACTGTCTGGTTGAACCCGATCTGATATGTGAGAGAGCAAACTGTTCAAGTCTCCCTTTTCCCATCCCTTTCTTTTTTATATACCCATCGCTTATCAGCTTGGAGAGGGCGAGAGACATTTCATTTTAAATTAAATAAAGTGTCTAAAAGGTAGCCTACAATATGATAATCTATTTGCACTAAATGGCATCTAGAATCTAGAATGACATCTAGAATAGCCTATTCCGGCCGCGAGTTCGAGCCCCGCTCAGAACAGGATTCTAACAAGATGATAAATAAGCCTACATTACATTATATAGTTAATCCTGAATAGATTTCATTGCGGGTATAACAGCTTAGTATGTTTGTACTGTTATTTGTCTATTGTCATCATAATTACACATTCTTGTGTACTGCTATTAGTATTATTCTTGTGTATTGTTATTTACTAATGTTGTATGTATATTTTCAGAACCACAAACTTGCACCATTTATAGTGGATAATAAATGTTAAAGAGGAAACATCAGAGTCCTTATTGCATTCTAACTGGATGTGCCATAGTGATTGCAACCTATTACAACGAGCCAAACTACGTACTCCAGAATATATAAATCAAGAAAAGTTTCCATTGGCAAGGAAAGGGAATTTAGACGATGCATGTAGGTACACTGCATGCTATAAGAGTAATGTTTTGTTTTGTTTTATTGAGTATTGGTATGTGAAATTATAAAGACAAAATGACACAAACGTCCATAAACGATACTGTGACTATCAGCATGCAATGTCGTTGACGAAAAAAGACGAGACGAAATGATCTTAGATCAAACTTAGGACAGTTATAAATGAGACCCCTGGAATGTTGGGAAATTGTAACTGCTTTCTAGTGTTTGTGTTTGTTTTTTGCAAAGTAAGTGACAAAATAATTTTAGCTTGCAGCTTTGTAGATCATTAAAAAAAATTATCATCGTAGACTACATATCTCTAATATTTACACATGCACACGAATCAACTTTCTCCTACCGCAGCCTGCTGTAGCCATAGCTACGCTCTGCATGACTTGATTGACAGATGTCCCGTCCAATCAGCGGTCAGTATTCCATTCGCCACATATGCCTACCTTTTCCGTTTTGTCCGACTTGTCGTTGTGTTTTCTGACTTGTTATTTTGGTTTCAGATTTGTCATTGTGTTTTCTGATTTGTTTTTTGTTTTTTTAGATTTGTTGTTGCGTTTATAATTTGTTATTTTGTTTTCGCAATTGTGATTTTGGTTTGCACTTCTCGGCCACCGTAATGATAAGAAAAATGCTCGGTCGGGTCGGGAATAAAATAATTTATACCGGGTGAGCACGGAGTGAATTTTTAAGTGGGAGGGTGCGGTGTGGAATAGATCCTATTACCAAAAAATAGCCCTGCGCAGATCTAATTTGTATTTAAAGTTCAGAAAAAAGAAAGAAAGAGCAAAAAGGAAGAGAATGGACTGATTCCTCTTGAGAATGGTTGAAAAATAAATAACATTTATGCAAGTTATAATTGGGAAATTAAAGTTTATCTTGCCAGGTTGCTCAGGGCAGGGAACTGGGGACTGTGCGAATGCATTAAATGTTTTGTTTACTTCAAGTTCAAGCGGTTGCGCTGTTGTGTTCAATAGTATCCAGGCTGACCGCTACCGTCTTTCACCGGGAAATGTAATCCCGTGCCGCAAGAAATCTGATCGAGTGCTGCGGGAATGCGTCAAATCCTGTAGTCTGGGATAGGGTAGGCTACGAATTTGTGCGAAGGTTCCATCTGTTGTACCCTTCCTTTGCCTGAGAAACGGAGGGCGCATTTTGAAGTCGCTTTCGAATTGCGGCAGAATTTCTGGGGTTCGGCAATTTCTATCGGCATTTTATTCGCAATTACAGCCAACTACAGCCTCTGACCGCGTTGACCTCCTCCAGAACGGCATTCAGGTGGTCTGGAGTAGCCGAGGCTGCATTTTCCAAATTTAAGAGCCACTTTGTTTCGGCTCCCATTCTCATTACCCCTGATCCTTCATGCCAGTTTGTGGTGGAGGTGGACGCGTCAGAGGTGGGGGTAGGTGCAGTTCTCTCCCAGTGCTCTTCCTCAGATGACAAGATGCATCCTTGCACGTTTTTTTCTCATGGTTTGTCGCCAGCCGAACGTAATTACGACATTGGTAACAGAGAGTTGTTAGCAGTCAAGCTTGCATTGGAGTAATGGCGTCATTTGTTAGAGGGATTGGAGGTTCCTTTTATTGTGTGGACCGATCATAAGAATCTGGAGTACATCAGATCTGCTAAAAGACTCAACTCTAGGCAGGCTCGGTGGGCTCTTTTTTTCAGACGTTTTGACTTTTCTCTTTTGTACCACCCGGGTTCCAAAAACATCAAACTCGATGCTTTAACGCACGTTTTTGACCACTCCTAACGCCCATCTACTCCCGAGTGCATTTTACCTGAGAGATTGTTTCCACACTCACATGGGAGGTCGAGTCGAAGGTTAAGTCAGCCTTAGAAGGGGTCGATTACCTCCACCCGGGTCGATTATTCGTGCCTGAGGGAGTACGGTCCAACGTAGTTTGGTGGGGTCATTGTTTCAATGTAGCTTGTCATCCAGGGGTCAATATAACTAAGTTTTTGGTTAAGCAACGATTCTGGTGGCCTGGGATGGCTCGTGGCATTCGGGATTTTGTTGTGGCCTGTTTGGTTTGTGCCATGGGTAGGACGACTAATCGCTCCTAGGGCAAGACGGTCATTTTGACCGTTGTGGACCGGTTCTCGAAAATGGTTAATTTTATCCCCTTGCCCAAATTACCTTCTGCCAAGGAGACAGCGTTAGCTGTTGTAGATCACGTCTTTCGTTTACATGGCCTTGCGATGGACGTGATTTCCAATAGGGGCCCCAATTTGTATCCAAATTTTGGCATGGATTTTATAAATTGCTGGGGGCAATGGTTAGTCTGTCTTTGGGTTTTCATCCCCAGAGTAATGGTCAGACCGAGCGGGCCAATCAAGACCTTGGGAGAGTGTTGCAATGTTTGGTTTCCAAGAATCCTTCCTCCTGGAGTCAGCAACTCATGGATTGAGTACGCACATCATTTGTTACCAGTGTCAGCTACGGGCCTCTCTCCGTTTGAGTGTATCTTAGGGTACCAGCCACCAATTTTTCCCAGTCTGGAGTCCGAAGTCACGGTCCCCTCCGCTCACGCCTTCGAATAGAGCCCGTGAGACTCTGCTCCAGGTGGGTAGATGCACAAAGGCCCAAGCCGATCGCCACCGGTCTAAGCCTCCCGTCTACGTCGTGGGTCAAAAAGTGTGGCTTTCATCTTAGAACATTACATAGAACATTCCTCTTCGTTCTGTGAGTAATAAACTGGCCCCTAAATTCGTTGGCCCGTTCCCTGTCACCAAGATCCTTAATCCAGTGGCAGTCCACCTCAAACTAGACATCCCGTGTTCCATGTCTCCAAATTAAAACCCGTTTTTTTCATGCTCGTATTAATCCGCCAGTCCCGGTTCCTCCCCCGCCGCGTCTGGTAGATGGGGAACCTACATATACGGTTAATCATCTTCTGGACTGTAGGCGGAGGGGATGCGGATTCCAGTACTTGGTGGACTGGGAAGGTTACAGTCCAGAGGAGAGAAGTTGGATTCCTGCGAGGGACATACTGGATCACTCCCTTATTGATGACTTGCCGCCACCTACTGGCTCTTTTAGTTCCATTTAAATCAATATGCTTGCGTAGACTTCAGTGAAATGTGCATTGGTTTCTCCGTGTTCTGAGCTGGTGTGGGAGTCTAACACCGTGTCTACACAAGACGCGACTGTAACAGCTTTTTGCTGTCTACACTGGACGCGACAAAGCGATCATTGCAAAGTTTTTTTCCTTCTTGTCAGTAAGTAGAACGAGGCAACAGTTTACTGTCAAGGATCTTTTGTGTTGTGTCACGCCGCGTCCAGTATAGACAACATCGCTAATTATAATGGGTTATATTGTCTTTTGTCACGTCGCATCGCACCACTCATGTCCGGTGTAGACAGCCCCATTACCCCTCTTATCAGCCCCATCCAGCAATTAAATGTGATTAATAGTGGATCATTTCACGTGCTTCCATGTCAAAGTATCTATTATCAGATCTGTTGAAGATGCCGCTTTAGTTCATGTGTGCCAAGACATTTAAGAAATCCTGATCAAACGTTGTTTTAAGGCCATGTCTGGAATAAGGATTATGGTAACCCTACATACATACAGTTAAAGTGATATTATGACTTAAACTGTGATATAAGATTTTGGATATATTGCCCATCTCGAAGTCATTCATTCTCTGTGCGATGTCCCGGCATCACAAGCTGTCACTGTGGCCTCAAATCCTTAGCACTGCCACTCTGAGCTCGATTTCTATGTCTGAGGTAACCCCCCTCTCTCATTAGCATACGGACAAAGAAATGTAGAAATAAATAAAATGCAGAAATTACTAATTACTTACTAATTTTAATTAATGGGTGAACAATACCTTTAATCAAAATATATTAAATGGCAAATCTTTTGAGTTTTCAATGAATTTCATGTCCATGACAGCCTTATAAAATCTTATGTTTTGCCATGAAATGGGAAGTTGTTGTCAGTTAAACATAAAAACCCCCACAAGATTCTTAATATCCTGCTTGAATTTTAACTCTGTATTGGAATGAGTACAGTATTGTCCAAGCTCATCATCTGGGGCCAAATTAAATAAGGATTATTAATAATTATAATTTTGTTTCTTGACCAAAAGGTACAACAATTGAAAAAACTTGAGGTCAATGTTCAAAATCTCAAAACCTCAAAACCAAATGGTTCTCTCTCCAAAAATGTAGATCAAACCCTGAGTAACATTATCTAAAGATAACATGAGCCAGATTTTTAGCAGAAGGCTAGTAAATAGTGGTATTAGTGGTTATATGAAACACACATTTAAGTTACAGTTAATCCGTTTGCATTATAAGAATAAAACATTGTCTCACCTCGTCCTTTCATTTGTGTTATCAGGTTGATGAGGATCCATGTTGACTGATTAGTATGTTTCAGTCCTCTATATGGTTCTCTCTCTCTTATCACTGAATATAGTTTTTAGTTTTGCTAATCCACCCACTTCCAAAAAAGGGGCGTAGTTACTACTGTAATATACAAGAGACACAAAAACACAATTTCCATACACAACATTGTGTCTCAACACTGGCTTATCCTTAGGCTCCACCCATCACCTGTCTGGCTCCTTCCATCTCTGTTACTGTATTGCCTAGGTTCTCCTTCATTCATTAGTTGTTTTTAGTCCCATCAATTTGTCATTCTTTCTTAGGATATTGACTCGGCTCTTTGAATTCACATATCTGTGTCACATATTTCTTAACATCACATTAGGATATTACACAGACATTGTAGATGCTTTAAACACGTTTTAATACATCCTACTGCATGCAAATTTAGCTTCATAACTGTTATTCAATTTATAGCCCTGTACTTTATCTACAGCCAGTACTAGTTCTGATAGAAAATCCGCAATTTTTTTGACAAAGTCTGTATGTTGCCCTAGTGGCCTGTATACAGTAGCCAGCACAAAAGTCCAACATGATTTATCACTTACACTAGACAATGTCACATAAAGCACCACCACTTCAAAAGAAATGTATTATATCTGTCAATCAACAAGTATGGTATCTATATGAAACATGCTATCAATGCGATAATACATCCATCCGAGTACCTTAGTAACCACACAGCAACACCCTAGCAACCAGCCCAAGTACCCTAGCAACCACTTATAATAGCCCAGCAACAATTTAACAACACCCTAGCAACAACTCAGTAGCCTAGCAACCACACAGACACCAGCAACTGCATATTCAATTTACAGAAAGAGTGTAGCGCACATCTCGCAGTTCAAAATGCTTTTGCTACATCTGATGACATTGCACACCAGTTACGCTCGTCTGACATAGCTTAAGCATTTTGAACTATATATGGCCTTTTCTTTCTGCGCCTTTTCTTTCTGCGACGGCTGAGGAGGTTTGGAATGAACCGCCACATCCTCACACGCTTCTACACCTGCACCATAGAGAGCCTGCTGACTGGCTGCATCACCACCTGGTACGGCAACAGTACCGCCCGCAGCCGCAAGGCCCTGCAAAGGGTAGTGCGCACGGCCAGCTGCATCATCGGAGGTGAGCTTCCCTCCCTCCAGGACATTTACGCCAGGCGGTGTGTGAAGAGAGCTCAGAGGATCATCAGAGACTCTAGCCACCCGAACCATGGACTGCTCTCACTGCTGCCATCAGGCAGACGGTACCGCAGCATCAGAACACGCACCAGCCGACTCCAGAACAGCTTCTTCCCACAAGCAATCAGACTACTTAACTCCTGATCCATCAGTATCATAACACACACTGGACAGAATATCACTCAGCACAACCCACTGTAGATACACACACATTATATACACATTTATTTATCATTTATTATTTATCATATAGCATCTATTGTACATTGGATCTCTACTGTGAACAATAATGTATACTGTACATTGTATATTATTATTACTATAGCTTAATGTATACTGTTTAATGTATGTTTAGTGTATATTGTTTAAAGTATATGTATATTGTAAGTATGTGTATATTGTTTAAAGCTGTGAGAACTACACTCACATTGTGTAAATTATTTATTGTTTATTGTAGAGTTTACTGTGCTGTGAGTAATTGTGGGCGCATCAGATGTGTAATCTGATGCTGCTTTAAATGTTGTACATGTCATGTCATGACTACTATGTTGCTCGGAACTGCACCAAGAATTTCACCTGCTGTTGCACTTGTGCATATGTAGAGTGACAATAAAGTGATTTGATTTGATTTTTGATATGGGCGCTACACTTTTTCCATAAGTTAATACGGAAGGCGATATGCCGGAAGCTAGATAATTTACTGTATTAAGTTTTAAATATGGATATTTTTCTTGCTCAAATGCATAGCTTTGCTACAGAAGGCTTTATTAACCCCCCAGGAGCCGTGTGGAACAGTTATATGATGGAGAGATGCACTTTTATGGACTTCAAAAACAGAGCAACAGTCACTGCCATTATATAATCATTGTTTGTGCTGAAGTCATTACAGTCTGGAAGTTTTCTTTCAAAAATAAAGATGGGCATTATTTTCATATTTCCGTACTTAGGCTACTCAACCTGTTTGTGTGAGTGGGTGGATTAACAAAAGTGAAACTAAATTCAATGACTATAAAAGAGCAAGGACAAGTGAAATCTGCACAGAACTGAAGAGTACTGATTTACACAGCTTCTAGCAAACCTCGCAAACACAATGGCAGATTCAGCTCTTTACATTGCTATAGACTTTGGCACATCCTACAGTGGATACGCCTTCAGATTTAATACAGGATCTCAACAGGATCAAACATTCCTGCCGAGCTGGAATCATAGTGGTTCCCAGATATATGGTAAAACTTGTACATGCATTTTGTTTGATGAACATCAGAGCTTTATGCACTTTGGTTACGAAGCCCTAAAGACATACACAAAGTCATCTTCAAGACAGCAGGCAAAGAAATGGTATTTGTTTGAGAACTTCAAAATGGAGCTCTATGACAAAGTAAGGCATTATTTATTTTACTTGTATTATATTTTGTGTAAAGAATGGTTACTGACACTGTGGGATGTGTTTCATATATGAACATAGTTTATTATTTTCTCTTTGAAAAGGTAATCCATAGGCATTTGAAGATAACAGCTAAAAATGGAAAACAAATGAAAGCAGTGACAGTTTTCTCAGAGAGTCTGAAATACCTTAAGGATCATGCACTGGGCAAAATTGCAACTCACGCAAACAACATGAGTTACGATGCATCTGATGCTACTTGGGTGTTGACTATTCCTGCGATCTGGGATCCAGCAGCCAAACAGTTTATGAGGGAAGCAGCTATTGAGGTGAGAATTGAGATATATAAATGGTTAATCACAGGTCAACTAACTCCCATTACAGTATTATTAGTGTACTAGGGTTAGTACAGCAGGTTGACATGTACTTGCAAAGTTACTAATAGTCAGTAAAATGTCTAAAGGGGACCCTCAAAATGAAGTGTTATCATTTATACTTTTTCAACCAGTTATAATATTGCCAAGAACTCACAATTCAGGCATTTCCACAGTAATTAAAAAAAGAAAAGTAATCACAAATTATATCTCAAATGTTTCCACTGGACAGAAATGAGAACAACTGCAAAACACATGGAGACTTCAGCCTGAGTGTCAATTCAATATCAATTCAACATGTTAACAACGAGAACTTAATGTTCTCTTACCGTATGCTATATTGCAGACCTTTACATGAGCCGCTGTTACGAGATATAGTAACATATATAGTCCATTTTGTTTTTCAGGCCGGTCTGGTGACAAAGTCGGATCCTGAAAGACTTGTCATTGCCTTAGAGCCAGAAGCTGCTTCTGTGTACTGTAAGCAACTCCCTACAGACGGCTTCATAGCAGAGTTCCGCACTGAAGAAACTGTGGGAAATGATCCCGGGAAACAGTATATGGTTGTGGATTGTGGAGGTACATTGTGGAGTTTTTTTAAAGTCTTTAAAAATACAAGATCATTCATGTACCTGTATAATTTGTTAGAATCTAAACAATTGACAACAAATAAACACAATATTTAGGGATGCAACAAAATGCAAATTATTGGCTAATTCAGATTGAAAATTGTGGACACAAAGAAAAATGAAAATTTTGGTTTTTTTTACACTTTTTTAAATACACTTATTCTTCCCACTGGTGGCATTACTAACATGTAAAAAAAAATATATATATATACAACTTTTATCAAATATTCATGGCCCCACTTTATATTAGGTGACCTTAACTACTATGTACTTACAGTGGGGAGAACAAGTATTTGATACACTGCTGATTTTGCAGGTTTTCCTACGTACAAAGCATGTAGAGGTAATTTTTATCATAGGTACTCTTCAACTGTGAGAGACGGAATCTAAAACAAAATTCTTTAAGAAGCCTTCCTGTTCTCCACTCATTAGCTGTATTAACTGCACCTGTTTGAACTTGTTACTTGTATAGAAGACACCTGTCCACACACTCAATCAAACAGACTCCAACCTCTCCACAATGGCCAAGACCAGAGAGCTGTGTAAGGACATCAGGTATATAATTGTAGACCTACACAAGGCTAGGATGGGCTACAGGACGATAGGCAAGCAGCTTGGTGAGAAGGCAACAACTGTTGGCGCAATTATTAGAAAATGGAAGAAGTTCAGGATGACGGTCAATCTCCCTTGGTCTGGGGCACCATGCAAGATCTCACCTCGTGGGGCATCAATGATCATGAAGAAGGTGAGGGATCAGCCCAGAACTACACGCAGGACCTGGTCAATGACCTGAAGAGAGCTGGGACCACAGTCTCAAAGAAAACCATTAGTAACACACTATACCGTCATGGATAAAAATCCTGCAGCGCACGCAAGATCCCCCTGCTCAAGCCAGCGCATGTCCAGGCCCGTCTGAAGTTTGCCAATGACCATCTGGATGATCCAGAGGAGGAATGGGAGATGGTCATGTGGTCTGCTGAGACAAAAATGTCTAAACTCCACTCCCCGTGTTTGGAGGAAGAAGAAGGACGAATACAACCCCAAGAACACCATCCCAACCGTGAAGCATGGAGGTGGAAACATCATTCTTTGGGGATGCTTTTCTGCAAAGGGGACAGGACGACTGCACCATATTGAGGGGAGGATGGATGGGGCCATGTATAACCTCCTTCCCTCAGTAAGAGCATTGAAGATGGGTTGTGGCTGGATCTTCCAGCATGACAACAACCCGCTCTGTAAGAAGCATCTCAAGGTCCTGGAGTGGCCTAGCCAGTCTCCAGACCTGAACCCAATAGAAAATCTTTGGAGGGAGTTGAAAGTCCGTATTGCCTAGCGATAGCCCCGAAACCTGAAGGATCTGGAGAAGGTGTGTATGTGAGTGGGTCAAAATCCCTGCTGCAGTGTGTGCAAACCTGGTCAAGAACTACAGGAAACGTATGATCTCTGTAATTGCAAACAAAGGTTTCTGTGCCAAATATTAAGTTCTGCTTTTTCTGATGTATCAAATACTTATGTCATGCAATAAAATGCAAATTAATTACTTAAAAAACATACAATGTGATTTTCTGGAATTTTGTTTTAGGTTCCGTCACTCAAAAGTGAAGTGTATCTATGATAAAAATTACAGACCTCTGTTGTTACATGCTTTGTAAGTGGGCAAACCTGCAAAATCGGCAGAGTATCAAGTACTTGTTCTCCTCACTGTACATCAAAAAATAACTTTTATACTTACTTATATGGTGTTCATATTGTATTGCAAAACACTTTCGCTGATATTGAGGTGGATATGGGTAAAGTTAGGAACAGGTGTGGTGGTGTGGGTAAGTTTAAGGGTAAAGTTAGGGACAGGTGTGGTGGTGTGGGTAAGTTTAAGGGTAAGGTTAGGGACAGGTGTGGTGACACTCCACACTCAAACGCAACACTTCCTTTTCTCCACGCGACACGTCCTCTTCTCCACGTGGGACAGCAACAAGACCACGCCCCCTTTTTTCACGTATTCTTGTGGGCGGAGGTTAGTCTGTTCTACTGTTCTACTGACGTCATTTATGAAGGAAGTACCAGGATGTAGTCCAAGCCAGCCGTTCGCTGTAGGCTTTGAAAGGGAACTTCTGTTAAATAAAATATCTCGCTTGGCATTGAACTTTGAGCTTTATAATTTTACAGGTATTATTTATGCTCTAACAGCAACATTACACACTAACTAAAGTTTGAACAGTGGGATCACGAAGAACGGGACCTTTAAGGGTAGAGTTAGGGACAAGTGTAGTGGTACGGGTAAGTTTAAAGTTAAAGTTAGGGACAGGTGTGGTGGTATGGGTAAGTTTAAGGGTAAAGTTAGGGACAGGTGTGGTGGTATGGGTAAGTTTAAGGGTAAAGTTAGGGACAGGTGTGGTGGTATGGGTAAGTTTAGGGGTAGAGTTAGGGACAGCTGTGGTGGTATGGGTAAGTTTAAGGGTAAAGTTAGGGAAGGTGTGGTGTATGGGTAAGTTTAAGGGTAGAGTTAGGGACAGGTGGGGTGTATGGGTAAGTTTAAGGGTAAAGTTAGGGACAGGTGTGGTGGTATGGGTAAGTTTAAGGGTAAAGTTAGGGACAGGTGTGGTGGTATGGGTAGGTTTGAGGGTAGAGTTAGAGACAGGTGTGGTGGTCTGGGTAAATTTAAGGGTAGAGTTAGGGACAAGTGTAGTGGTATGGGTAAGTTTAAGGGTAAAGTTAGGGACAGGTGTGGTGGTATGGGTAAGTTTAAGGGTAAAGTTAGGAACAGGTGTGGTGGTATGGGTAGGTTTAAGGGTAGAGTTAGGGACAGGTGTGGTGTATGGGTAAGTTTAAGGGTAAAGTTAGGGACAGGTGTGGTGGTATGGGTAAGTTTAAGGGTAAAGTTAGGAACAGGTGTGGTGGTATGGGTAAGTTTAAGGGTAGAGTTAGGGACAAGTGTGGTGGTATGGGTAAGTTTAAGGGTAGGGTTAGCGACCTGTGGTTGTGTGGGTAAGTTTAAGGGTAGAGTTAGGGACAAGTGTAGTGGTACGGGTAAGTTTAAAGGTAAAGTTAGGGACAGGTGTGGTGGTATGGGTAAGTTTAAGGGTAAAGTTAGGGACAGGTGTGGTGGTATGGGTAAGTTTAAAGTTAAAGTTAGGGACAGGTGTGGTGGTATGGGTAAGTTTAAGGGTAAAGTTAGGGACAGGTGTGGTGGTATGGGTAAGTTTAGGGGTAGAGTTAGGGACAGGTGTGGTGGTATGGGTAAGTTTAAGGGTAAAGTTAGGACAAGGTGTGGTGGTATGGGTAAGTTTAAGGGTAAAGTTAGGGACAGGTGTGGTGGTATGGGTAAGTTTAAGGGTAAAGTTAGGAACAGGTGTGGTGGTATGGGTAGGTTTAAGGGTAGAGTTAGGGACAGGTGTGGTGTTTGGGTAAGTTTAAGGGTAAAGTTAGGGACAGGTGTGGTGGTATGGGTAAGTTTTTTTTTTTTGATCAAGGTCTCTTTTATTTTCAAATATAACAAACAAAAGATATACAATTCACACATGAAATAGTCAAGTCTAGTTCCTGTCCATACAAACGGACAAAACAACTACTCCCCAGTGCCCCCCACCCACAGGTACTGGACCCCCAGCAAATTTCCATGCATCCCGACATATTCAAGTATGAGTCTGCAGTTTCATACATATATAATTCAAATATCTCGGTAAATAAAAATAAATTAAAAAAAACGAAAAAAAAAAAAAAAAAAAAAAAAAAACAACAGCATCAATATAAAAAAGAAAAATTAAAAAAAAAAAAAAAATGTATGCACACACAATTGGGTTACATAGATAAGTTAGTAGCTGCCATGCCTTCTACAAAGGAAATAAATGGCTGCCAAATGACATAGAATTTTCTAGTGGACCCTCTTACAGTATATCTAATTTTCTCTAAGTGAACATAACTCATGACCTCCCTAATCCATTGGCCATATGTGGGGGGGAGTGCATCTTTCCATTTAAACAGGATAAGCCTCCTAGCCAACAAAGAGCAGAAGGCCATCATGCTTAGGTGGCACCCAGAAAAGATGGCATCCACCGGAGCCACACCAAACAATGAAATCAGAGGAGATGGGTGTATAGTTCTTCCACATATACCAGAGAATGCCTCAAATATGGACTGCCAGAAATTTTGTAGCTTAGGGCACAACCAAAACATGTGCAGCAGTGTGGCAGGAGCCTGCCTGCACCGATCACACGTAGGGTCAATACCCGTCTTAATCTTAGACAATCTATCCTTAGTCCAATGAAGACGGTGCACTATTTTAAACTGAATCACATTGTGTCTGAGGCAAATAGAGGAAGAGTAGATTCGCTGAATAATTTTTTGCCATATTTCATCTGAAATCGTTTCATCCAAGTCTGTCTCCCATTTGATTCTAAGGCTATCGAGACTACTCATGTTATGTGTATTCAGCAATGTATAAATTTTGCCTATTACTTGTTTTATGTTAACTTTACATTTTAATATTGTTTCAAGCAAAGATTCAGAAGGGCAAGACGGGAAACAGTCAGAGTTAGAAGCCACAAAACCTCTAAGCTGTAAATACCTGAAGAAATGTGATTTATGAAGACCATACTTCTGTTGCAATTGTATAAAAGTGGCAAACCTATTTTCAATGTAGAGGTCAGATAATGTACCTATACCATTTCTTGCCCACACATTAAAAGCTTCATCCATTATTGATGGAACAAACATATGATTCTTTATCAATGGTGTAAGAAGTGAAAGATCAGTGAGATTAAAGGTCCTTCTAAACTGGTTCCAGGTTTTAATTGAATGGATAACAGCTGGATTAGTGGTGAAGGATGATATAGGCTGTTTGAAAGGTAATTTGGAACATAATAAAGCTACTGGGGAGCTTGATCCAATGGAAGCCCTCTCTAACACCATCCATTCCGTACTATTGACATCTGCGTAATCATTTCTCAACCAATACAGCAGTGCTCTAATATTAGCAGCCCAGTGGTAATACATAAAATTTGGAAGAGCCATACCTCCCATTGCGCGAGGCTTCTGTAATATATTTTTATTAATCCTGGGCTGCCTTTTATGCCATATAAAGGATGAAATCTGACTATCTAATTTGGAAAAAAAAGATTTTGTTAGATAGATAGGAAGACATTGAAATAAATATAAAAACTTAGGGAGAATATTCATCTTAATCGTGTTAATCCTCCCTCCTAAGGAGAGAGGCAGAGGATCCCAGCGCTCAAGGTCTTGTTTGAGGTTACTTAAGAGGGGGTGATAATTAGCCTTAAAAAGATCCTTGTGGTTACGTGTGACCCATATACCTAAATATTTTATTTTTTTAGGGCTAAATTTAAAAGGAATTGACCCAAGACATGATCTGTCTACAGAAGAGATAGGCATAAGTTCACTTTTCTGAAGGTTAACTTTATAACCAGATATACTTCCGAACTTTATGAGTAGACTCGATAATTCAGGAAGACTTGAGAGGGGTTCCGATATGAATAATAACATGTCATCCGCATAAAGTGACACTTTATACTCCGAACCCGCCCGGTGTATCCCCTTGAAGGTGGGACACTGCTTCAGGGCTAATGAAAGTGGCTCAAGTGCAACGGCAAACAAAAGTGGTGAAAGAGGACACCCCTGCCTAGTACCCCGCTTCAGCTCAAAGTACGTGGATAAGTTATTATTGGTGCGTACCGCAGCCACTGGAAGCGCGTATAGAAGTCTGATCCAGGAAATGAATTTAGGGCCGAAATTAAATGTTTCTAAAGTCTTGAAAAGGTAGTCCCACTCCACCCTATCAAACGCTTTTTCAGCATCAAGTGACAACATCACCTCGATATTCCCAGGATCGGGTGGAGTGGGACAATAAAGGATATTAAAAAGACGCCTGATATTGAAAAATGAAAACCGATTTTTTATAAATCCCGTCTGGTCAGACGAAATAATAGAGGGAATAATGTTTTCAAGTCGACGTGCCAAAATCTTGGCAAGAATCTTTGCATCTGTATTCAGCAACGAAACAGGGCGGTATGAACTGCAATTAAGGGGATTTTTATCCTTTTTAAGTAATAGAGAGATGACTGCTTGACGCATGGTTGGGGGCAGGGAATTGGTGATTAAAGATTCTTCAAATACTAACAATAACAGAGGAGCTAACTGGTCAGAGAACTTTTTGAAAAATTCGGTTGAGAAGCCATCTGGCCCTGGAGATTTGCCACTTTGCATGGCACCGATTGCTGACACTATCTCCTTAACTGAAAAATCCCTTTCAAGTTCAGCCGAGAATTCTAAATTCAATTCAATTCAATTCAATTCACTTTATTGTCACACAGCTATATACACAAGTGCAACAGCAGGTGAAATTCTTGGTGCAGTTCCGAGCAACATAGCAGCCACGACATGACATGTACAACATTTAAGCAACAACAGATTACACATCTGATGCGCCCACAATTACTCACAGCACAGTAAAACTCTACAATAAACAATAAATAATTTACACAATGTGAGTGTAGTTCTCACAGCTTTAGCCAATATACACATACTTACAATATACATATACTTTAAACAATATACACTAAACATACATTAAACAGTATACATTAAGCTATAATAATAATAATAATATACAATGTACAGTATACATTATTATTCACAGTAGAGATCCAATTATGTACAATAGGTGCTATATGATAAATGATAAATAATAAATGATACATAAATGTGTATATAATGTGTGCGTGTATCTACAGTGGGTTGTGCGGAGTGATATTCTGTCCAGTGTGTGTTATGATCCTGATGGATCAGGAGTTAAGTAGTCTGATTGCTTGTGGGAAGAAGCTGTTCTGAAGTCGGCTGGTGCGTGTTCTAATGCTGCGGTACCGTCTGCCTGATGGCAGCAGTGAGAGCAGCCCATGGTTCGGGTGGCTAGAGTCTCTGATGATCCTCTGAGCTCTCTTCACACACCGCCTGGCGTAAATGTCCTGGAGGGAGGGAAGCTCACCTCCGATGATGCAGCTGGCCGTGCGCACTACCCTTTGCAGGGCTTTGCGGCTGCGGGCGGTACTGTTGCCGTACCAGGTGGTGATGCAGCCAGTCAGCAGGCTCTCGATGGTGCTGCTGTAGAAGCGTGTGAGGATGTGGCGGTTCATTCCAAACCTCCTCAGCCGTCGCAGGAAGAAAAGAGGGCATTAGAAAAAAATCTACAGAGGGCATTTTCAGGGATTTAAAAAAGTCTTCTAAGACAGCAGGGTTAGTGGGCCCATCTGAAGTATATAATATCTGGTAGAATTTCTTGAAACAGGAATTGATTTTCTCATTGTCAGTGCATTTTTGACCACATTCATCATTAATTTCAGAAATGGTTTGATTAGCAGTTCTTTGGCGCAGCTGGTGAGCAAGTGCTCGGCCGGACTTTTCCCCATGTTCATAATACCCATGCCTTGATTTGGAAACAAGGTATTCAGCATGTCGGGTGGACAGGAGATCAAACTCTGTCTGTAATGACAAGCGTTTCTTAATTACATCTGCTGATGGGGAAAAGCTATGTAGCCTGTCTAACTCTAATATCTCATCTGCTAATTTTTTAATACGCTCAGTGTTAGCCCTCCTTTTACTTGCACAGTATGAAATAATTTGACCCCTTAAATACGCCTTTAGGGACTCCCAAACAGTAGATGATGACATCCCTGGGGTTTGATTGATATCAAGAAACAATTTGATTTCAGACGATATGAACCTAGTAAACTCATCTTCTGACAGAAGCAGAGAGTTAAACCGCCATGAGCGATAAGTAGATTGTGTATTAGGAATGTACATTTTCATGATTAAGGGACCATGGTCCGAGATAACCATAGCCCCGTAGTCACATTCTTTTGTGAGATGCAGAATTCTTTTGTCCAGGAAAAAGTAATCAATACGTGAATATGTCTTATGCACCGGGGAAAAGTACGAGTACGCCCTAGAGGTGGGGTTACGGAATCGCCACACATCTGCTATACCATAGGTCTTCAGGAAGAGCTGAATAGAGTGAGCTGACTTCGTCAGGGATGCCCTCTTAGAAATACTCCTATCTAAAAGAGGAGAAAGTGCACAGTTAGTGTCACCGCCAAATATAAGATGATGTGATGTCAGGTCTGGTAAGCGAGAGAAAAAATTTGTGAAGAATGTAGAATCATCCCAGTTCGGGGCATAGATACAGGCTAATATAACTGGGAGCGAGTATAATTTTCCTACCACAATGATATATCGCCCTGTAGAGTCTGTTTGCACATGAGATGCCGTAAACTGTACATTTTTACTTATCATAATAGCAACACCCCTAGCCTTTGAGCAGAAATTGGATTGATACACCTGGCCAGCCCATCCCCTAACCAGGCGAGAACTATCACAAGAACGTATATGGGTCTCTTGTAAGAATGCAATATCTGCATTGAGCTGTTTTAGGTGTGAGAATACTTTTTTAAATTTCACTGGATGATTAAGTGATTTAACATTCCAGCTTATAAAGTTAACAGGGCAGCCTTCATAACCTCTTGAATTATTTATATTGACCATATTGTGTATACAGAGAGGTAAGCACCATATATGAAACCCAAATACACAAAAACATAAAAAACAAACATAAACATAAACAAAAATGAAATAAAAGTCTGGCAGAGTAGCCTCAGTTCGTAAATAGGTCCAGTAATTGCCCACCCCCTATCACCCACATGAACCAGGTGATCCCAACAGCCCTCAGAAAAAAATCCACACATTAAGTGTTTGTGGTTGGGAACTAAAGCTAAGCACTCGGGCTCCCGTCAAACCTCCAACAAAAAGAAAATAAAGAATAGTAAAGTGTAGAGTAATACAATTCTAGGAACAATGCTCAGTAAACATAAGTTATTATTCTTGGTAGAGAATATATTAATCATGCTGAGTATCAAGACTATACAGCATTAACTTCCTTAAATAACATTACATCAGGTGTAATGATTCTTTACAAATAGCCAACTATGGCTGTCCTAATTAACCCATAATAATAATAATCAGGAACTGAAACAGTGTCCTTCATTTTAGTTCAGTATATCCATTAAGCAGGAACAGCAAACCAATACTAGAAGTAACACGACTAAACTGAACATGAAATAGTAAGTCAGCCTATGAGCACTGTTCAAGCTGGACGTCATTACAAATAAGAAAGTGGGACAGTATATAGAGAATGTAAACATTGTGTTATGAATTTGTACCTGGTGACATCTGGCACAGTGATAAAAACACATGTTCACCATACCCGTTAATCGACAAAGGTATTATGTTCAGTTGAAAAGATCGGTCTCATGAACATTCTGCGGCCTCCGCGGAAGGAAGAATATTCTTCTTGACATAGGTCATAGCTTTGACCGGGTCAGTGAACTCCCTGTCCTCCCCTCTGTACGTGACCCGAAATCGCGCTGGAAACAAAATCCCGTACCGGACACCCTGTCGGTCGCGAAGCAGCTTCCTCACCTCTGTGAAAGCAGCCCGAGCTTTAGCCACAGTTGCCGTGTAGTCCGGAAAGATGGTAATTGGTTCCCCGTTGTAACGGAGCGGACCCCGAGTGCGCGCGCGTTGTAGTACCTGGACACAATCTTGGTAATAATGAAGCTTAGCAACGATGGCGCGAGGTTTCCCGCCCGGCTTTTTCGGCCCTAAGCTCCGGTGCGATCGATCGATCAGCGGCTCTTTATCCAACTGTAGCACCTCAGTTAGCAACTTTGATACAGAGGTTGTAGTACTGGAGTCGGGAGTTTCGGGTACTCCGATGATTCTTATATTACATCTCCTCATTCGCCCTTCCATATCCTCACACTTCGTTTTCAGTTCTGCCATTTCTGCATTCATCTCACTCACAGTTTTTTGTAAAGTAGCCACTTCATCCGACCATGCTGATAACCCCCCCTCTACCTCCTTGATGCTACCTTTCACCTGATCGATCTCGGACTTCAGCGCCGCGGTGTTGTTTATTATCTCCGTTTTCACCGCCTTCAGCTCATTCTTGAGCATTTCGAAGTCATCCGTGAGAGCATTTTTCAGCTCTGACTTTATCACAGCCGAAATATCAGCTTTCAGAGAAAGAAGGATCTCTGCTTTCAATCCTTCTACGTCCATTTCTCCCGAAGCAGGTGAGGGCGGAGTCACTTTAGCTGGGCTCTTGGCAGTACTCTGGTCCGACGCGGTGTTAGGCCTTGTTTTGGAGGATCCCGTATATTTAAATTTCTTCAGCCTCGTGTCCATCAGGGCTCCGCCGTGGACTTGTTCCACTATCCGATGTAGTTTAGAGATATTTTACTGTTTCATGAGAAGGATTACACCTTACGTTTTTAGGTTAAAATAGAGATTTAACGGGAGCCCACGTCAAACACCGCTTACTCCATTGCGGTCAAGCCACGCCCCCCTGGGTAAGTTTAAGGGTAAAGTTAGGAACAGGTGTGGTGTTATGGGTAAGTTTAAGGGTAGAGTTAGGGACAGGTGTGGTGGTATGGGTAAGTTTAAGGGTAGGGTTAGGGACGTGTGGTTGTGTGGGTAAGTTTAAGGGTAGAGATAGGGACAAGTGTAGTGGTACGGGTAAGTTTAAAGGTAAAGTTAGGGACAGGTGTGGTGGTATGGGTAAGTTTAAGGGTAAAGTTAGGGACAGGTGTGGTGGTATGGGTAAGTTTAAAGTTAAAGTTAGGGACAGGTGTGGTGGTATGGGTAAGTTTAAGGGTAAAGTTAGGGACAGGTGTGGTGGTATGGGTAAGTTTAGGGGTAGAGTTAGGGACAGGTGTGGTGGTATGGGTAAGTTTAAGGGTAAAGTTAGGGAAGGTGTGGTGTATGGGTAAGTTTATGGGTAGAGTTAGGGACAGGTGGGGTGTATGGGTCAGTTTAAGGATAGGGTTTGGATAAAAGCGTCTGCTAAATGCATAAATGTAAAATGTAAATGTAAATGTAAAATGTATGGGTAAGTTTAAGGGTAAAGTTAGGGACAGGTGTGGTGGTGTGGGTTAGTTTAAGGGTAAAGTTAGGGACAGGTGTGGTAGTATGGGTAAGTTTAAGGGTAAAGTTAGGGACATGTGTGGTGGTATGGGTAAGTTTAAGGGTAAAGTTAGGGACATGTGTGGTGGTATGGGTAAGTTTAAGGGTAAAGTTAGGGACATGTGTGGTGGTATGGGTAAGTTTAAGGGTAAAGTTAGGGTCAGGTGTGGTGGTGTGGGTTAGTTTAAGGGTAAAGTTAGGGACAGGTGTGGTAGTATGGGTAAGTTTAAGGGTAAAGTTAGGGACATGTGTGGTGGTATGGGTAAGTTTAAGGGTAAAGTCAGGGACAGGTGTGATGGTGTGGGTAAGTTTAAGGGTAAAGTTAGGGACAGGTGTGGTAGTATGGGTAAGTTTAAGGGTAAAGTTAGGGACAGGTGTGGTGGTATGGGTAAGTTTAAGGGTAAAGTCAGGGACAGGTGAGGTGGTGTGGGTAAGTTTAAGGGTAAAGTTAGGGACAGGTGTGGTGGTATGGGTAAGTTTAAGGGTAGGGTTAGGGACAGGTGTGGTGGAATGGGTGAGTTTAAGGGTAGGGTTAGGGACAGGTGTGGTGGTGTGGTGTGGGTTAGTTTAAGGGTAAAGTTAGGGACAGGTGTGGTAGTATGGGTAAGTTTAAGGGTAAATTTAGGGACATGTGTGTTAGTATGGGTAAGTTTAAGGGTAAAGTTAGGGACATGTGTGGTGGTGTGGGTTAGTTTAAGGGTAAAGTTAGGGACAGGTGTGGTAGTATGGGTAAGTTTAAGGGTAAAGTTAGGGACATGTGTGGTAGTATGGGTAAGTTTAAGGGTAAAGTTAGGGACATGTGTGGTGGTATGGGTAAGTTTAAGGGTAAAGTTAGGGTCAGGTGTGGTGGTGTGGGTTAGTTTAAGGGTAAAGTTAGGGACAGGTGTGGTAGTATGGGTAAGTTTAAGGGTAAAGTTAGGGACGTGTGGTGGTATGGGTAAGTTTAAGGGTAAAGTCAGGGTCAGGTGTGGTGGTATGGGTAAGTTTAAGGGTAAAGTTAGGGACAGGTGTGGTAGTATGGGTAAGTTTAAGGGTAAAGTCAGGGACAGGTGTGGTGGTATGGGTAAGTTTAAGGGTAGGGTTAGGGACAGGTGTGGTAGTATGGGTAAGTTTAAGGGTAAAGTCAGGGACAGGTGAGGTGGTGTGGGTAAGTTTAAGGGTAAAGTTAGGGACAGGTGTGGTAGTATGGGTAAGTTTAAGGGTAAAGTCAGGGACAGGTGTGGTGGTATGGGTAAGTTTAAGGGTAGGGTTAGGGACAGGTGTGGTAGTATGGGTAAGTTTAAGGGTAAAGTCAGGGACAGGTGTGGTGGTATGGGTAAGTTTAAGGGTAAAGTTAGGGACAGGTGTGGTGGTATGGGTAAGTTTAAGGGTAAAGTTAGGAACAGGTGATTCAAGATCAAGATTCAAGATTCAAGAGTTTTATTTGTCACATACACAGTTATATACACAATATACAACTGGCAGTGAAATGTAAACAGGTCCGCTCCATGGACAGTGCAAATAACAGTTACAAGAAACACAAGGGGAAATTAAAATAGAATAAAATTAGAATAAAAAGTATTAACATAAGTAGAATTATAAATAAATCAAGTAAAAGATAAAAATAGGAAATAAGATAAAAATAAAAATATAAAAATATAAAATAAGTGGATATGATAAGTGAGATAAACTGTAGACTTAAAAATAAGTGGTTAACATAAAATATATATATATATATATATATATATATATATATATATATATATATATATATATATATATATATATATATATATATATATATATATACCTATAAAGAAGTATAATGTGCAAACAGGAGTATGATGTGCAAACAGGTTGTTACGCAGTAACAATAGGTACGTAAAGTGCAGTGCAATGGCAGTATGTGGATGTTAATGTTAAAAAACTGGATGTTCATGAGTGTGCGGGGTGAAGTGAAGTCACGTGACTGAGTTCAGGAGTCTGATGGCCTGGGGGAAGAAACTCCTCCTGAGTCTTTCAGTCTTTGCCATCAGGCTACGGAAGCGCTTACCAGATGGCAGCAGGGTGAAGTGAGAGTTTGCAGGGTGATTAATGTCTCTGATGATTTTAGTAGATCTACCTCTGCAGCGTTTGGTGTAGATGTCCTGCAGAGACGGGAGAGCTGAGCCTGAGATGCACTCGGATAAGCGCACCACTCTTTGCAGGGCTTTGCAATCGTGACTGGTGCTGTTCCCATACCACGCTGAGTCAGGACACTTTCTATCGCCCCTCGATAGAAAGTTTTCAGGATGGCTGGTGAAACCCTGATGTGTGGTGGTATGGGTAAGTTTAAGGGTAGAGTTAGGGACAGGTGTGGTGGTATGGGTAAGTTTAAGGGTAAAGTTAGGGACAGGTGTAGTGGTATGGGTAAGTTTAAAGTTAAAGTTAGGGACAGGTGTGGTGGTATGGGTAAGTTTAAGGGTAAAGTTAGGACATGGTGTGGTGGTATGGGTAAGTTTAAGGGTAAAGTTAGGGACAGGTGTGGTGGTATGGGTAAGTTTAGGGGTAGAGTTAGGGACAGGTGTGGTGGTATGGGTAAGTTTAAAGGTAAAGTTAGGGAAGGTGTGGTGTATGGGTAAGTTTAAGGGTAAAGTTAGGGAAGGTGTGGTGTATGGGTAAGTTTATGGGTAGAGTTAGGGACAGGTGGGGTGTATGGGTCAGTTTAAGGGTAGGGTTTGGATAAAAGCGTCTGCTAAATGCATAAATGTAAAATGTATATGTAAATGTAAAATGTATGGGTAAGTTTAAGGGTAAAGTTAGGGACAGGTGTGGTGGTGTGGGTTAGTTTAAGGGTAAAGTTAGGGACAGGTGTGGTAGTATGGGTAAGTTTAAGGGTAAAGTTAGGGACATGTGTGGTAGTATGGGTAAGTTTAAGGGTAAAGTTAGGGACATGTGTGGTGGTGTGGGTTAGTTTAAGGGTAAAGTTAGGGACAGGTGTGGTAGTATGGGTAAGTTTAAGGGTAAAGTTAGGGACATGTGTGGTAGTATGGGTAAGTTTAAGGGTAAAGTTAGGGACATGTGTGGTGGTATGGGTAAGTTTAAGGGTAAAGTTAGGGACATGTGTGGTGGTATGGGTAAGTTTAAGGGTAAAGTTAGGGTCAGGTGTGGTGGTGTGGGTTAGTTTAAGGGTAAAGTTAGGGACAGGTGTGGTAGTATGGCTAAGTTTAAGGGTAAAGTTAGGGACATGTGTGGTGGTATGGGTAAGTTTAAGGGTAAAGTCAGGGACAGGTGTGGTGGTGTGGGTAAGTTTAAGGGTAAAGTTAGGGACAGGTGTGGTAGTATGGGTAAGTTTAAGGGTAAAGTCAGGGACAGGTGAGGTGGTGTGGGTAAGTTTAAGGGTAAAGTTAAGGACAGGTGTGGTGGTATGGGTAAGTTTAAGGGTAGGGTTAGGGACAGGTGTGGTAGTATGGGTAAGTTTAAGGGTAAAGTCAGGGACAGGTGAGGTGGTGTGGGTAAGTTTAAGGGTAGGGTTAGGGACAGGTGTGGTGGTGTGGGTAAGTTTAAGGGTAGGGTTAGGGACAGGTGTGGTGGAATGGGTGAGTTTAAGGGTAGGGTTAGGGACAGGTGTGGTAGTATGGGTAAGTTTAAGGGTAAAGTTAGGGACAGGTGTGGTAGTATGGGTAAGTTTAAGGGTAAAGTTAGGGACATGTGTGGTAGTATGGGTAAGTTTAAGGGTAAAGTTAGGGACAGGTGTGGTGTGGGTAAGTTTAAGGGTAGGGTTAGGGACAGGTGAGGTGGTGTGGTGTGGGTAAGTTTAAGGGTAAAGTTAGGGACAGGTGTAGTGGTGTGGGTAAGTTTAAGGGTAGGGTTAGGGACAGGTGTGGTGGTGTGGGTAAGTTTAAGGGTAAAGTTAGGGACAGGTGTAGTGGTGTGGGTAAGTTTAAGGGTAGGGTTAGGGACAGGTGTGGTGGGATGGGTAAGTTTAAGGGTAGGGTTAGGGACAGGTGTGGTGGTGTGGGTCAGTTTAAGGGTAGGGTTAGGGACAGGTGTAGTGGTGTGGGTAAGTTTAAGGGTAGGGTTAGGGACAGGTGTGGTGGTGTGGGTCAGTTTAAGGGTAGGGTTAGGGACAGGTGTGGTGGTGTGGGTCAGTTTAAGGGTAGGGTTAGGGACAGGTGTAGTGGTGTGGGTAAGTTTAAGGGTAGGGTTAGGTGTAAGGGAAGGGTCAACAGTGTAATTATAAATATAACTACAGAAATCAATTGCGGATGTAATTACACGCAGGTAATATTTAAAATATAAGTACAATGTTAAACATGTATGTACACAATAAGTGCATTGTATCAAACGATTCATTTACATAGTACATAGTAGTTAAGGCCACCTAATATAAAGTGGGTCCATATTTATTATTAAATTTATATTTATAATATTTATACTACTAATATTGATTATTTTATACTTATTTTTAACTCTTAATAAAAATAACACCCATCTAATCTTACAATTAAGCTGTAAAACCAGACTCTTACTTCTTCCCGTTGCTAGTTCTTAAAGCATCCCTCCTCCTCCCATGCTCCTCCTTTTTGTACAATTTTGCCTTTTATAGTATAGCAGACAGCAAGCCAAATCTTTTTACCACTTTCTCTAAGATTATATGGGCACAAAAACAAACACAAATCAAAATGATATACTTTCAGTTCATAAAGGAAAGATAGCAGTTCTTTAGCAACACAAGGTTCTTTGATATTTCTTGTGAAAATAAAGTTCTTATGTGTTGTATGAGATGTTTTGATAAACTAACATGTATTTGTTCTACAGTTTACAGTTTGTAATTCCTTTAGTCTTATTACCACACCATGCATCTATAAGCTTCATGGAGTAAATCAGGAGAATGTCACATTAACACTTTCTGTCCTTGTCTCTGTTTCTGTTCAAATGTTTGGTCAAGAACTGCCTTTTTCTTCTTGAGGTCAAAACATGGCATTATATGGCATGAATCACTTATTTGTACATGTGAATAAAAACTAATGACTAAAACACTGGTATGCATTTGCAGGTGGAACTATTGACATCACAGTACATGAGGTGGTGGAGGAAGGTCGATTAAAGGAATTGCATGCTGCTTCTGGAAATGGCCAGGGTGGAGAGGCAGTAGACAGGAAGTTCATCTCTTTTCTGAGAAGTATATTTTCTCAAGAAGTCTTTGATGAATTTGAGCAAGAATATCCTTCACAAGCACTTAAATTGAAGCATCAAATTGAGACGTCCAAATCTGATGCACCTGTGCTGCTCGACTGTCCAACAAAATTGCAAGAAATTGCCAGTCGAAGTAAGAAAAATCTAGAAAGTTACTTTGAGGGTGTTGAGGGAGCAGAGTGGGACGATGGACAGATCCTAATAAACGAGAAACAAGTGAGGAGCTTTTTTGACGAGAGTCTCAAGGCGATTGTCGACAGCATAAAGAGTATCTTGCTGTCAAATCCAGAGCTTAGCATTGAGTACATAATGTTAGTCGGAGGTTACGCTGAATCTAGCATTTTGACTAATTGCTTAAAAGAGAAATTTGGGTCTAGACACGAGATTCTCTGTCCAGCTGATCCCCAGACAGCTGTTATAAAGGGGGCAGTTCTATACGGCCAAACACCTTCAGTGGTGAAATCACGCATCAGTGCTCTCACATATGGGATTGAAACATGTCAGCGGTACAATCAATTAATTCACAAGGGAAAGAGCACAATGGTCAACAGCCTAGGAGAAGTGTACTGTGATGTCTGCTTTCATCAACTTGTTACCAAGGGAGAATCTGTCCTCTTTGATGAAGTTCGATCATTAAAAAGTTGGCCTGTGCTTACCAAACAAAAAGCGATGACATTTAACTTTTATAGCACTCAAAAAAAAAAAGTCAAGTTTGTGGATGAGGATGGCTTGACACGCATGGCCTCTCTAACAGTTAATATGCCCAACACTAACAGGGATATGGACCGTGTGGTCATGCTGAATATACAATTTGGCTCCACTGAAATGAAAGCTACAGCAATTGATGTGGATTCTGGAGAAACCGGGTCAGTCACACTTGACTTCATGAACACTTCATAAAGTGTTAAATATGTGTGGATAACAGGAAACGCATTTAAGCAACCCGAAAGCTAACATTATGTCCACATGTCATTTTTAACAATCAAATATTATCGTTGTTATGAGAAAGATACAGTCGTTAATAATACTTGATTACATGACTTCTCTTTACCTCAAAATTTCTCAACAAAAAAAAATTTTTTTTTAACTAGATCAAATGTAATGCTTTGAGATGATTCCATGTTAACTCTGCAAGTCAAAGGGACAGTTGTTCTAATAGTAAGGCAGATCTATTTTATTTTGTTATATACACATGCACATCTTTTTCGTGTAAATATTTTAAGTGATAGAAATATTAAAGATTTGGTCAATTGATCACAAAAATGTAAAGTAAAACAACAAATAGTTGTCACAAACTTCACCAACTGCATCTCCTTTTATCCTGACTTACATTTGGCACTAATATCAGAACCTTAATGTCATTTTTCAAAACCCATGATCAAAATTAGGGATGTGCACCAGTGATGCGCGGGTTGATCCAAAATGAGCGGGTGCCTGCGGTCACCCGCGGTTACCCGCGGTTACGAGTCATCCAAAAATATTTTTAATGATATTCAGGTCACGGTTGGTCGGGTCGTCAATAAATCCTTATTTACCTTTTGAATGTTGAGCGTTATTAACTTTTGAATAAATGCTGACGCGGGACAAAATGCCCGATTTCCCAAAACGTTGAACTGAGCAATGCCATTGTACCATTTTAATACGCTACTTTTAAACGCATATAGCTCAGTAAAGTCAGTTTTATGTATTTTCTGAGAGGGGCGGGATTTTTGTTGGTAAAGTCGGGGGAGAGACGCACACTTCGATTAGACTGGATAAACACATGCAGCATCTTAATTGTTAAGAAAATGAAACGAAATAAATGAATAAATCAAGCCTGTATCATACAGCATCATACAGAAAAAGAACAGTTTGCGCTCCTAAGGGCTTGCTGATGAATTCTTCAAGCCGGGTTGAAACATAAACATCGCGTTCATCAATAATATGCATCTAGAGCTGAAATGGAAAATGATGGGCCGCCTCAAGAACTGCCTGCTCTCGCCGCTGCACCTCTGAGCGCACCACGTCAGGGCCTGAAACATTTTCTCAATGGCCCAATGACGCTACGATGAGCATTTACTACGTGTAAAAAATGCGGGTCAGGAAGCGGGTCGGGTACAATATTTTCTTCTTTTTTTTTGCGGTCCGAGTTGCGGGCGGGTTAGTTGAAAACGTCGGTCGGGTGCGGGTTGTTTATACATTGACCCGCGCATCACTGATGTGCACAGATATACCTCAAGTGTTGCTCAAGTACCTGCCCTTTATCAAAATTCAGCACAAGATTTGCCCCTTAATTACCTCTTATTTCTATTATTATGTCAGATTCACATTACTCGTGTGGGATAATGCTTTGCTATATTATATAAGCATATTATGTTCTTTCAGTTCAACAGCATTGCATCAATATGTATTTTTGGTTATTAGTTTACTGTCTATTAGCAGTGCATATTCATTTGTTGGAATCATTAATAGATGTGGGATTTATGAATATCTATTGTCAATAAATTTCATTAACTTGATTACATTTGTGTCTTCCTTGTGTTATTGGCCAAAGCCTCTACTAGCATGTAAATGATCAAGTCCTGAAGATAAATCAGTTTATTCTGGAGCGTTCTCATAGAGTTAAGGTGAAAGTCTTTAGCTGGTGATGAGAAGTTATATATATGGAAATATCAAAATATAACAAGTGTGAATCAAAAAATTAAAGGCACATTTAAAAAAATAAGCATGAATCAAAACTTTAAACACAATAAAATGATATTGCACAAACTTATATTTATGTGTTCTTAAAAGTTAGGGTTATGGTTATATTACTCTGTGTTTCATTGCTCCTGATCGATTGCTCCTGTCTGCCTACTGTTTGTCCTGCTGTTGCTGTGCTCGCGTGTGCTTTGCTTGCTTCTGAATCTCTATTTGATGTGATTCCCTGTTGTTTAAACTGCTAAATACAAATTACCCATTGCCATATATTGTTTAATATTGCCTCCCACATTAAATCTAACATCACTAGCTTTTAATCTAAATCACTATCACACGTTAGCATTTCGCTAGTCTGTTAGCTTGCCATCTCTGCATCTGGGTCTCCTGTTTTCTGAGTTCATTAAACAACTGGTTCATTACCACAACTGGTGAGTTGGATTAGGATAAACGCACCTATTAAGCACACTACTATCTTTGAGCTCAGGGGTCCGTTCTTCGTACCTCGCTTAATACATCTGAGATGATTTGACAGATCCCAGATCTTTTAATCGTGATAACTGATATCTGGATTAAATGATCTAAGATTACTGCACGTTCTTGTGTTCCCTGAAGAGGGCAGATGCATCAATACTCGAAACCATGATCAGCAATGCAGCGATTGCCTGGCGGCAAGACAACAACGTAATGACATCATGCCTAATTTAAAAAGCCACCTGGCAAAAATCTTGACAAATTACACATAAAACCCCCACAAATTTCTGGACCTTTTTAAGGAAACAGCTAAACGACCAAACCACCATAAACGTTATAATAGATCAATGATAAATGTGTTTTTTAAAACATGATTCCCAATTATTTATATTCACGATTGTATAGTATTTGTACACCCTTTACATTTTTATTTCAATGTTGTAATTAGCAATTAATTTAATCTTTAATTCAATTAGAAACAGATTTGTTACATGACTGCATTAATTAAAGTTGCTTAAGATCAAGTTCTCTGCATCTACTGTGCTGCATCAAGCCACTCCTGTTATTAATGCACGGCTCAGAGTAACTGTACAGCATGTGTGTAAAACTCTTTATAAAGTAAAGTAATTATAAAGTAATAATTATAAAGTAGTTATTCCATCACAAATAAATATCTCAATCAAGTGGCAGTGTCTATAGTATTATACACCTTTTACACAACATTATAATAATATTTTCAATTTTTTTTTATATTATTATTATTATTATTGTAACCCATTAGAATAGTTTTACAGTTAAAGGGTTAGTTCACCCAAAGATGTAAATTCTGTCATTAATGCCGTCCCCTCATGTCTCTGGACACCCGTCAGACTCCGTTCATCTTCAGACACAGATGAAGATATTTTAGTGTAAATCCGATGAAAGGCCTCCATTGGCTCAATGCACTGCACACTCTCAAGACCCATAAAAGCACTAAAGACTAAAGATACAGATCCATCTCACTACAGCGGCTCTACAATAACTTTATGAAGTGATGAGAATAGTTTCTGTGCTAAAACCTAAATAACGACTAATATAGTGATGACCGATTTCAAAACACGCCATCATGAAGCTTCGAAGCGTTATGAATCAGCGAGTCGATTCAGCGGTTTGAATCGCCAAAGTCAAAGTCATTTCAGCAGTTTGGCGGTTTGACACGCGATCCGAATCATGATTTGACTCGCTGATTCATAACGCTTCAAACCACTGAATCGACTCACTGACTCATAACGCTTCAAACCACTGAATCGACTCACTGATTCATAACGCTTTGAGAAGTACTGGAAAAAACGGGAAAGATTTCAGAACATGTTGTCTTGTGTTTGGATTTTGGAGGCATAACTCGACAGGAATGCAGTAACAGGGATTGCTCATTTAGCCCGGCTTCCAGAGATGAAATATGGATTTGTTTTTCATTTTATTTTTATTTAATTTGATATTTCCTCTTACTGAAACCCTAAAGAATCAAGATGAATATGGTCTGTACTATTGTCTGTCTCTCTCACTGAGAGAAAAGCACATATTGTCAGTAAGTTTTGGAAAACTTTCTCTGGTTTCGACTAGAGCTCAACCAACTCCAACCTTGGAGAGACTGTGTATCTGTGTATGTGCGCAGTATTCAGTGTTACAGATCAGTATTGGATGTAGACTACGGCATCCTAAGAGACGGTGGACTTGCTGTTCTGGGCAAGCTGGCGCCTGCCAGCGCCAACAAGTGATATATGGACACGTGAATGTGTGGAAATTTACCAAGACTGTCCATTTTCTCTGAGCCAATCAGAATAATCCACATGGCAGTAATGATGTGGTTAAACCTTGAAAAAAAGTATAACTGTTCAGAAATTGTATATACGATAGGCGGAGGCGGGGAGGCTGGTAGAGGAAGAGCAGCCTACGAACTCCTTGTGAGACTTGAAGCTGCTTCTGCTGAGTAAACTGCAAACTATTCTTTAGTAAATTTCTCTTTAATTAATCTCACTCCAGACTTGTGGTCTTCATTTTTCACTATTGGTCCTGGGTCCTAAGCTGTTACCCCAACAGATCACAATCACCAGAGTTCTGATATCACCCGCACCCGTCATCAATCACCTCATCAGCAGAGCACTATATATTCACACAGCTCCCCTTCAGTCTGGCCTTGCACTAGGAAAGACTCGCCTGATCTCCTTGGGCTTCCCAGAGTGTGTTCCTGTCTTGAGACTTAATCCCAGTGTGTTGGTTTCGATACTCACCTTTCACCCCAAGGTATCCGTTTGTCCATCTCCATACTTCCTCTATAAGACAACCATCAAGACTGTTATTCATCTACCATCTCTCACCGTGATACAAGTGCATCTGCTACACCCCATTCTCTGCCCTGTGTTCCCAAATAAAGTGTGTTTGGATCTTCACTAACCTTGTCCAGTGTGTATATCCTGACAGCAACAGGCAATATTTCCTGTGAACGGTCAAAATATAGTCAAACTAGGCAAAATATAGTCTGAAAATTCACAGATTATCAGAAAAAGAGTTGTATAACAGTGAACCACTTACTCCAAATTTATATCCTCGGCACTTTTCAAAATGCACCTGTTCGTCGTTTTGAAATATTCCTCTGAGGAAACGGTTAATTATTCCTCGCTGTCCAAGACTAGAAGGGATACAGCTACGGGCACTGGGCATGCGCACATCAATATTGCGTCATTTAATTCCTGTATTTGCATTATTGTAAGGGTTGGGGTAGGTGTAGGCGTTAATAAAACACATTTGGTAAGTAGCAAATTTATTTTATTGTGAGATTTTGCCTCACCTCCGACTTTTGCCGTACCCCTTCTAGCCACAACTCTTCTTCTCAGTTTTTTTTAGTGTATTTCTGTGGCAGAATTACAGTGCCACACACTGGCCTGGCATGTGTACTACAATGTTTTGAGTCATTTTAATGCTCTCGTGTGTACACGGATATATCTTAAAACGAGAAAAAAAAAAGATTGGATAGGGAAAGCTCTGGCTTCGTGTGAACGGGGCCTGAGTCTTTTTGGCACTGATAAGAAAAAAATCTAGGTGGTCGGGCCGGCACAATCGTCAACCTCTAGGGGTTAATCTGCCCACTCCTGATCTCCAAGTTCAGAACCCCTCCTACTATCACTATTACATCCCAATATTGTTTATAATCCCCTCCAAACCTCCCTTGTATTTGTTTTTTGGCTTTTCATAAAAAGTGTTTTTTTCAGACTAGTGGAAATAAAATCCAAAAATACAACATCCAAAATACACTTTTATAGCATAATATTATGACCTAATATTGTGTTGTTCCCCTGATTTATCGAGGCGTGGACTCCACTAGAGCCCTGAAGGTGTGCTGTGGTATCTGGCACCAAGTTGTTAGCAGCAGATCCTTTAAGTCCTGTAAGTTGTGAGGTGGGGCCTCCATGGATCGGACTTGTTTGTTCGGCACATCCCACAGATGCTCGATTGGATTGGTATCTGGGGAATTTGGAGGCTAAGTCAACGCCTCAACCTCGTTGTTGTGCTCCTCAAACCATTCCTGAACCATTTTTGCCTTCTTCCCATAGTGTATCCTGGTGCCATGTGCTCCCCAGGTAAGCCACGCCACTCTAGTTCTGATGCTCTCGTGCCACTGTTGGTGCTTTGGGCGGTGGACAGGGGTCAGCATGGGCTCCCTGACTGGTCAGCCCATACTCCTCAAACTGAGATGCTCTGTGTGTTCTGAGCCCTTTCTACCAAAACCAGCATTAACTTCTGGAGCAGTTTGAGCTCCAGTAGCTCGTCTGTTTGATCGGACCACACGGGCCAGCCTTCGCTCCCCACGGGCATCAATGAGCCTCGGCCGCCCATGACCCATTATATATCAGATCGTAAAAGGCATTTATTTTCAATAAAAAGAGAAGGCATTTATTTTCAATAAAAATGAAGAAAATATTAGAAATTGGGGAAATAAAGTGTCTAACGTGTTTAATAATAAGTGAATATTGGTTAGGGGTAGGTAAACAGACATGAGCTGAATTAGAGATGATAAAAGTGAGTGGGTCCAATATCATTGATCGTGAAAAGTGGATGGGTCTTGTCCTACCCACATACAATGGTTCCGACGCCCATGATTAGTTTCTATACTGTATATAAAGCTATATTTTCAACACGTTATCATTTCTAATACTTTTAGTTAAAAAAAAGTGTTGTTCCAAAGCTGTTGGACTTTGTTGTGTGAAACAAAGGAAGAAAAAGTATATACCGGAGCTGATCCATTCAATGATTTAAAAACCAGCAGTTAGACTTTAAAATCAATTCTATAACGAATGGGGAGCCAATGCAGGGATTTCAGAACTGGAGTAATGTGCTCACGTTTACGAACACCGGTGAGGAGCCGAGCAGCTGCATTTTGTACCATCTGCAGACGATTCAAAGATGCTTGATTGATACCCATATAAAGGGAATTACAGTAGTCCAGCCTTGTAGAAATAAAAGCATGAATCACCCGTTCAAAATCCTTAAAAGGCCTTCTGAAGCGAATCGATGCGTTTGTGTAAGAAAAATATCCATATTTAAAACTTTACGAAAATCGGGACCTTTAAAACTTTATCAAGTAAACTTTCGGCCGACTGCCTTCCCTGTTCAATTTATGGAAAAATTGTAGAAATTCCCCCTGTGGATCGAAAGACTAACGCGACCAGGTCCGCTCGTCATGACGTCACGAACGCATCTTGAGTCACTTTCAACATTCAACACTATTCCACGGAAGGCGGTCGGCCGAAAGTTTACTTGATAAAGTTTTAAAGGTCCCGTTCCTCGTGATCCCACTGTTCAAACTTTAGTTAGTGTGTAATGTTGCTGTTAGAGCATAAATAATACCTGTAAAATTATAAAGCTCAAAGTTCAATGCCAAGCCAGATATTTTATTTAACAGAAGTTCCCTTTCAAAGCCTACAGCGAACGGCCGGCTTGGACTACATCCTGGTACTTCCTTCATTAATGACGTCAGAAGAACAGACTAACCTCCGCCCACAAGAATACGTGAAAAAAGGGGGCGTGGTCTTGTTGCTCTCCCACGTGGAGAAGAGGAAGTGTTGCGTGGAGAAGAGGAAGTGTCACGTGGAGAAGAGGAAGTGTCACGTGGAGAAGAGGAAGTGTTGCGTTTGAGTGTGTTTGTTGCCATGTCGTCGAGACGCTGTTATTTTCATCCCGGAGTCAAATCACCTTTGTTTGGCTTTCCCAGGGACTCTGTAGAGATCATTGAGCGCATACATCTCCCGTTAAGAGACGTGACCTTTCCGTGCCACGTGCGCTAAGCTGCTGTCGAATCACAACACAGGAACCGGGCCACATGCGCTAAGCTGCTGTCCAATCACAACACAGGAACCGCTGGCACAATCAGAACTCGTTACGTATTTCTGAAGGAGGGACTTCATAGAACAAGGAACTCATCAGCCGTTTTTAGGACAGTGAGAACAGCGGTGTACAGATGAGTACATTGTGTGAAAAATACTGTGTTTTTACACGCGAAACATGAACACATGTTATATTGCACACTGTAAACACAATCAAAGTTTAAAAAAAAACACGAAGAACGGGACCTTTAAATATGGATATTTTTCTTACACAAACGCATCGATTCACTTCAGAAGGCCTTTATTAACACCCCAGAGCCGCATGGAGCAGTTATATGACGGACAGATGCACTTTTTATGGACTTCAAAAACAGAGCAACTATGAATCAAATTCTAATGCTTGGATTAGCCTGGACTTTTGTAATATAACTCAGATTTTTTTTTTTTTTTTGTATTCTCAAAAAACATGCATAAACATTTTTCTCTCAAAAATACAAGCATGTACATACATGTTGCTCTCATATTATGGTAGCCCAGTTTGTGCTGAATACAGTGTAATTACACTTTTGCCATTAATGTGTTTATAAGCAACTGGAAAAAGCACAAATGTCAGAGCATGTCAAAACTTCTAAAAGGCTCCAAAACAGCTCAGACTCCAGAGGGGTTAAGGGTGTTTTCACACTTGGGTCCTCTTTAAAAGAACTGAACTCAGACTCCTTTAAGTGGACCAATTGGTGAACCAAGTGAAAAAGGACCCGGTTCTCTTCACGTTCACACTGTCCCTGTACCTGAAAGATGACTCAGATCCTTTTTCGGTCCACTTGTAACACTCCACTAAACAACTATGTAGAGTTTACACTAAAATGAGGAGAACAATTTCAGTAAATCAACAAGTAATAACAACAGTAAAGTCAAATAGTAGTAATAGTTCAGAATAAAAATAAAGTTCCTGTTTGGGTGACGCATAGTCACGGGACGCGAAGTCCCGCCCGGAATGTATCTCGCGAGACGGGAGATACAGCTCAATAACAAACACACATTAGGGAGAAATACAGATCACAGGAGAAAGCATTTAAAACAAATGACCAACTAATGCCTGTTTTAAGTGAGTCACCCCAATGACCTGTGTAATTTATTGGCCCCATTTTTTTCATTATTTCAGCCGGTCCCTCCCACTTGGGCGCTAGCTTAGCAGAGAATTTATTAGAGGCAGAAGAGAGAGGATGAGTTTTTATCCAGACTAAATCACCCGGCTGAAACTGCGCATCTTTCCGTCGGGAATTGTAATATCTAGCTTGTCTGACTTGCTGCACACCCACTCTGTGCTTTACCTCCTCTGCCATGATGTTCTGTCGTTCCTGTAGATTATACGAGGTTTGGTCTGGTGTGGGGGGTTTGAGGATTAACCTCTCCAGCGGTCCGAGAACCTGTCTGCCAAGCATCAACTCTGCCGGTGTTCTACCGGTGGTTTCTTGGTGTGCAGTATTAAGAGCAAATCATAACTCAGGTAACCACTGGTCCCAGGCTTGATGATATTGTCCCATGTGACCGGTCTGAATCGTCGCTCTGCATTGTGTTGTGTTGGCGATTTAGGCAGACCGGACAACAGAAATTCCTCAGACCATTTTTTATTCTGGGTGAATAAAAAGACACGTTGTGAAAAAGTGGCCTTCACTGTTTCACCATTGGCCTTTCTCCAGCCGCGCTTACTGCAAACTGCACTTCATATTACAATTTTCAGATTGCATATGACCAGATCAACAATTTTTAAAGGTCCCGTTCTTCGTGTTCTTTTGAAGCTTTGATTGTGTTTACAGTGTGCAATATAACATGTGTTCATGTTTCGCGTGTAAAAACACAGTATTTTTTCAATTCAATTCAATTCAAATTTATTTGTATAGCGCTTTTCACAATACACATTGTTTCAAAGCAGCTTTACAGAAAGTGCATTTCATAGATGAACAGTATAAAAAATGTTAGAAACACAATGTTAAAGAACAATGTTCGAAAAAGATAATCAGTCGTGTATTAATTTAGGCCATAACAACGCTGGCGTTGAGTCGTCTCTTCACAGGCGTGGAGTCGTCTCATCACAGGTGTTGGGGCATCCGAAGTCTTCATGAGAGGCTGGATACCAACCGGAGCTGACGAACTATTTACCTCAGGACTAGTGTCCCGAGATAACAACAGAAAAGCAGATGGGAAATAATTAGCGTAGCTGCTGTTCAGAATATTATATTAATGCTGTTGTTCCGATTTAACTGTAGTATAAAGGGTAATTATAATGTGAATGCTTGGCTAAAGAGATGTGTCTTTAATCTAGTTTTAAACTGGGACAGCGAGTCTGAACCTCGGACAATATCAGGAAGACTATTCCAGAGTTTAGGAGCTAAATGTGAAAAAGCCCTCCCTCCTTTAGTGGACTTAGATATCCTAGGAATGACCAGAAGCCTAGAGTTTAGTGACCTTAAAGAGCGCGATGGATTGTAGGGCGATAGAAGATCCGTTAGATACACTGGAGCTAAACCATTTAGGGCTTTATAGGTCAGTAGCAATACTTTGTAATTGATACGGAACTTAATAGGTAACCAGTGTAGAGATGATAAAATTGGTGTTATATGATCATATTTTCTTGACCTAGTAAGAACTCTTGCAGCTGCGTTTTGGACTAACTGTAGTTTGTTTATTGAGGATGCAGGACAACCAGCTAATAAAGCATTACAGTAATCTAATCTCGAGGTCATGAATGCATGAACTAACTTTTCTGCATCAGGAATAGATAGCATGTTACGTAGCTTAGCAGTTAGTTTCTAAGGTGGAAAAATGCCGTTCTTGTAACATATGAAATATGATTTTCGAATGTCAGGTTGCGGTCTAGTATAACACCTAGGTCTTTTACTGTAGTGGATAAAGTGACAGGACATCCTTCCAAGGTAAAGTTGTATTGTGCAAGGTTTTGTGGGCAGTTTTTTGGACCAATAAGTAATACCTCCGTTTTATCTGAATTTAATAGCAGAAAATTACACGTCATCCAGTATTTAATATCTTCAACACACGCTGTCAGTTTAGATAATTTAGCGTTTTCGTCCGGTCGTGATGAAATATATAATTGAGTGTCATCAGCATAACAGTGGAAATTAATTCCATGTTTTCTTATAATATTACCAAGCGGTAGCATATATATTGAGAATAGCAGAGGGCCTAATACGGATCCTTGCGGCACCCCATAGTCTACTGACGTCATCTTTGATTTTTCCCCATTTAGACAGACAAAATGGTAGCGGTCTGATAAGTACGATCTAAACCAGTTTAATGCCTGTCCCTGAACACCAGTATAATTTTGAAGTCGATCTATGAGTATTTTATGATCTATAGTATCGAACGCAGCACTAAGATCGAGTAGAACTAGTATTGAGATACAGCCTTGGTCAGAAGCTAGAAGTAAATCATTTGTGATTTTAACGAGCGCAGTTTCTGTGCTATGATGCGGCCTGAATCCTGATTGAAATTTTTCATAGATATCATTTTCTTGCAAGAAAGAGCACAATTGAGCGGACACAACTTTTTCTAGTATTTTAGACATAAATGGAAGATTTGAAATTGGTCTGTAATTTGCTAGGTTATTATGATCTAATTGTGGCTTCTTAATGAGAGGTTTTATGACTGCCAGCTTGAATATTCTTGGAACATGACCTAAAGATAAAGACGAGTTAATAATATTGAGAAGAGGCTCTTCCACTACAGGTAACAACTCTTTGAGTAGTTTAGTGGGTATTGGATCTAATAAACATGTTGTTGGTTTAGATGCAATTATAAGTTTATTTAGCTCTTCCTGTCCTATAGTTGTAAAGCGGTGTAGTAGTTCTTGAGGGGCGATAATTGCGGTTGAATCATAAGACATCATTAAAGATTGTACATTTACAATTTTATTTCTGATGTTTTCTATTTTCTCAGTGAAGAAATTCATAAAATCATTACTACTAAACTGTAACGGAATATTTTGCTCAGGCGATGCTTGTTTATTTGTTAGTCTAGCCACGGTGTTAAATAAAAACCTTGGGTTATTTTGATTATTTTCTATTAGTTTGCGGAGATGCTCAGCCCTGGCTGCTTTTAGGGCCTTTTTATAACGTGACATACTATCTCTCCACGCGATTCTAAAGACCTCTAAATTAGTTTGTTTCCATTTCCGCTCTAAGTTACGAGTTTCTCTCTTGATAACATGTGTAGCACTGTTGTACCATGGTGCTTTAGTTTTCTCTCTAACCTTTTTTAATCTAATTGGTGCAACGATTTCTAATGTGCTAGATAAAATGTTGCTCATACTGCTAGTCATTTCCTCTAGTTCATCTGTTTGTTTGGGTTCACTGAGCAGCTGAGACAGGTCAGGTAAGCTATTTGAGAATTTATCTTTAGTGGTTGGAAGGATTGTTCTGCCTGGTCGATAACGTGGCGCAACATGACAGATTTCAGCAGTACGCAGTATGCAAGTTACCATGTAATGGTCAGTGACATCATCACTTTGCGGTATAATATCTATATCGGTTGGGTTGGTTCCATGTGATATAATTAAATCTAGTGTGTGATTAAGACGATGAGTGGGACCAGTGACGTTTTGCTTGATCCCAAAGGAGTTTAATAGATCTGTAAACGCAGCCCCTAATGCATCATTTGTGTTATCTACGTGTATGTTAAAATCTCCAACAATTAATGCTTTATCGACGTTGACCAATAGATCTGAGAGAAAGTCTGCAAACTCTTTTAAGAAATCAGCATAGGGCCCTGGAGGTCTATACACAGTAGCCAAGGCTAGAGATAATACGGATTTCTTTCTTGCATCTAAGAGCGTAACATTTAGCACTAGTACTTCAAACGAATTAAACCTGTGACCTGTTTTCTGAGTAACATTAAGAATATCTCTATAGATTGTTGCAACACCGCCGCCACGACCAATCAGACGGGGCTCATGCTTATAACAGTATCCTGGCGGAGTAGACTCATTTAGACCGAAATAATCATTTGGCTTAAGCCAGGTTTCAGTAAGGCAAAGTAAATCAAAACTATTATCTGTGACCATTTCATTTACAATAACCGCCTTAGGTGTGAGCGATCTAATGTTTAGAAGACCTAGTTTTAGAAATTGTTTTTGTTCGCTAATATTGAGATTTTCTGGTTTAATCACAATTATATTTTTCCTGGATCTTACAGTAGATTTAATGTTTGATCTCATTAAACGAGGAATAGACACAGTTTCTATATAATGTTCTACATTGGTACTTATGTTAATTAAGTTAGGACACAATTGTTTTTGTTCACTAATATTGAGATTTTCTGGTTTAATCACAATTAGATTTTTCCTAGATCCTACAGTAGATTTAATGTTTGATCTCACTAAACGAGGAATAGACACAGTTTCTATATAATGTTCTACATTGGTACTTATGTCAATTAAGTTAGTACAGGAAAGACTGTGATCTGTACTTACTAGTCATATGGTGGTGTGTAACGCCCTGGAGATGTTGTCCGACAGAAGAGCCGCTCCGATTCTGCTGGGGTGAAGGCCATCAGGACGGAAGAGCCTAGGTCGCTCCCAGAAAAGATTCCAATTATTTACAAAGAGCAGCTTCTGTTCATTACACCATGACAATTTTTAACACAATGTACTCATCTGTACACCGCTGTTCTCACTGTCCTAAAAACGGCTGATGAGTTCCTTTGTTCTATGAAGTCCCTCCTTCAGAAATACGTAACGAGTTCTGATTGTGCCAGCGGTTCCTGTGTTGTGATTGGACAGCAGCTTAGCGCACGTGGAAAGGTCACGCCTCTTAACGGGAGATGTATGCGCTCAATGATCTCTACAGCGTCCCTGGGAAAGCCAAACAAAGGTGATTTGACTCGATGAAAATTTTGACTGATGAAAATAACAGCGTCTCGATGACATGGCGACAAACACACTCAACGCAACACTTCCTCTTCTCCACGTGGGAGAGCAACAAGACCACGCCCCCTTTTTCTTGTATTCTTGTGGGCGGAGGTTAGTCTGTTCCACTGACGTCATTAATGAAGGAAGTACCAGGATGTAGTCCAAGCCGGCCGTTCGCTGTAGGCTTTGAAAGGGAACTTCTGTTAAATAAAATATCTCGCTTGGCATTGAACTTTGAGCTTTATAATTTTACAGGTATTATTTATGCTCTAACAGCAACATTACACACTAACTAAAGTTTGAACAGTGGGATCACGAAGAACGGGACCTTTAACATTTTCCTTGAATTCAAAACAATATTAACAGGAACATAGATGTAAAACATACCTGGGTGAATAAAAAGACACGTTGTGAAAAAGAGGCCTTCACTGTTTCACCATTGGCCTGTCAGTCAAAACGGATCATTTTAGCCACAGATCTTGGTAAAACACATTTTCAAAACGAATACATCTATCATGTTCCATTAGCCTTCAATAAGATTAAACTTCATTTCTAGCACAAAAATAGATATTTAATGGCAAGAAACAAACTCGTTTTTAGCTTCTTAGAGAGAGCTCAAACAAGCCTCACCTTTCTCCAGCCGCGCTTACCGCAAACTGAAGCAAAGCAATTGGAACTCATTTCTTAAAGGGGACACGTACCATATTCAACAATTACAACAAACACTTTAGAAATGCACATATAAACATAAAAAACAGCTCAAATAACAGAAAATAACACAAAAAGAATACAAAATAATTGTGTAAATTGATAAAGGGAGAGATTTTGTGAAATTAATAAATTGATATAACATCTGTTACATTCACCTCCCCTAATTTCACCAAAATTCTGCATATGCATAAAGAGGATTTCCTAAAGAATCACAATGCAAAAGAACAATAGTTACAGCAATGAAAGCTATCTGTCTTAACAGATACAGAGAAATTTGTGGGTGATCAGGCCTCAAAACCTCCTAGTAAAGTATGTTGCCAAGTACACCATACCACACTTAACCTTTGCAACAAATCCTCATTCACATTATTCTTTTATCTCAAAGAAAAATTGATCTCGAAAAGAGAGGAAAAAAAGAAAGAAAGTGAACTTCCTATTCAATCATGAAAATTAGAATAGGCTTAAAAGGGACTGTGACTTTTTCTGGAGCTTATTTGACAAGTTTGCCATCTTAAATGGTTTTTGGGCCATGGTCTCAATCAAACGGTTGACTTTCTTTACTACTCTGCCAGCCCATGTTGTAATTGTGCCTTGCGCTTGCTCAGAACCTGACATTGACACATCACAGACGGGTAAATCAGGGTCAGTAATACCTGAACTAGTAAAGTCAACTGTTGCCGATACATTGTCACAATCAGAAGGTCCTGTGCTCAGTGCTTTTTCAGGGAACATCTGGTTTTGACTGTCTTCACCAGAAGTAACACACTAAGTGTCATCACTTTCATTTTCCTCCAGTTCCATTTGTACATCAAGAGGTTCTGAACTCTGCGAAACATCCTCATTTAATACTAATGAATGTGTTTTGTTTTCAGGATCCTCATCCTCCAAGGAATCAGTGGAATTTGTTGATCGGCTCTCACACTCAGAATCACTTGAGCCATCAGCAACCGTTGATCCACATGTTTCATCCTCATGACATGTCACTGGTAAGAAACTGATGTCCAAGAGCATATTCCGATGTACCACTTTGGTGTGTCCTTTGCCATCCTTCACTTTGTATATGTGTGTTTGAGGTTCATTATCCACAATGGTGTACACTGTAGGTTCCCATCTGTCTGCCAACTTTCTTTTCCCTCTTTCTCCTTTACACTCTATCCCCATTGTTCAAATGTACTCCCTTTATCTTGCGGTTATAAATCTGTGTCTGTTTCCTCTGTTCTTGGACAGTATGTTTTTGAGCAATTTCGGCTGCTTCGTGAAGATGAGACATTAAAGTTGTAACATAGCTGCTGTAATCAACAATCACTGGATCCTTCGATACTTGCTTGAACAATACATCCACAGGTAATCGTGGGACACGTCCAAACATCAGTTGGAAAGGTGCGTAACCCGTCGTCTCATGTACTGTTGAGTTGTACGCGAAGGTCAGAGTCTGAATTTGTTGTGGCCACTTATCCTTGGATCTCAGGGGCAAGGAACAAAGCATATTTCCTAGGGTTCGGTTGAACCGCTTCGTAATGCCATTTCCCATCGGATGATAGGCAGTCGTGTGAGATTTGGAGACCCCAGAAAGTTTTAGCAATTGTGGATCCGTTCAGGGAAACCATACACGCAGAACACATGGTCCCATAACTTCCGAGCAACTTGCTTAGCCGTCTGATTGATGCAAGGAAAGGCGTGTGCAAGTTTAGTGAAATGGTCCGTCAGGACCAACACATCCACTGAACGCTGTTTGTTATCTTCTGCACTCCAAAAGTCAAGACAAACCAACTCCATAGGTGCAGACGTTTTAATGCTTTCCAGAGGAGCTCGAGCAGCTGGCTGAGGTGTTTTTGCTAGAACACACCTCTTGCAACACTTCACGTAATCTCTGATCTCACGCTCCATCTTGGGCCAGAAGAAGCGCTGTCTCGCCAAGTGAACTGTTCTAGCCTGTCCTTGGTGTCCAGCAAGATCATGAAGACAGTGTAGGGCTTTTTCTACCATTCTCTGAGGCAGAACATACTGATGTCTTCTCTGTCTGCTTATTGGATCCTTAGTTACCCTGTATAAAATCCCATCACACATTTTTAGCCGCTCCTATTGCTTGACAAGGGTCAAAGCTCTGTAGTCAAGCTTTTCTCTCTCTCTTCTTGAAGGGCGTCTTTTACGAAGTACAAAAGGGAGAATCTTGGAAATGGTGAGGTCGAGTTCTTGACTTCTTTGCAACTCATCATGAGAGAACATAGGCAAAGGCTGTGCACCTTGGCTAGTGTCTGCAACCTGCTGAACTAACTGCACTATTTGAACTGCTCGTGTCATTGTCGCCGTTTCCCAGTCATCCTGGACTTGGCAACGTGTCTCTACAGCTACTGGATCACATGACTGCAGATGACAACTTGATTGACATTCAACCTGATCACTCATCTTATGGCACTCAACCTTCAGATGAAACACATCCTGTATTCCTTCTTCACCTACAGCATCGGCTTCAGTGAGTAATCGTTTGTAACTCTCATTCATGAGCCTATGACTAATTGACCTTGCGAATGGATCTCTGCTTAAGGTATCAGCCACAATGTTCTTGACTCCTGCGATATGTTTTATGTCGAAGGAATAAGGGGCTAATTTCGAAACCCACCTTTGTTCACAGGCGTCGAGTTTTGGCTTAGTCATAATGTGCGTAAGTGGATTGTTGTCAGTCCAAACTGTGAAGCTGTGCCCCTTGAGCCAGTGACTGAACTTTTCGCACACGCTCCACTTCAAAGCCAAAAACTCGAGCCTGTGCGCAGGGTACTTTTTCTGTGACGCGGACAGGGTTTTGCTGGCGAAGGCAATTGGCCGAGCTATTACTTCCCCAGCTGGAACTTGGGATAATACAGCACCTAGCCCGTCTAGAGATGCGTCAGTTGAAGAATCAGAGGCCTAGAGAAATCAGGATGTGCAAGCACAGCACAGTTCAACAACTTTTCCTTGAGTGTATTGAAAGCAATATCACATTCTTCTGTCCAATCACTTGGATTCAGCTTTCTGAATGTGCCAACAGGCTTCTTAACTTTCTCTTTACCTCTTCTCTTCTGACCCGCAGTTAGAGCAAAGAGAGACTTGGCAATCGAAGAACAATTAGGAATAAAATGTTGATAGTAGAAAATCATTCCTAAAAATGACTTGATTCTACGCGCTGATGGAGTGCAACCATCTTCCTCCATAAGTTGCAGCTTGGACATTTTGGATATAACATCCACCTTCGTGAAGTCCACAGAGACACCATGGCCAGAAATAACATGACCCAAGAATTTCACTGAATCACACAAGAAATGACACTTTTTGGGACTCAATTTGAGGTGATGTAACCTTAGTCGCTGAAAAACCATTTCAAGCCTGCTCAAAGCCTCTTGCTCAGTGGGCGCGAACACAAGCAAATCATCTAAATAGCAGAGCAAACTGCTGAAGTTCATATCCCCAAAAATGCTAAGCATCATCCGCATGAACGAAGCTGGGCTGTTGCACAGTCCTTGTGGCATGTGGTTATACTCATGTAGTCCCAATGCAAGCTGTGTATTTTTTGTCTTGTTCATGCATGGGCAAGTTGTAGAATCCGGAGGTTAAGTCCAGAGTGCTGAAGTAATTGTTACCTCCTAAAGCAGCAAGGCAGTCGGACTGATGAGGGAGGGGGTGAGCATCTTTGAGTGTTCTTGCATTAAGCCACCTGAAGTCTGTACAGATGCGGAGGCCTCCATCCTTTTTCCACACAAGTACCAGTGGTGATGCGTATTCGCTTACTGATTTTCTGATTATTCCTTGCTCCTCCATTTCAGTTAACACTTGACGCAACTTCTGGTAATGAGCAGGAGGGATCCTCCGATATGGCAACCAGAAAGGCCTCTCATCTGTAAGTCGGAAACGGTGTTCAAATTCCTTAGCCTCACCACAGTCTAAAGCATGGGTGTCAAACTCTGGCCGAGACAATACCAAATTACTACTAGAGCTGGCCCGCCGGTATTATACAGCGCATTCACCACTAATACTACGAATCCCATAATGCTCTGCTGTTTTCGCGCGCCAATCAGGACAGGACCCAGAAACGCTCTCTCCTCTGTCTCTCCTCAGCAACATAGACGCTACAACTGTCAGCGAGCTAACCCATCCCAAAAATGGCGAAAAGAAAGGCAGAGAACAGGAGCTTTCTGGACAAGTGGGAGGCAGAATATCTGTTTACATATGTAAAAGACAAACCTGTTTGTCTTGTTTGTGGAGTCAACGTGGCTGTAAGTAAGGAGTACAACATTAGACGACACTATGAAACGAAACACCATGACAAATACAAGGACCTGAACATGACTCAAAGGAGCCAGAAAGTAGAGGAGATGAAAATTAGATTAGATTAGATTCAACTTTATTGTCATTACACAAGTACAAGTACAAGGCAACGAAATGCAGTTTAGGTCTAACCAGAAGTGCAATAGCAGCAAGTGCAGGATATATACAATGGTTGCGTAAGTGCTGGGCATAAAAATGTACTGAATATATATAAATATGTATAAGTAGAGAGATGGTTATTACTATAAACAGAACTGAATTTACAGATGAATATATACAGTGAATAAATATAAATATACAGATGGCTATTACTATAAACAGAATGTAAACAGAATGTACAGGTGAATATGTACTATGAATATAATATACAGATGGCTATTACTTTGAACAGAATTTTACAGATAGAGGTATACAATAATATGTTAGGCTAATATGAGGAATATAGCAGTGGATTAAGGTAGTGCAATAAATTATGGACAGAGCTATCCGAAAGAAAGTGTAAAAGTGCAGTGGAAAGTGGTTGCATATTACAGTTAGAAGTACGGTGCAAAATGCAAATGTAAACATGGTTACTATAAATACAGTCGGCAGTGCAAATGAGCATATTCCAGTTAAGATATGGTGGTGCAAAATGCATAAGTAAACAGTTGTTACTGTAATAAACAGTCGGTAGTGCAAATAACAAAGTGAATGTAGGTGTGAGGTAGGAGAGTTTGCAGTTTATGAGGGAAGTGGATCAACGGGGGTTTGAGTTCAGTAAAGAGACAGCTCTGGGGAAAAAACTGTTCTTTAGTCTGCTGGTCCTGGTCCGGAGGATCCTGAAACGCCTGCCGGAGGGCAGGAGAGAAAACAGTCTGTGGGCTGGGTGAGAGGAGTCCTTGAGGATGCTGCGAGCTCGGTGCAGACAGCGTTTCCTCTGGATGTGCTCGATGGCAGGTAGTGGAGTCCCTGTGATGCGCTGGGCAGTTTTCACCACCCGCTGCAGTGCCTTGCGCTCCGCAACAGAGCAGCTCCCATACCATACTGCCACACAGTTGGTCAGGATGCTTTCTATTGCGCAGCGGTAGAAGTTCACCAGGATAGCCGAGGAGAGCTGATTCTTCCTCAGTGTCCTCAGGAAGAAGAGGCGCTGGTGAGCCTTCTTGACCAGGCTGGAGGTGTTGGTCGTCCACGACATGTCCGCCGAGATGTGGATCCCCAGGAACTTGAAACTGGAGACACGCTCAACAGCCATTCCATTGATGTGGATGGTGTCGTGTGTGCCTCTTGACTCCTTCCTGAAGTCCACGATGAGCTCCTTCGTTTTGGTGGTGTTGAGGAGCAGGTTATTATCAGCGCACCATGTGGCCAGGTGCTGGATCTCCTCCCTGTAGGCAGTCTCATCGTTGTTGCTGATGAGACCAATCACCGTAGTGTCGTCCGCAAACTTGACGATGGAATTAGTTCCATACACAGGCTTGCAGTCGGAGGTGAAGAGGGAGTAGAGAAACGGACTTAGCACACAGCCCTGTGGTACACCAGTGTTGAGTGTGATGGACGTGGAGCAGGTGGATCCTGATCGAACATTCTGTGGTCTGTCAGTTAGGAAGTCCAAAATCCAGTTAAACATTGAAGTGTTGATGCCCAGGTCTCCAAGTTTGGCAATTAACTTGGATGGGATGACAGTGTTGAATGCTGAGCTGAAGTCAACAAACAGCATGCGTGCATAGGTGTTTTTACTGTCCAGATGGGTGAGCACAGAGTGCAGTGCCATGGAAACTGCATCCTCTGTGCTCCTATTGCTGCGATAGGCAAACTGGTGTGAGTCCAATGTGGATGGTATAGAGTCTTTTAGGTGTTCCAGGACCAGCCGCTCAAAGCACTTCATAATGATGGGTGTGAGTGCTACAGGGCGGTAGTCATTAGGGCACCTCGGGCTGGAGTGTTTCGGCACTGGCACAATGGAAGTGCGTTTAAAGCATGATGGTACAGCTGCTTGGGCGAGAGACAGGTTGAAAATGTCTGTAAAAACCCCAGCGAGCTGCTCCGCACATGCCCTGAGAACACGACCAGGGATGTTGTCTGGTCCAGCAGCCTTGTGCGCGCTGATCCGGCTCAGTGCCTTGCAGACATCTGTGGAGGAGAGTGTGATTGGTGGGTGGTCAGCTGAGGGTTTGAGCTTGGTGGCAGTTTCTCTGTTGTCTCTTTCAAAACGAGCATAAAAGTAATTTAGCTCGTTCAGGAAGTTGACATCAGTGGCTGCGGGGGTGGAGTGGGTGGGTTTATAATCACTGATGGCCTGAATGCCATGCCACATGCGTCGAGGGTCAGAGTTGGAAAAGTGTCCCTCTATCTTTAGCTTGTAGCAGTGCTTGGCCTTTTTGATGCCCCTCTTCAGGTTTGCTGTGTGAGCTGGCCTTTCTCTGTGACATCTCGAGCCATCTCGATGCAAAATAAGTTTGGTTTCACAACAGAATATGTTTAAAAAAGCCACATCACAAAGCGAGGCTGCTGTAAAGGCTAGTTATATAGTGGCAGCAGAGATCGCAAAATCAGCCCGGCCCTTTAATGAGGGAGAGTTCATGAAAAAGTGCATGATGAAGGTTTGTGACCTCGTATGCCCAGAGAAAAAACAAGCATTTTCAAACGAGAGCCTGAGCAGGAACACAGTAGCTGATCGCACATGTGATCTTGCCACCAATCTGTATGACCAGCTGATGGAAAAGGGAAAAGATTTTGTTGCGTTCTCCCTCGCTGTGGATGAGAGCTGCGATGCATCTGATACTGCTCAGCTGTCAGTGTTCATCCGTGGAGTGGACTCAAATCTGTGTGTTACGGAGGAGCTATTGGGATTCAAATCAATGCATGGCACAACCACAGGAAAGGAAATCTTTGAGGAGGTTTCCAAATGTGTAACTGAAATAAAGCTGCCGTGGGATAAACTCGTTGGATTAACGACAGATGGTGCGTCAGCGATGTGCGGTAAAAAGAGTGGACTGGTGGGCATGGTTCGGGAGAAGATGCGGGAAGAGAACTGTGCAGGTGAGCTAACTGTTTACCACTGCATCATACATCAGGAAGCACTGTGTGCCAAAGCCCTAAAGATGGAACATGTTATGACCACAGTAACACAGGTAGTTAACTTTATAAGAGCCAAAGGTCTAAATCACCGCCAGTTTAAATCTTTTCTGGAGGAGTGTGGTTCGGAATATGCAGACGTGCCGTATCACACAGAGGTGAGATGGCTAAGCAGAGGAAAAGTACTGAACAGATGTTTCGAGCTGCGTGAGGAAATATGTCAATTCCTGGAAACCAAAGGGAAGGATACAGCAGAGCTCCGGGAGCAAAAGTTCCTGTGTGAGCTGGCCTTTCTCTGTGACATCTCGAGCCATCTCGATGCGCTGAACCTGCAGCTTCAGGGGCGGGGGCGCATCATCACAGACATGTACGCTGCAGTGAGGGCCTTCAAAACTAAACTGTGCCTGTGGGAGAATCAGATGCTGCAAGGAAACCCTTGCCATTTTCCCTGCTGCCAATCCATAAAAGCGCAGATCTCTACCACCGTGTTCCCATGCGCACAGTTTGCTGAAAAACTCAGTGTTCTCGCCGCTGAGTTTAGCCGGCGATTTGCCGACTTCGATGCCCAGAAATGCAAGTTTGAACTGCTTAGTAATCCCTTCGCAGTTGATGTGGAAAATGCACCAACCAACATCCAAATGGAGCTGATTGAACTCCAGTGCAATGACACGCTGAAGTCAAAGTATGATGCTGTGGGCGCCGCACAGTTTCCACGGTTCATCCCTGACACAATGCCTCAGCTCCGCACCCAAGCTGCTCAGATGCTCTCCATGTTCGGCAGGACTTATCTATGCGAGCAACTTTTCTCCTCGATGAAGATGACCAAAACAACTCACAGGAGACGTCTGACTGATGAACATCTTCGCTCGATACTGAGGATTTCTTCAGCTCAGAGCTTGAGCCCAGACATTGATGAACTAGCATCCAAGAAGAGATGCCAGGTATCTGGCTTGGGCACATCAGATTAGACCAGTGTGCAATAATTAACGTTTTCTTTATGCACTTTTTCTTGCTACAAGGCATGGGCTTGAATGGTTGATTGATTTATTATCATTTTATTTGTAAAATTATTAGCCAGTGGAAAAAGTTTATTTTGGTATCTAAATCAGAAGGCTGCAAATAGAAAAGAGGCATACAATTTTTATTTAAATTTTATTTATTTAATAAATGAATGCCATTGATGTGTTTTTTCATTTGAAATTCGATTTTGCATGTCTCCACTATTAAATTATATATTGTATGGTAATAAGCGATGCTTGTTCCATATTTAATGTTAAAGCAAAACTTGTTTGGGTCCATATTAAAAGGTTAATTTGTTCAATGTTGGCCCGTAACTTTATTCAGGTTTTACATTTTGGCCCACTGGGTATTTGAGTTTGACACCCCTGGTCTAAAGGATGCTTAGAAAACACGTTGTTGTAATTCACCAATAACTGTACAAGTTTCTCTTTGGATGCATCAGTAACTTTGCAGAGATCAATGTTAATTTCGCTCAACCCAACAGTCTCAACTTGCAGTCTCAAGTTTGAAGCATAATTTGGAGTAGCTTGCATCTCTGAACTAACCTCCTTTATCTTTCCAGTGCCCTGCAAGACTGAGAAATCTTCTACAGCCAGACAAGGTGAAACATCTGCCAATTTCCGATTCTTTCTTAGCGTGACAGGTTGGTCTGACAAATTGGTTATTTTCATTGGTATCCACCTATCACCCCACATAGATGTTATCACACGGGCTACAATGATGTTTCTTGGCATTGTCTTGGAGGAAGTTGGTTCAATGAGAATGGTGCTCCCAAGGGACAATGGAGTGTTGCTGGGCAGTCTTCCCCACACTAAATGTTCTTGTCTAGCAGCAAGAGTTGGAGCTTTACTGTTCCAATTTTGCTAGGGATCTCGTCATGTCGCCAGCGTGTGAGATTTGACATCACATCCAAAACGTGTTCACCATCCGGTGATAACTGTGTAGCACTCTGCGATATGAAGTCCCAATACTCATCTGTGTCCTTCATTCGATTCACAATATGCTTGATCAAGTTGGTACCAAGAATTTAATCATCATGTTGTCCAGGAACAACGAGAATTGGAACTCGACAGCTGATGCCATACACTTTCATGCCAACTTCGTACAAACACTTTGGCTGTGCGGTCCTACCCCCAACACCGACAAGAATTATATGCTCAGGTAGTGATTTTTTGTCCAGGACGACGTTTTCAGCCAACAACCTTTATTCAGCAGTCTCACTGAGGGTAAAAGACATGGAGCCAGTGTCAAGCATTCCTCTCATATGAAACTGGTCATTTACAATCACAGGAGTATAGAATAGATCATCAAAAGCCTTGATTTTCATCATATTTTGTGCGTATATTACGCAGCTACCATCAGATGCTGTATGGCATGTGTTCGGGATGACTTTTTGAACCTGGATGAACTTACAGACACACTTCCGGATGCATACACACACACACACACATAAGAGACAAGTTCCTAAATTGGACGCAAGAAAAGGACGGAAAAATGCCAAGGCATGGAAAAAAACTGCTGAAGTCGACATCGCCAGCTGAGGGGTGACGGTCACGAGGTGTCATTGATGCATTTTAGTTCCTCTCTGGAAAAACCCAGATGCTTACAACACAATTTTGATCACGTATAAATATTACTGATGGATTGTTGTTAGGTGTGCATTCTCTTTTTGATTTCTTGATTGATTGATGTACCATCATAGGTGAATACTATTCTCTATGATTTCTTTTTATTTTTGCTCTGACTGCTCTGTTGTACTATCTTAACTTGAATTGCTCGGACCAGAACAAGTTAATTTTTTACACCTATTGCTTTTGAACTGCATACAAGGTAACTACCTGTATACTGATCCACTCATACAGAATTGTCTGTTTGAGATTGGCTAAGCTGAAGTATTATTTGTAACCTTTTGTTATTTTGCTAATCAATTTTTTGTCATTGTATAACCAGTACTTTTATCTTTTGTACAAATACATTTTCATTTTATAAAGACAAAGTATGGTTTTATAGTTTTTACTTCAGCTTAAAAAGACAGTTCTATAAAGAATAGAAAGAGCACGTTTATTACATCTTACAAGGCCCAGAAGTCAACCAACCTTTGATGAGAGATTCTGCTGAAGGGTAAGCATTATCTTATTTAAAAAGGTTATTGACTGTTTATTGATTTTATATTGTTCAGTTGAGGATATTGGTTTCATATCACTAGATTGCTGGTATAATGAAAACGAGCTAGGTAGGTTTAGGCCTAAATCTGACCTGACAGCAAAAGACTGCTTACTTGCAATGGTTAACATTGTATTTTAAGGGTTAATCAGGAACTGGAACGATACCGGTTTCCCAACACATGCATTCTCATACTGCTGTTCTAGATCACTTATGAGGGTTTGATCTTCACCCACACATCCCCTCTCCGAATGTGGGTCTAATGGTTTAAAGAACCAGCTCCTCGTGGCGAGTAGTTTACCTCCAGGCTGTCATGACTACTCCACTTCGGGCACTCTCTTTTCCTGTGTCCATATTCAAAACAAAACAAGCATAAACCATCTCTTCTAAAACTATGCCAGACAAGGTGAAACATCTGCCAATTTCCGATTCTTTCTTAGCGTGACAGGTTGGTCTGACAAATTGGTTATTTTCATAGGTATCCACCTATCACCCCACATAGATGTTATCACACGGGCTACAATTATGTTTCTTGGCATTGTCTTGGAGGAAGTTGGTTCAATGAGAATGGTGCTCCCAAGGGACAATGGAGTGTTGTTGGGCAGTCTTCCCCACACTAAATGTTCTTGTCTAGCAGCAAGAGTGACAGCATGTTGGAGCTTTACTGTTCCAATTTTGCTAGGGATCTCGTCATGTCGCCAGCGTGTGAGATTTGACATCACATCCAAAACGTGTTCACCATCCGGTGATAACTGTGTAGCACTCTGCGATATGAAGTCCCAATACTCATCTGTGTCCTTCATTCGATTCACAATATGCTTGATCAAGTTGGTACCAAGAATTTAATCATCATGTTGTCCAGGAACAACGAGAATTGGAACTCGACAGCTGATGCCATACACTTTCATGCCAACTTCGTACAAACACTTTGGCTGTGCGGTCCTACCCCCAACACCGACAAGAATTATATGCTCAGGTAGTGATTTTTTGTCCAGGACGACGTTTTCAGCCAACAACCTTTATTCAGCAGTCTCACTGAGGGTACAAGACATGGAGCCAGTGTCAAGCATTCCTCTCATATGAAACTGGTCATTTACAATCACAGGAGTATAGAATAGATCATCAAAAGCCTTGATTTTCATCATATTTTGTGCGTATATTACAAGCATAAACCATCTCTTCTAAAACTATGTCAGGTGTCTTTTGCTGAATTTTGGGAAGCATTTCAAGAATTACAAGCATTGTAGTATAACTGGAAGCTTCTCATTCCACCTCAAGGGCATCCAACTGAAAATCTGAAAGCAAAACTGTTCTTCAGCACATCATAGATTGTATCTGACTTTTGTCTCGTTTTGCCACATTCATCGCACCCACTGACCCGATGCATCCTGACATACACTCACCTAAAGGATTATTAGGAACAGCATACTAATACTGTGTTTGACCCCCTTTGGCCTTTATAACTGCCTTAATTCTACGTGGCATTGATTCAACAAGGTGCTGAAAGCATTCTTTAGAAATGTTGGCCCATATTGATAGGATAGCATCTTGCAGTTGATGGAGATTTGTGGGATGCACATCCAGGGCACGAAGCTCCCGTTCCACCACATCCCAAAGATGCTCTATTGGGTTGAGATCTGGGGACTGTGGGGGCCATTTTAGTCCAGTGAACTCATTGTCATGTTCAAGAAACCAATTTGAAATGATTGGAGCTTTGTGACAAGGGGCATTATCCTGCTGGAAGTAGCCATCAGAGGATGGGCACATGGTGGGCATAAAGGGATGGACATGGTCAGAAACAATGCTCAGGTAGGCCGTGGCATTTATACCATGCCCAATTGGCACTAAGGGGCCTAAAGTGTGCCAAGAAAACATCCCCCACACCATTACACCACCACCACCAGCCTGCACAGTGGTAACAAGGCATGATGGATCCATGTTCTCATTCTGTTTACACCAAATTCTGACTCTACCATCTGAATGTCTCAACAGAAATCCAGACTCATCAGACCAGGCAACATTTTTCCAGTCTTCAACTGTCCAATTTTGGTGAGCTGGTGCAAATTGTAGCCTCTTTTTCCTATTTGTAGTGGAGATGAGTGGTACCCGGTGGGGTCTTCTGTTGTTGTAGCCCATCCGCCACAAGGTTGTGCATGTTGTGGCTTCACAAATGCTTTGCTGCATAGCTCGGTTGTAACGAGTGGTTATTTCAGTCAAAGTTGCTCTTCTATCAGCTTGAATCAGTCGGCCCATTCTCCTCTGACCTCTAGCATCAACAAGGCATTTTGGCCCACAGGACGGCCCCATACTGGATGTGTTTCCCTTTTCACACCATTCTTTGTAAACCCTAGAAATGGTTGTGCGTGAAAATCCCAGTAACTGAGCAGATTGTGAAATACTCAGACCGGCCCGTCTAGCACCAACAACCATGCCACGCTCAAAATTGCTTAAATCCCCTTTCTTTCCCATTCTGACATTCAGTTTGGAGTTCAGGAGATTGTCTTGACCAGGACCACACCCCTAAATGCATTGAAGCAACTGCCATGTGATTGGTTCATTAGATAATTGCATTAATGAGAAATTGAACAGGTGTTCCTAATAATCCTTTAGGTGAGTGTATAAGCTCTACACATATTAATATTGTTGTTTACGATTAATATCGGCCCAACACACATCTGCAGTTCAAAAAGCCGAATCATTGTCATACGAAAGAGTGACAAATTGATGTGTAATGAACAATGATTGCCTTTGAATTGGACTAAAAACATGAATTTTCATGTATTAAATTATTTTTTTACCAAAGTAAACTTTAATCAAACCCTTAGAGAGTAACACAGCACCACAACGGTTAATGCAAGACAATAAACAGAAAGAACTGAGGACTTACATACACAGAGGGAAGGAAATTAGGGAAAAAGGAACAGGAAAGACACTAATCAGAAACCATGACAACTAATGAATGAAGGAGAACCTAGGCAATACAGAGACAGAAGGAGCCAGAGAGGTGATGGGTGGAGCCTGAGGAAAAGCCAGTGTTGAGACAGGATGAAGGCCCACGGCGCACCTGCAGGAGGGATTAGCCTAGATGGAAGCAGGAGCTCGAATGACTGAGGCGTGTACTTTGAGACCCAGGCGGAGCAGAGGAGACAAATACCCAGGGTGATGCCAATGGACTGGAGAGCCGAGGCGGAACCACAGGCTCATAGGGGTGGAGACGGAGGCTCTGCAGGTTGGCCAGAGCTGGAGGTAGTAAGGATAACGCTGGAGCCAGAGGAAGGAAAAGCCCAGTAGAGCCAAGGGGTGGAGGGATGAGGCAGGCTCAGAAGTCCATGGTGCAACCAGGGTGATGACTGACCAATTCGGAGGGACAAGGGAGCCAAATTTGAGCCGATTGGTCGACAGGCCGAGGTGGAGTCCAGGGTTTGGAGTACCAAAGTGGAGCTAGGGGATCGACATTCCAGGGTGGAGCTGGAGACCTGGAAGAACAAGACGGATTCAAGCAGCTGGGCAGAGCCAGTGAAGGAGGAGCACATGGGCTGGATGGAGACAGTGGAGACAAGGCTGAAGAACTGGATGGTGGCGACGGAGGGGGAGTTAGGCCTGGCAGGACCATCCTTGATGATGAAGACTCGGGGCTGGGTATGATTCAATGGCGATGATGATGACTTGGATCTGGCCAGCGAAGACTCCAGACTGGACCTAAACAGCAGCAAGGAATTCGACTTGGAACTGAATGGAAAGGATCCAACATGGAGTTACACATCAGTGGAAAGAAAAAGATTTTAATCATTACACCACCCTGCATTATATTTGCTGAATAAAATCTGATACTTGTTTCGTGCTCATTTTGAGGCGCTGATTCCCAGTACCCGTTTAGCTCTAGCATGTCACAATTTTCTCACAAAATGTGGTGAGCATTTCATAGCATTTTTGCTTTCAACAACCATTTGTAAGGTGAAGAAGTTATGTATTATTCCTTAATCTCCCGAAAAAATTTCCACAGAGGCTTGATTCCTATTTTCCTCTGAGCCAGGTTACAACTATTTGTTCTCAACTTCTGAAAGACATTATTTTATGCCTACTCATGAATTCAAGGTTAGAGTTATGGCCAATGACAGAAGAAAATGCAAACATGGCCCAGATGTTTTCTGCTATATTCTGTGGTTGTTTCACTACTTCCCCCATGTTTTTAACAAGACTGTTATATTTCAAGACATTGTTAGAAAGTTGGGACAGATGACAAATGTTATTTGTTCAGTGTTTTAGATGGTTTATTTATTTATTTATTTTTTGTTGTTGGTGGTGGTATTTTTTTAATTGTTTTTTTCTGAGATAAAAAAAGGGTCAGGATACTTTGCTTAATAATAAAAAGCATTTTAGGATTAATGTTCATGTCTGTTTATACATTTAATGTCCTGGGAACAGAAATGTCACCCATTCTCTGGAATGGTTCTTCCACAGAATCTTTTTTTGTATTTCATTTTAAAATGGAGCCATTGTTCAAAACTATGCCAGGTGTCTTTTGCTGAATTTTGGGAAGCATTTCAAGAATTACAAGCATTGTAGTTTAACTGGAAGCTTCTCATTCCACCTCAAGGGCATCCAACTGAAAATCTGAAAGCAAAACTGTTCTTCAGCACATCATAGATTGTATCTGACTTTTGTCTTGTTTTGCCACATTCATGGCACCCACTGACCCGATGTGGCCTGACATACACTCACCTAAAGGATTATTAGGAACAGCATACTAATACTGTGTTTGACTCCCTTTCGCCTTCAGAACTGCCTTAATTCTACGTGGCATTGATTCAACAAGGAGCTGAAAGCATTCTTTAGAAATGTTGGCCCATATTGATAGGATAGCATCTTGCAGTTGATGGAGATTTGTGGGATGCACATCCAGGGCACGAAGCTCCCGTTCCACCACATCCCAAAGATGCTCTATTGGGTTGAGATCTGGGGACTGTGGGGGCCATTTTAGTCCAGTGAACTCATTGTCATGTTCAAGAAACCAATTTGAAATGATTGGAGCTTTGTGACATGGGGCATTATCCTGCTGGAAATAGCCATCAGAGGATTGGCACATGGTGGTCATAAAGGGATGGACATGGTCAGAAACAATGCTCAGGTAGGCCGTGGCATTTAAACAATGCCCAATGGGCACTAAGGGGCCTAAAGTGTGCCAAGAAAACATCCCCCACACCATTACACCACCAGCCTGCACAGTGGTAACAAGGCATGATGGATCCATGTTCTCATTCTGTTTACGCCAAATTCTGACTCTACCATCTGAATGTCTCAACAGAAATCCAGACTCATCAGACCAGGCAACATTTTTCCAGTCTTCAACTGTCCAATTTTGGTGAGCTGGTGCAAATTGGAGCCTCTTTTTCCTATTTGTAGTGGAGATGAGTGGTACCCAGTGGGGTCTTCTGCTGTTGTAGCCCACCTGCCTCAAGGTTGTGCGTGTTGTGGCTTCACAAATGCTTTGCTGCATAGCTCGGTTGTAACGAGTGGTTATTTCAGTCAAAGTTGCTCTTCTATCAGCTTGAATCAGTCGGCCCATTCTCCTCTGACCTCTAGCATCAACAAGGCATTTTGGCCCACAGGACTGCCCCATACTGGATGCTTTTCCCTTTTCACACCATTCTTTGTAAACCCTAGAAATGGTTGTGCGTGAAAATCCCAGTAACTCAGCAGACTGTGAAATACTCAGACCGGCCCGTCTGGCACCAACAACCATGCCACGCTCAAAATTGCTTAAATCCCCTTTCTTTCCCATTCTGACATTCAGTTTGGAGTTCAGGAGATTGTCTTGACCAGGACCACACCCCTAAATGCATTGAAGCAACTGCCATGTGATTGGTTGATTAGATAATTGCATTAATGAGAAATTGAACAGGTGTTCCTAATAATCCTTTAGGTGAGTGTATAAGCTCTACACATATTAATATTGTTCTTTACGATTAAAATCGGCCCAACACACATCTGCAGTTCAAAAAGCCGAATCATTGTCATAAGAAAGAGTGACAAATTGATGTGTAATGAACAATGATTGCTTTGAATTGGACTAAAAACATGAATTTTCATGTATTAAATTATTTTTTACAAAAGTAAACTATAATCAAACCCTTAGAGAGTAACACAGCACCACAACGGTTAATGCAAGACAATAAACATAAAGAACTGAGGGCTTACATACACAGAGGGAAGGAAATTAGGGAAAAAGGAACAGGAAAGACACTAATCCGAAACCATGACAACTAATGAATGAAGGAGAACCTAGGCAATACAGAGACAGAAGGAGCCAGAGAGGTGATGGGTTGAGCCTGAGGAAAAGCCAGTGTTGGGACAGGATGAAGGCCCACGGCGCACCTGCAGGAGGGATTAGCCAAGATGGAAGCAGGACCTCGAATGACTGAGGCGTGTACTTTGGAGACCCAGGCGGAGCAGAGGAGACAAATACCCAGGGTGATGCCAATGGACTGGAGAGCCGAGGCGGAACCACAGGCTCATAGGGGTGGAGACGGAGGCTCTGCAGGTTGGCCAGAGCTGGAGGGAGTGAGGATAACGCTGGAGCCAGAGGAAGGAAGAGCCCAGTAGAGCCAAGGGGTGGAGGGATGAGGCAGGCTCAGAAGTCCATGGTCCAACCAGGGTGATGACTGACCAATTCGGAGGGACAAGGGAGCCAAATTTGAGCCGATGGGTCGACAGGCCGAGGTGGAGTCCAGAGTTTGGAGTACTAAAGTGGAGCTAGGGGATCGACATTCCAGGGTGGAGCTGGAGACCTGGAAGAACAAGACGGATTCAAGCAGCTGGGCAGAGCCAGTGAAGGAGGAGCACATGGGCTGGATGGAGACAGTGGAGACAAGGCTGAAGAACTGGATGGTGGCGACGGAGGGGGAGTTAGGCCTGGCAGGACCATCCTTGATGATGAAGACTCGGGGCTGGGTATGATTCAATGGCGATGATGATGACTTGGATCTGGCCAGCGAAGACTCCAGACTGGACCTAACCAGCAGCAAGGAATTCAACTTGGAACTGAATGGAAAGGATCCAACATGGAGTTACACATCAGTGGAAAGAAAAAGATTTTAATCATTACACCACCCTGCATTATATTTGCTGAATAAAATCTGATACTTGTTTCGTGCTCATTTTGAGGCGCTGATTCCCAGTACCCGTTTAGCTCTAGCATGTCACAATTTTCTCACAAAATGTGGTGAGCATTTCATAGCATTTTTGCTTTCAACAACCATTTGTAAGGTGAAGAAGTTATGTATTATTCCTTAATCTCCCGAAAAAACGTCCACAAAGGCATTATTTCTATTTTCCTCTGAGCCAGGTTACAACTATTTGTTCTCAACTTCTGAAAGACATTATTTTATGCCTAGTCCTGAATTCAAGGTTAGAGCTTTGGCCAATGACAGAAGAAAATGCAAATATGGCCCAGATGTTTTCTGCTATATTCTGTGGTTGTTTCACTACATCCCCCATGTTTTTAACAAGACTGTTATATTTCAAGACATTGTTAGAAAGTTGGGACAGATGACAAATGTTATTTGTTCAGTGTTTTAGATGGTTTATTTATTTATTTTTTGTTGTTGGTGGTGGTATTTTTATTTTATTTTTTAAAATCTGAGATAAAAAAGAAAAGGGGCAGGATACTTTGCTTAATAATAAAAAGCATTTTAGGGTTAATGTTCATGCCTGTTTATACATTTAATGTCCTGGGAACAGAAATGTCACCCATTCACTGGAATGGTTCTTCCACAGAATCTTTTTTTTAATATTTTATTTTAAAATGAAGCCATTGTTCAAAACTATGTCAGGTGTCTTTTGCTGAATTTTGGGAAGCTTCCAGTTAAACTACAATGCTTGTAATTCTTGAAATGCTTCTCATTCCCCCTCAAGGGCATCCAACTGAAAATCTGAAAGCAAAACTGTTCTTCAGCACATCATAGATTGTATCTGACTTTTGTCTTGTTTTGCCACATTCATCACACCCACTGACCCGATGTGGCCTGACATATAAGCTCTACACATATCAATATTGTTCTTTACTATTAAAATCGGCCCAACACACATCTGCAGTTCTAAAAGCTGAATCATTGTCATAAGAAAGAGTGACGAATCAAATTGGTGTGTGGTTAACAATAATTACCTTTGAATTTGACTAAAACATGAAGGGACTTCCTGTGACCCGTCACAGGAACCAGTCAGAAGCAGTAAAGAAGCAGCACGATCCTCTTTCCCTTGTGCAGAAAGAGAGGGCTGTGTACAACGACATGACTGAAAATAACCATACATACAGGTCCTTGAAAGTGCTTGAATTTATTTTGTGCAAGAAGTTTTCTGGAAGAAATTCCATATTATTCTCTCCGGACCGATAATGTGTTATTTCGCCAACACTTCGTGGACTATGCTTGATTTACGTTAGTTACTTGCATTTACACGTTACGTTAAGTGTTTCCCGAGTGAGGTACTTTGTGTTGTACATTGCCATGATGTTCACGCGCGCACAAAACTATACGGTACCTCAGCGTTTCACAGACACACCGTGAAATATTGCAAAAATAGACTGGTTACATGAGCCCAAGCTCTTTTCAATAAAATCCATGCAAAAGTTAATATCAGATCATTTTAGAATACAGTATAGGATGTACCGAATATTCTTCAGTTTTATGCAAAACAGAAATATGACAAATAGAATATCAGACCTCTGTCATATGGCCAAAAATAAATGCAAACAGATTCAGAGATTATTTTTTTTCTTATAGAAAAGTGTACTTTGCATATTATACTATAAAAACACATAATTATAGTTGATTTTAGTTTATCATAGTTGATCATGACGGTTATCACAGAATCCTGTTAAAAAGTCCTAGTGTTACACAATGAAATCAATTCACCAAGTTTTATGTAGAAAACCAGCTAATAACAAATAAAATTAGCATCAATATGTACTTTTTGTTTACATAAACATTAAAATAATAACATTTAAAATGATGGCCAGATTTTAAAGGAGTGTCTTGCAACATGTTATCTACAATGCACAAGTTCAAATAGAGTTTTGACAAAAAAGGTTTTATAAAAAGATAAAACTCACATATTTCAGCCTCTTAATCATTTTTAGTCAAAAAAGATGGTAACACTTTATTTTAAGGATCAGACATTAGGCATTAATTAATGACTAATAACTGCATTTGTAAGTAACTAGTTATGTACTTGTATGCCATTACAAGCTATTTATAAGGCCTTTATTGGCTGTTGTCTTATTTTTGTCTTATAGCCCCTTTATAATTGTTTCTGTCCTAACAATGTACTAATTAGCTAAAAATAAAACAAACTAATATCTTGTATTGTGCCAATTACACACTTTATAAGTTCCCAGTACACTGTGTGAATGTGTGGCTTATAAGTATGAAATAAATATAGAATGGGCATTTCAACACAGACATTTAAATTTGCAGAGAAACACTGTCTTTCAAGCAGATGTTCTATGCTAACAAATTATTTATTACTTAAATATTCCCTTTATTAATGGGTAACAAGCACATTTATCACTAATTTATCACTAATAAATGCAATATTACTTCAGATTATGTTCCCTATTCTAAAGTAAACATTTGCTGTTTTCCAATAAGAAAAGAGAATAAAAACATAAAAACAATAAACACTGAGTTGTTCACTGCAATATTACATGTCTCTTTTCTTATTGGAAAACAGCACCTCTCACCTCTCATACGTTTCTCTATCGTGTCTCCAGTGTTGTTTTATCAGTGTGTTTGAAGATTACCAATCTACTCGCCATCGGTGTTGTGAGGTGTGTGCATCCCCGGTCCACAGCCTCCACATCCACAATCTCTTTCATCGCCTGCAAAGACAAAGCTATCCATTCATCGAAATAGCTTTCCTATAGCTCAAACAGTAGAGCATGGCGCTAGCAACGCCAAGGTCATGGGTTCGATTCCCAGGGAAAGCAAGAACTGACAAAAAATGTAAAATGTGTACCTTGAATGCAATGTAAGTCGCTTTGGATAAACATGTCTGCCAAATGCATTAATGTTAATGTCATCATCACTTTACTGAAATAACTGGGATCTGCTCGCCTGCTTTTCCCTTTGCTCATAGCTGTATTACAAATATTGCAGTCACTCCACTACCCACCTGTCATTCTGTAACAGATGCATGTTTATAATTCTTATATGAAAATATCTATTCTTAATTTGTGAAACAACTCATCCAGGGGCATACTGGGACTAAAAAATGGGCCTGGACTTTTTAGCCCAGCTGGTCTGCAACGCAACACAATATAACACATCAGCTCAGTAAGCACAGCATTTTACATTTTTACAAAGCTACAGAATATTCCATACAAGGAAAATGTAATATCCCCAAATTAAATATGACACATATGCCCTGGTATGGTCTCAGAGGATTTTAAAGGTAGTTCAGAAGCCATGTGGACCTACTGAACCGAATCATTTACATTTGCAGTATTGAAGATGAGTATAGAAAATCAGATATGATATAAAAGAGCACCATTTTAATGTGTTCAGTGGACATTTTTATTTTGAATAAGAACATTTATAAACCATAATTATTCTTCATGTAAATACAGTGCTGCGTATGGAAATAGTTTTTGAGTCTCTTGTATATTACAGTAGTAACTACGCCCCTTTTTTGGAAGTGGGTGGATTAGCAAAACTGAAACTATATTCAGTGATAAGAGAGAGAGAGAACCATTCAGAGGACTGAAACATACTAGTCAGTCAACATGGATTCTCAACAACCTGATAACACAAATGAAAGGACGAGGTGAGACAATGTTTTATTCTTATAATGCAAACGGATTAACTGTAACTTAAATGTGTGTTTCATATAACCCCTAATACCACTATTTACTAGCCTTCTGCTAAAAATCTGACTCATGTTATCTTTAGATAATGTTACTCAGGTTTGATCCACATTTTTGGAGAGAGAACCATTTGGACAAATGTTTTGAAATTTTGAACATTGACCTCAAGTTTTTTCAATTGTTGTACCTTTTGGTCAAGAAACAAAATTATAATTATTAATAACCCTTATTTTATCTTGCCCCAGCTGATGAGTTTGGACAATACTGTACTCAGTCCAGTACAGAGTTAAATGTATTATTCTCTTCAAGCAGGATTTTAAGAATCATTTTACAATTTAAGATCAGTCGTATCTTTACCCTATTGGGTAACACTTTACTTGAAGGGGTGTGCATAAGACTGACATGACACCTTCATAATCCACCTTCACCTTCATGTTTATGACAACTGTCATTAAGTGTCATTCGCTCAATTACGTCATGTTTTATGCAAAGATGACATTATTTGAGATGTCTTTATTATGACAACTTGACATTACCAAGACAACATAACCTGTCATAAACATGACATAGCATATTAATTATCAAACTTAAGAAACGACTTAGCTTTATGGGTTAACATTACATTAAACTGTCGTGTGGTTGGTTGTCACTTGCCTGAGCGTTTATATCTCTTCAAGACGAGCTTCTCTCCAGAGTGTTAGTGTTATGGCGTGTTCCAGCAAGTTCCGCATTCCTGTCAGATCTGTGCAGTGATCCGCACAGCGTGCACGTTCTCCCTGGGCGCTTCAGCATTTCTGCAGAGTACAAACTCCTGACGTAATGATGTTTTGCTTCAAACTGATGTGAGAATCATTTTGCCTAATCATTCACATAACACAATAAATTGATTTACACTTTTTGTTTACAAAGCCCACATAAATAAATATACGAAGAAATAAAAAAACATAAATAAATATACCAAGAAATTTAAAAATACAAACATGAGTATTCTTACTGTGCCTCCTTTAGCATTAAATGTGATTATTAGTGGATCAAAGTATCTGTTATCAGATCTGTTGAAGATGCCGCTTCTGTCCATGTGTGCCAAGAATTTAAGAAATCCAGATCAAACGTTGTTTTACGGCCATGTCTGGAATAAGGATTATGGTAACCCTACATACATACAGTTAAAGTGATATTATGACTTAAACTTGTCACTGTGTCCTCAAATCTTTAGCACTGCCACTCTGAGCTTGATTTCTATGTCTGAGGTAAAACACGTCCCCCTCATTAGCATACGGACAAAGCAATGTAGGAATAAATAAATGTGAAAATAAATCAATGTGGAAATAAATAAATGTAGACATAAATACATATATACATAAATACATGTAGACTGTCAATCCCCCCCATTTGATCAAGTGGGGCATTTAGACATATCCATAGTAAAAAGGCTGCTGCTCAAGTAATTATGAATAGACACATAACAAATATATTTCCAGAAAGTCAGCACTTGAGAGTTTATTTAAACTGTGTCATTTATGTAGTAGAAATCTGAAAATATTTTTTGAAGTAGACTGAGAAAAGACAGAAAATTTATTTTTGTCTCATGTGGATGAAAGACAACAACTCCCAGAATGCACTTGCTTCGCTGTCCTACAAGGCCACTCCCTACACCGCCCCCACTGTCGTTAATCATTTCTTTCAGTTAGAGAATAAACACTACAATTAAAAACTGAACTTTGTCTTTTCAATAAATTGTGAGTGAGCCGAACGAAAGTCACGGCACAAACACAGCAGGAGTCAGATCTGGGCAGGGTTAGGGACAGGTGTGGTGGTGTAGGTAAGTTTAAAGGTAAAGTTAGGGGCAGGTGTGGTGGTATGGGTAAGTTTAAGGGTAAAGTCAGGGACAGGTGTGGTGGTGTAGGTAAGTTTAAAGGTAAAGTTAGGGGCAGGTGTGGTGGTATGGGTAAGTTTAAGGGTAGGGTTAGGGACAGGTGTGGTGGTATGGGTAAGTTTAAGGGTAGGGTTAGGGACAGGTGTGGTGGTGTGGGTAAGTTTAAGGGTAGTGTAAGGGACAGGTGTGGTGGTGTGGGTAAGTTTAAGGGTAGGGTCAGGGACAGGTGTGGTGGTATGGGTGTGGTCAACAGTGTTATTACAAATGTAACTACAGAAATTAATTACAGATGTAATTACATGCACGGTTTTTTTTAAATATAAGTACAATGTAAAAACATGTATGTACTCAATAAGTTCATTGTATCAAATGATTAATTAAAATGTTAGTACATAGTAGTTAAGGCCACCTAATATAAAGTGGGTCCATGTATGTCAGATTTCGGACCTGGTTCTCCAAACTCACACTCCTCGCGACAGCCCCTCCCTGGCTGATTCCCCTGAGGAAGGACCTTCTTTCTCAGGGACGGGGCACTCTATGGCACCCGCGTCCAGACCTCTGGAAACTCCATGTCTGGTCCCTGGACGGGACGCAGAGGTTCTAGGTGGCCTGCCACAAGCAGTGGTAGACACCATCACTTCAGCTGGAGCCCCCTCTACAAGTCGCCTCTATGCTTTGAATGGAACCTGTTCGTCGATTGGTGCTCTTCCCACCGGGAAGACCCCTAAAGGTGTTCGATTAACATTGTGCTTTCCTTCCTGCAGGATGGGCTGGAGCGAAGGCTGTCTCCCTCCACCCTCAAAGTGTACTTCGCAGCAATAGCGGTGTATCACGATACAGTTGACGGTAAATGCTTAGGTAAGCACGACTTAATCGTTAGGTTCCTCAGAGGTGCGAGGAGACTAAATCCTCCTCGTTCTACCTCAGTACCCTCTTGGGACTCAGCCCTGGTGCTCAGAGCACAGCAGGGTCCTCCATTTGAGCCTTTGCAGTCTGTTGAGCTTAAAATCCTGTCAATGAAGACAGTGCTCTTGACAGCATTGGCCTCTATGAAGAGGGTAGGGGACCTGCATGCACTTCGGTCGACGAATCGTGCCTAGAATTCAGGCCGGCCAACTCTCACGTTGTCCTGAGACCCCGGCCTGGATACTTGCCCAAGGTTCCTACCACTCCTTTTCGGGACCAGGTGGTGAACCTGCAAGCGCTGCCTTCGGAGGAGGCAGACCCAGCCCTAGCTTTGTTATGTCCCGTCCGTGCTCTCCACGCTTACGTTGACCGGATTCAATCAAAGCTTTAGGACCTCACAGCAGCTCTTTGTCTGTTATGGAGGCCAGCAGAAGGGAAAGGCTGTCTCCAAGCAGAGGTTAGCCCACTGGATAGTGGATGCTATATGTAACCCTCCTACACAATTCCAGTTATTTATGTTTTTTTAAGGAGTTATCATGTGCATGGGGAATGAATTTGTGAGAGGTTACTAGAATTTAAAAACGGGATGTATTAACAGCAACAAAACTTTTGGCATGCAACTCTGGCTAGAGTGTAGAGAGGCCTGGTTAGCTTGAATATAGCTATACTGTGTTCGTTTGTTTTTTTTACTGTGAGCATAAAACTCCCATGCACAAATACTTAGCCACTATAACCCTTATTTGCAAAAAATGAAACTAAAATCACACCAATCACATTTCAATCGTACACACTTAAATATCAGACCACAATGGTTGAATGTTAAACTCAAAATGTATTTATACTGTTTTTTTTTCCTTAGAACTAGGTGAATTAACCTTTCAAAATCTTTTTTTTAGTCCCGCCCTCTCAACAACCCCATAGGTTGCCCAAATGCTCTCAGGATGGCTCTGATTGGATGACAAACAAACGAACACTTGGCCATCCAATACAAACAAAATGACAGAGGGTTCAAAGGTTACTCACAACAGAGGATATTTCAACACCTCCCCTTTATAACTCCATTAACACGTATTAATACAAAAGTGTATTTACACACCAGAGACAATTGAACTGGCCCATACTTCAGGATATCTTGTATTTCTGTTAACAGAACACAAAATAAACAATTTATAAAATTAGCAGGGTGCTACATATAGTATATTGGCTTACCAGTCCTAAGACGTGCCTTGCCCGTTCGGGTTGCGAGCACACTCAACAAGGACATTTACATTTTACATTTAGTCATTTAGCAGACGCTTTTATCCAAAGCGACTTACAAATGAGAGCAATAGAAGCAACAAGAACAGTCAAGGGCAACAGTATGCAAGTGCTGTAACAAGTCTCAGTTAATCTAGCACAAAACACACAGGACAGAACTTTTTATTTTTTTAAAATAAATTAGACAGACAGAAAATGAACGTAAGCTCCTGGAGGGTGTGTAAGTCTGAACAAGTGAGTTTAGGTATATTGGTGCAGAGCCAGTGGTTGCTTTGAAGGTGAGCACCAGTGCCTTGAATTTGATGCGAGCGGCTATTGGTAGCCAGTGTAGACTGATGAAGAGAGGCGGGACGTGCGCTCTCTTCGGCTCATTAAAGACCACCCTCGCCGCTGCATTCTGGATCAGTTGCAAGGGTTTGATAGTGCATGCCGGAAGGCCCGCTAGTAGAGCATTACAGTAGTCCAGTCTGGAGAGAACAAGAGCTTGGACCAGGAGTTGTGTGGTCTGCTCTGATAGGAAGGGTCTAATCTTCCTAATGTTGTATAATGCAAATCTGCAGGACCGGGTTGTTGCAGTAATGTGGTCAGTGAATTTTAGCTGATCATCAATCACAACTCCAAGGTTCCTGGCTGTCCTGGACGGAGTTATGGTTGTTGATCCTAGCCGAATGGAGAGATCATGATGAAGTGCTGGGTTGGCTGAGACCACAAGCAGTTCTGTCTTTGCAAGGTTGAGTTGCAGGTGATGTTCCTTCATCCAGGCAGAGATGTCTGTTAGGCAGGCAGCGATACGAACACCAAATGTGGGATCTTCTGGTTGAAATGAGAAGTAGAGTTGAGTGTCGTCGGCATAGCAGTGATAGGAAAAGCCATGTTTCTGAATGACAGATCCCAGTGATAACATGTAGATGGAGAAGAGAAGTGGTCCAAGCACTGAGCCCTGGGGAACTCCAGTGGCTAGATGATGTGACTTAGACACTTCACCTCTCCATGACACCCTGAAGGACCTACCTGAGAGGTAAGACTTGAGCCACTGGAGAGCAGTTCCTGAGATGCCCATCTTCATGAGAGTTGACAGGAGGATCTGGTGGTTAACTGGGTCAAAAGCAGCAGACAGATCCAGTAAGATAAGTACTGTGGATTTGGAAGCCGCTCTTGCCTGTCTCAGTGCCTCTGTAACCGAGAGCAGGGCAGTCTCAGTTGAGTGGCCACTTTTGAAGCCGGATTGGTTGATGTCCAGGAGGTTGTTCTGTTCAAGAAACGTACAGAGCTGGTTAAACACAACTCGCTCAAGTGTCTTTGCAATGAAAGGCAGAAGGGATACCGGTCTGTAGTTTTCTAAAATTGCTGGGTTCAGAGAGGGTTTCTTAAGCAGTGGGGTTACCCGAGCCTGCTTAAATGCTGTGGGGAAGGTCCCGGTGTGAAGAGAGGTGTTGACAATGTGAGTGAGTGCAGGAGTAACAGAAGAAGAAATGGCCTGGAGGAGGTGAGTGGGGATAGGGTCAAGCGGGCAGGTAGTGGGGTGGTTGGAAAGGATGAGTTTGGAGACATCTACTTCGGAGAGCAGAGAGAAGGAGTGGAGCGTGTGTGTAATGGTTGTTGAGATGTGTGTGTCGGTTTGTGGTGTGGAGAATTGGCTGCTGATGGAGAATAAAAGAATAAAAATAAGAAAAATAGTATAAAAAATATAAGGTCACAGTTACGTTTAGTCAGAATATACATTTACAGATTATAAACATATTTACAGTATTTGAGTAGTATGAATATATAAACAGAAATAATCTCCTGAGTTTAAAAGATTGCACTAAACAGTCAGAGTATTGCACTTTGGGGGGGTATTTAACTGTTCAAGGGGGAAATGGCCTGTGGGAAGAAACTGTTCCTGTGCCTAGATGTTCTAGTGGCCAGTGATCAAAGTCGCCGTCCTGATGGTAACAGTTCAAACAGGAGGTCTCCAGGGTGAGTGGAGTCTGTGATGATTTTCCCTGCTCTCTTCTTCACTCTGGAAGAGTACAGGTCCTGGAGGGTTGGCAGGGGAGCACCAATAATCCTCTCCGCAGTCCGAATTGTGCGTTGTAGTCTTTTGATGTCAGATTTGGTAGCTGAACCAAACCAGACAGTGATGGAAGTGCATAAGACAGACTCAATGACAGCCGAGTAGAACTGAATCAGCAGCTCCTGTGGGAGGTTGAACTTCCTCAGCTGACGAAGGAAGTACAGTCTCTGCTGGGCCTTTCACAATGGAGTCAATGTGATTGTCCCACTTCAGGTCCTGAGAGATGGTAGTGCCCAGGAACCTGAATGACTCCACTGCTTCCACAGTGCTGTTCATGATGGTGAGTGGGGGTAGAGCTGGGCTGTTCCTCCTGAAGTCCACTATCATCTCCACCGTTTTGAGCGTGTTGAGCTCAAGGTTGTTATAACTGCACCAGACGGCCAGCTGTTCAACCTCCAGTCTGTAAGCAGACTCATCACCGTTTTGGATGAGGCCGATGACAGTGGTGTCGTCTGCAAATTTCAGGAGCTTCACAGAGGGGTCTTTAGAAGAGCAGTCATTGGTGTACAGGGAGAAGTGCTGGGGGGAGAGAATACCCCTAGTGAGAGTAGTGAGTCCTGGATGTGAGTTTCCCAAGTCTCACGAGCATTTGCCGGTCTGTCAGGAAGCTGGAGATCCACTGACAGATTGAGGATGGCATGGAGAGCTGGGTCAGTTTAGCTGAGAGAAGATCAGGCATGATGGTATTGAAGGCCGAACTGAAGTCCACGAATAAGATCCTTGCATAAGTCCCAGGTCTGTCAGATATATATAATGCAGTCCCATGTTGACTGCATCATCCACAGACCTGTTTGCTCTGTAGGCAAATTGAAGAGGATCCAGCAAGGGTCCAGTGATGTCCTTCAGGTGGGCCAGAACCAGTCTTTCAAACGACTTCATGACCACAGACGTGAGAGCGACAGGTCTGTAGTCATTAAGTCCAGTGATTTTGGGTTTTTTGGGGACGGGAATGATAGTGGAGCGTTTGAAGCAGCAGGGAACTTCACACTGCTCCAATGATCTGTTGAAGATCTGCGTGAAGACTGGGGCCAGTTGGTCAGTGCAGGCTTTCAAACAGGCAGATGAGATGCCGTCTGGGCCTGAAGCTTTCCTAGTCTTCTGTTTTTTGAAGACTCGGCTCACGTCCTCCACACAGACCTTAAGCTCGGGTTGGATGACAGGAGGGGGGAGGAGAGGGGGTGCAGGAGGTGATGGGTGACGTGTGAATTGCAGATCAGAGCGGGTGTGTGGTGTGAGAACTGGCTTTTCAAATCTGCAGTAAAAAGCATTCAGCTCATCGGCCAGTTGTTGATTCTCAGCAGATCGGGGGGATGGTGACTTGTAATTGGTGATATTCTTCAAGCCTGTCCAAACTGAAGCTGGGTCGTTGGAAGAAAACTGGTTTCTCAACTTTTCAGAGTATCTTCTTTTAGCAACTCTGATCTCCTTTGTCAGTCTGTTTCTGGCCTGGTTATACAAGATTTTATCTCCACTTCTGTAAGCATCCTCTTTGGCATGACGAAACACATAGTATGTAGTTTTAGCATTGGAGACAATAGCAGAGAAAGAAGCGAGAAGAGACTGATACAGGGTTAGGTCAGTAGTGTTTTTAGTTTTGCGCCACTTCGTCTCTGCCGCCCAGTCCACAGCGATGTTCGCGGAGAACATCAGACAGCCAGGGGGCTGAGGGGGTGGTGCGGGCTGGCCTGGATGAGACGGGACAGAGGTTGTCTAAGCAAGATGTTAGAGTGGAGCAAAGTGTGTCAGTAGCACTGTTAGTGTCCAGTGCTGAGAACTGAGCAGGTGGAGGGAGTGAGGATGAAACCATAGTGGATAGACGGGAGGGAGAGAGCGAGCATAGATTACGCCGAAAGGTGATCTGCGGAGGAGTGTGTGTTGTGTCAGGAGTCAGTAGGAGGTTAAGAGTGATGAGAAAGTGATCTGAGGTGTGCAATGGAGTAACTAAAGTGTCCTCTGTGGAGCAGTAGCGTGTGTAGATAAGGTCCAGATGGTTACCTGATTTGTCAGTAGCTGTAGTAGATACTCGCTTAAGGTCAAATGAGGTCAGAAGAGTGGTGAAGTCTGCAGCCTGGGGTTTATCAAGGTGGATGTTGAAGTCACCGAGCAGTACCAGAGGAGTGGCATCCTCGGGGAAGTGAGAGAGTAAAATTAAATCCAATTCCTCCAAGAAGTTACCCAGTTGACCTGGAGGGCGATACACAACTACAATATGGATTTTAGCAGGGTAAGTGATAGTGATTGAGTTCGATTCAAATGAGCAGTTGCCAGATAGAGAAGGAATGGGCTCAAATTTCCAATCATTTGAGATGAGCAGACCAGTACCTCCGCCCCTCCCAATCGGACGAGGGGTGTGTGAAAAAGTGAAATTATTTGAGAGAGCTGCAGGAGTGGCAGTGTCTTCTGGTTTGATCCAGGTTTCAGTTAGAGCCATGAGACTGAGGGCGTTTTCACACCTACCTTGTTTGGTCCGGATTTTCGGACTTTTCAGTTTGGTCCAAATCAAAATTGCAGGTGTGAAACCTCCCCCGTACCACGGTCCGGACCAAACAGACGAAATTTGGTCCGACGAAAAGAGGTAGTCTCGGTCCGGATCAAACTGAACAAAGGTTCGGTTCGTTTCTAGTGTGAAAGCATTTTCTGTATGGTTCGGACTTTCAGACCATTTACAGGAAGTTCCTGTTTATGTTTAAATATTATAATGTTATTTTTAAATTCAATCTAGGCTACATTGATTATGAAAAGTGAAAATATGCGCAATATGTCAGAAGACAGAAAGTCAGAAATAATTTTGAACGAAATTTTGTATGATTTTGCTTAGAAAGCATTTCTTTAATGGGAATTTCGTTTTGTATAAATTGTATCTTGATTTTAATCAACGTTTAATCAGATAATTGCCTGGATTTAATAAATAAGAAGCAAAAAGAATAGCAGACAATAATCGCGGGAGCGATCATGCTTTACACATGAACTGGAGCGGGTCTCAAATAAACCGAAACTCAGCAGGCTACTCGTCTCACAAACATGAGAAATATGTGTATATAAAGCTTGAAATGTCCACTTTTAAACGTAACGAATAAAAAAATAGTTAAGCAATGCGCATTGCGCACTGTTCAATAGTGGCGGTGATATGTGTCCGTTCATTCATTCTTATCAAAGACGCTGACGTCAGACGCACGTCCGTTTACAAACCAATCAATGTCCAGATGCAGCCCACAAGGATGATGACGAGTGGACGCAAGTGCGTCATGTTAAGTTCTTTAGTGCGCTCGCATGATTGCAATGTGCAACCAAACCAAAACTAACCGAATGTATAAAAAGTATCAAAACATGAACTTCGGTTCGGACCTTGGTGCGGACTTTCAGGTGTGAAAACGCCCTGAGATGTGAATGAGCGGAAATAGATGAAATAAAGTCTGCTTTGTTTACAGCAGACTGGCAATTCCAGAGACCAATTGGAATGGCCATTAATGTAGCAGAGGAAATAGGTACACTACGCAGATTATTAGGATTACGGCGTCTAGAATGTACTGAGCGTGAATTACGGGTGTATGTGGTAATAGTAGAGATTTGGAAGCACATAGTGAATACAGTTCAGAGTACATTTGAAAACAAGCAAAACACAAAAGTGGACAAAGTAGAAGAAAAGCTATACTCAAGTGCCTTGTCGGTGTCCTTGCTCGAGTGGAGTTGCGCAGAGTAGAGTCGAATGGTCTTTACACTCTTCAGGCTTCACACAATGAGGGCTTCACACGAGGGCTGCCTGTAGCGTTAGACATCTCTGCAGCAGTCTATCGCGTATCACAGTCACCAAAGTGATTAACTTATTCACTGGAAAAAAATCATATAGACCACCATCGTCTGTTGAACTCACAGCAGCACACTGCTCACATTTTTTATTTTTGTGCGCATGCTCACAACATACACAGTGCACGAGGCACGCACGTTTCAATGACGTCAAAGCGTAGACTATAACATGGCTTTGCCACTTATACTTATTCAAGTATGCTTAACACTCCCACTCAAAGACATGTTTATAGCATTCTATAGCGGCAAACAAACAAACAAAAATATATATTTATAACTTCAAAATAAAACATTTGGTATACTGACAGTAATCTCAAAACTTCTCAAAAAAATAAATGAATAAAAACATCTGTCAGCTCTCATTATTCTCCAAAGAAATACTTCTTGAAGTTCTCCAACTTAACCTTTGTCACCGGCTTGGTAAGGACATCAGCTATCATGTTCGCAGTAGGACAATATTCTATGGATATTTTCCCTTCTGTGTGTGCAGACCGTACAAAATTATATTTTATATCAACATGTTTACTTCTCTGTCTGCATACTGGGTTCTTAGACAAAGCTATCGCCCCCTGGTTGTCCTCATATATTCTGACTGGCACATGCTGGTTACTACTATCAATTCCTTTTAGTAGTTGCACAAGATACATACTCTCTTGAGTAGTGGCAGCTAGTGCCATATACTCGGCTTCACAGGTGGATAAAGCCACCGTTGGCTGTTTCATACTCTTCCACGATATGACTGGACCATTTTCAGTTAAGCTGAAACAATATCCAGTTGTGCTTCTCCTATCATTTTTGTCTGCTGCCCAATCAGCATCACTGTACCCCTCAAGCTGTAAGCTTTTCTCACATTTTCGGAAGTGTAGTTCTTGATCTATAGTACCTTTTAAGTACCTCAGTAGGTGTTTTGCTGTAACCCAATGCTGTTGTTTTGGTTCCGCTAGGTGTTGTGAAAGTTTACTAACAACCCAGCTCAGGTCTGGTCGAGTACATATCATAATGTATATCAAACTACCTACTATCTCTCTATATCCTGTTGAATCAATGACTTCACCCTCATTGTCAAAATTTAACTTTTGTTCACATGGGGTGGATCTTGGTTTACACTCGGACATCTCAAATTTTGCTAACAACTTCTTTATGTGTCTCTTTTGAGTCATTTTGATCTCTTCATCACTCTGTATGAAATCAATACCCAGGAAGTGTTTAAGTGGACCCATATCTTTCATCTTAAACCTTCTCTTCAACATTTCTTTCACATCATTGAGTAAGGTGTTGTTACTCGCTGCTATGATTAACCCCTTACCAGTCACCCCCACTTTTGGCAAAGGAGTGCAAAATTACATACCCAAAATAAAATTGTTGCTGCTAATGAGTCCTTCTGACTACACACAAATCAAAGGTATCATTTGAAAGCTGACACTTGACAGTTTACCATGAAAGACTCAAAATTACTCTAGAAATTACTAGTAGAGAGATAAATAAGCTCAAACACAATGGACAATTAAAAAAAAAAATTATAACGGTTTATGAACAAGAAAAATACATAAGGCAGAAATATATATGGATCTGGAAACACAAGTAAACTAAAGCCACATGTCTTTTAAATGTACGTTTCAAATTTGAAGTTGATACAAGCCAAAATGACTTTTTTACAAGCATTTAGTTCGGAGTATGTCTAGGCACCTTTCCAAAAAGGCCACTTGGAGACTCCAAAGGGACACTTGGTAACCACCTTTTACCATGAGGTATAACCGGTTTGTTTGATCATTTCAATCTATTTTCTCATTACAACATGACAAAGCTCAATTTATATACTTTCTCTGGTATATTTTTCACCCCTAAATGTTTATAAAAATGCATGCATGTGCATATTTACTGATTTTCTATTCAAATTCAAAGAATCATTCACATACAGTGATCTACCTACATACCCACTCTATTGTTGCCCTGATGGCACATTTACACAAGCTTACAAATTTTCTATTCAAATTCAAAGGATCTTTCACATACAGTGATCTACCTCCATACCCACTCTGTTGTTTCCCTTATTGAAACATTTACACTACCAGCTAATGACTCAGACTGTAATCAGACAATAATCATACCCCAAAACAGTTTCTTCTCTCAAGAAACATTACTTGCTTCACATTATTTGCTTACCACAAAGTACTACGCACAGGACAATGGTGACAACAGAGTAAAAACTATTCTGGTGATAATAGCCGAAAAGACTGAATTATTTTAGACAAATATGCTTACACTCTCACCCACTCACTGACTAGATATATTTAAAATATTGCTGGTCACTTTTTAGTGGCAACATAAGACATTTGTCATTATCAGGTCCCACAAATATTCCCCCATTGCATTACTATACATTATATTCAACATTTTATAGTAATTGAATGTAGTACTGACACTAAAACACTGTGAAATTTAACTTTTTCCTCACACTGTCATTTTTATTTTGGGTGAAATATACACAATACAGATTTTCACTATCCACGATACATTGTTACAACTTACATCACTAGCTTCTAACTCAGCACTTGAATAAAAAAGGAATTGTGCGGTACTTGAATGTACTAATAAGCCGTAATAGTGTAGAAACACAAAACTACAAAACAAAGCAACAAAAACGTACTAAATGTAGACACTTACCGATCTCGGCGTGGATCCATTGCAGGCGAATGCTGACAGAGCGAGCGCTAGTGAGCTAGTGTACAGGGTTGCCAGGTTTTCACAACAAAACCCGCCCAATTGCTACTCAAAACTAGCCCAAAACAAGCCCAATCTCGTTTCAGGGGGAGATTTAACCGCAATTGGGAGGTTAAATATGTGTTTTTTTGGCATGGTTGCCTACTAAAATTCGCATTCCCGGGGCTAAATATCATATAATTGGGGTCGCTTCAACCCGCGGACATGAAAAACAGCCCGCGGCAACAGTGTTGAAGTAGCCCAATTCCGCAGGAAAACCGCGGACTTGGCAACACTGCTCGAGGGGCGCGCGTGAGTAATTTTCCAGGATGCAAATGGTTACGCAAACAAAAATACAATGTGATACTCGCGAGATTTTTGCTAATCAACACATCGGCGTATTCGTTATTGCATAGACTACATGTTAGATGACAACACAAGACTTTCCCATTGCTGTTTTTTTTTTTTTTTTACCAAACACCTTTGCATGTGGATAATCATGCGTCACCAAAAGTTACTGTCATCTTTCAATCTTTTCTAAAATTGCGTGGCTAGTTTTCATCAGATATCTTCTGGGCGGTTCTCATTCAGTTCCAGACACTCTACTAAATACATTGATACGTTATATTTCATTGAATAATGCGCTTCATGCGTACAGTTCATCAAATAAACAGGACAGCGTCTCGTGATTAGTAAACTTCAGGAAGTAAACAACAGAAGTTCTATAGCTTTTTTTACCAGTTTGCTTGTTTTTGGACAAATATTTACTATGGACATCGTACACTGGACTCTTCCCATGGAAAAAAGGTCGAAGTCACCATTATTCTGCCAAACATTACATTTCCAAAGCACAAAAAGGTAAGGGACATCCTCTCTCTTTGTTGTCATATCACATTGTTTAGATTCATACAGAATGACAAAAAAACGTTGCAAAGTTATCTTGATTGTATAATGCTTATACAGATACGAATCTGCAGTCTCTTATCTTTCAAACAATGTACTGGTTGACCTTATTACTTGACAAAATGATATTGTAAACTAGCGATCAATGTAAACACTATCAAACGCGGGGCCGTCGGCGATCTCTGAACACAAAGGGGTTAAGTCATCTACCCATACTAACAAAATCACTTTCTCGTTCTCAAATTCTCTGCTGTAGACACAATGATCAGCATCATTTTGTACAAAATCATTCTCTGTAAGGTGATCATGTAGTAACATGTTCCAGTTACGTCCGGACTGTTTTAAGCCATATAATGACTTATTAAGTCTACACACTAAGTGTTCTCCTGTTTTAGATTTGATCTCAAAACCTTCAGGTTGCTCCATATACACCTCACAGTCCATCGGAGCATGGAGATAAGCAGTCTTTACATCCATTTGATGTAGAATAAGATCCTCCTTCACAGCCACTTGCATTAATGCTCGGACAGAAGTCATGTTGGCCGTCGATGAAAAAGTCTCTTTATAGTCAATTCCTTTCACTTGACCATATCCTTTTGCAAAATATCTGGCTTTATAAGTCTCAGATCCATCTGGGCTTTCTTTTACTGTGTATACCCAGCGACCTCCCACTGCTTGTTTTCCTTTTGGCAGTGTCGTCAGAGTGAAAGTCTCATTCTCTGTCAAAGAGTTCATCTCTTCTTTCATCACATCAGTCCACATTTCTGCCTTCATAGAGTCCCTAGCCTCTCTAAACGTTTTAGGTACATCATAAGCCACTCTGTAGAAATAATCTACATTTTCATTTTCATCATTACTACACTCAGCTTTACACTGGTAATCATTAAGGTATTCTGGAGCTTTTCTCTGTCTTGTAGGATACTGTCACGATCACACACAGGAAACAGTAAGGTCAAATTGCAGTATCTTTATTAGGGTAATCCGTACTCACAACCAGTCCAGGCAAGGGTCAAACTCCAAATAGACAATCCAAAACACGAAAACAAACACAGGGAAACAGAGAACAGACCTAGAAAGTGACGTGACATATAACAAGGACTCCATGACAACACAGAACCAAACAGGGTATATATACACACAGATACTAACAAGGTGACGGGAAACAGCTGTGTGCAATGATCAAATGAGTGACAGACAGGATGATGGGAAATGTAGTTTAAGAGTGAATGACACCGTGGGGAAGAGGACCTCTAGTGGCTACCCGGGGAAACACAAACCCGACACTGTGACATAACCCCCCCTCTACGGAGCGGCTACCAGACGCTCCAAGACACAACTATAAACAAAACAAGAGTCCAGGAGGGTGGTGGAACGGTGGAGGATCAGGGGGAGGGATGGTGGGCCAGGTCCCTGAAGGGGAACAGGAACAGGGGGTGACGGCTGAACCGACGGCCAGGGCGGCCCGCAGAGTTCGGGAAGCCAGGGCGGCCCGCAGAGTTCGGGAGGCCAGGGCGGCCCGCAGAGTTCGGGAGGCCAGGGCGGCCCGCAGCGTTCGGGAGGCCAGGGCGGCCCGCAGAGTTCGGGAGGCCAGGGCGGCCCGCAGCGTTCGGGAGGCCAGGGCGGCGCGGACATGGCAGGAACCGCCGGGATGGTCTCTGGCCTTGAGACCACCGAAATCGGGACCACCGGAACAGGAACCACCGGAACTAGGACCACCGGGACTGGGACCACCGGAACACGATCCACCGGAACTGGAATCACTGGAACACGATCCACCGGAACTGGGACCACCGGAGCAGGGACCACCGGAGCAGGAATCACCGGACCAGGGACCACCGGAACTGGGTCCACCGGAACTGGGTCCACCGGAGCAGGGACCACGCAAGAGGAAACCCTGTGCTTCTCCCAGGCACGCAGAACTGCCGCCATGAAGAACCCCATCACAGCCCTCCAGGCCATGTCAGGACTCGGGACCACTGGAACTGGGTCCACCGGAACAGGGACCACCGGAACTGGGTCCACCGGAACTGGGACCACCGGCACTGGGTCCACCGGCACTGGGTCCACCGGCACTGGGTCCACCGGCACTGGGTCCACCGGCACTGGGACCACCGGCACTGGGACCACCGGAACTGGGACCACCGGAACTCGATCCACCGGAACAGGGACCCCCGGAACTCGATCCAACGGAACTCGATCCACCGGAACAGGGACCCCCGGAACTTAATCCACCGGAACTCAATCCACCGGAACAGGGATCACCGGAACTCGATCCACCGGAACTCGATCCACTGGAACAGGGATCACCGGAACAGGGACCACCGGACCTCGATCCACCGGAACTCGATCCACCGGAACTGGGATCACCGGAACAGGGACCACCGGAACTCGATCCACCGGAACAGGGACCACCGGCCCTGGCATGGAGGGAACCTTTCTCCTCCTCCTCCGTTTCGGAACCCCTGAGCTCGGGACCACCGGAACAGGATCCACCGGAACTGGGACCACCGGAACAGGGTCCGCCGGCACAGTCACGGAAGGAGTTTTCCTTCTCCCCCGCTTTTTTCTAGAGAGAGTCGACGCTGCAGTCTCCTTGGAATTCATGGGGAGCCTAGTGGTCTCCTCCGTGATCTGAGCCCACAATGCAAAGCACTGGAAAATGTTCATACGAGGCGGAACCTCTCTAGACTGAGCATGCCCTCTCCTCTCCTTCTCGGTGGCTGGGGAAGAGAGATGCATACCCATACTGCTGGACCTATGCATGATGGAGTCCTTCTGTCACGATCACACACAGGAAACAGTAAGGTCCAATTGCAGTATCTTTATTAGGGTAATCCGTACTCACAACCAGTCCAGGCAAGGGTCAAACTCCAAATAGACAATCCAAAACACAAAAACAAACACAGGGAAACAGAGAACAGACCTAGAAAGTGACGTGACATATAACAAGGACTCCATGACAACACAGAACCAAACAGGGTATATATACACACAGATACTAACAAGGTGACGGGAAACAGCTGTGTGCAATGATCAAATGAGTGACAGACAGGATGATGGGAAATGTAGTTTAAGAGTGAATGACACCGTGGGGAAGAGGACCTCTAGTGGCTACCCGGGGAAACACAAACCCGACACTGTGACAGATACCTTCTCTCTCCCTTTTCACTTTGAGTACTATCTGTCTGGATCGGACCCTCCTCAGTACTGGACTCTTTACTCTCTTTAGGTTGTTCCTGACCTTGATTGACTATTTTTGGTAATGTATCTCCATAACTCTCAATTCTGTCCTCCATGTCACAATTTGTCTGAGTCTGGTTATCTGTACTACTCTTTGTGATGAATTTTACCAGCCTATGTTTTAGAACTTTTCTTGTCTCAGGATAATACAACCGCTAACCGCTTACTGTAACATCTGTTACGGATTTGAGCTGCTGTCTGTACAGCATATGTCCATAATTGCTTTGGGAGGTTACTCTCCAGTAGCATGCATCGTGACATCTCAAATAAGGTTCTCCAACCTCTTTCGGCAGTTCCGTTCTGATGGGGTGAGTAGGGTGCACTCGTCTCGTGCCTTATCCCGTTACTCCTAATTAGAGACTGGAATTGCTGCCCGGTAAATTCTGTACCGTTATCAGATCTTATACACTTTATTTTTCCATATGGAGCTACGTCTGCTATGAATTTTTCTGTAGCTTTTGTCGTGTCGCTCTTTGCTCTGATAAAGTATGGAAAAATCATTCCAGTGTAATCATCGGTAAATGCTATCGCATACTTGTACCCGTCTTTATCGGCTGGTTCTATAGGGCCGCACAGGTCTGTGTGTACTAGCTCTAGTATGGTTGTAGCTTTAGCGTCTGCCTGTCTGTTTCTACTTTGTGTAAATTTGCCCTGTGTGCATATTTCACAGTTTCGATTGGACCTGTCATGTTTCCCTCTTAATGTCATCCCCTCAACTACTTGTTCTAATTTTGCAACGTCATCAAAATTACAGTAACCAAGTATCCTATGCCACGTTTGAATGTCATAGCTACCGTACACTTCATCAACGTTTTCATTTTCTACTGTGTTAAGGTAATAAAGCTTACCATACACGTCCATTTTAAATTTTGTACCGTCTTTGTGAATTAGCCAGTTATCGCCATCTTTGAAGTGCATCTCGGCTCCATTAGCTGTAGCTGATTTCACTGAAAAAATGTTCTGTGGAAACGATGGGATGTATAGTGCTTGCTTCAGCCTCGTTTTCACTTGTCGTCCATCTCTGTCCAGCAAGTAGACTTCAGCTTCTCCCCTCATCTTCGCCATCCCTGTCACCTTGGTTCCGTCGGCAAGCTCGATCATGTGTGATGTAGCGCCACAGTCGACCATGAGACCCTTCTTGTTTCCTCTTTGAATAGGACAGTCACTCATCTTGAAGAAACAAAAAGATGTAGACTCTTCCTCGGTCTCTCCATCTGCTTTCTTCACGTGATCACGGCCTCGTCCACGTCCCTTTCCTCGCTGTGGTGTGTCCCATTTTCGATCATCTCTTCTCGCCTGAAATCCGTCGGGACATGTCCTGGCCATATGACCCTTTTACCGCAGGTATAACACTCAATATCAGTCAAATCCATTTTCTTTCCTCTCCCTCTTCCACGTGATCTCGTTGTCCCGCTAGTCTTCATCACGTTGTCTTCTTCTACATTCACGTCACTTTTCCCGTATTTTTCAGTACTCTCGTAACAGCATCATTAGTCTGGATAATGTGCACAACAAACGGTTTGTACGAATCAGGCAGCCCCTTTACTACCATAGCGATCTGAAGTCCATCACTAATATGCTCGTCTGCTCTTCTCAATGACGTAAATATAGTCTCTGCTCGAATAATGTAGTCTGTGACAGTTTCAAGCCTTATGAAGTGAAGAAAGTTCACAATACAAACTCACAACGCGGGGTTTGTCTTTACCGGCGTAATGCTCGCGAAGAATCTCCAGTGCTTTTCTTCCATCACGTTTCGCGTCCCTCATTATCAACGACAAACTTTTGTTGTCCAAGCATTGCACCAGCTCTGCATATGCCTCTCCGTTCTTTGCCTCATCATCCGCGAGAGCATCTTCGTCTCCTTCGTCTATCTGCGGATCCTCTAAAATAACTCCTCTGAGGCCACGCAACTCCATGTGCGCGAGGAATCTCGTTTCCCAGAGTTCATAATTTTTCTCATCACCGTCGAATAAAAGTCTGAACCACCTTTGGCCTGATTGACTGGGCCCATAACCTGTAGCGTTAGACATCTCTGCAGAAGTCTATCGCGTATCACAGTCACCAAAGTGATTAACTTATTCACGGGAGAAAAATCATATAGACCACCATCGTCTGTTGAACTCACAGCAGCACACTGCTCACATTTTTTATTTTTGTGCGCATGCTCACAACATACACAGTGCACGAGGCACGCACGTTTCAATGACGTCAAAGCGTAGACTATAACATGGCTTTGCCACTTATACTTATTCAAGTATGCTTAACACTGCCGCGGAGTACCACTCAGTTTATACACACTCTAAGTGTCGTTATTGAATACAGCTGGCTACGGCTAGCCGAAACTTCGTTGTTGTCTTCCCTGCTGTTTGATAGCTGCTCTCTGTGTTGCTTCACAGCTATCAAACAGAGTGTTGCTTCCTCCTGGGCGCTGACTCAAGACACCTCGCTAACAGATATATGTAGAGCTGTGGGCTGGGCAACACCTAACACGTTCACTAGATTCTATAGGGCTAAAATCGGGCAGTGTGAATATGCCATATTGGCTTTTCCCAAACTATATTAATGTTTACTACTGTAAGTATGTGTAGTAAACTAACCTCGCGCCATCTCCATTCATTCACACAGAGACATGCAGAACATGCAGGATTCAAATTTAAACTGTCGGTTTAATATTTACAGACCAAGTCTATATAGTGATTATAATATAGAATTTAAGAATAAACTTACCCATCACAATCCTCAGCTGGATCCGTTGCTCCTTGAAATGAAATTGAATTCAGCTCTTCTTCTGAGGTAAATTATTCCAGGATTATTCCTCACAGAGTCTCAAAACAATGTAAAGTATATGAATCATACTAAACTCTATTAATTTGTTTTAGTTGATGCGGACGAGGAGACTTGCATGGATACTTGCAGATACTTGTCTGAATTTGCCTTTGAATAGAATTAGTGGACAATGAGGCAGCTCGCAAATGACTGACATCTCTCTCTTTTCAAACAGATTACATAAACAGAATATTTTATTTGATTCATATTTTAACGTTTCTTTAGAAATTTGTCTCAGGATTGTGTGACAAGTATTCACTAAGTTACAGTTCATTTTATGACGAGTATCAGAATGCATAACATCATCCACATACAATGATATTTTATGAACATAAATCAATCAATCAATCAATCACTGGGCTAGAGATAGGAGGCTGTGTGTCTGTATTGCAATGACCTGGGGTTCCAGCGCTAATGCATAAAGTAGTGGAGACAGAGGACATCCCTGTCTGGTTTCTCTTGACAAAGTAAAGTGCAAAGATAAATCACAGTTAGTATGGACGATTGCAGACAGATTTCCATACAATATTATTACATTTAGGGCCGATTTTTTTGTTGTTGCTAAATAGCTATCAAATAAGAACATTCTATGCGGTTGAAAGCTTTTTTTGAATAAAAAAAGAGAGAAAACGCCGGATAATCTATTTGCTTTTCAGAATAAAAAATATTCATGTTATGTAATCAAATGAGTTTGATCCATATGAATTAGACTAGGCAAAACCTGCTCTAAATGTAACATAATCATTTTAGTGAGAATTTTATAATCCTAATTAAGCCGTGAGATTGGTCATTATGAAATAAATATATCAGGGTCTTAGCCAGGTTTCAGCAAAACAGATGCTAAAAAAAAATTTCATGGTTGATTAAAAAACAACTGGTTCTTTCTGTTAGTTATTGTAATTAACAATGTTTTGAAATTTCCAAACTGATTTCTACTTCAACAATGTAAATATAGCACACAGTATTACTTAAATCTTTAATTAAAGTATTCACTATAAAAATTATTACTTTGCAGTGTATTTTTGACCTATTTAAGTTACTGTAGTTTGCTGTAGTTTTCAAGCAATGATAGGTAAGTTAGTGTTCCAGAGAGCGCCAGCGGTAACATAGTCGACAAATAGTCGTAAAATAGTCGTAAGATAGAGTTCAGGTGTGAGCGTAATCAGCACCAGGTACATGATCATGGCAAATGGAGTCCGGAATGAGGATTAATACTCAGGCGATGGTGCCCTCTGGTGGCGATCGGAGGGAGCCACAGAGGCTTGATTTGTGACACAAACAAACCATAAACTACATAATATATAGTTAGGTAATATATGCAAATACATATCTCTGTCCTCATTGACCTGCCGCTTCTCTACTCTGTGAGAAATTAATCCAGATTAAAAAAGGCGCGTTTGATGTGTAAATTTGGCCAGTTGACAGTGCGTAGTCCGGAGTATAAATATTTCCACTATGAAATATTATTGTTTAGCACAATATAAACATCCATGTTTGAGCAGCATTTTATATTGAATCAATAAATGAGGTATGTATATTGCGCTTTACTATGAACTACAGTACAACCTTTACAATCGTATCAGGGGTCTCTCCTCAACCACCACCAGTGTGCAGCATCCCCTTGGATGATGCAACGGAGCCACAGTACAACAGCACCAGTGCGCTCACCACACACCAGCGACAGTGGAGAGAGTGATAGAACCAATTGAAAGCCTGGGAATTATTAGGAGGCCATGATTGGTAAGGGCCAATGGAGGGAATTTGGCCATTACACCAGAGTTATAAAATCACTCACTGCTCTTCAATGGGAAACGTTAAGATATTCTTAAATACTGAAAGCACTCTATGTTTATTGCTTGTAACATGTTTGGTAACAATTTCTATGAAGCTCATAATTATAGCCCCATTTATTCTTATTTATAAGTTTGAAAGTATACTTTAAAAAATACTGTTTTGCTTGTATGTAAAATTAAAAGAGAAAAAAAATTAAACAGTTTGTAATGATTTCTGTTTTATAGTTTATAGTTAATTAGTTACATTAACAAGTAAACAACTTAAAATGTATAATGAGCACATCTCAGCAGGGGCATTTCCTCAGGGGAGGCCGAGTCAAAAAGACTGGATGAGAAAATAACCCATATTACACAAATAAAACAACGCAAATATGACAAATTCTGACATCAAAAAAGTTTAAGAGTCCCTAATTTTTATAAAGTAACATTTTCCTACAGTGATGTCCACAGGTATATTTACAGCAGGAATCTTGCCTCCTCTGAGTACGTTGACTTTTAACAGATTTTATTGATAAATAATAATGCACAACTTTTTTAGCATTGTAAAAACATTTTAATTATTGTAATGTGTCCCTGTATGATTTTACAATGATAGCGTCTTCACTTTGACAGTAGAGTACTGATTTTAAATTTATTTAGCCATTTAGTTATGTAAGATACTCGGATTATCCTATGGTTACTGTTACTAGCATCTTGCGTTGGATCTAGACAACAACAGGGATATTATCGTTAATGTTGTCTCTCTAAGAAGCTTTCGATTTAATCAGAAATTGTTTAGACAGTAAAGAAGTGGATAAAATCACTGCTTGCAGGAATATGGTTGGAATTGCCGACCAATTAATGATCCCGACGATTGCATCACTCTCGGTGTTATGTTGAGATTTGCCTATTTTTCCGTGGTGTTTTTCACAAATGAGATTTACATATGAAGGAGGAGGCAATGGTGTTTGAGACTCACTGTATGTGATTTACATGTCCAGGGGCCTTATTTATAAACGTTGCGTACGCACAAAAGAAGGCGTACGCCGCTCTCTACGCAATAATTGGTATTTATAAAAAGCGAACTTGACGGGAAAATGTGCGGTCCTTCACGCAAGCTCTGACCCAGGCGTACGCACAAAAACGGGTGAAATGAGAAATGGCGACACCGTCGGCAGATGGAAGAAACACGTGAAAGTGTGTGAAAGATCGTTGACTGTAGACCATTGTGTAAAAGAAATGGCAATACTGCCTCTTATATATAACATGAAGACTTCACAAAGCAAGTCTTACAATTAACAGCCTACACGAACACCCGTTTGATCGATCTGCAGTGCAAAACAAACAAAATCAAACGAAAATTACAACAGAAATGCAAATTAACACAAATTTGCAAAAAGAAAAGTGAAATATGTTCTGCAATAATATTGGCATATTTTGCAATTCATCCTCATAAATAATATGGTAAACAGAACGAAATAGCTAATGTACAAAACTGATATTCTCGTCAATGTATCCATCTGGCGGAGCAGATATAGATGCAATTAGATAGACAGACAGATAGATAGATAATTAGGGAGAGAGATAGATAGATAGATAGATAGATAGATAGATAGATAGATAGATAGATGGATGGATGGATGGATGTATTAATTGTCCACTGGGGAAAGTTGTTTTCATAGTAAAATTTCTTCATCAGCTTCATCAGGAATCATGGTATTCATGCATATGCCTTTACTTTTATTTTTGATACAATAACGTATGACGTATGTCTCAACCATTCAGAAAGCTGCAAGACATTACATTTGCACTGAACTATTTCCCATTTCCACGTAGATTATAACCGACATCTGTAGCTTGTCAGATGCAATTAAATGGATGGAAATAAAATGCCCTATCACAATGCGTAATGACGCACAATGGCTGATCTTGCGCTCTTAGAAGATGTGTCAAATGGAGGGATTCGGAGTGAACGCATCTTGCAAGAAGACTTGCTGGCAAACGAGGACACACTCTGGCGATGGAGCGCTAGATGCTTTTTTGCCTCGACTTTGATGTCCGACCATTTCTTTTTTATTTCGGCCATGATCCGAGGCTGTGAGGCTTCAGCATTTACGCCGTCTGCAACCTTTTGCCACTCAAGTGCCTTTTTGGCATTAGTAATGCCCACAATGTGCCCTCCAAAACAAAATTGTTATCCTCTTTTCAACCTTGCCAACGATAACTTCTACTTCACATTGAGTGAAGTTACGTTTTTTTTTATTTCCTCTCTGTTTGCCATGATTTTGCAATCGATGAATATTAACTTGTGGGCGTTTCACTGACTATTTATGGGCAACTATGGGCGTGACATGAAGCCGCAAAAGCTGCGCTATATTTAGAATTGATTGTGATTTATTAAGGGAAAACTGCGTAGGATGTGCGTGCGCACGGTTTTATAAATCCGAATATTTCTGTGCGTACGCACGTCCTATGTTTCATCCGTTTCAACACCAGAGCACGTCTGACGGTCTTGACAGTCGCGGTAGCATGGGCTCGTGTTGTTTCCACCAGTGCAGCACATCTCAGTTTCTTTTGATGAACTAATGTCTATTTACATAATGTCTATTCTTGTATTTGTATTTGCAATCTAGTCATGGCCAATAACATTTCTACCAGGAAGACTCGGGAGACCAGATAAAGTATGATAACACCACAAGTTTATTAGCAGACCAGCAAGTATTAAATTAGAGGTTCTTTGGCGTAGGCCCCGTCCGTAGCGCTCGTCACGAGGGTAACGGACTCTGCATTTCCTGCCTGAAGATGAAGGCAGGGGCGCAGCCGCCCCCCGGGAGGTATAGACAGGGACCGACCTGGTGGTGGTGGGGAGGATGGAGGTCATGCTGGCGTCAGCATCTGTGAACTCAGACATGTGTTAATTACCGATCTTTTATACTCTGAGAATTATGACTTGATTGGATAGGTCTGAATGTGATAAGTGACGTAACATTGAATCTTCCTGCCAGAACTTGCACATAAGCTTAATTTCTGTTAATATTTATTCATCATACTGTTCAAAGATAAGGTCCTGCAGCGCGTTAGATGAATCTATAATTTGTTGTCTGCCAAATCGTTTTGACTGAGGGCAAAGAGAAGTTTCATAACTTTATTTTTTCGGATATTTAAATACACATGCAGTGAAGGTAATGTAGGTAGTGCATTGCCTGGACCACATTTGTGTGGCTATTAATGTTTAATATATTTTTGTAATGAAAATGAAAAGAGGCAGTGGTGAGGAATCATATGCGAACTTCAGAAGAAGGTACAGTATGGCAACATATTTCAGTTTGAACCAGAAGGAGTTTTGAATGAGTTATCGGTCACTTTTAATGTGTCTGACGTGAGCATGTTGGCTTTGCTCTGTAACTTTAACCTTTCGGGGTCTGAGCTGTTTTCTGGACCCTGGAGGTGTTTTGACATGCACTGATATTTGAGCTTATTTCTGTTAATTGTAACATTTACATGGATAAAGTCTGAGTACACTGTATTCAGCACAAACTCTGCTACTATAATATGTGAGCAGTATGTATGAAAAATGTTTAAATTTTTGTGTGTGGTTTGGAGAGTAAAATATTGATAACACTTTCTACTGTAACGCAGACTGACTGTGTTGGTTGTTAGAATCCATATGTGGTGCTTTATTAAACAAAGTAGTACAAACAAAGGGTGTTCAGAGACGATAGCGTAGTCAACAAACAGGCTCAGGGTCGATAACAGCAATGGCAGTCCTGATAGCAAACAAGTCCAAATCCTTAATCCAAAAGTCGTAGTCAAAAAGCAGGCATAGAAACATACACGTGGCATCAACAGACTGGGTAAAGAAACGCTCGGTAGTGACAGGGTGAGCTGGCAGAACTTCACAACAAGATGAACAAACAACGCGGCTTATAACAGGTATGAACAGGAAGTGATGCAAGAGGAAAGGGCAGTATTCAGGGGATGGCTCCCTCTGGCGGTCGGAGGAATGGATGGCAGATGCATAACTTAATAATACAAAAATATGAACTGAGCCTATACACCTGTCTAAATTGTAAATAATTCACAATCCTTGTAGAATACAATTGCCTTTTCAAAGTTTTGTATTTGTATTTCCTCTATGTCCTGAATATGCTTTAAATACATTTCATTAAGTGTTAATAGAGACAAGATGAGAATCTCTTGATGTGATGGTAAAAGTTTAAAAACAAAAATTATTAAATGTGACCATCAATTAAAAGTTTTGATCAATTGTCTCTGTTTTATTTATCAATTTTTTATTCCTTCTCACAAATTTATATTTTAGCAAAGAGGACACTGGAAAACTAAGGGGAGAAAATGAAGAGCTAAGGTAATTTTATTATAATTTAATTGTGTTTTTTTGGTTTACATGTACTTACTAAATATTAAACAAATGCAAGGGCATTGTAAAACGTATTTCAAATGTACCTCCAGTGATTAAATAAGAGCATTTTTGATATTGTTCACAATCTTTAGCAAATCTTTAAAGTCCCACTGTCCCTAACCCTACCCTTAAACTTACCCATACCACCACACCTGTCCCTAACTTTACCCTTAAACTCACCCACACCACCACACCTGTCCCTAACCCTACCCTTAAACTTACCCATACCACCACACCTGTCCCTAACTTTACCCTTAAACTTACCCACACCACCACACCTGTCCCTAACCTTACCCTTAAACTTACCCACACCACCACACCTGCCCCTAACTTTACCCTTAAACTTACCCATACCACCACACCTGTCCCTAACTTTACCCTTAAACTTACCCATACCACCACACCTGTCCCTAACTTTACCCTTAAACTTACCCATACCACCACACCTGTCCCTAACTTTACCCTTAAACTTACCCACACCACCACACCTGTCCCTAACTTTACCCTTAAACTTACCCACACCACCACACCTGTCCCTAACCTTACCCTTAAACTTACCCACACCACCACACCTGCCCCTAACTTTACCCTTAAACTTACCCATACCACCACACCTGTCCCTAACTTTACCTTTAAACTTACCCATACCACCACACCTGTCCCTAACTTTACCCTTAAACTTACCCACACCACACCACCACACCTGTCCCTAACTTTACCCTTAAACTTACCCATACCACCACACCTGTCCCTAACTTTACCTTTAAACTTACCCATACCACCACACCTGTCCCTAACTTTACCCTTAAACTTACCCACACCACACCACCACACCTGTCCCTAACTTTACCCTTAAACTTACCCATACCACCACACATGTCCCTAACTTTACCCTTAAACTTACCCACACCACCACACCTGTCCCTAACTTTACCTTTAAACTTACCCATACCACCACACCTGTCCCTAACTTTACCCTTAAACTTACCCACACCACACCACCACACCTGTCCCTAACTTTACCCTTAAACTTACCCACACCACCACACCTGTCCCTAACTTTACCCTTAAACTTACCCATACCACCACACATGTCCCTAACTTTACCCTTAAACTTACCCATACCACCACACCTGTCCCTAACTCTACCCTTAAACTTACCCATACCACCACACATGTCCCTAACTTTACCCTTAAACTTACCCACACCACCACACCTGTCCCTGACTCTACCCTTAAACTTACCCATACCACCACACATGTCCCTAACTCTACCCTTAAACTTACCCACACCACCACACCTGTCCTTAACCCTACCCTTAAACTTACCCATACCACCACACCTGTCCCTAACTCTACCCTTAAACTTACCCATACCACCACACATGTCCCTAACTTTACCCTTAAACTTACCCACACCACCACACCTGTCCCTAACTCTACCCTTAAACTTACCCACACCACCACACCTGTCCCTAACCCTACCCTTAAACTTACCCATACCACCACACATGTCCCTAACTCTACCCTTAAACTTACCCACACCACCACACCTGTCCTTAACCCTACCCTTAAACTTACCCATACCACCACACCTGTCCCTAACTTTACCCTTAAACTTACTGTAGTAAAGGTATGTTTGTACGGGAAGAAGGAGGTGGGAACCGGCAGACAATCAAAGTATTTAATATAAAAGAAACACAAAATAAAATGGCGGCGACAGCCCCTCACGGTCGACTGCCGCCTACACACACACAAACACAAAATGAAAATAATAAGCTGCAGCCCCTCACGGTCGACTGCAGCAACACATAACAAAACGTAAATAAAATACAACATAAAATCCAGGCCTGGTCCTCTCTCCTCCCTCACTGTCGTCGCTCCTCCTTTATAGTCCCTCACTCCTCCGCGAGGGCCGAGATCGCTACGACTCACAGCTGGCGCTCATCCTCTCTGATGAGCGCCGCCTCGTCCCGCCCTCACGGTCCCTCGGCCTCGCTGCTCGCCACACTTTCCCATACCACCACACCTGTCCCTAACTTTACCCTTAAACTTACCCACACCACCACACCTGTCCCTAACTTTACCCTTAAACTTACCCACACCACCACACCTGTCCCTAACTTTACCCTTAAACTTACCCACACCACCACACCTGTCCTTAACCCTACCCTTAAACTTACCCATACCACCACACCTGTCCCTAACTTTACCCTTAAACTTACCCATACCACCACACCTGTCCCTAACTTTACCCTTAAACTTACCCATACCACCACACCTGTCCCTAACTTTACCCTTAAACTTACCCACACCACCACACCTGTCCTTAACCCTACCCTTAAACTTACCCATACCACCACACCTGTCCCTAACTTTACCCTTAAACTTACCCATACCACCACACCTGTCCCTAACTTTACCCTTAAACTTACCCATACCACCACACCTGTCCCTAACTTTACCCTTAAACTTACCCATACCGCCACACCTGTCCCTAACTCTACCCTTAAACTTACCCACACCACCACACCTGTCCCTAACTTTACCCTTAAACTTACCCACACCACCACACCTGTCCTTAACCCTACCCTTAAACTTACCCATACCACCACACCTGTCCCTAACTTTACCCTTAAACTTACCCATACCACCACACCTGTCCCTAACTTTACCCTTAAACTTACCCATACCACCACACCTGTCCCTAACTTTACCCTTAAACTTACCCACACCACCACACCTGTCCTTAACCCTACCCTTAAACTTACCCATACCACCACACCTGTCCCTAACTTTACCCTTAAACTTACCCATACCACCACACCTGTCCCTAACTTTACCCTTAAACTTACCCATACCACCACACCTGTCCCTAACTTTACCCTTAAACTTACCCATACCGCCACACCTGTCCCTAACTCTACCCTTAAACTTACCCACACCACCACACCTGTCCTTAACCCTACCCTTAAACTTACCCATACCACCACACCTGTCCCTAACTTTACCCTTAAACTTACCCATACCACCACACCTGTCCCTAACTTTACCCTTAAACTTACCCATACCACCACACCTGTCCCTAACTTTACCCTTAAACTTACCCATACCGCCACACCTGTCCCTAACTTTACCCTTAAACTTACCCATACCGCCACACCTGTCCTTAACCCTACCCTTAAACTTACCCATACCACCACACCTGTCCCTAACTTTACCCTTAAACTGACACATACCACCACACCTGTCCCTTACACTACCCTTAAACTTACCCATACCACCACACCTGTCCCTAACTTTACCCTTAAACTTACCCATACCACCACACCTGTCCCTAACTTTACCCTTAAACATACCCATACCGCCACACCTGTCCCTAACTTTACCCTTAAACTTACCCATACCGCCACACCTGTCCTTAACCCTACCCTTAAACTTACCCATACCACCACACCTGTCCCTAACTTTACCCTTAAACTGACACATACCACCACACCTGTCCCTTACACTACCCTTAAACTTACCCATACCACCACACCTGTCCCTAACCCTACCCTTAAACTTACCCACACCCCCACACCTGTCCCTAACTTTACCCTTAAACTTACCCACACCACCACACCTGTCCCTAACTTTACCATTAAACTTACCCACACCACCACACCTGTCCCTAACCCTACCCTTAAACTTACCCATACCACCACCAGTTGCTGAGTCAAGATGGCGCCGAGGATGGCCGCAACGTCGCAAGCTCTGCTGAAACATTGTAGTTTTTTGTTTGTTCTGTTTACAGTTTTTTTGTTTTTTGTCTTGGATGTTGTCTGCCTTACTACGTACGACAGACAGACACTTTTGGACATTGGTTCGGCAATCGCACACCGAAAACCGGACTTTAAATTCTTCAGTGACGAACCGCTGTTTACAAACACAGCAGCGGATCCTTTTGTTTGGGCGGCCCGACCACGGAAACGCGGCCGGAGAAGGGGGAAGAGAGCCGGCGTACTTATCAGAGTAAGACGCCGCGCAAACCGACCCCCGCTTCCCAGTATTTTACTGGCAAATGTTCAGTCTCTGGACAATAAACTCTGCGAGCTGAGAGCGCGGATCTCTTTCCAACGAGAGATGAGAGACTGCTGCATTATCTGCCTTACAGAAACTTGGATGTCTGCTGAGATTCCAGATTCGGCCATCGAAACCGCGGGGTTCTCCGTGCACCGAATGGACAGAGAAAAAGATCTCTCAGGGAAAAGCAAAGGCGGGGGTGTATGTTTTATGATCAACAGATCCTGGTGTGATCAGAGGAACGTACATTCTATCAAGTCTTTCTGTTCTCCTGATCTGGAACTTCTCATGGTTCTGTGCCGACCATTCTGGCTACCGAGGGAATTCACAGCGGTCATCATCACAGCTGTGTATATTCCCCCACAAGCCGACACAGACCGGGCACTAAAGGAACTGTATAGGACAGTGAGTGAGCAGGAAACTGCGCATCCTGAGGCTGCGTTTATTGTGACCGGGGACTTTAACAAAGCCAACTTCAAGCGCATCGCACCCAAATACCACCAACATGTTAGCTTCAACACGAGAGGGAACCGTGTTTTGGACCACTGTTACTCTCCCTTCAAGGATGGTTACAAATCACTCCCGCGCCCACCATTTGGCAAATCAGATCACGCTTCCATCCTCCTTTTGCCCGCTTACAGGCAGAGGTTGAAACAGGAAGCACCCGCCCTCAGAACCATCCAGTGCTGGTCGGACCAATCGGACTCTATGCTACAGGACTGTTTTGATCACGCGGACTGGGAGATGTTCCGGTCGGCCTCTGATGACGACATCGAGGTCTACGCTGATAGCGTAACGTGTTTCATCAGGAAGTGCGTAGAAGACGTTGTTCCGACCAAAACAATTCGGCTGTACCCAAACCAGAAGCCGTGGCTAAATGGGGATGTATGTATGTCTGATGTATGTCTCACCAACTGGCTGGAGTTTTCACGGACATTTTTAACCTGTCCCTCTCCCTGTCTGTGGTCCCCACATGCTTCAAAACGTCCACCATTGTTCCTGTACCGAAGCAGTCAAAAACACTCTGCTTAAACGACTGGCGTCCTGTTGCTCTGACCCCCATCATCAGTAAATGCTTTGAGAGAATAATCAGAAACCACATCTGCTCTGTTCTCCCCCCCTCACTGGACCCACTGCAGTTTGCATGCCGCAAAAACCGCTCCACTGATGATGCCATTTCATCCACTATACACACTTCTCTCTCCCACCTGGAAAAGAGGAACACATATGTGAGAATGCTGTTTGTAGACTACAGCTCAGCATTCAACACCATTGTGCCCTCCATACTTGACATTAAACTCCGGGCTCTAGGCTTAAACAGCCTGTTATGCAGCTGGATCCTGGACTTCCTGTCAAACAGACGCCAGGTGGTCAGAATGGGCAGTAACATCTCCTCACCACTGACTCTCAACACTGGAGCCCCTCAGGGCTGTGTTCTCAGCCCACTCCTGTACTCCCTGTACACACATGACTGTGTGGCAACCCACAGCTCCAACACCATCATCAAGTTTGCTGACGATACGACGGTGGTAGGTCTCATCACTGACAATGATGAAACGGCCTACAGAGAGGAGGTGCACACTCTGACACGGTGGTGTCAGGAGCACAACCTCTCCCTCAATGTCAGCAAGACCAAGGAGCTGGTGGTCGACTTCAGGAGGAATGAGAGAGAACACCGCCCCATCACCATCGATGGAGCACCGGTGGAGAGAGTCAGCAGCTTCAAGTTCCTCGGTGTCCACATCACAGAGGAACTCAGCACAACCCACTGTAGATACACACACATTATATACACATTTATTTATCATTTATTATTTATCATATAGCACCTATTGTACATTGGATCTCTACTGTGAATAATAATGTATACTGTACATTGTATATTATTATTACTATAGCTTAATGTATACTGTTTAATGTATGTTAAGTGTATATTGTTTAAAGTATATGTATATTGTAAGTATGTGTATATTGGTTAAAGCTGTGAGAACTACACTCACATTGTGTAAATTATTTATTGTTTATTGTAGTGTATACTGTGCTGTGAGTAATTGTGTGCGCATCAGATGTGTAATCTGATGCTGCTTTAAATGTTGTACATGTCATGTCATGACTACTATGTTGCTCGGAACTGCACCTAAGAATTTCACCTGCTGTTGCACTTGTGTACATGGTAGAGTGACAATAAAGTGATTTGATTTGATTTGACCACACCTCTTCTGTGTTTACACTTCCTCATTCTGTCTCTGTGAAGAGAAGAGAACAAAGCAATTCAACATTTCTACGCCTAAACTAAAAAGCTAATAGACACACGATTACTATGGCATAAGGTTTTTGTGTGATTTTTCATGTGATTTCGGCTATTTTATATAAATAATGGATGTTTACATTATAACACTAGCAGGTAAGCAGCGATTAGCTCCATATAAAATGCTAAATATAACATGTTTTAACATCACCACATGAATGAAATCCCCATTATATCGCGACAGGAAGCTAATGCAAACATCGGACCCACTTTATATTAGGTGGCCTTAACTACTATGTACTAACATTTTAATTAATCATGTGATACAATGCACTTATTGTGTATATACATGTCTTTACATTGTAATTACATTTTTAAATATACCTGTATGTAATTACATCTGTAAATAATTTCGGTAGTTACATTTGTAATAACACTTTTGACCCTTCCCTTACACCTAACCCTATCCTTAAACTTACCCACACCACACCTGTCCCTAACCCTATCCTTAAACTTACCCAGCTTCGAGGGTGATGGAGGACTCGACAGGTTTTGCTCTGGAAAATATAAGTGCCATAGTTCAGGGTGCAGCAAGCCAACATTGAGCCCAGGCCTCTCTGTTCTTCTACCTGTTTGAGGTTAGAACAGGAGAATACTGGCTCTACACGAAGGCTATAGAATCTAGTGAAGGTTTTGGGTGTCGCCCAGCCCACAGCTCTACAAATATCTTTCAGCGAGGCACCAAATGCCAGCACCCAGGAAGATGCAACCCTTCTGCTAAAGTGAGTTTGCAGCCTGAGCGGGCAAGGCACACCTTGTGCTTGATAAGCTAAGGTGATGACATCCACTGTGGGTCATCCAGGTTCACCACCTGGCTACGCCAGGCCGGGGTTTCAGTACCACATAGGAGTCAACCGGCCTGAACTCTAGGCATGATTTGTAGACCGAAACTGGCTGCAGGTCCCCTACCCTCTTAATAGAGGCCAGTGCGGTCTCTTTAGAATCTTTAGTTCTGCTGATGGCGTTGGGCATTCTGAAGAGCTCTAAGCATCAAAGAAAGGTCCCGAGAGGGTATGGAGGGAGATCAAGGAGGATTTAACAGTCTCACCCCCCTGAGGAATCTGACGACTTGGTCGGGCTTCCCAACCGACTTACCTCCTATGGGGTTGTGATATGCAGATATTGTGGCAGCATAAACTTTGAGGGTGGAGGGAGACAGCCGTAGCTCCAACGCATGCAGCAGGAAAGAATAAGCACAGACCCAATCAAACATCTTTGAGGTTCTTCTCAGCATGAAGAACACACCTCAATGAACAGGTTCCACTACATATGCGTGTATCGTAGTGCTTGAGCCAAAGTGATGATGTCTAGAAAACTAGAAAATCCGCTTCCCACCCAGGGACCAGACATGGAGTTTCTGATTATGTATATAATCCCTCAAGAAAATCCACCAGGGAAGGGGTGTTGAAAGGAGCATTAGTTATAGGAGCCAGGTTCGGTTAGGGTACAACTAGCAAGACCTGCTCCCTGACTTTGCAAAGGTTCTGTGCAAGTAGGCTCACAGGGGGAAATGCATATTTGCATAGGCCCCGGGCCCAGCTCTGTGCCAGTGCATCCATGCCGAGTGTTCCCTTGGTCAGCGAATACAACAAGTGGCTATGAGACATTTCTGGAGAGGCAAACAGGTCAGCCTGAGCCCTGAGCACAACAGGGAACTTGAATGGTGCAAAGTACCTAAGATGCTTCTGTCTCCAGAGGAGGAGATGAAAGGTGAGTTGCGACATGCAACAGGAGCATAGACCAACTTGTCAGTTGATGTATGTCTATAAGGACCAATATATCTTTGCACTGTAGGGGCTTCTTTAGGCGGCTCAGTGCAAGACGTACTGCTAGCAACCCGAGGCAGTTGATGTGCCATTGCAGTTGCCCGTCCAAATCCCTGACACTGCACTGCCCGAAGAAACAAGTGGTTCAACCACAGGCTTAAGGTTTGGTAACAGGCCCTTGTGAAACTCACCCAGTGTGTGCTGCATTGCCAGGCCCATCTCAGGACTCTGCCATGAAGCCAGTGCTGAAGCGATCTCATATGAAGCAAACCAAGCAGTGTTACTGCTGCTGCAGCTGCCATATGCCCCAGGAACCTCTGAAAGTTTCAGTGGGACAGCCGTCCTGCTTTTGAATGTATTCAAGCTGTTAAACAACTGAGCATGTTCCTCTGAGACGTGCTGTCCATTCGACCAAATCCAACTCCATACCAAGAAAAGAGATCCTCTTTACAGGGGAGAGTTTGTTTGCTCTTTTCCCACTTGAACCAAAGACCCAACTGGCTGAGGTGACTGAGCACCAGGTCCCTGTGTTCGCACAACTGATCCCTGGACTGTGCTAGTATGAGCCAGTCATCGAGATTATTGAGGATGCGAACGCCATGTTCTCTGTAACGCCACTGCAATAAATACAACTCAGTGACATGCAACACTTGTTCGCACACTGTACGCTGACCTTTGCGTAAAAAGGGAAGTACTTTGGCCTAAAGGATGCTGTGGAGACATTCTAAAACGCTTAAAGGGGTCATGAATTGAGAAAACAACTTCTGCTTAAGCTTTTGGTATATAAAAGATCATCATAATATAAGAATATCCTGTAAGTTTTGGAGCGGAAGTTGAAGTTTCCTTGTCAGTCAAATACATGCTTTTATTGACAGGTGGCTCATCAAATGAGAAATCTGCAAATTTTCTTCCCTGTGACGTCAGAGAGCAGTGAAATGCTGCCTCAACAGAAGAAGACAAAAGCCTAATTCTGTAGCCCCGCGTACCGATTCGCTTATAATATGTAACATAAATAACAAAGGCCTATGTGTAGATAATCCGGATCGAACTACGAAGCAATAAATATAGCCGTTGTAGATTACAAAATATAGTGCAGTGCCTGGTTGTGGAAGAACACATTCGTTATATAACTTCCTTCAGATTCCTATATTAGGAATGCAGTTGAACTTTATTTTTAATGAAGTTCCAGCTCACATGTTTGTTCGCTTCATTTCACCGTGGATTCTTTTGTAAACAAGAGTTTGTAGACAAAATGAGATTAAATGGCTTCTAATGCCCAATCCATATTTAGATTTTAATGCTTCTTTTATGGAGACGTTGCAATGTATGCAAGTCGATCTTTTATCTCCACATCTTGATGTAGAAGAAGCTGTTAATAGTTTTAATGTTGTATGCAAAGAAACATTAGACTGTGTTGCACCTTTGAGACAGGTATGTAGAAAAAGTAAGTCTGCTCCATGTTACAATGAAGAGGTGAAATTGTTACGAAGACAGTGTAGAAGATGTGAATGCAAATGGAACAGAGACAAATTTAAAATTTCTTATGAAATGTTGTTACCTGAGACTCTTTAGGTAAATTCCAGCGGGCTGTAAAAACTCCCATGAAAATAGATTGCGGAAGGTGTGTATTAAAGCAAAAGCACAATCTACAAATCGTAATTCATTCATTTAACTAATTTTTCCGCAGGTCAGAAGCTTTTTTTCCATTACAGATTTGCGCACAACTTTTGCCATATTTCCTAATAATCGATAAAAAAAATATTGCGAAATGACAGCGTTTCCATTAACTGATGTTATGCAACAAAAACGAAACTAAAAATATTTTCCTCACGTGATAAGTCATTCCAAAAATGATGCCACGTATGTTGTTAGGTTTATGTATATCCCAGCCACCGCACGCCATTATTATTAATGGAAGGAGAAACGCGTGTTATTCAAGCACTGATGGCAAAGTTCGGCACATATGAAGTGTTTCTGGGTGTTTCTCTCTCTCACGGACCCCGGTGCACAAATATCATAACTATCTATAATAGGCCTACTGTAATATATTGTGTTATACTGTAATACATATATTCTAGAAATGTAGGCTATTAAAAAGAAAGACGCTTTCAGCCTTACTCAAAGGCAGCGGAAACAGCCCAGTGGGTTTGTTACGCACGTCAATCCATTCCCGGCGTTCTTATTTCGCTTCTTATGTATTAAATATACAGGCAATTCGTTTATGAAACCTTGATCAAAATTGAAATACAATTTATAGAAAACAAAATTTTTCACTTTAAAGAAATTATTTCTGCAAAACAACACTCAATAGAAATCATGTCTGACCCCACTCCATGTCTCCAGACATATTGCGCGTCTTATAGCATCTTATCTCATGCCGACTAAAGCGCCTGCGAATTCTTCAATATTTTTCCTTGTTGCAGTTTTTTTACCACTGCGTTATTTTGGCTCGGAATTTTGTTTGTTGGAAATATGAACTGAATTTAGAAATTAAATTTGAAATTAAAAACTTTGCATTTAATAAACAAAATACATTTTTGAAGCGTTCGGAGTGGAGTAGGCTACATGCAAAAACATAGCCTATTTAGATTCATAGTTAGGCTATATTTTTAAATATTAGTCTATTATATTATTGTTTTAATTTTTATATGTTGATGATGAAAAGTGAATTGTATTTTAATTTTGATCAAGGTTTCATAAACTAATTGCCTGTAGGCTATATTTAATACATCGGAAGCAAAATAAGAGGGCCGGGAATGGATTGAACCCACTGTTTCCGCAGCCGTTGAGTAAGGCTGAAAGTGTCTCTCTTTTTAATACATTTCTAGAATGTCTTAATTACAGTAGGCCTTATAGATAGTTATGATATTTGTGGCTGCACCGGGGTCCTTCATTACTAGGTTAAAGTTACGCCACTCAGGCTAATCATGAGCGGCCCATGGCACCTGCTACAGTGTAATTACGGCTGTTAAGAACTATCGGCTACATCAATAAATTAGGCTACAACAATTTTGTGTTATGGGCACTGCCACTGATACAGGCAGCGGAAGAGCCTATTTTACGCTGAGCTTGCTTCTGCTTTTCAAACAAGTGTGACAAAGGAATGGGCTAAATACATTCTCTAATATGGATACTGACATATATACACACATCACTATACAACACATGCCCTTATTAGGAGAAAATATATGTCATTTTAAAGAGAAAAATATGTTGTTTTAACAACATACGATCTCATTATTACGAGAAAATTATGTTGTTTTTATGACACAAGATTTCGTTATTACGAGAAAAGATGTTGTTAAAACGACATAAGACCTCGTTATTACTACATAATTGAGTGGAAAAATAATATGTATGTAGCAGCAATGCGTTACCGTATTAAATAAACACATAGCAAAACGAGTTGTGCGTGTCCCCACCACTTTTCAAAGCAAAGTTACGCCACTGCGTGAATATTAAATGCAAAAAGACTGTTTAAATATGAATCCTGCAGCACAATAAAATGTCATACACGCAAGACTGTTTACAAAAGATTTATTTTGGACAGATTATAATGTGTTTATTGTAAAAGAGTCTAGTTTCACATCAATAAAGCTTTTATTTGCAAATGTCTGCTCAGATGCTATAAATATAGTACCAGTCAAACGGATTTTGCTTCATATTGATGTTTAAATATTATATCCTAATGTTATTTTTTTAATTTAATATCAAAGTTTGTGAGAAATGCTTCTGGAGTTGTGTATTGTAGAAAGTGAATTGCTTTCTTTAAAGTGAATTTCGTTTTGTATAAATTGTATGCAAAAAAATGCTCTTCTGAGTAATTTTTGTCTTGTTTCTAGTGTAAATATTTAAACATTCTTAAATCAAGATGCATTTACTAGATAAGTACAATTTCAACTAAATAAGAAGAAAATGTTTTGCAGTTTAGTTAAATCTTTTGATCATTTAAAATATAATAGGCCATATAATAGGCCTTTGTTGACTACATTCTAAAAAAACTACAACAAAATATATTTCCTTTGTCCTGTTGCTCTCTCAGTCACATACCTGAAGCTCATTCATTATGCAGGTCATTATGCAGCTCATTATGCGATGGTTTGTCTCTCAGGTGTGATACAGGTCATTATTCATTATCTTTCATGCCTCCTCGCATACTTCTTTTGTAAAGAAAAAGTGTCAAATGTGAATGAGTAGGCTCAATGATTCTCACATCAGTTTGAAGCAAAAACTCTAGGCAAATACACCCATTAGTCAAAAGTCTTGTGAACACATATCTAATGAGTGTTTTGAGGCCTTAATTTAATTTTTTTTTTTTTATTCAAAAATCATGCATAAACATTATTCTCTCAAAAATCACAAGCATGTGCATACATGTTGCTCTCATATTCTGGTAGCCCAGTTTGTGCTGAATACAGTGTAATTACACTTTTGCCATTAATGTGTTTATAAGCAACTGAAAAAAACACAAATGTCAGAGCATGTCAAAACTTCTAAAGGGCCCCAAAACAGCTCAGACTCCTAGGGGTTAATACTTCAAATCTGTTCTCAAGATGTATAGGCGGTGGTAGGGGGGTAGAGGATGCTACTGCGTCAATTGTTGATACTCATGACAATCTGTTGTCTCGAGTGCCTTTGGGTCTCGCTCAGTGTGTCGATCAGTTACGGCTTGTTTCTCTACACTCATTTTGGCCTGCTTAGGATCACTAGATTCATGGGACTCACCGGCTGTATGCTGAGGGCGTCCATGACGATGCTCTGTTGTGTGTTCAGTCTGGTTTGGTAGTCCCGCAAGTAACTTTGTTTCAAGAACTGCAATCCTTTGTAGAAGTCTGTGGCAGTTTGTGCAGCATATAGATTCTTCAGACAGAGGCGGCATTTTCTTTCTTAACCTTTTGAATGTAGACAGCTGTGTTTTCCCTTCTCCGGAATATAAGATGATGGCTGCTGTCACGGGAGGTTGGTTGGATAAAAATTCCCCTTTTTTGTAGTTTTCCAGGTAACTAACATTACCCCTGTCTGATGCTGCTTCTCTGAAGCATCGCTCGTCTGTTAACAATTAAGGAGCAATAGCTACTGAATTTGTTTTTCAATACATAATTACATAATTATACAGTAATAATACAGATTAATATAGGCGTAGTACAGTTACGTCCTGTGTTTTCTGTTAAAAGCTAACTCCGTGTCTGCACCGCATCACGAAGAAGATGTAGGGCGTAGTATGTGAGAAAGGTTTAGGCGCATTATAACTCTGTTAGATATATATTGTTATAAAACAATATAATGTCATACATGTTGCAAATTTACACATACACTTAATGTTGTTGTTTCCCTCCTCATCAGCTCCATATGGCGAGTCAAAGAAAGATGCCGCATGTGAGAAAAGTTGGCTCGTTTAAGTGCGCAGAGCATTTCAATATCGCTATAAATCAATATGTTATAACATACATACTGTAAATGAGATAAAACACTTACTTTAGGCGTGTCCCTGTTAAAAAGCAACCTTCTGGTCTTCTCCGCATCGCATGTCAACGGAAATGCTTCTCTGAGAGTGGGTTAGGCATGCACAGCACATAAATATTTTTATAAAATGCATTTGTAAATGCAATACAACACACAATATCTGCGTTTCCCTTCCTCGTATGTCAAAGAAAATGGCGTCTGTGAAAAAAGTTTCATTTTCATAAATGTCCCTGATGTAACCAATTACACTCTCTGTGTTATTGAGATTTAACTCTACATATTTTCACCAGCCAGAGGGGCGGTTTACAATAGCAGTGTTAATCCTTTGGAATTCAACACCAGAAAATTAACTCTTTACTCTGAGTTCTTAACAGCAGGATTTCAACACTGGAGATTTTGCTGTTGTTTGTCTTCAGTCACATGTTCCCTTTGTTCCATGGACACTAACCCTCCACCACAGCTGCTCATCAGTTATGGTGTTATTTCTGTGTATTTAGTTCCTCTGTTTTCAGCCTCCAGTTGTCAGTCTGTGTTTGTGTATGATACATACCGTTACACTCTACTCTTTTGTTTAATTAAACGATGCTGATATTTTAATCCTGTCTTCAGTCGTTCGTCTTCATCATGTAACACATATATCATTGCAGTGAACCTATGGACACAGATGACCATATGGATGATAATCAAAGGTAAATCCTGAATAGATATATTGTCAAATTCTTCAGTTCTCAATTCTTCAGTTTTATATCAGGGTTTGATGACAATGTTAGTAAGAAAGCATGATGAGGGGCAAAATGCTAAAATCTTTATTACTGTTTATATTTAGACCGGAGACTTCACCGGAGGATTACCCAAGGTAATGACTGTTTTACACAGGGTTTGATGACAATGTTAGTAAGAAAGCATGATGAGAAAGGGCAACATACTAAAATCTTTATTACTGTTTGGATTTAGACTGATGACTTTACTGGAAGATGTAATTCCTTTAATGAGGTATTGACTGTTTTTCACACACATACCAATAACAATTCTACTTGTTGTTAATAAGTAATTAAACTTAATGTTTAATCTGTATATAAGCATTGAAATATATACCAATTTGGTTAATTGTTTGTTTATCAAAAGGGAGGTAATTAATAAATGGAATCAGGTTATCAAGCACTGCACGAAATTCAGTGATCTAAGGTGAGTGGTTCTTAAAATATTTGTTATTTGAAGTAAACAATGAAGTTTTTACATGGACATTTTAGTTTTTACCCCTTACCATAGCCCACAATATAAAAGGAGCACAGATTAAAATACATTTTAGACTTCATAGAAATCTCTAAAACAAAGATGTAGGTGGCCCCACTTTATATTAGGTGGCCTTAACTACTATGTACTTAAATAAAATAAAAAAGTACAATGTACTTACTGTGTTTATGTTGTATTGCAAAACACCTTTGCTGATATTGAGGTGGGATATGGGCAGGGTTAGGGACAGGTGTGGTGGTGTGGGTAAGTTTAAGGGTAGAGTTAGGGACAGGTGTGGTGGTATGGGTCAGTTTAAGGGTAGGGTTAGGGAAGGTGTGGTGGTATGGGTCAGTTTAAGGGTAGGGCTAGGGACAGGTGTGGTGGTACGGTCCAGTTTAAGGGCAGGGTTAGGGACAGGTGTGGTGGTATGGGTAAGTTTAAGGGTAGAGTTAGGGACAGGTGTGGTGGTATGGGTCAGTTTAAGGGCAGGGTTAGGGACAGGTGTGGTGGTATGGGTCAGTTTAAGGGTAGGGCTAGGGACAGGTGTGGTGGTACGGTCCAGTTTAAGGGCAGGGTTAGGGACAGGTGTGGTGGTACGGTCCAGTTTAAGGGCAGGGTTAGGGACAGGTGTGGTGGTATGGGTAAGTTTAAGGGTAGGGTTAGGGACAGGTGTGGTGGTGTGGGTAAGTTTAAGGGTAAAGTAAGGGACAGGTGTGGTGGGATGGGTAAGTTTAAGGGTAAAGTTAGGGACAGGTGTGGTGGTATGGGTAAGTTTAAGGGTAGGGTTAGGGACAGGTGTGGTGGTATGGGTCAGTTTAAGGGTAAAGTTAGGGACAGGTGTGGTGGTATGGGTCAGTTTAAGGGTAAAGTTAGGGACAGGTGTGGTGGTGTGGGTAAGTTTAATGGTAGAGTTATGGACAGGTGTGATGGTATGGGTAAGTTTAAGGGTAGGGTTAGGGACAGGTGTGGTGGTGTGGGTAAGTTTAAGGGTAAAGTTAGGGACAGGTGTGGTGGTGTGGGTAAGTTTAAGGGTAGGGTTAGGGACAGGTGTGGTTGTATGGGTAAGTTTAAGGGTAAAGTTAGGGACAGGTGTGGTGGTGTGGGTAAGTTTAAGGGTAGGGTTAGGGACAGGTGTGGTGGTGTGGGTAAGTTTAAGGGTAAAGTTAGGGACAGGTGTGGTGGTGTGGGTAAGTTTAAGGGTAGGGTTAGGGACAGGTGTGGTGGTATGGGTCAGTTTAAGGGTAAAGTTAGGGACAGGTGTGGTGGTGTGGGTAAGTTTAAGGGTAGAGTTAGGGACAGGTGTGGTGGTGTGGGTAAGTTTAAGGGTAAAGTTAGGGACAGGTGTGGTGGGATGGGTAAGTTTAAGGGTAAAGTTAGGGACAGGTGTGGTGGTATGGGTCAGTTTAAGGGTAAAGTTAGGGACAGGTGTGGTGGTGTGGGTAAGTTTAAGGGTAAAGTTAGGGACAGGTGTGGTGGTGTGGGTAAGTTTAAGGGTAAAGTTAGGGACAGGTGTGGTGGGATGGGTAAGTTTAAGGGTAGGGTTAGGGACAGGTGTGGTGGTGTGGGTAAGTTTAAGGGTAAAGTTAGGGACAGGTGTGGTGGGATGGGTAAGTTTAAGGGTAAAGTTAGGGACAGGTGTGGTGGTATGGGTAAGTTTAAGGGTAGGGTTAGGGACAGGTGTGGTGGTGTGGGTAAGTTTAAGGGTAGGGTCAGGGACAGGTGTGGTGGTATGGGTAAATTTAAGGGTAGGGTCAGGGACAGATGTGGTGGTATGGGTGTGGTCAACAGTGTTATTACAAATGTAACTACAGAAATTAATTACAGATGTAAGTACAATGTAAAAACATGTATTTACTCAATAAGTTCATTGTATCAAATGATTAATTACAATGTTAGTACATAGTAGTTAAGGCCACCTAATATAAAGTGGGTCCATGTATGTCAGATTTGACACAATATCTCTTTTTTTAACACATTCTCAGTCTGGGCGAGATTAATCCACCGGTCAGTGAGAATCCTCCTGTCTCTAATCCACCGGTCAGTGAGAATCCTCCTGTCTCTAATCCACCGGTCAGTGAGAATCCTCCTGTCTCTAATCCACCGGTCAGTGAGAATCCTCCTGTCTCTAATTCACCGGTCAGTGAGAATCCTCCTGTCTCTAATCCACCGGTCAGTGAGAATCCTCCTGTCTCTGATCCACCGGTCAGTGAGAATCCTCCTGTCTCTAATCCACCGGTCAGCGTGAAACCTCCTTTCTATGATCCATCGGTCAGTGAGAATCCTCCTGTCTCTAATCCACCGGTCAGCGTGAAACCTCCTGTCTCTGATCCACCGGTCAGTGAGAATCCTCCTGTCTATGATCCACCGGTCAGTGTGAAACCTCCTGTCTATGATCCATCGGTCAGTGTGAAGAATGATCAAATGTTGTTTTATTATTATTAGGCTACTATTTTTAGGCTATTATTATTAATACTGCCAGTCATTTATTTTGTTATTTTATCTGTTATTTTATCAGTTAGTTAATGCCACTGTCTGCACTTTTCACATTAAAGGGATCATGAACTGGCTATTTAAATTGTTTTATACTATTCTCTGAAGTCAGCTTATGAAATTTGTGTGTGTAACATTCAAAAACATTATAATGAATAAGTAATAGGCTACTTTCTACCCTGGTTTTATCCCGAATCGCAGGACAATGAACCAACAGCACCTCAAATACAAAGGAGACCCCAGCCTGTGACAGCGTGGTAAGTTATTATCACTAATTATGTTTAGTTAGACACATAGACATAATCAGTAAATATCAAACGATCTGTAACAATGCAGTACTATCACATATAAAAAAAACATGTTCCCTTTCAGTTGGTCACGTTCGACGTACGTCGGAACTGACCGACGAATTGAGATCTTTGTTCAGAGACCAATCTACTTCGAGTATATAGAAACGAGCCAATGGCTACATTGGCATGCGGTTCACGCATTCCACGACCTGGTGAGTCGCGGTCATAAAGACGGAAGTGGAGATGCTGCATATCACTTTCATCTTCGGAGCCGAACACTGCTGTTTCCAGCCTTTGTTTGTGTTTTCTGCTAAGAGTGTATTAATTATGAGCCTGCTCAGGAAAGGATCCTTTCAACTGCTTCTTCAGTGTGGGTGTGATGGCGCGCTACAGTGACTGAAGAAACACAAAAGCTGTTTTCACAGCTCGCTGGGCGTTCCTTTGAGTGCTCACAGCGGGCTTGCACTTTTGAACCGCTGCAAGCCGCGGTCACCTTCCCTGTGCGCTTCAGCGCTTAAGAGAGCAGTTTTCCTTTCTAAAAGAGCTACACGGTTTGACCCTGCGTCTTTTTCAAGATGTCATTCAAACTGTGTGTTTCTAGATGCCGTCATTATCTGTCTCCAGTTGATGGGCACGATCGCTGTCTCACGTGTTTGGGCATTCAGTACGCTGAGGCGGCTTTCGTGGATGACTCATGTCTGCACTGCGCGAACATGACCATCGCAGTACTATGGTCCAGGCTCCATTACCTTAAACAGGGTGTAGTCCCATTGCGTATCCCCCGATCTAGTGGTCCTCCTGCTGCAAAGCAGGCGGCTGCTACTTTGCCTGATACCTTTGGTGGTGACCTGAGGGTTACTGGCCCCTCCCCCCTCTGCTGCGCCAGTAGAGCTTCCGGAAGAGCGTCCTGGTCCTTCCTATGACTGCGGACATGATTCCGATTGCTGCATCGGAGGATGAGCCAATGGGCTCTGGAGATGAGGATCCAGCTGTTTTACCCCCTTCGGGTGTGGTAGCGCTGTCCGAGTCTGATCCAGAGCTCACAGCTATGCTTTCCCGGGCCGCCGCGAGTGTCGGGCTTGAGTGGAACCCTCCACCGTGTCCCGAACCCTCGCAGCTGGATGATTGGTATCTTGGGACGTCTCGCGCTGGTTCTCAGCGTTCCGCCCCAGTGCCTTTCTTTCCGGACGGCGTGGACGGCGCCCTACAGCACTCGATGCCCGATCGTCTGACTCCTCCATCCTCACTACCATCGATGGTGGCACGGCCAAGGGTTACATGGAGGTCCCCCCAGTGGAGCGGTCGGTAGCGATGCAGCTGTGTCCAAAGACCGCTGCCGACTGGTGGGGTAATCTGTGTCTCCCTTCCCGGGCGTGTAGGTTTTCGTCCGGTCTAATGGGCAAAGCCTACACAGCCTGTGGAGAGGCTGCGTCATCTTTGCATGCCATGGCGCTCCTGCAGGTCTATCAGGCCAAAGCGCTCAAGGAACTGCACGAGGGTAGTTCCGACCCAGGGTTATGCAGGAACTGCGTACCACGACGGACCTCGCACTCCGGGCGACAAAAGTCACCGCACGCACCCTGGGTTGAAGCGGTCTCATATGAAGCAATCCGAGTGGCGTTACCGCGGCTGCAGATGCCATATGCCCCAGGAGCCTCTGAAAGAATTTCAGTAGGACCGTTGTTCTGCCTTTAAACGTATTCAAGCAGTTCAACACTGACCGGACTCGCTCTTCGGTGAGGCAACCCGCTCAGGGTCCAGCAAAGTCCGCCGGCAAGCGCAAGGGCAAGTGGCACTGAAACGGGCAGCCCAGGGAAGAAAGGAGTTGCTCTAGAGGAGGTGGTGTCCGCACCCATCCTCCCCCCGGAGGAGGACTGGGGGGAGAATGTTTAACCAAGAAAAGAGGCTGGTACAAAAATCCTGCGGTACCCACATTCTCAGTAAAAGAGCAGTTTCCTCCTTCCCTGGGCCCCCGGGCCTTGCCACTCCTTTCCTCCCCTCTCACCCCTCGCCAGGGGTCAGCAGAGTGGGCACCGAGGACGCCCCTGGGCCTTCTCACCTACTCTCTGCCCCAACTGGAGTACTCAGGCAACACTCCGGGCCACCTCCGGGCCTCCCGAGTTGGACCCGAGTACTCCACCTCGCTGCCCCACCACGGGCATGTCTGTGGTGCCGTTAGTCCCTCTAGTTTGGTCTCTGGGGGCTTGGCTACGGCTCCCCAGGCCGTCTCACTGGCTCATCCGTACCATCAGACTCAGCTATGCGATTCAGTTCGCACACCGGCCTCCCAAGTACAAGGGCATCCTCTTCACCACTGTGTGGAGCAGCGATAACCATGTCTTGCGGTCCGAGATCGATGTCCTGCTGGCGAAGGATGCGATAGAACCGGTTCCTCCAGCCGATGTGAGGTCAGGGTTCTACAGCCCCTACTTAGCTGTGCCCAAGAAAGGTGGTGGGTTAAGACCTGCGCATTCTGAATCGGCCCCTTGCACAAGCTCCATCTCAAATTGTTAACGCAAAAACGGTGTTTTCGAATGCATCAGTCCCTGAGATTGGATCACAGTGATCAACCTGAAGGACACCTACTTTCATGTCTCTATCCTTCCTCAACACAGACCATTCCTACGCTTTGCTTTCGAGGGGAAGGCATATCAGTACAAAGTCCTACCCTTCAGGCTGTCCCTGTCGCCCTGCGTCTTCATGAAAGTCACAGAGGCAGCCATTGTTCCGCTCAGAGAATGCAGCGTTTGGATACTCAACTATCTCGACGACTGGCTCATAATGGTCCAGTCGCGGGAGCAGTTGTGCGAACACAGGGACCTGGTGCTCTGTCACCTCAGCCTGTTGGGCCTTCGGGTCAACCGAGAGAAGAGCAAACTCTGCCCTGCGCAGAGGATCTCTTATCTCGGTATGGAGATGGACTCGGTCAGCCGGACTGCGCTCCTCACCGAGGAGCGAGTCCGGTCAGTGTTGAACTGCTTGAATACGTTCAAAGGCAGGACAGCGGTCCTACTGAAATTCTTTCAGAGGCTCCTGGGGCATATGGCATCTGCAGCCGCGGTAACGCCACTCGGGTTGCTTCATATGAGACCGCTTCAACGATGGCTGCACGACCGAGTCCTGAGATGGGTGTGGCAGAGTGGCAAGTACCGGGTCCCAGTTACTCCGTACTGTCACCAAACCTTCAACCCGTGATCAGATCCCTCGTTTCTCCGGGCCGGAGTGTCCTTAGAACAGGTGTCCAGGCATGCTGTGGTCTTCACGAATGCCTTATCCACGGGTTGGGGGGCCACGTACAACGGGCACGCAGTCTCGGTCTGTGGACGGGGCCCCAATTGCGTTGGCATATCACTTGCCTAGAGCTTCTGGCGGTAGGTCTTGCCCTGACTGGTTCAAGAAACGAGCTCTCTCGTCAGTGCATACCTCCGGGAGAATGGCGACTCCACCCCGGAGTGTCCAGCTGATATGGGGCCTCTTCGGAGCCGCACAGGTAGACCTGTTTGCCTCTCCGGACTCGACCCATTGCCAGTTGTACTATTCCCTGAACGGGGGTACCCTCGGCACGGATGCACTGGTGCACAGCTGGCCCTGGGACCTGCACTAATATGCATTTCCCCCTGTGAGCCTTCTAGCACAGACTCTGTGCAAGGTCAGGGAGGAGAAGGAGCAGGTCTTGTTAGTTGCGCCCTACTGGCCCAACCGTACCTGGTTCTCTGAACTCACACTCCTCGCGACAGCCCCTCCCTGGCCGATCCCGCTGAGGAAGGACCTTCTTTCTCTGGGACGGGGCACTCTATGGCACCCGCGTCCAGACCTCTGGAAACTCCATGTCTGGTCCCTGGACAGGACGTGGAGGTTCTAGGTGGCCTGCCACAAGCAGTGGTAGACACCATCCCTTCAGCTAGAGCCCCCTCTACAAGTCGCCTCTATGCTTTGAATGGAACCTGTTCGTCGATTGGTGCTCTTCCCACTGGGAAGACCCCTAAAGGTGTTCGATTAACGTTGTGCTTTCCTTCCTGCAGGATGGGCTGGAGCGAAGGCTGTCTCCCTCCACCCTCAAAGTGTACGTTGCAGCAATAGCGGCGTATCACGATGCAGTTGACGGTAAATCCTTAGGCAAGCACGACTTCAGGTTCGTCAGAGGTGCGAGGAGACTAAATTCTCCTCGTTCTACCTCAGTACCCTCTTGGGACTTAGCCCTGGTGCTCAGAGCACTGCAGGGTCCTCCATTTGAGCCTTTGCAGTCTGTTGAGCTTAAAATCCTGTCAATGAAGACAGTGCTCCTGACAGCATTGGCCTCTATGAAGAGGGTAGGGGACCTGCATGCACTTCGGTCGACGAATTGTGCCTAGAATACTGGTACTCGCCTTCAAAGTAACCACTGGCTCTGCACCAATATACCTAAACTCACTTGTTCAGACTTACACACCCTCCAGGAACTTACGTTCTGCCAGTGAACGACGCCTTGTGGTGCCATACCAAAGAGGCATGAAATCACTCTCACGGACCTTTTCCTGGACCGCCCCCACCTGGTGGAATGACCTGCCTATCGCAATTCGAGCAGCCGAGTCTGTAGCCATTTTCAAAAAACGGCTAAAGACACGTCTTTTCCAGCAGCACCTGATCAATCAAGAATAGCACTTTTCACTCTATTCATTCTCTGTCTGTCTAATTTATTTAAAAAAAAAAAAGAAAAAAAAAAAAGAAAATAAAGTCCTGTGTGTTCTGTGTTAGATTAACTGAGACTTGTTACAGCACTTGCATATTGTTGCCCTTGACTGTTCTAGTTGCTTCTATTGCTCTCATTTGTACGTCGCTTTGGATAAAAGCGTCTGCTAAATGACTAAATGTAAATGTAAATGTAAATGTAGAATTCGGGCCGGCCAACTCTCACGTTGTCCTGAGACCCCGGCCTGGATACTTGCCCAAGGTTCCTACCACTCCCTTTCGGGACCAGGTGGTGAACCTGCAAGCGCTGCCTTCGGAGGAGGCAGACCCAGCCCTAGCTTTGTTATGTCCCGTCCGTGCTCTCCACGCTTACGTTGACCGGATTCAATCAAAGCTTTAGGACCTCACAGCAGCTCTTTGTCTGTTATGGAGGCCAGCAGAAGGGAAAGGCTGTCTCCAAGCAGAGGTTAGCCCACTGGATAGTGGATGCTATATGTAACCCTCCTACACAATTCCAGTTATTTATGTTTTTTTAAGGAGTTATCATGTGCATGGGGAATGAATTTGTGAGAGGTTACTAGAATTTAAAATCAGGATGTATTAACAGCAACTAAACTTTTGGCATGCAACTCTGGCTAGAGTTTAGAGAGGCCTGGTTAGCTTGAATATAGCTATACTGTGTTCGTTTGTTTTTTTTACTGTGAGCATAAAACTCCCATGCACATATACTTAGCCACTATAACCCTTATTTGCAAAAAATGAAACTAAAATCACACCAATCACATTTCAATCACACACACTTAAATATCAGACCACAATGGTTGAATGTTAAACTCAAAATGTATTTATACTGTTTTTTCCTTAGAACTAGGTGAATTAACCTTTCAAAATGTCCTCATGTTCCAAAGGAAATACAATGAACAATACCCCAGTTTTTTTTTACTTTTATATCTCAGTTTTGTGGTACCACAATGTTGGCGCACTTGTTGGAGCTCAGTTGAAACCTTTCCAAATAATATTGTCTGTACTCACGATTCCTCTGTAACAGAAAGATTATAGTGACCGTCTATCCAAACTGATCCGTCCGATGGTGAGATACACAATGATGAAACCCGTCCTGAAGCTCCGTCCGTCCATGTGCAAACGCAACACCTCCCGCCTGCAGCACGAATCCTGAGCACATCTATTGCAGCAGCGTGGGTGGCAGCATCTGATGCACACTAGCCAAAAGTCCACAAAATTGAATGAGCGTAACTATATCTTGTCCAAAAAGTTCACAATATCCATACTCACTCAGAAACTCTGTGGCAAAGTGGATTCCTGACTATATAGTAGCAATTCGCACATTGGTAGTTATTAGCAGTTCGCACATGGCTATGGCGTTAGTTTCACTTCAGAAGAATCTCCGTGATCCATTTAACCAGCTCCAAACAAAGCTCACTCTCCCGTTTTAACAGGGTTACACACTGACAAAAACCAAGAAAAATTCCCCCTCTGGCTCTTAACTTCGATGACCAGTAATATATCAATCATACAGAACTTAGAACTAACTTTAGCTCGCACTATCGCTCCGTTTTTTTTTCTTGTCACTCTTGTTTCCCGTCTCGCTCTATCTTTTTTTTTTAGTCCCGCCCTCTCAACAACCCGATAGGTTGCCCAACTGCTCTCAGGATGGCTCTGATTGGATAACAAACAAACTGACACTTGGCCATCCAATACAAACAAAATGACAGAGGGTTCAAAGGTTACTCACAACAGAGGATATTTCAACACCTCCCCCAACTCCATTAACACGTATTAATACAAAAGTGTATTTACACACCAGAGACAATTGAACTGGCCCATACTTCAGGATATCTTGTATTTCTGTTAACAGAACACAAAATAAACAATTTATAAAATTAGCAGGGTGCTACATATAGTATATTGGCTTACCAGTCCTAAGACGTGCCTTGCCCGTTCGGGTTGCGAGCACACTCAACAAGGACATTTACATTTTACATTTAGTCATTTAGCAGACGCTTTTATCCAAAGCGACTTACAAATGAGAGCAATAGAAGCAACCAGAACAGTCAAGGGCAACAGGATGCAAGTGCTGTAACAAGTCTCAGTTAATCTAGCACAAAACACACAGGACAGAACTTTTTTTTATTTTTATAAATTAGACAGACAGAAAATGAACGTAAGCTCCTGGAGGGTGTGTAAGTCTGAACAAGTGAGTTTAGGTATATTAGTGCAGAGCCAGTGGTTGCTTTGAAGGCGAGCACCAGTGTCTTGAATTTGATGCGAGCGGCTATTGGCAGCCAGTGCAGACTGATGAAGAGAGGCGGGACGTGCGCTCTCTTCGGCTCGTTAAAGATCACCCTCGCCGCTGCATTCTGGATCAGTTGCAAGAGTTTGATAGTGCATGCCGGAAGGCCCGCTAGAAGAGCATTACAGTAGTCCAGTCTGGAGAGAACAAGAGCTTGGTCCAGGAGTTGTGTGGCCTGCTCTGATAGGAAGGGTCTAATCTTCCTAATGTTGTATAACGCAAATCTGCAGGACCGGGTTGTTACATTGATGTGGTCAGTGAATTTTAGCTGATCATCAATCACAACTCCAAGGTTCCTGGCTGTCCTGGACGGAGTTATGGTTGATGATCCTAGCTGAATGGAGAGATTGTGATGAAGTGCTGGGTTGGCTGAGATCACAAGCAGTTCTGTCTTTGCAAGGTTGAGTTGCAGGTGATGTTCCTTCATCCAGGCAGAGATGTCTGTTAGGCAGGCAGCGATACGAACACCAACCGGGGGATCATCTGGTTGAAATGAGAAGTAGAGTTGAGTGCCGTCGGCATAGCAGTGATAGGAAAAGCCATGTTTCTGAATGACAGATCCCAGTGATGACATGTAGATGGAGAAGAGAAGTGGTCCAAGCACTGAGCCCTGTGGAACTCCAGTGGCTAGATGATGTGACTTAGACACTTCACCTCTCCATGACACCCTGAAGGACCTACCTGAGAGGTAAGACTTGAGCCACTGGAGAGCAGTTCCTGAGATGCCCATCTTCATGAGAGTTGACAGGAGGATCTGGTGATTAACTGTGTCAAAAGCAGCAGATAAATCCAGTAAGATAAGTACTGTGGACTTGGAAGCCGCTCTTGCCTGTCTCAGTGCCTCCGTAACCGAGAGCAGGGCAGTCTCAGTTGAGTGGCTGCTTTTGAAGCCGGATTGGTTTTTGTCCAGGAGGTTGTTCTGTTCAAGAAACGTACAGAGCTGGTTAAACAGAACTCGCTCAAGTGTCTTTGCAATGAAAGGCAGAAGGGATACCGGTCTGTAGTTTTTTAAAAGTGCTGGGTTCAGAGAGGGTTTCTTAAGCAGTGGGGTTACCCGAGCCTGCTTAAATGCTGTGGGGAAGGTCCCGGTGTGAAGAGAGGTGTTGACAATGTGAGTGAGTGCAGGAGTAACTGAAGAAGAAATGGCCTGAAGGAGGTGAGTGGGGATAGGATCAAGCGGACAATGTGATTGTCCCACTTCAGGTCCTGAGAAATGGTAGTGCCCAGGAACCTGAATGACTCCACTGCTTCCACAGTGCTGTTCATGATGGGCTGTTCCTCCTGAAGTCCACTATCATCTCCACCGTTTTGAGTGTGTTGAGCTCAAGGTTGTTATAACTGCACCAGACAGCAGCTGTTCAACCTCCAGTCTGTAAGCAGAATCGTCACCGTTTTGGATGAGGCCGATGACAGTGGTGTCGTCTGCAAATTTCAGGAGCTTCACAGAGGGGTCTTTAGAAGTGCAGTCATTGGTGTACAGGGAGAAGAGAAGCGGGGAGAGAACACACCCCTGGGGGGCGCCAGTGCTGGTAGTGAGAGTCCTGGATGTGAGTTTACCCAGTCTTGAGAGCTGTTGCCGGTCTGTCAGGAAGCTGGAGATCCACTGACAGATTGAGGATGGCATGGAGAGCTGGGCCAGTTTAGCTGAGAGAAGATCAGGCATGATGGTATTGAAGGCCGAACTGAAGTCCACGAATAAGATCCTTGCATAAGCCCCAGGTCTGTGGAGATGTTGCAGGATATAATGCAGTATATCGTATGTTGACTGCATCCTCCACATACCTGTTTGCTCTGTAGGCAAATTGAAGAGGATCCAGCAAGGGTCCAGTGATGTCCTTCAGGTGGGCCAGAACCAGTCTTTCAAACGACTTCATGACCACAGACGTGAGAGCGACAGGTCTGTAGTCATTAAGTCCAGTGATTTTGGGGTTTTTGGGGACGGGAAAGATAGTGGAGCGTTTGAAGCAGCAGGGAACTTCACACTGCTCCAATGATCTGTTGAAGATCTGTGTGAAGACTGGGGCCAGTTGGTCAGCGCAGGCTTTCAAACAGTCAGATGAGATGCCGTCTGGGCCTGAAGCTTTCCTAGTCTTCTGTTTTTTGAAGACTCGGCTCACGTCCTCCACACAAACCTTAAGCTTGGGTTGGATGACAGGAGGGGGGAGGAGAGGGGGTGCAGGAGGTGATGGGTGACGTGTGAATTGCAGATCAGAGCGGGTGTGTGGTGTGAGAACTGACTTTTCAAATCTGCAGTAAAAAGCATTCAGCTCATCGGCCAGTTGTTGATTCTCAGCAGATCGGGGGGATGGTGACTTGTAATTGGTGATATTCTTCAAGCCTGTCCAAACTGAAGCTGGGTCGTTGGAAGAAAACTGGTTTCTCAACTTTTCAGAGTAGCTTATTTTAGCAACTCTGATCTCCTTTGTCAGTCTGTTTCTGTGCATTTCATCAGTGAGGATGAAACCATAGTGGATAGACGGGAGGGAGAGAGCGAGCGTAGATTACCGCGAAAGGTGATCTGAGGAGGAGTGTGTGTTGTGTCAGGAGTCAGTAGGAGGTTAAGAGTGATGAGAAAGTGATCTGAGGTGTACAATGGAGTAACTAAAGTGTTGTCTGTGGAGCAGTAGCGTGTGTAGATAAGGTCCAGATGGTTACCTGATTTGTGAGTAGCTGTAGTAGATACTCGCTTAAGGTCAAATGAGGTCAGAAGAGGGGTGAAGTCTGCAGCCTGGGGTTTATCAAGGTGGATGTTGAAGTCACCGAGGAGTACCAGAGGAGTGCCATCCTCGGGGAAGTGAGAGAGTAAAATATCCAATTCCTCCAAGAAGTTACCCAGTTGACCTGGAGGGCGATAAATAACTACAACATGGATTTTAGCAGGGTGAGTGATAGTGATTGAGTGTGATTCAAATGAGCAGTTGCCAGATAGAGAAGGAATGGGCTCAAATTTCCAATCATTTGAGATGAGCAGACCAGTACCTCCGCCCCTCCCAATCGGACGAGGGGTGTGTGAAAAAGTGAAATTATTTGAGAGACCTGCAGAAGTGGCAGTGTCTTCTGGTTTGATCCAGGTTTCAGTTAGAGCCATGAAACTGAGATGTGAATGAGTGGAAATAGATGAAATAAAGTCTGCTTTGTTTACAGCAGACTGGCAATTCCAGAGACCAATTGGAATGGACATTAATGTAGCAGAGGAAATAGGTACACTACGCAGATTATTAGGATTACGGCGTCTAGAATGTACTGAGCGTGACTTACGGGTGTATGTGGTAATAGTAGAGATTTGGAAGCACATAGTGAATATGGTTCAGAGTACAGATGAAAGCAAGCAAAATACAAAAGTGGACAAAGTAGAAGAAAAGCTATACTCAAGTGCCTTGCCGGTGTCCTTGCTGGAGTGGAGTCGCGCAGAGTAGAGTCGAATGGTCTTTACACTCTTCACACAATGAGGGCTTCACACGAGGGCTGCCGCGGAGTACCACTCAGTTTATACACACTCTAAGTGTCGTTATTGAATACAGCTGGCTACGGCTAGCCGAAACTTTGTTTACTGGCGTGTCTAACGAGAACTTCCCAGACTGCACAAGATTATAACAGCACGTCAATGAATACACTAAACAGACAGACAAACTTTCTACCAGCAAATGAGCTACAAAACAAATGAGAAATGATACAGTACTCACACGGTTGTTTTCTTCCCTGCTGTTTGATAGCTGCTCTCTGTGTTGCTTCACAGCTATCAAACAGAGTGTTGCTTCCTCCTGGGCGCTGGCTCAAGACACCTCGCTAACAGATATATGTAGAGCTGCGGGCTGGGCAACACCTAACACGTTCACTAGATTCTATAGGGCTAAAATCGGGCAGTGTGAATATGCCATATTGGCTTTTCCCAAACTATATTAATGTTTACTACTGTAAGTATGTGTAGTAAACTAACCTCGCGCCATCTCCATTCATTCACACAGAACCATGCAGAACATGCAGGATTCAAATTTAAACTGTCGGTTTAATATTTACAGACACAAGTCTATATAGCGATTATAATATAGAATTTAAGAATAAAATTACCCATCACAATCCTCAGCTGGATCCATTGCTCCTCGAAATGAAACTGAATTCAGCTCTTCTTCTGAGGTAAATTATTCCAGGATTATTCCTCACAGAGTCTCAAAACAATGTAAAGTATATGAATCATACTAAACTCTATTAATTTGTTTTAGTTGATGCGGACGAGGAGACTTGCATGGATACTTGCAGATACTTGTCTGAATTTGCCTTTGAATAGAATTAGTGGACAATGAGGCAGCTCGCAAATGACTGACATCTCTCTCTTTTCAAACAGATTACATAAACAGAATATTTTATTTGATTCACATTTTAACGTTTCTTTAGAAATTTGTCTCACGATTGTGTGACAAGTATTCACTAAGTTACAGTTCATTTTATGACGAGTATCACAATGCATAACATCATCCACATACAATGATATTTTATGAACATAAATCAATCAATCAATCACTGGGCTAGAGATAGGAGGCTGTGTGTCTGTATTGTCTGTATTAGCTTTCCTGTAGCTCAAACAGTAGAGCATGGCACTAGCAACGCCAAGGTCATGGGTTCGATTCCCAGGGAAAGCAAGAACTGACAAAAATGTGAAAATGTGTACCTTGAATGCTATGTAAGTCACTTTGGATAAAAGCGTCTGCCAAATGCATAAATGTAAATGTATTGCAATGACCTGGGGTTCCAGCGCTAATGCATAAAGTAGTGGAGACAGAGGACATCCCTGTTTGGTTTCTCTTGACAAAGTAAAGTGCAAAGATAAATCAGAGTTAGTATGCACGATTGCAGACTGATTTCCATACAACATTATTACATTTAGGGCCGATTTTTTTTTGTTGCTAAATAGCTATCAAATAAGGACATTCTATGCGGTTGAAAGCTTTTTCTGAATCTAAAGAAAGAGCAAACGCCGGATAATCTATTTGCTTTTCAGAATACATAATATTCATGTTATGTAATCAAAGGAGTTTGATCCATATGAATTAGACTAGGCAAAACCTGCTCTAAATGTAACATAATCATTTTATTGAGAATTATATAATCTGAATTAAACCGTGAGATTGGTCATTATGAAATAAATATATCAGGGTCTTAGCCAGGTTTCAGCAAAACAGATGCTAAAAAAAATTGTCATGGTTGATTAAAAAACAACTGGTTCTTTCTGTTAGTTATTGTAATTAACAATGTTTTGAAATATCAAAACTGATTTCTACTTTGAAAATGTAAATATAGCACACAGTATTACTTAAATCATTAATTAAATTATTCACTATAAAAACTATTACTTTGCAGTGTATTTTTGAGCTATTTAAGTTACTGTAGTTTGCTGTAGTTTTCAAGCAATGATAGGTAAGTTAGTGTTCCAGAGAGCACCAGCGGAAACACAGTCGACAAATAGTTGTAAACAAGTCGTAACATTGAGTTCAGGTGTGAGCAAAATCAGCACCAGGTACAGGATCATGGCAAATGGAGTCCGGAATGAGGATTAATACTCAGGTGATGGTGCCCTCTGGTGGCGATTGGAGGGAGCCACAGAGGCTTGATTTGTGACACAAACAAACCATAAACTAGGTTTGAAAAACTGTCCGTGGTGAAATGGGCTGAGCAAACTAACAACTTTGAATTAAATTGTTGCGGTATCCGATTATAAATAAACATCAACCATGCCTGTTGACATGTTTTATCTGTGGGAGGAGTATGAAACGTCTTTACATCCCCTACACTGCCTGGAACATAACATGTGTTTCCATGATCTGCCATGTTCGCTATCCTCGTGTGATGCTTGTTTACCTGCCGAGATGATTCGGCTGCGTAGTTTCGCCTGACAGTGAACATTTGCTGGCATATGCAAATGTTGGGGGCGTACATATTAATGATCCCGACGATTGCATCACTTGAGATTTGCCTATTTTTCTGTGGTGTTTTTCACAAACGAGATTTACATATGAAGGAGGAGGCAATGGTGTTTGAGACTCACTGTATGTGATTTACATGTCCTGAACTCCTGTTATTCAACTATGGCAAGGTTAATTCAATTGTTCATTGTAGGGCACCTTTAACTCTTGCAGCTGCACTGAAGGAACGCTCGCTGCTGCTGCTGGCGCGGACTCTCAACACCAGAGCACGTCTGACGGTCTTGACAGTCGCGGTAGCATGGGCTCGTGTTGTTTCCACCAGTGCAGCACATCTCAGTTTCTTTTGATGAACTAATGTCTATTTACATAATGTCTATTCTTGTATTTGTATTTGCAATCTAGTCATGGCCAATAACATTTATGTTAATATTTATTCATCATACTGTTGAACTTCAGTAAGAAACTAAGAACAGTATTTTCTCTTGTTATTTCATAGGGAGTTTCAAAGAAGATTTATCAGTAAGAGAGTATTACCCTGTGTTTATCAGTATCCAATTATGTTTGTTGGGTAAAAAAGAAAAACTAAATAAACAAAGTAAAAATTAATTTGATAACTTTTCCCCCAAGGTTTCTATAGATATCGCGATATATATCGATATTGTGATTTTTTTTGGCCACAATAACCGTGGTGTGAAAAATCTAATATCGTGACAGCCCTCATAATATACACACACCTAAAGGATTATTAGTAACAGCATACTAATACTGTGTTTGACCCCCTTTGGCCTTCAGAACTGCCTTAATTCTACGTGGCATTGATTCAACAAGGTGCTGAAAGCATTCTTTAGAAATGTTGGCCCATATTGATAGGATAGCATCTTGCAGTTGATGGAGATTTGTGGGATGCACATCCAGGGCACGAAGCTCCCGTTCCACCACATCCCAAAGATGCTCTATTGGGTTGAGATCTGGGGACTGTGGGGGCCATTTTAGTACAGTGAACTCATTGTCATGTTCAAGAAACCAATTTGAAATGATTGGAGCTTTGTGACATGGGGCATTATCCTGCTGGAATTAGCCATCAGAGGATGGGTACATGGTGGTCATAAAGGGATGGACATGGTCAGAAACAATGCTCAGGTAGGCCGTGGCATTTAAACCATGCCCAATTGGCACTAAGGGGCCTAAAGTGTGCCAAGAAAACATCCCCCACACCATTACACCACCACCACCAGCCTGCACAGTGGTAACAAGGCATGATGGATCCATGTTCTCATTCTGTTTACGCCAAATTCTGACTCTACCATCTGAATGTCTCAACAGAAATCCAGACTCATCAGACCAGGCAACATTTTTCCAGTCTTCAACTGTCCAATTTTGGTGAGCTGGTGCAAATTGTAGCCTCTTTTTCCTATTTGTAGTGGAGATGAGTGGTACCCGGTGGGGTCTTCTGCTGTTGTAGCCCATCCGCCTCAAGGTTGTGCGTGTTGTGGCTTCACAAATGCTTTGCTGCATACCTCGGTTGTAACGAGTGGTTATTTCAGTCAAAGTTGCTCTTCTATCAGCTTGAATCAGTCGGCCCATTCTCCTCTGACCTCTAGCATCAACAAGGCATTTTGGCCCACAGGACTGCCGCATACTGGATGTGTTTCCCTTTTCACACCATTCTTTGTAAACCCTAGAAATGGTTGTGCGTGAAAATCCCAGTAACTGAGCAGATTGTGAAATACTCAGACCGGCCAGTCTGGCACCAACAACCTTTCCCATTCAGACATTCAGTTTGGAGTTCAGGAGATTGTCTTGACCAGGACCACACCCCTAAATGCATTGAAGCAACTGCCATGTGATTGGTTGATTAGATCATTGCATTAATGAGAAATTGAACAGGTGTTCCTAATAATCCTTTAGGTGAGTGTAGATATATATATATGTCTTATCTTATCTTGGTAATTGGTTTGATTAACTGAATGTGCTCCTCTCGTGTTAATTCGTTTAATTATCTGAAGGTGCTCCTCCCGAACTTTGTTAATAAAACCTAATGAAGGAACTGCATGTGCATGTTTTTCTTTGCCTGTGCCATTGTATTTCAATATAAGGCAAACTGAAGATTGTGCATGACTATGTAAAACAATATAGAACATTTGAGAACAATAACTTAATAATACGAAAATATTAACTGAGCCTAAACGCTTGTCTAAATTCAAAATAATTCACAACCCTTGTAGAATACAATTGAGACAAGATGAGAATCTCTTGATGTGATGGTGAAAATTAAAAAAAATATTAACTGTGACCATCAATTAAAAGTTTTTACCAATTTTCTCTTTAATTTATCAAGTTTTTATTCTTTCTCTCAACTTTATATTTAGTGAAGAGGACCATGGAAAACTAAAGAAAGAAAATGAAGAGCTAAGGTAATTGTTTTAAATTATTTAATTGTTTTTGTTTTGTTTACATGTATTTATTAGATATTAAACTAATACAAGGGCATTGTAAATGTATTTCAAATGTACTTCCGGTGATTAAATAAGGGAATTTATGATATTGTTCACAATCTTTAAAAAAATCTTTTAAATGTCCCAATGAAGTGTCTTGAAATGCAAATGCACGGATCATTTCAAATTTGATCAAGAGATCCTTAATGCACATTTGGACTTTAATGGTGCGTTCACACCAGACGCGAATAGAGCGTCTAGAGAGAGTGATTTCAATGATAAGGTCCTGCAGCGCGTTAGATGAATCTATAATTTGTTGTCTGCCAAATCGTTTTGACTGAGGGCAAAGAGAAGTTTCATAACTTTATTTTTTCGGATATTTAAATACATATGCAGTGAAGGTAATGTAGGTAGTGCATTGCCTGGACCACATTTGTGTGGCTATTAATGTTTAATATATTTTTGTAATGAAAATGAAAAGAGGCAGTGGTGTTTTATGCCATATCTGGAGCGACTTGAAACCGCGTCTATTTCGCTTCAAACACTTGATTTATACGCCCGTCAATTCGCTGTGGACACCCGAATGTTCAAGCGTCCAACTAGACGTGGTAGAAACGATTTTAACGCTCTATTAGTTTGGTGTGAACGCAGCATAAGACGGCAAACATTTAAAGATCAATATTAATACTAAGATTTTGAACCACAGGTCACAACTCCAAAAATCTGAGGAATCATATGCGAACTTCAGAAGAAGGTACAGTATGGCAACATATTTCAGTTTGAACCAGAAGGAGTTTTGAATGAGTTATCGGTCACTTTTAATGTGTCTGACGTGAGCATGTTGGCTTTGCTCTGTAACTTTAACCTTTCGGGGTCTGAGCTGTTTTCTGGACCCTGGAGGTGTTTTGACATGCACTGATATTTGTGCTTATTTCTGTTAATTGTAACATTTTCATGGCTAAAGTCTGAGTACACTGTATTCAGCACAAACTCTGCTACTATAATATGTGAGCAGCATGTATGACATTTTTTTTCATTTTTGTGTGTGGTTTAGAGAGAAAAATATTGAAAACACTTTCTATGCCGTCTTTGTATTATATAAACATTATAAATGCAGGCTTCATCTGGTGTTTTGAACAGATGCTGTTCAATAAACCTGTCATTTCCAATGTGTTTGCTTTTTCTTTTGCCATGAAAACTGCCCTGCCATCAGTAGTCAGTGATAGAGGTTATTTTACCATGTTCATGTAGAAGCTTTCTGATGTTGGTACAGCGCTCTTAGAGAAAAACAGTTTGAAGAGACTTGTGTGAAAGTTTGAGTCTGCAGTGGCATCTAGTCTAGTCCCTGTTAAAATTGCGATTTAAAATTCACAAAAAATTATAAAGAATACCAGGTGTTTTGTGTCTACTTGTAGGGCTGCACCAATTTGGCCCCAGAATGTGGTGCTTTTAGATCAATATGACTAATATTCATTAAGATTATTGTTTTTAAAACTAAATAAAAATATAAGAATAAGGATTATTACTATAGTAATAACACTATTTCATTATATAAAAAACTGCAAACGATAGAAAGGAATGTTATTTCACTAATTAAGATAGCCGTCGACAAGCCGGTGATAGCCAGTCTGAAAAACACATAGCCCCGGGACATTGGGCTTTGCGAGCACTGGCGTAAACAAGTCCGAGTCTGATCCCGAATGAACCAATAACACCTTCTCCAGCCTGTGGCCGCGTGCTAAGGTATGTAATCAATAGAAATCAAACGATCTGTAACAATGCAATACTAACACATAAAAACGTGTTTTACTCACATAAGTGTGTTGCACCGCTCCTGTCGGATCCAATATAGAAGCACAGCATTGTGTTTTAATCTCAATATGTCTGCAAATCCAGTCTCGACCTGTATCTTGTTTACAATGGATTCCGCAGTGAAATGAAGCAAACAAACGTGCAGTGTCTTACACACGTGAGCTGGAACCGGCATCGTTTAGCTCCACGAGTCGGTGGGCGGGGTCGACATATTCTGAGAGCTCTCGTTTTCTGGGCCTGGTGTCAATAAAAGCTTTTCTTTGACTTTTCAAGGACGTTTTCAGCTCTGAAACTTACAGGATATTCCTATATCACGATTAACTTTTATATATCAAAGGCTCAAGGGAAACTTGAATTCTCAATTCATCACCCTTTTAAAGCCTTTCTACATTTTTTGTACTATTTTTAAAAGTTTTTTTAAAAGTAGTCTCATGCCAAAAAATGTAATATTTAAAATTAAGATACAATTTATACACAATGAAATTCACTTTAAAGAAAGCAATTAACTTTCTACAAAAAAATAATAACTTTCTACAAAACAAACCTCCAGAATAATTTCTGAAAAACTTTGATATTAAATTAAAAAATTACCATTAGGCTATAATATTTAAACATCAATATGAAGCAAAATACGTTTGACTGGTACTATATTTATAGCATCTGAGCAGACATTTGTGAATAAAAGCTTTATTGATGTGACCCTATTTTACAATAAACACGTTATAATCTGTCCAAAACAGGCCACATAAATCTTGTCTAAACAGTCTTGGCAATTTATGTTGCAGCAGGATTCATATTTAAACGAAATATGAATCAAATCTTTTAGCGTTTCATAGTCACAGATGCTAACAGAATAAACTTAGCCTACCTTACAATCAGCCCTGAATCCGTTGCTCTGAACAGAATATGAACAGCTTTCCATGCGGAGAATTATTCCAGGATTATTCCTCAACGTGTCTCAAAACGATGTAGCTGAAGTATACCGCTTCACTTGATGCGCTTTTTTAGTTGATGTGTGGGCGTCGACGCATGGATCGCCTCAGTATTTTAATCTCAAAGAACATGCGCTCCGTGGGTGTGGTCGCATTACCGGATAATGAGTCGACTGATATCTCCCACTTTTCAAACAGATTACATAAACACAGAATATTTGTTTTCGATTTGATTTGTATTATTTAAAACCCGACATTTCAACGTTTCTTTAGACATATGTCTCATGTTTGTGTGATAAGTGTTCACTAAACTACAGGTCATTTTTTGAAGAGAATCAGATTAGACATCATTTACAGAGAGGCTGAAGATCGTGCATCATGTTTGTTTTCTTTATTTTGCAAAAAGCACAAATAATTGGTTTTTATTGTGACTGTACACAAAACAAATAGAAACTTAACAGATTATAATGATGTATAACACTTGCCTGAGTGATAAAAAACGACAGTTATTTGAGTCTCTTTGGCACTGATGAGAAAAAAAGTGACTGCAGACTCGAGGGGGTTAAAAACAAAAAACCTGGTGCTTTTCTTAAAATAAAGAAAACAAACATGATGCACCTCTGTCAGTGAAGTCTATTCTGAAATGTGACTGGAAATGAACTGTAACTCAGTGAATACTTGCGACACAGAAAGGAGACATGATTTATCTAAAGAAACATTGAAATATCTGGTCTTATATAATGGAAGTCAAATTGAAAAAACAAATATTCCTTTTTATTTGTAAGAAGTGGGATTTGTATGGCCTTGAAGCAAAAATTCTAGCCTACCTGATCCAGTTATCAAAAGTCTTGTGAACAAATATTCAGTATGAGTTTTATGGCCTTATCTCAGTGACATATTTTTTTTTCTCAAATCACACATAAACGCCATTCTCTCAAAACTGCAAAATTTGATTGTGCTGAATACAGTGTACTCAGACTCAGCCGTGAAAATGTTACAAGTAACAGAAATAAGCTCAAATATCAGGGCATGTTAAAACCCCTCCAGGGCTCAGAAAACAGCTCAGGGCTCAGAGGGTTAAAGTTGAACAATGACTTTTGCTAGTTTGACCTTTTACTGAGCATGTAAGGGAAAAAAACACGACAGTAAAATTACTCAAAAATCTACACAATTTTGATTTTAAAAAAGACAACATTGGATGAAAATCTTGAGTCCAGTTCAGCCGAACCTTTTAGTTTCTATTTTTCCCTGATGATTGTTCAGCTACCACAACCTCGAACGTGCGCAGATTACGTGATCATATATAATTTTGTCTCATTCAGTCATATAAATATATGCAATTACAATGACAATGAGCGTATTCTTAGTTATAATAGACGTATTACAATGAAAGTGCAAAGAACTCATAATTACTCTGAAAAATAGTTGACATTTTGAGCTCTTAAAAGTAATCAAAGGGTCCTAAATTGTAATATCATGTCATTTTAATTTCATTATTTATTTGATCAGGATATAAAAAAATCATGTTATGTGAATGTATCTTAAATATTAATAAAATGCTTTTAATTTTCTAAGGATGGGAAATCAAGCAACTGCTGAAATTGGAAGCCATGGAGAAGCATTTAAAGATATAAATAATCCCTGCAGAGAGGATGAGCTAAAAAAGTCTTATGACAAATTGAAGCGTAATGTGTGGGCAAAGTATGTACAAGAAATGAATAAAATACAGGACATACAAGAAAAAACTGATCAAAAGGAAAAGGCAAGAAGAATAATAAAGGTAATGTATCATCATGAAAAATTATATGATATATATCATTTATATATATCTATGATACAATAACTTATTTAAAATGTGTTCTTTATATAGGAAGTCTTTGACAAAGCAACTGAAGACATGGAGAAAACAAGACAAAGTTTTGAATCTTTGTTCAAGATTAATCCTAGAGATGAACCTGACATGAGCAAGAAGGTGAAGGTTTACAGAAACAATGCAAGTAGACTGACGAACTGGGATCGCGCCTGAGAGCCCTATCACCTTTGAGTGTTAACAGAACCAGCCAATGGACATTGGCAAGTGAGATTTGCATTGTGAACGTCCCGTGCTGCGGGTTTATAAGAAGCGATCTTCCCCTGGGAACTTCAGCACAAAGAGCATTTCCTCTGAAAGATGCCCCAGCTGACAGTCACGATCCCTTTCTGGGCCGTGAGCTCCCTGAGGTAGCTTTCGTGGATGAGTCATGCACCCACTGTGGGAAGATGACCATCTCAATGCTGAGCAGAAGAATACTTTGTTTGATACGCAGGGTGATCTGAGGATCCCAGTGGGACCTTTCTCATCGGGCCAATCCCCGTGGCCCATCCTTGTCACGGGGGACTCAGTATCTCATTTGGGGCTCCGCCGGAGATTAGATTAGATTCAACTTTATTGTCATTACACAAGTAATAACAATAGCTATGCAAAGTGCTGCCATCTGGCGGGGTCAAAGCTGTGTTCCTGAGATGGGCAACCCAGAGATATGGACTTCTGCTCTTCTTCGAGAGACGAGGAAGGCTTCCGTCGGTGGTGGAAGGCCGAGCAGAGAATCCTTGTTTGTTTTATATTCTATAAAATAATCAATTTACTAATTTTATGGGTCCCGAGAGGACATGGTTGACAGTGAGCGGCGCTATGTATCCTCAACTATCTTGATGACTGTCCCATCCTGGCCCACTTCCAATCAGTTGTGCAAACACAGGGACCTGGTACTCAGACACCTGGAGCTTCAGGATCGCTTTTCTCGGTATGGAGTTGGACTTGGTCAACCTGACGGCTCGTCTCATGAACAAGTGTGCTCAGTCAGTGCTGAACTGCTTAAATTCGTTCAAAGGCAGGACAGCAGCCACTGAGTCCCGAGATGGGCACGCTCCGAATGACCATCACTCCGACCTGCCACAAAGCTTTCAGCCTGTGGTCAGACGTTGCTTTTCTATGGGCTGGAGTTCTCCTAGAACAAGTGTCGAAGCATGTTGTTGTCTTAACAAATGTCTCCACCACCTGTTGGGGTGTTGTGTGCAACAGGCATTACTTGATGCTCTCCAGGACCGGAGTTTGCCACCCCTGCTATATACCTACAGATCTCACTCGCCAGAGTCCATTGGCTGGTTCTATTAACACTCAAAGGTGATAGGAGTCTCAGACGCATCCTAATTCGCTAGTCACTGACATAATGTCTTCATTATCTACTTCAGGAAATGCATACAAATTAGGGCTGACAAAACAAATTCAAGTTCAAAACACTTTATTGTACCCAAGGGAAATTTACAGGGTAACATAGAGTAACATCATAAAATATAGGGCTGCCCTTGACTAAAGACTTTTCTAGTCGACTAGTAGTTTAAGTGATTAGTTGCCTATTTGTGCATTTATATTAATAAGCTATATAAACCATAATAATGTGCCTTTAAGTGCCTATAAATAATACATAGCCCAATCAGTGCTCAAGCGCACTCATAAAGCTTGCCACAGTGCAGCGACACAAGTGATGATTATGAATGTGTTATGAAAAAACAGCAAAGAGATAACTAAACATTTGAATATTTTATTGATAATGTTTTATGTTTTTGGCACGCACCTACAGTATATGCACCTTTCAAACGGATTATGTTATCTGAGAATAAGTATTTTCCAGTTGAATTGTTTGACAATTGCTTTTGCATTTCTCTTTATCTTCTCTTATCATTGTGCCTTTCCCTGGGCAGGGCATCTTCTAGTTGACTAACAATTAGTTGAATATTAGGGGCAGCCCTGGTACAATATGCAAATAAATTAACCAGCAGTAAACAGCATTCTCTTTCATAGTTCCTGATTCTTGTATCTCACTCGAGCACATGACCCTTTTCCTACTACGTCTCTAGCTATCTGGAATTATGAAATAGCATCATCCATATATGCACATATATTGCACTACAGGTCTTATTAAAACGAAATATAAAAATAATTATTTTTTCTTTCCTTAAAAATGAACTGATTGTGTTGAGTGCACACATTATAATTATTTGTATTGATTGGCAGCCCTACAAAATACTATATATTTTACTATAAAATGGACTAGTTAAAATAACATAACATGCTCATTGTGCAGCGATTCTACTACATGGAGATGGCCATCCAAAAACTGCAAATGATGATACTTTTACAGGACGATTGTACATTTTACACTGATGTGAAGGTAAGTTGAACTCCAAAACTAAATTTATACATTGGTGTCAAAATATACATTTATATTTTTTTCAGGGAACAATTTTTGAATTTTGTGGTCATTGAGAGTTGCATAATTGACACTGTATTTTGATGGTTCCCTTTAGTAGACTGTTACTTTAGGATTAGGGTTAGTAAAGTTGGCATGAACTTGCAAAGTTACTTCTAGTCAGAAGAATGTCTGTTGGGTGACGTCAAAATAAAGTGTTACCCAACTTTGTACTTTGATATTTTAGTGGATTTTTCACGACACGGTTAATGTGGCCAAAAGAATTCACAATTTTGATATTAGATTAGGTAAAAAGTATAAAATATATATCGCTTCTATAGAAACCTTGGGGGGAAAGTTATAAAATAAATCTTTACTTTGTTTATTTAGTTTTTCTTTTTTACCCAACGAACATAATTGGATACTGATAAACACAGGGCACCTGTGAAATAACAAGAGAGAAAATACTGTCAAGTTCAACAGTATGATGAATAAATATTAACATAAATGTTACAAACAGGATTGGCCATGACTAGATTGCAAATACAAATACAAAAATATAGATTAGCCTATGTAAATAGCCTATGCAACTGGACAAGTGTGAATGCTTCTGGTTGTTTAAACCACATATAAACATTTTACTTCAGGCAAATTGTTAAAAATAAACGTGTGAGTGTGTTATAGGCTATATATTTGACATACATGGCATCACAGTAAACGATTATCCTATCACTGAAGCATTAAGCCAACATTTAAGCCAACACTGTCAGCCGCTGGCAGCTTGGTTGTTAGCCTACTTTAAAAAACAAAAACTTTAATTTAACAAACAAAAATTGCTCCGTACATTTTTTCTAAATTAACTTAATGAAGAAATGAAACGAAATATAACTATCTTGACATTAAAAACAAAGCTGAACAATTTTTATGGCTGCAACAATTTGTAATAGGGAGGGAGAAAAAAAACATGGGCTCCAGTCGGACTTTTTATTTACGTGTCATGTTATCATAAGAGTCCTATTCATTTTAAATATTGTGGTTATCGCCAATACTGGTATATTGCTACACCCTAAATTAACACAATGTCGATATTTCATGCTTTGAATATCACGGTTATCACCAATACCGGTATATTGCGACACCCCTAATTTACGCAGTGTTGGGAAGGTTACTTTTAAAATGTAATATATTACTGATCACAAGTTACCCTATTTAAAATGTAATACATAGTGTAACTAATTCAACTACTTTGATGTTAGTGATTACATTTGATTACTTGATTCTAAATTGATGACTACATTTCTCACAAATTTTTTCATCTGTTAATCATTTTCAAAAATTTACCCTCTAAAGACACACACATATACATATATATATACATATATATACATATATATATATATATATATATATATATATATATATATATATATATATATATATATATATATACACAGTGAGGAGAACACTTGGGGTACTTGACTGTAACCCTGTTCCCTGATAAAGCGGAACGAGATGCTGCATAAGTTTATGCATATGGGAATGTCTTTGACGTTTTTTCACACTATTTTCAACAGCTGGTCATGTCTTTGAAATTGACCTGGAAGTATTTATAGCCTCGGCCGGTGACGTCATTGGGCGCACCTGCTACATGAGGCTGTAAATAGATGAGCTTCACCTGGAGCCATCAGATCTCTTTTGTTTTAAGACCAGTCCTGAAACATCATCAGCACGACCTAGCGATGCAGCATCTCGTTCCGCTTTATCAGGGAACAGGGTTACAGTCAAGTAACCCAAAGTGTTCCCTTTCAAAAGCTACACTCAATGCTGCATAAGATTATGCATATGGGAACGAGAATACCCACGCCGCCATGCTTGATGGTGTCTGGACCCCTTACGGTTGTGTAGATGTGCACAAGAACGCAAGAAGCCTCAGACATTAGCTTGGGATGTCGACTCATGGACATGAGAGCCCGGAGTGGCATGAGCATCCAAGCTATAAAATCTTATGAATGTGTGCGGTGAGGATCAACCTGCCGCATCACAAACACTTTGTAAGGGAGCACCCCTTGCTAACACAGTAGAAGAGGCGACTCCCCTGGTGGAGTGAGCCCTTAATCCTATAGGTGAAGCTTGACCGCACGGCTCATGGGCAAGAGCAATAGCATCCCTGACCCATTGTGACATTGTTTGTTTGGTGGCGGCAAAACCTCTGTTACGGCCCCCATGGCAAATAAACAATTGCTCTGACCTACACCACTGGCTAGTGCGGTGGACCTAGGCATGAAGAGCACGGACTGGACATGAAGTCTATGAAGTCTCTCCTGATCCGGTGTTGCGAACGGCGGAGGGCTGAAGGATTCACGAGTGACAGGATGTACAGTGGAAAAAGGAACCTTAGGCAGGTAGTCAGGATGAGGATGCAAAATCACTTTCACCAAGCCTGGGGCAAAGTCTAAGCAGGATGGCGATATTGACAGAGCCTGCATGTCCCCAATTATTTTCAGAGAAGTTATAGCCATAAGAAAAACCATCTTTAGAGTCAGAAGTTTGTCAGACGCTGATTCTAGAGGTTCAAAGGGGGTCTCAACCAGACCCTCAAGGGCTAAAACTAAGTCCCTTGAAGGGATCTTGTTTCTTACTGGAGGCCACAACTGCCTGGCACAATGAAGCGAGCAAGCAGAGGATGCCTCCCGAGCAGCACCCCATCCACCAGGGAGTGGCAAGCCGATAGAGCGGCCACATAAACCCTGAGAGTGGAGGGGCAAATGCCTGATGACAATTTCTCTTGCAGAAAATCCAGAACGGAAGCAACCTAGCAGTTGACTGGGTCTGCATTATGTGTCATACATACATCTTTCAAAGACACCCCATTTATTGCATAAACTCTCAGAGTGGAGGACACCCTAGCACTTAGGATGGTCTCAATAACTGCAGGCAAAAGCCCCAATGTCCCTCAATTGGTACCCATCAGGGGCCAAACATAAAGGTTCCACAGGTCGGGTCTGGGGTGAGATATCATGCCCTCTGCCTGAGACAGAAGGTCCCTCCTCGCCGGAATCGCCATGGCGAGCCGTTGAGGAGAGACACTATCTCCAAGAACCAAACCCTGTTCAACCAACGCAACACTATCGATAAGAGTACTGTCCACCCGCACTGGAACATGACAGTCCCTCAATTGGGGAGAAAGTATTTCAGGGCCAGAAATACAGCCATCAACTCGAGGCAGTTGATGTGCCAACTGGGTTGATGGCCCTCCCATTCCCCTTGGACTGGACGACCACTTAAGGCCCGTCAGGGAAGCGTCCGTCGTTTGCAAATTGTGACAACAAGGTACGCCTAGAGTGGGACCCAAGACAAGAACAGGGGTCTGAACCACATAGTTAGTGTACGAAGCCACATGGCGCGCCACTTTATTTGCCTGAGGATTGGCCCTAAGTCCTCTGGCTTTGAGCCACAACTGAAACGGTCTTATGTGCAACAACCCCAAAGGGAAACCTATGAATGCTAATGCCATGAGACCTAACACTCTGGTGCTGATGATCAGTAAGATCTTGGTCTAGCCTGATTTTGCTCAGGGTATAGTGAATGGTCTTGATTCGAGCAGGAATCCGTTGTGCCCACCTCGTGACCAAAAACCAAACAAACCCTAGATAAGTCGTTCTCTGGGCAGGAGAAAGAACACTTTTCTTGGTGTTGAGTCTCAACCCTAGAGAAACTAGGTGAGCTAACACTGTCTCTGTGTTGAAGCACCATCTCATGCGATTGTGCTAATATTAGCAATCGCCTATGTGATTCAAAATGTGAATGCCTCGGAATCCCAATGGAGCCAGTAATACATCCATACATTTCATATACGTGCGGTTACAAGGCTAGCCGAATGGAAGACCGCCTTCACTGTAACATCTTGACCTTGAGTACTTTAACTACTTCACGGTTTAAGACTTGAAGATCTAAGATTTCTTTCATCTTTAATGAAAATGCAGACCCAGGCGAGAGATAGCTCGTGAGCGTCTCCCACTTGGGGTATTCTCACATACCCACACGATTTCGCACCCATGATAGTCGAAAATGTTGACATCAAGGGCACAAAAACACGTGAAGTAAAGGGTTTTCTCCATGACTTTGCCACCAGACAGAAACCTCAAGCTCACTGCGTTTGGGTATTAGATTAGATTAGATTAGATTCAACTTTATTGTCATTACACAAGTACAAGTACAAGGCAACAAAATGCAGTTTAGGTCTAACCAGAAGTGCAATAGCAGCAAGTGCAGGATATACAGTGGTTGCGTAAGTGCAGGATATACAATGGATGAATAAGTGCAGGAAATGGATATGTACTGAATATATATATATTTACATTTACATTTACATTTAGTCATTTAGCAGACGCTTTTATCCAAAGCGACTTACAAATGAGAGCAATAGAAGCAACTAGAACAGTCAAGGGCAACAATATGCAAGTGCTGTAACAAGTCTCAGTTAATCTAACACAGAACACACGACAATTTTTTTTATTTATTTTTTATTTTTTATTTAAATAAATTAGACAGACAGAAAATGAATTGAATGGAATGTTAAGTGCTATTCTTGATTGGTTAGGTGCTTCTGGAAAAGACGTGTCTTTAGCCGTTTTTTGAAAATGGCTACAGACTCGGCTACTCGAATTGAGATAGGCAGGTCATTCCACCAGGTGGGGGCAGTCCAGGAAAAGGTCCGTGAGAGTGATTTCATGCCTCTTTGGTATGGCACTACAAGGCGTCGTTCACTGGCAGACCGTAAGCTCTATATATATATATATATATATATATATATATATATATATATATATATATAGAGAGAGAGAGAGAGAGAGAGAGAGAGAGAGAGAGAGAGAGAGAGAGATGGTTGTTACTATAAACAGGATTTACAGGTGGATATGTACAGTGAATACATTTACAGATGGTTGTTACTATAAAAAGAATTTACAGGCGAATATGTACTATGAATATAATATACAGATGGCTATTACTATAAACAGAATTTACAGGTGAATATGTACAGTGAATAAATTTACAGATGGTTGTTACTATAAAAAGAATTTACAGGTGAATATGTACTATGAATATAATATACAGATGGCTATTACTATAAACAGAATTTACAGGTGAATATGTACTATGAATATAATATACAGATGGCTATTACTTTAAACAGAATTTACAAGTGAATATGTACAGTGAATATAATATACAGATGGCTATTACTATAAACAGAATTTACAGGTGAATATGTACAGTGAATATAATATACAGATGGCTATTACTATACACAGAATTTACAAGTGAATATGTACTATGAATATAATATACAGATGGCTATTACTATAAACAGAATTTACAGGTGAATATGTACAATGAATATAATATACAGATGGCTATTACTTTAAACAGAATTTACAGGTGAATATGTACAATGAATATAATATACAGATGGCTATTACTTTAAACAGAATTTACAAGTGAATATGTACAGTGAATATAATATACAGATGGCTATTACTATAAACAGAATTTACAAGTGAATATGTACTATGAATATAATATACAGATGGCTATTACTATAAACAGAATTTACAGGTGAATATGTACAGTGAATATAATATACAGATGGCTATTACTATTAACAGAATTTACAGGTAAATATGTACTATGAATATAATATACAGATGGCTATTACTATAAACAGAATTTACAGGTGAATATGTACAATGAATATAATATACAGATGGCTATTACTTTAAACAGAATTTACAAGTGAATATGTACAGTGAATATAATATACAGATGGCTATTACTATAAACAGAATTTACAAGTGAATATGTACTATGAATATAATATACAGATGGCTATTACTATAAACAGAATTTACAGGTGAATATGTACAGTGAATATAATATACAGATGGCTATTACTTTAAACAGAATTTACAGGTGAATATGTACTATGAATATAATATACAGATGGCTATTACTATAAACAGAATTTACAGGTGAATATGTACAGTGAATATAATATACAGATGGCTATTACTATAAACAGAATTTACAGGTGAATATGTACAGTGAATATAATATACAGATGGCTATTACTTTAAACAGAATTTACAGGTGAATATGTACTATGAATATAATATACAGATGGCTATTACTATAAACAGAATTTACAGGTGAATATGTACAGTGAATATAATATACAGATGGCTATTACTTTAAACAGAATTTACAGGTGAATATGTACTATGAATATAATATAGAGATGGCTATTACTATACCAGAATTTACAGGTGAATATGTACAGTGAATATAATATACAGATGGCTATTACTTTAAACAGAATTTACAGGTGAATATGTACAATGAATATAATATACAGATGGCTATTACTTTAAACAGAATTTACAGGTCAATATGTACAGTGAATATAATATACAGATGGCTATTACTTTAAACAGAATTTACAGGTGAATATGTACTATGAATATAATATAGAGATGGCTATTACTATACACAGAATTTACAGGTGAATATGTACAGTGAATATAATATACAGATGGCTATTACTATAAACAGAATTTACAGGTGAATATGTACTATGAATATAATATACAGATGGCTATTACTATAAACAGAATTTACAGGTGAATATGTACAGTGAATATAATATACAGATGGCTATTACTATAAACAGAATTTACAGGTGAATATGTACTATGAATATAATATACAGATGGCTATTACTTTAAACAGAATTTACAAGTGAATATGTACAGTGAATATAATATACAGATGGCTATTACTTTAAACAGAATTTACAGGTGAATATGTACAGTGAGTATAATATACAGATGGCTATTACTATACACAGAATTTACAGGTGAATATGTACTATGAATATAATATACAGATGGCTATTACTTTAAACAGAATTTACAGGTGAATATGTACTATGAATATAATATACCGATGGCTATTACTATACACAGAATTTACAGGTGAATATGTACTATGAATATAATATACAGATGGCTATTACTATTAACAGAATTTACAGGTAAATATGTACTATGAATATAATATACAGATGGCTATTACTATAAACAGAATTTACAGGTGAATATGTACAGTGAATATAATATACAGATGGCTATTACTATAAACAGAATTTACAGGTGAATATGTACTATGAATATAATATACAGATGGCTATTACTTTAAACAGAATTTACAGGTGAATATGTACTATGAATATAATATACAGATGGCTATTACTTTGAACAGAATTTACAGGTGAATATGTACTATGAATATAATATACAGATGGCTATTACTATAAACAGAATTTTACAGATAGAGGTATACAATAATATGTTAGGCAAGATGAGGAATATAGCAGTGGATTAAGGTAGTGCAATAAATTATGGACAGAGCTATCCGAAAGAAAGTGTAAAGTGCAGTGGAAAGTGGTTGCATATTACAGTTAGAAGTACGGTGCAAAATGCAAATGTAAACAGTTGGTACTATAAATACAGTCGGCAGTGCAAATGAGCATAATCCAGTTAAGATATGGTGGTGCAAGATGCATAAGTAAACAGTTGTTACTGTAATAAACAGTCGATAGTGCAAATAACAAAGTGAAGGCAGATGTGAGGTAGGAGAGTTTGCAGTTTATGAGGGAAGTGGATCAACGGTGGTTAGAGTTCAGTAAAGAGACAGCTCTGGGGAAAAAACTGTTCTTAAGTCTGCTGGTCCTGGTCCGGAGGATCCTGAAACGCCTGCCGGAGGGCAGGAGAGAAAACAGTCTGTGGGCTGGGTGAGAGGAGTCCTTGAGGATGCTGCGAGCTCGGTGCAGACAGCGTTTCCTCTGGATGTGCTCGATGGCAGGTAGTGGAGTCCCTGTGATGCGCTGGGCAGTTTTCACCACCCGCTGCAGTGCCTTGCGCTCCGCAACAGAGCAGCTCCCATACCATACTGCCACACAGTTGGTCAGGATGCTTTCTATTGCGCAGCGGTAGAAGTTCACCAGGATAGCCGAGGAGAGCTGATTCTTCCTCAGTGTCCTCAACTGTTTGGGGATCTCTCATTCACGGTGCCAGACAAACTGCCCTGGCCACCGCACAAACAACCACCTCGATAAATTCCCCGTATGGATTTACTATCATGTGAGGAACGATCGCAGGCCGGCTGCTCGAGGTCCGCGGACCCAGAGATTCATCATCATTCCCTGCGTGAGCCGAAGAAAAGCCGGAGCACAACAGAGATATATGTGAGAATGCTGTTTGTAGACTACAGCTCAGCATTTAACACCATTGTTCCCTCCATACTCGACGGGAAACTCGGGGCTCTAGGCTTAAACAGCCTGTTATGCAGCTGGATCCTGGACTTCCTGTCAAACAGACGCCAGGTGGTCAGAATGGGCAGTAACATCTCCTCACCACTGACTCTCAACACTGGAGCCCCTCAGGGCTGCGTTCTCAGCCCACTCCTGTACTCCTTGTACACACATGACTGTGTGGCAACCCACAGCTCCAACACCATCATCAAGTTTGCTGACGATACGACGGTGGTAGGTCTCATCACTGACAATGATGAAACGGCCTACAGAGAGGAGGTGCACACTCTGACACGGTGGTGTCAGGAGCACAACCTCTCCCTCAACGTCAGCAAGACCAAGGAGCTGGTGGTCGACTTCAGGAGGAACGAGAGAGAACACCGCCCCATCACCATCGATGGAGCACCGGTGGAGAGAGTCAGCAGCTTCAAGTTCCTCGGTGTCCACATCACAGAGGAACTCTCATGGTCCGTCCACTCCGAGGCCGTTGTGAAGAAGGCTTATCAGCGCCTTTTCTTCCTGCGACGGCTGAGGAGGTTTGGAATGAACCGCCACATCCTCACACGCTTCTACACCTGCACCATAGAGAGCCTGCTGACTGGCTGCATCACCACCTGGTACGGCAACAGTACCGCCCGCAGCCGCAAGGCCCTGCAAAGGGTAGTGCGCACGGCCAGCTGCATCATCGGAGGTGAGCTTCCCTCCCTCCAGGACATTTACGCCAGGCGGTGTGTGAAGAGAGCTCAGAGGATCATCAGAGACTCTAGCCACCCGAGCCATGGGCTGCTCTCACTGCTGCCATCAGGCAGACGGTACCGCAGCATCAGAACACGCACCAGCCGACTCCAGAACAGCTTCTTCCCACAAGCAATCAGACTACTTAACTCCTGATCCATCAGGATCATAACACACACTGGACAGAATATCACTCAGCACAACCCACTGTAGATACACACACATTATATACACATTTATTTATCATACAGCATCTATTGCACTTTGGATTTCAATTTGTGAATAATATTGAATACTATACATTGTATATTATTATTATTACTATTATTATTATTATAGCGTAATGTATATTGTTTAATGTATGTTTAGTGTATATTGTTTAAAGTATATGTATATTGTAAGTATGTGTATATTGTTTAGAGCTGTGAGAACTACACTCACATTGTGTAAATTATTTATTGTTTATTGTAGAGTTTACTGTGCTGTGAGTAATTGTGTGCGCATCAGATGTGTAATCTGATGCTGCTTTAAATGTTGTACATGTCATGTCATGACTGCTATGTTGCTCGGAACTGCACCTAAGAATTTCACCTACTGTTGCACTTGTGCATATGTAGAGTGACAAATAAAGTGATTTGATTTTGATTTGAGATGAGAAAGAGAGAAATCTGCACACTGGCAGTTGAAGAGAGAGAGATTTTTTCAGAAACTTTGTAACACACCACAACACAGAGTTGGTCGGAAAACAAAAGAGATCTGATGGCTCCAGCTGAAGCTCATCTATTTATAGCCTTGTGTAGCAGGTGCGCCTATGACGTCACCAGCCGAGGTTATAAATACCTCCGGGTCAATTTCATTGACGTGTTTTCACACTATTTTCAACAGCTGGTCATGTCAAAGACATTCCCATATGCATAAACTTATGCAGCATTGAGTGTACCTTTTGAAAGAGAACAAGTATTTGATACACTGCCGATTTTGCAGGGTTGCCCACTTACAAAGCATGTAGAAGTCTGTAATATTTATCAAATTCAACTGTGAGTGACGGAATCTAAAACACAAATCCAGAAAATCACATTGTATGATTTTTCTAAATGATGCAATAGGAACCGTATCAATAGGGAAATGCAATTTATTTAAATTTTTGAACTTGATCTACTATCTGCAAGATCAACTAATAATTTTACATTTATTTCAGCATATTATCCCGAATGAGCGTGGTCAACTATCTGCAGGATCCCTGACCCCTATCTGCAATCTGGCGTGTATGTGCTACAAGCAGGGCTGCTTGATGGCTTTACATCATCCACCTTTGACTCTTGCCTGGAGCGAAAAAGACAGCAAAAATCCTTTCCCACCAATTGCAGAAGAAACACAAGTGTAAAACAAATCAAAATTCAGAAATGAATATACAAGTCTAAATGAGAAATCTGTTTAAATCTAAACCATACACAACTGGCTAAACATGATAATTTCCTATTTCATAAGAAGATTGACTGTACACATGGCTCAGTTTGATGTCATTTATTTAGTGATTAAACTGATCATTCTTTACAAGTTCTTCTGTTTGCTTAATACATAGTGATTTAAATGAGATATCTGCCTGTCTTGTAGTGTTGATTTGATCATTTAATGCATTTTACATTTAACAGTTCAATGATAAAGTAATGTGTCTTTGACGTGTGGTAATAATGGTGATTGTGTAATTGTGCCTTTTTACTTTATGTGCTCTATTATAACAGTGTATGGGTTAGGGGTAGAAGACAAGGCATGTCTTAAGTGAAATGGGCAATGTCTAAGGATAAGCATCACATGAACGTTCTCTTTTGTGCTATTTAGGTTTTGGTTTTCACTCGGTTTGCTCTGTTTCAGTTTTGCCTGTGTTCATTATTAGTTCCCTTTGTTACTTTTCACTACAGTTTTTACTAGAGTTGGTTCACCTGTGATTATCCAATTACCTTTGTTTGTATTTATGAGTTTCAGATCACGTTTGTCGGTTCTCGTTAACGTTTAGGTGATGTTTGTTTCTGCCTGTTCTTGCATTTTGATTGTTAATAAACACTATTATCTTTTATGTTGTGCTTGTTGCCCTGCACCTCACCTGCTGCCATGATAATAAGGTTTCTAGGTGTGAATTTGTTCTGCAAATATACACCAATCATTATGATGTTATAATATTGTGTTGGTCCCGCTTTTGCTGCCAAAACAGTCCTGACCCATCGAGGCATGGACTCCACTAGAGCCCTGAAGGTGTGCTGTGGTATCTGGCACCAAGTTGTTAGCAGCAGATCCTTTAAGTCCTGTAAGTTGTGAGGCGGGGCCTCCATGGATCGGACTTGTTTGTTCGGCACATCCCACAGATGCTCGATTGGATTGATATCTGGGGAATTTGGAGGCCAAGTCAACGCCTCAAACTCGTTGTTGTGCTCCTCAAACCATTCCTGAAGCATTTGTGCTTTGTGGCGGCGCATTATCTGCTGAAAGAGCCACAGCCACCAGGGAATACCGTTTCCATGAAAGGGTGTACGTGTCACCTTTGACCTTGGGTATCCTCCGAGGATCGATATGAGCTATGACCAGTGCATATTTGAAATAGCGATGTTGGTTTATGACCTCTGGTATCCTCGGGGGATTGATATGACCTTTGATTCATTTTTGAAGATTTAGAACACATAATTGTGTTTCCAGGTTCATTTTTGACTCGACATATCAGGTTGCATCTGCACACCACGTGTTGGCTTTAGCATTCCATCACAGGGGATTTCACGTCTCCCCCTCATCTCTAGGAGCAAGGAAGAAAAGGGCTTGTTGAAAGGGCTCAGAGGACTTCAGCAGGGCAAATACCCATAACGATTTGATCTACCTAATCCATTTTAAGATCAAGCTGCAATTGGATATTCAATAGCTGTCTGTGAAACATTCCAACCAGTACTGAGTAACTTAGAGCAGGGGTTTTCAAAATGTGGGTCGCCGAGTGGGAAGAGGTGGGTCGTGCAGTCACTTGGCTGCAGCTAAATCTAGTTTCAGTGAATGACACACACATAAACAGGTTAGTCTGGGGTTGCACAATATACCACCGTTAAATAGAAATCGCTGTATTACTTCATTCCAGTCACTACGCTGTATTCTGCATGAGATTACATCAGAGAATTCAAATGTAAGGCTGATTCGGGTCTGGGCTGCGTTTCCCAAAAGCATAGTTAGCAAAGTTGATCTTTGAGACCATTGGTGGCAAATGGGAAATGCATTAATTTCTGTCGTCTTTTCAACTCATCGCTGTTGTCTTTCAGATGTATGGTCATAAGAGTGCGTTGTTTGTGTGCATTTGGCTACATCCAAACACATAAGTTAAATATGTATGTAAAAAGCATTCCACATGTAGACACGAGCACGAACACCGTACTACACTCGCAGCACGGATCGCAGTTCATATCTGGACAAGGACATGATACATTTGATAAATAAAAGCTTGATAGTTTCACTCTTACAGGTCTGCACAGTTTTGGAGCCTTTTAGAAGTTTTGACATGCTCTGACATTTGTGCTTTTTTCAGTTGCTTATAAACACATTAATGGCAAAAGTGTAATTACACTGTATTCAGCACAAACCGGGCTACCATAATATGTGAGCAACATGTATGCACATGCTTGTATTTTTGAGAGAAAAATGTTTTTGCATGGTTTTTGAAAAAAAAAAAAAGTTAAGCCACTGAAATAAGGCCATAATAGATCATAGATATGTGTCCAAAAGAGTTTTGACTAATGGGTGTTGTTGCCTAGAGTTTTTGCTTCAAACTGATGTGAGAATCATTGTGTCTACTCATTCACATAAAACAATATATTGATTTACATTTTTTGTTTACAAAGCCCACATGTTAACAGGGGTGAACGCTCATGAATAATGCTGTCATTCACACCTGAGAGAACAAAAAAACATCATAATGAGCCGCATAATGAATGAGCTTTTGAGTCAGGTATGTGACTGAGAGGGAGCTAAGGAACAGGACAAAATAAATATATTTTTTTGTAGTTTCTATAGAATATAGCCAACAAAATAAAGTGAGAGCCAAAGGCACAATGTCCTATGTGGGTCAGTATCAGGTCACAATGGCCACATTTACACTGCAGGTCTTGATGCACTATATACTTTTATTTTCTTATATCATCTTTTAAAAGCGAGCCGTATCCGATATTTGCATTTAGACTATACACTGGCGAAGCAGCCCAAGACGTTCTGACCCGGAAAAGGAAGCAAAATAGCATGCTATGCAATGGATGCAGATGAAATGATTATTCAATGTTTTGCTTTCCATGCTATCTTTAAAGGTCAGCAAAATATTGCTCTCATAAGGCGAAGAAAAATGAGGAGCGCCATTAGTGTCATGTGATCGCAGTTCGAGTCCACCTGAGTTGACGTCATTCGCCTCCGTCCCTTTTTTAAATGACGTACGACTTGCATTTACTGGAGAATATCCGATATGACCGCTTATATGGCAGATGCAAATGCACGTATCCGAATCATTTCGGATTTATTACCACATATGCGTGAGGCCTGAATCCGATCTGAGGATACCGGAAATGAATGTGTCTTTTTCCTGCTTATACATTCACATGTCATATCCGATCTGTGCCACATGAGAGGGAAAAATCTGAATTTGGTTACTTGAACCATGCAGTGTAAATGGGGCCTAAGATTCTCAAATCTGTGAGATAAAAGGCACACACACACACAAAAAAAAAAGATAATATGTGAGGATACTGATTACAGGATCAACTATTGCTTTAACCTTAATATAATGTCCACTCATAACAGAAAACATATTGCACAGCATGTGAACAAAATGTTGTATAGGCCTATTATATTTAAATTATATACAGTACCAGTCAAACGATTGGACTCATTACTAGTTTTAATGTTTTTGAAAGAAATCTCATGCTCATCAAGCCTGTGTTTATTTGATCAAAAATACAGAAAAACTATAATATTGTGAAATAGTATGACAATTTTAAATAATGGTTTTCTATTTTAATATACTTTAAAATCTAATGTATTTTGGTGATGTAAAACTGAATTTTCATCAGCCATTACTCCAGTCTTTAGTGTCACATGATCCTTCAGAAATCATTCTGGTATGCTGATGTATTATAAATGTTGGAAACTGTTGTGCTACTTAATATTTTTTAACACCTGTGATACTTTTTTCAGGATTCTTGGATGAATAAATGAAGTAATGGCTGATGAAAATTCAGCTTTGCTTCACATAAATCAATTATATTTTACAGTATATTAAAATAGAAAACCAGTATTTTAAATGAAATAGTATTAAATAGTATTTTTTCCCCTACTATGGTAGTCAATGGTTGCTCTATCTGCTTGGTTACAAACATTCTTCACTCTTTTGTGTTCAGCAGAGCAAAGAAACTCATACAGGTTTGGAACAACCTGAGGGTGAGTAAATGATGACAGAATTTTCATTTTTGGGTGAACTATCGCTTTAAGTTCACTCAAAGTTTGTGCTTCAATTGCCTCTATTATTTGTTGTCTTTCTAAGGCCCTGTCCACACGAACATGGATATTTTCAAAACCGCAGACTTTTCTACGTGGTTTGGCTGTTCGTCCCCACGCAAAAGCAGTATCCGGTTACTGAAAGCTGACTTTTTTGAAAACTCTGGCCAGGGTGAAGATTTTTAGAAACTCCGGTTACAGTGATGTCGTGTGGACGGTAAAACCGGAGATTTCGGCTTGTTAAGTCGAAGTGTGGGCCGTTCTCTTCTTTGTTTGACGTTGTTGAAGAATTCTCTTTCTATAAAAATTTCTTCACAAAGGATCATTGATTTCAGAAGAGGCTTTATTCATTCCAATCACAGCAAAGAAGCCGGAGGGCCGTTGGCCACCGGCCCTCTGCTACTTGAATTTTCTGTCATATATATACCATAGTTGTCTTCCTAACATGGTAACCACCACCCCACCTGGCTCACATATGGCCACATTCTAAGTTCTAATTCTGTTCCTGTCCTTCTCAAAGTCAGCATATATTTAAACACAGTCAGCAACCATTTGACCACCCTTGAAACATCATTACACATTTGAACATAATAGTGTCTTATGTCGTTATTGAAACAACAGTTACCCATATCGTAGACCATGATTTAAAGACATGCCGTGAATTTCTTTTCTGGTTAGATCATCTAGCGTGATATCAAAGTAATGTTTTTATTAGTTTGATCATGTAACCATCATGTATTCTTTTATTAGTTTGATCATGTAATCATCATATATTTGTCTTTTAATGTGTGTGACATTATCATCTGTTTTTTAATAAAAGTTTAGCGCTCTATTGGTGTACGACTTATTCTTGGGCATAGGTTGACGTGATAACATGGCTGAACTTATGAAGGAGACTTATTATACGCCATCCAACCCTGGCTCTTAAGGAGGTAAAAAGCGACTAAAAGATGGCGTCTTTAAGGCTAGCGGGGTCCGTCTAAGCGATAAACAGGTTGCAGATTGGGTGGCCGGGGAGGACGCTTACACATTACACAGGACAGCCCCTGTAAAATACAAACGTAACAGAGTAATGGTGTATGGTATTGATCCCCAGTTCCGAGCGGATCTTGTGGAAATGTCAATGTATTCCAAGGATAATGATAATAATAAATATTTGCTGACATGCATCGATGTATTTAGCAAGTATGCTTGGTGTCACGTGCTAAAGAATAAGAGCGGGGCTGAGGTTACTAAGGCGTTTAATTCTATACTCGAAGAGGGCCGTGTCCCGCAGAAATTACAAACGGACAAGGGGACGGAATTTTTTAACAAACAATTTCAAGACTTGATTAAAAAACAAGATATTAACCATTTCGCAACGGCTACCGATTTGAAAGCTAGCGTCATGGAACGTTTTAATAGAACATTAAAAAGCCTTATGTGCCAATTTTTCACCGCTACAAATTTGCATCGATACATAGATGTTTTACAAAATATTATGGATGGTTACAACTGTAGTTATCATCGCAGTATTAGGATGAGACCGCTGGACGTTAACAAAGAAAATCAGTCGGATGTGTTTCAAAACCTGTACGGTAATATAAAAAAGAATGAAAAGACCGTATTTAAATATAAAGTAGGCGACGTTGTTAGGATATCTAAAGTTAGAGGCCCGTTCGCCAAAGGATATGAACAGAACTACACAGAGGAATTTTTCACCATATCCGCATGCATCCCCCGTCAACCACCGGTCTACAGACTGTCTGATTATGACGGTGAACACATCGACAGGGTTTTTTATGAAAAAGAATTGCAAAAGATTGTGAGCAAAAACAAATCTTTTAAGGTGGAAAAGATTTTAGGCCAGAAAAACAAGGACGATCTACACTTGTTTTAGTGAAATGGGTAGGATGGCCTTCAAAATTTAATAGCTATGTTGATAAAAAAAACTTTGCAAAACCCCTTAAAACACTCAAACTCATGACAAACAGGAACATTCACGTAAAGGACCATCATGGATGACAACGGTTTCTATGTTACATTACCATGCAATGCTTCACAGGGTGTCTATCCTGAAAACCGCATATCTAGTTACAGAACAAGACTGTCTACATCTATCAATTTGAAAGGGAAATGGGAAGTAGGCCTCGCTGAAATCGAATACCCTAGAAGTTGGTACAGTTTTAATGAGGAAGATGCTCTATTCATCCTACACACAGCACCGCTACCTACAGAGAAGGACTTAAATAAACCGGGTGAAAACAAATTTAAAGAGCTATCAGGGTTTACAGTGACGAGGAAGTTGGAAATAAACAGCGGGTACTACGCAACCATTCGTGACGTGACCCGGGCAGTCAATGTAGCTCTCGGTCAGACGGGGGTAATGAATTATGATCATTTGCAAAACAAAGTGTTTCTGCTTGCCAAGCCTAATGTCGCGGTAAGCTTCAGTGGGAAACTCGCCACTATTTTTGGGTTGAGCACCGATGAAGCTCTCGGACGCTCAGCTTACCATGAAAACGCTGATTTTACAACGAGCATCATTACGTACTCGCCTCATCAAGCGGATATCAACACGGGTCTCTATACGCTCTACGTTTACACAGACATTATCCAATATCAAGCAGTCGGTGATTCGTATGTACCCCTTTTGAGATGCGTACATATAACGGGTAAAAAACAAGGATATGGTTAGTGTTAGATACGACAAACCTCATTACGCATCGATCAACAAGGAGCTCATCACAGACATAGCTATAGAACTGAAGGACGATAGAAACCGTGAAATACCATTTTCTTACGGGAAAGTCGTTGTAAAACTTCCCTTTAAACCGTCGAAACATTCTATTATCTAAAAATGTCTTATTATTATAACCCTAGTGAGATGAATACTGCTGAATATGTTAACTATTACCGAAACCAGGCTTGTGGAGGTCTACCAGGATATTCGTGAGGCGGGGTTATGTATGGGGCGGGCCTAGGAGGGTTATTCAGAGGACTGTTTAGGATGGCTATACCGTTTCTAAAAAGAGGGTTCAAAATCGCTAAACCCCATCTAAAATAGGCTGCTAAAAATATAGTAACCGACGTTGTCTCAAACGCGTTGTCAAGATCGTATAACGACAACGCTAAATCTCAAGACGGATCGGGCCTGATGGTCATGGTCCGTAAGAGACTATCTAAACCACCTGGTATAAGGAGGCGTGGTCGTACAGTAAATAATAAGAAGAAAACAACACGCGGACACAAGAAGTTCTCAGTAGTACGCAGAAAGCGTAAGAAGACCGTGAGACGAAACGTATCGGTTAAGAGATCAGTAAAAACTATTTTCTAACATGGCATTACTGCATCGAATTTTGGGGGAGTGTATCAAGTCTGAGCTGGATTTATTTACAGTCCCCTTGACACAGACGGTTATTGAGAAAAACAGCTATATAGAAGTACCCCCTTTATCGGCTATATCGGACTCTGCTCCATTGGAATTTTTTATAGCTGGAAACGGCGAGGATTATGTGGATCTGAATAACACTTTGTTGTATCTACGGCTTAAAATCACAGCGCCTAATGGCGGTAACATCCCGAACACCGCTAATAAATTAGGTCTAATAAATTAAATTATCCGGGAGCAACTATATTTTCACAAGTTGATGTGAGTCTTGGGGGACCGGTTGATATCTCAGAGTTCAAATACCTATCCTTACCGATGTATCATCGAAAGTCTCATCAACTACAGTAAAGATTCGCTGGAATCCCTTTTCTCGGCTGGACTGTTTTACAAAGACACAGCCGGACAGATGGACATTGCTGACCCTACGGGCCGTAATACCGGCCTGGCAACGAGAGCTCAATACACAAACGAAAGCAAAACAGTCAAGCTGCTGGTACCCATTCACAGTGATATTATCTTTCAAGAAAAATTAATGTTAAACGGAGTTGACATTAAAATACGAATGATCAGAGGCAAAGATGAATTCTGTCTGATTAGAACCGGGGATGTCGCTTACAAATTAAAAATCATGACGGCATCCCTGTTTGTCAAGAAAGTGTCCGTATCACCCTCCGTGAGATTGGGGCATGCCCAGGCTATGCTCTCTGCGACGGCCAAGTACCCCAAAGATAGGGTTTGTCTAAAAAACTTCTCCATACCAGCCGGGAGCCGCGTTTCAAGTCAGGAGAATTTGTTTTTAGGAACGCTCCCCAAATCTATTGTTATCGCCATGGTCAATAACGATGCATTCACAGGAGCCTACGGCAAAATCCATTTGCTTTCAAACATTATGACCTGGAGTACCTAGCAGTCTACGTTGACGGGCAGCAGTTTCCCGCTAAGCCCCTGCAAGCGGATTACGAGGCGGGTTTGGCCGTTCGTGAATTCTACCAGCTGGTTATGGCGTCCGGTTTTTTCGACAGTTATAGCAATCCTCCGGACAGCAAGCTCTTTCCACCATCCATCAAAAACTTTCTAACAGTCAATGGTGATGCAACAGCATATTCGGTCAGACATGTCCTAGATTTTACATCCGACACATGTGAACAGCACTGTCTGTTTTTTCTGTATCACATGGCCAGGGGGTACAACTATAACGATGTGATAATGCTCTATACCAATGACTACATAAAAAATGACAAAATGGTATCGATCTTTGTGAAAAGATTAAGACCAAATGGCTGTAATGAAAAATAGTTTTCATGTATTCATTGCGTACAGTCTTGTAATACTTCTATGAACCATGTTTGAACAATGTACTTGTTTGGATGAAAATAAAATGCTTAAAACCAACATCTTTTTATTGTCTTTTATTTCAAAGGTAGCACATACATGCAAAATTACACGTCAAATATTGACAAACACAAAATAGATACATCTTATAATTGCAGCCACTGACCCCTATCGATAGTAGGTGATTTAAACATGGGGTCTTCCGCCCGCATTCTTTTTTTTGCCTTCTTATAATTTCGCTCATGCTCCGGTGTAGGTGCGGTTGTAACAGGTTTACCTTTTAAAGAATTAATTGTATGCCTAACATGATGATTCGGCACTGTAGAAAACGGAATGTTTAATTCGGCAAAGGCGTGTAGAAACTCCGACCATCCTGCAGGTCTTCGGTCATCCTGTACCTTGTGCGGAGCTGTGACATTTTTCAACAAATCGAGCATGTGTGAACCATGTATAGTTTTACCCCTGAACACAAACTCCCCCGTCTCGCTCCAGCCGCATAGTCCTTTAGCTTTAGACAATTTGTCTAATATGTATCTGCTGTTTTTCAAGCTCCTCGTTGGCACATTCTTCAGAACTTCAACCACGACATCCTCCACATTCTCGCCGTCTTTTGAGTCATCAGGAGTGCTCGCATCTTTATGAGCATGGTCATGATTTGGTAAAGAGAGTGTTAAAACACTGCTCTCCCGATCACCTTGTTTAACGATTGTTAAAAATCTGCTCAGGATGTTTGTGTAGAGCTTGACTTTTTCGTGTTGATCCAAGTCATTCCTTAGTAAAATATTTCTTATGGATTTGTCTAGATCGTTTTCTACGATCTGCTGAATATTCTCCCGAGCGCCTCCAGTTTTAAAATTTTCCAACTGGTGCTGCACAAAGTTAAAATGAGCTCGTCGGACACTGAATGTAAAATAAGACGTCGTTGTTTAGGTGTCGGTTTATGTAACAGTTTTAACAGCGGGAGATGCTTACACAGCCTGGTCGACATGACGCTGATCACGTTCTTCTTCTTTTCTGGAGATACACCACTTGGCAGTCGGAAAGTAGACCTGTTCTGAGCCGATATTGTTTGGGGGTTTTTGCTTTATAGTCTATCTTTAAATACCTGAAAGGTTGACTCGTAGCATCACGATAGCAGTCCATAAAGTATTTAGCATTTCCTGGGTACATTTGACGCCCTAGCACAGCCACTTGATTGGCGTCCCGGGGTTTTTTAAACAGAATCAAGTAATTTGTATTTAAGCTAATGGTCCTGCTGGATTTACCTTGCACAAATAAATTTTGCATGATATATATCGCACTGAGATTACGATGATGTAAATACTGCGTGAATACCCGTTCAATTTCTGAGCTCCCAGACGCTTGCTGCATCATATTGTCAACAATCAAAAGACTCACTTTGTTGACGGGTAGCGTAATTCATCATACAAGGGTTGCCAACAATCATACAAAAAAACATTGTTTTCAAATTTTTTGGAAATCAGATTCACACTGTTTTCAAACAGAAGTTTCACAAAATAATAGTTGACTTTCCAGAGTTGGATGGATCGCTTATCACACAGCTGAATTATACGCTTATTATACACCACCTTAAACCTTTTAGCGACTGACTTGTTGTGCAATGTGAGAGTCTTATTATTCCTCACAATGTTTTTAGTGTGAGCCAGGAGGCATTTTGTATCATCACGTGATGTCACATAGCTGTCAACCAGACCAATAAGACTGTCTAAGTGGATAGCTAGGGAGTTTTTGGCATTCAATGTTACACCCTTAGCCTTCATGCATGCTTTGCCTTTGGCTGTGCGATACCCGTAAGATTTCGGGCCGCTAGAACCAAACTCTGTAATATAATCCCCATCGTCTATTTCACTCGTCAGTTCCCCCAAATGGTCCCCCAGAGGGGGTTCCCAATCTCCAACCCTAAATACGAATATTACGCTGTCAGTGTCAGAGTATAATAATCGGTCGCCGAGTCGGTCCATCAGTTCATACAACTCTAACCTGGCATGCGCAGTTGTAAATGCACCTACAAACACGTTAATGTCACGTCATGCGAACAGCACCTTTCGGTGAGCAATACTGGACAAGAGCCGCGTCGTCTGAGACGAATGTGAAGAACGCCAGATCGTTGCCAAAAACCATTCTTGTGAATTCTTCAGGATCTTTCATGATGGAGGTTCTAGGTAAGTCCTCTCTCATAGAGAATCATCCATAGAACTGTTTAACAATAATTTGTTAATCGACCTCTGAGCAGGGTTGTGGGCGATCTTTTCAGGGTCGAGACGGATACCCTCTTTTTCAAAATAATCGCGGATATAAGACTCTTTGTCGGAGTCCGTGACGAGATTTGACGGATAACCAGACGCTTGTTGTTTCAAACGTAAAAAAGTCTTCACATAATAGCCAAACAACGTATCTGACTGTTGCGGGAAATGCCAAACTTCGTCGATCCTCGCAACCACATAACCCTTCTAGAGGGCTTTTAAAAGCTCAATACTGACTCAGCAACCAGAGAGAGCCCTCTCATCATCCATATGACTACAGTTTGTCGTTTGGTTTTGGTCGTGCGCGTAGGTTCAACACAGCAGAAACATGAGTTTTCCAACGCATCTGTAAGGGAGAACCAGGTGCAGTAATTTAAGCGGGGGTTACACGTCGCTTTGATAAGACCATAATAATTTTCAATCGCATCAAAATCTGTGAAAATTATTTCGGGGTGTCCGATCGGATAGGTTTTTCTGGCTTGACAGAATGGGTATAAGCTGGTAAAATCCAAATAGTTTATTTTCTCACCCTCGACCGTTTTGTGATAGAGTTTATAAGCATTAGTACGTCTCCCAAACAGGGTCTCCCGGGGCTTCAGTCTCTTGGGTTGTTTATAAGTGCTCATAAACTCCATCACAGAGGGGTCGGTCTGTTTCATTCTGTTCCATTCACACTCCCAAAGAACCTCAATTCGTAAACCATACGCGTTTTGTAGAATTTCAACTTTGTCGTCAAACCGTCTCCTGAGAACGCCAAAGGGGATAATTGACATGGGGTGTGTATGATACGGCTCAAAACAGCATTCGTGCCCGTGGTGCAAACAACCATTAAATTCTAGACAGTATTTCACGCCATCCTGTTCGTAGTAACCGTCTAAAAAATAACGACCAATCGATACCTCGCCGTGGTTTACAGCGTGATGAATGTCCACATTAATGTTCGAGTAAGTTTTGCTCTGCTGGACGTACTCATTATTATGCGTTGGAGCCAGCGTACCTCTATCGAGACAATGGCTCTTGAAGACACCCATACAACAACTGGGGAGAGTGCTAAAGCTGAATGGGTCGAGCTCGGTGGATTCTATGATCAGAGAATCTAAACACTTTCTCTGAGACAGTGTTGTACCAGGCGTCAAACTTTACACGGTCTTTATCACTCATGTTTTCATAGTTGTAGAACTTTTTGTCAGGGTACGACCTATGTAAGCCTCATTTTCAAGGCTATTGAAATGATGCGGGAAGTAGCCTTTGTCATATAAGACTGTCTCAGCGGATAGCTAGGGAGTTTTTGGCGTTCAATGTTATACCCTTAGCCTTCATGCATGCTTTGCCTTTGGCTGTACGATATCCGTAAGATTTCGGGCCGCTAGAACAAAACTCCGTAATATAATCCCCATCGTCTATTTCACCCCAGGGGGGGTTCCCAGTCTCCAGGCCTAGATACGAATATTACGCTGTCGGTGTCCGAGTATAATAATCGATCGCCGAGTCGGTCCATCAGTTCGTACAACTCTAACCTGGCATGCGCAGTTGTAAATGCGCCTACAAACACGTTAATGTCACGAGTCATGCAAACAGCACCTTTCAGTGAGCGATACTGCACAAGAGCCACGTCGTCTGAGACGAATGTGAAAAACGCCAGGGCCCGTATCCCTAAAGATTCTGAGAATCCTCTCAGAGAGCTCCTAACTTAACCTAAAAATTCCTTGCCAGGAGTTTTAGCTTAGAAGTGATTCCAGACCATTTTCAGTGAACTCTGAGCAAGGAATGGATGGAAAATCCTATCTTAGTGAGGAGGTGTGGTTGACCCCGTTGCTAGGTATGACTCATCATTTCAAAAGCCGTGATTGGTTGATCCTACAAGTTTGATGAAAATGAACTTTTGGTGATAATGAGCAAAGGATGTACCCTCAAATCAATAAACATAATTATACACTCTAATCTTATGCAGACTGTAATTGTAAATAATATTTCACATTCAAGAAAATATCTGGAAAATGAATAGTAAGCTGTAGGGGTTATAGCCTAACATTAGAATATGTGAAAACTTAAGCTCATTACACCCTGTTCAAATAATGATTTGTGTCTTATTTGCTCATATTAATATCCTAGCTGGCATATTTTGTACTTTCACTCCCATATGGACCCCATTGAAAACAAGATGGCCTATCTCAAGGGGCTGTTCTTAATGAAGTAGAAATTACAACGTTACATCTCAGTGTGGTCTTAACGAGGGTAACACGGCTCAGCTTTTATCAATGTCTGTGATTGCTGGCTGGTCTATTTATGAAGGCTTGTTAACAAATATCCTACAAACACAGAAAATGGAGAAAAAAAGGAATCGCAAGCCGAACTGGACTGAAGAGCAAGGTTTGTTGCTGGCCCAGTTGGTGAACGAACATAAAGGTATGTTAAGAGGAAAATTTGGCCCAACTGTCACTAGCCAAGGCAAGAGGCGCGCCTGGGACACAATATCCCAAACAATCAATGCCTCTTTTCCACTGGTGGTGCGGACAGGCGACGATTGTGAGAAAAGGTGGTATGTGCTGCAGTCCAAGGCAAAAGATGAGATTGCAGCACACAAGCGGGAATCCTCACTCACAGGTGAGCAAAATACAATAGCCTACCACATAATCTGGCAACTTGCTCCTGCTGGCAAAGTTAATTTACATGCCTAAGTACTGTGTTCATTGACTGTTTCTTTCTAGGGGGTGGACCACCTGCAAAGCGGCTGTCCCAGGTGGCCGACACTGTCTTTCAAGTCCTGGGACACTCTGAGGTCAGTGTCACCGGGCTGCCAACAGGCATTGACACGTCAATGATGCAGGCCCTTGAAATGCAGCAAAGGTAGGACACAGGGTTATTCATATCAACAGTGTTTATTCATTGCAGAAGCCATTTCATGTGTTATCCATGCTCATTGTATAAAATTAATTTAATCAAAACAATAATTAAACTAGGCCTATGTATTTCTGTAGCATGGAGCCATCACAAGGACCGGGCCCATCAAGTTTAACGACAAGATTGCCGCCTGAACCATCTGCAGCTGCTACTCAGGATAGCCTGGCGGATCAAACACCATTCCCATCCAAAGCACCTACTCTGTCAGCATCCCTGCTGGAGAGAAGATTGCAACTCACAATTGATGTGTTTGAACAACAAAAAAAAGTCCTTTCCCTTCAGGAGGAGTACTACCGCCTTAAAATTGAACACCTAAAAAATAAACCATTTACAGATTGTGTTCTGTGTCTTGCATTTAACAATTGCAGGTGATGTGCAGTAAAACTGTGGTAGTTCTTAATACCATCAGTTCTCAAATGACATGGGGCTACAGCTTGCCTGAAATGTAAATTTGTGAAGTTTGCCCTGTAAGGCAGTCCACTCTGGGCTAGGTTCCCCTGTGGAATGTGAATATCTTCTTCACCATCCTCATCATTGTCTTCATCCTCATCCTCATCGCCATCCTCCCGAGGTTCTGCAATCTGTCTAACCTTGCAAATATTGTGTAATATTGCACAGGCTATGATGACTTTGCTGACTTTTTCAGGCCTCAGCCGCACCTCTCCGTGGAGAACATGAAAGCGCCTCTTAAGCTGGCCTATGCCACGCTCCACCACCGCTCTTGTTGTCTTGTGGGCCCTACAATAGAATACAGGACCTTTCATTATTTGATGGTAATATTGCACTACTTGGATGCTCTAACATATTGCTTGCATTTCATTTCCATGATTTTTGTATTGTTTGGCTTACCTGTCATAGTTTAGTTGGGGCCCTTGGCGTGGCTGGAGATAAGGTGTAAGGAGCCATGGTTTGCATGGGTAGCCACTGTCCCCTAACAAGTGGCAATTAGCTGGCACATAGTGTCTCAAAAAGCTGTCTGATGCCACTCTCGGAGAGCATTCTCGCATCATGTGTGGAGCCTGGCCATTTAGCCACAATGTCCAAAATCTTACAGGCCGCATTGAACACTATTTGCACATTGATGCTGTGGAAATTCTTCCTGTTAACAAAGACAGCCTCGTCCTCTGATGGCGCAATTATTCTCACATGTGTTCCATCAATTACACCCACAACGCCAGGGAATCCTGCAATGTCCATAAATGCCCTTTTATGTGTGTGTAAAGTGCGAGCATCCAGCGGGAATGAAACAAATTGTGTCACAACATTAGGTTGTGACAAAGCTGTCAGTGTTTGGGTGATGACTCTGCTGATGGAGGATTGGGACAGACCCAAGTCATCACTGCTGCATTGTTGCATTTTCCCTGTTGCCAAATACCTCAGGGTTGTGATTACTTTCTTCTCCGGTGTAATAGCGTTGTGGCGTCGAGTTGGTGAAGTAATTGCATCTCTAAGGAGATCCACCACAAACATGATTCCTGCACGATCCAATCTGTACCGTCTCACTAATTCCCTGTCATCCAGTGTTTGCAGGACATCTCTCCTGCCTCCTCTGTTGGCCATTTTGTGCAGCTGCTTAGGGGAACTCCTAAGCCACTAAAAGTCCTCTTCCCTGCTCTTAGCAGATCTCGCCTTAGGAGCCCTTTTAATCGCTAAGAATCTTGAGGAATAGCTTTTATTTTAACTGGGATTTTCGTGTCACTTTTAGGGGAAATTCTAAGAAAACGTCATGACTCTGAGAATTTTCTTAGAATTTGGCCACTTTTTGCACAAAAATTCTTTAGGGATACGGGCCCAGATCGTTGCCAAAAACCATTCTTGTGAATTCTTCAGGATCTTTCACGAGGGAGGTTCTAGGTAAATCCTCTCTCATAGAGAATCGTCTCCATAGCCTGTTTAACAATAATTTGTTAATCGACCTCTGAGCAGGGTTGTAATTTATGTGGGGAGGGGGAGTGGGGGGGCGGGTACACGGTCGCTTTGATAAGACCATAATAATTTTCAATCGCATCAAAATCTGTGAAAATTATTTCGGGGTGGCCGATCGGATAGGATGTTTTTAAGTAAAATTGATGAACATTATTGTGATAAATTAGTCGATAGATTAATCGATATAAAAATAGTTGTTAGTGCCAGCCCTAGTTTTGATCAATCACCCAAACACTGATCAACTTTTTTTAAACATTTTTGCCACCAACTGAGAGGATTTTTTTCAGCAGGTAGCGAATCTATCTTCTTTTATTTATATCCATCTTATGCTCCTAAGCCCTGATTGCCTTCTTCTGCACTGCTCTAAGTCTGACTGAACACGTTTTTGCCCATTTTTTACGCACCGCTGTACTGGATAAACAAACCACGTCATCATCATGTCTCGCGTGCCACTACCAGGCATTCGAATGTGCTTTTTTTTTGTAAATTCGACGAATATTCGAAATTCGATTTTTTTTTTACAGCCCTAGAAAGTACATAATATGGTCATATAAGTACATATAATATAGCAAAGCATTATCCCACAAGAGTAATGTGAATGTGACATAATAATAGAAATAAGAGGTAATTAAGGGGCAAATTTTGTGCTGAATTTGGGGCAGGTACTTGAGCAACAAAATTTGATAAAGGGCAGGTACTTGAGCAACACTTGAGGTATATCTGTGCTCATCCCTAATTTTGATCATGGGTTTTGAAAAATGACATTAAGGTTCTGATATTAGTGCCAAATGTAAGTCAGGATAAAAGGAGATGCAGTTGGTGAAGTTTGTGACAACTATTTGTTGTTTTACTTTACATTTTTGTGATCAATTGACCAAATCTTTCATATTTCTAGCACTTAAAATATTTACACGAAAAGATGTGTATGTGTACATAACGAACAATAATAGATCTTCCTTACTATTAGAACAACTGTCCCTTTGACTTGTAGAGTTAACATGGTATCATCTCAAAGCATTACATTTGATCTAGTTAAAGGTCTTTTTTTTGTTGAGAAATTTTGAGGTAAAGAGAAGTCATGTAATCAAGTATTATTAACGACTGTATCTTTTTCATAACAATGATAATCTTTGATTGTTAAAAATGACATGTGGACATAATGTTAGCTTTCGGGTTGCTTAAATGCGTTTCCTGTTATCCACACATATTTAACACTTCATGAAGTGTTCATGAAGTCAAGTGTGACTGACCCGGTTTCTCCAGAATCCACATCAATTGCTGTAGCTTTCATTTCAGTGGAGCCAAATTGTATATTCAGCATGACCACACGGTCCATATCCCTGTTAGTTTTGGGCATATCAACTGTTAGAGAGGCCACGCATGTCAAGCCATCCTCATCCACAAACTTGACTTCTTTTTTTTGAGTGCTATAAAAGTTAAATGTCATTGATTTATGTTTGGGATCTACAGGGCAATATTCGAATGATCGAACTTCATCAAAGAGGACAGATTCTCCCTTGGTAACAAGTTCTTGAAAGCAGACATCACAGTACACTTCTCCTAGGCTGTTGACCATTGTGCTCTTTCCCTTGTGAATTAATTGATTGTACCGCTGACACATTTCAATCCCATATGTGAGAGCACTGATGCGTGATTTTACCACTGAAGGTGTTTGGCCGTATAGAACTGCCCCCTTTATAACAGCTGTCTGGGGATCAGCTGGACAGAGAATCCTGTGTCTAGACCCAAATTTCTCTTTTAAGCAATCAATCAAAATGCGAGATTCAGCGTAACCTCCGACTAACATTATGTACTCAATGCTAAGCTCTGGATTTGACCGCAAGATACGCTTTATGCTGTCGACAATCGCCTTGAGACTCTCGTCAAAAAAGCTGCTCACTTGTTTCTCTTTTATTAGGATCTGTCCATCTTCCCACTCTGCTCCCTCAACACCCTCAAAGTAACTTTCTAGACTTTTTTTTTGACTGGCAATTTCTTGCAATTTTGTTGGACAGTCGAGCAGCACAGGTCCATCAAAAGATTTGGACATCTCAATTTGATGCTTCAATCTCAATGCTTGTGAAGGATGTTCTTGCTCAAATTCATCAAAGACTTCTTGAGAAAATATACTTCTCAGAAAAGAGATGAACTTCCTGTCTACTGCCTCTCCACCCTGGCCATTTCCAGAAGCAGCATGCAATTCCTTTAATCGACCTTCCTCCACCACCTCATGTACTGTGATGTCAATAGTTCCACCTGCAAATGCATACCAGTGTTTTAGTCATTAGTTTTTATTCACATGTACAAATAAGTGATTCATGCCATATAATGCCATGTTTTGACCTCAAGAAGAAAAAGGCAGTTCTTGACCAAACATTTGAACAGAAACAGAGACAAGGACAGAAAGTGTTAATGTGAAATTGTCCTGATTTACTCCCTGAAGCTTATAGATGCATGGTGTAAGAAATAAGAAACAATATGGCAGGCGTCAATTTAAATGTATGCTATAAGTGTTTTTTAAGAGTTTAAGATAAGTATAAAATAATCAATATTATTTGCACATTTTGAATACAACATTTAACATATAATTAGAATAAATGTAAATATAATAAAAATATAATTATTCTTTCAAATATATTGAAATGATGCAAATTGATGACTTTACCAAACACATAGTCTATTGATTAACAGCCTTGTGGAGAAAACAAAAAACTGTGAAACTAAATTCAGTTATGACTTTTTTTTCCACTTGATTCAGACTATTTACGTTTGTATCAGTATTTGTGTTATTTTTTTAGTTCTTATCAGACGAATCTCATCTAGTCCTTCCAGCGCCATCACTTCCGGAGAATAAGGTCAAAATACCGGCGCGATCATTGAAATATATACATAGATTCCTCATTAGTGCCTGCGCGGATCGGTCGAATGAGGCATCTACATATATTTATCTATGATTGTGCTGGTATTTTTACCTTATTCGCCAGATATAATGGCGCCGGGAATACTAGATGAGATTTGTCTGATAAAAGGTAAATAATAGCTTAAATACTGTTGGGTTTCTCGCAGAAACCGTTCGTTTCGTGTCTTGAGACATAAGTGTGTCGTCATGAGCCGCAGAATTGAATATGGATTCATATGTCTGTTTTTTACTCTTATAGCTCTCATACTATAAACAGGCCCAGTGACATGCATTATACGACTGACACAGAGTTAAAAATCTTAATTTGTGTTCTACTGAAGAAACAAACACACCTACATCTTGGATGCCCTGGGGGTAAGCAGAAGTAGTTTAGTTTGGGTGAACTATCCCTTTAATTTAAATTAGCCATGAATGGCTTGGGTATGTAGAGCATTCGCAGCTTATATGGACCGCACGCCCCTGGTTTGTACTTTATATTTAAATGTTGTAGAGTTTTAAGAATGCAACTTTGAGTCAATACATATAAAATACTGGATCATAATAAATATTTTATAACGTTGTAAAAGTTTTTTGTATTTTGTATTTGTATTTTTTACGTTAGTAATGCCACCAGTGGGAAGAACAAATGTATTTGCATTTTGTTGCATCCCTAAAGATTATGATTATTTGTTGTCAGTTGTTTATTATTGAACAAATTATACAGGTACATGAATGATCCTGTACTTTAAAAAAGGCTTTAAAAATCTTAGATAGTGACTAGGCTGTACCTCCACAATCCACAACCATATACTGTTTCCCGGGATCATTTCCCACAGTTTCTTCAGTGCGGAACTCTGCTATGAAGCCGTCTGTAGGGAGTTGCTTACAGTACACAGAAGCAGCTTCTGGCTCTAAGGCAATGACAAGTCTGTCAGGATTTGTCACCAGACCGGCCTGAAAAACAAAATGGACTATATATGTTACTATATCTCGTAACAGCGGCTCATGTAAAGGTCTGTAATATAGCATACGGTAAGAGAACATTAAGTTCTCGTTGTTAACATGTTGAATTGATATTCCAAGAGTGAGGAAAATTGTAAGAAACATGACACTCAGGCTGAAGTCTCCATGTGTTTTGCAGTTGTTCTCATTTCTGTCGAGTGGAAACATTTGAGATGTAATTTGTGATTACTTTTCTTTTTTTAATTACTTTCGAAATGCCTGAATTATGAGTACTTGGCAATATATAGAAACTTTGCAAGTACATGTCAACCTGCTGTACTAACCCTAGTACACTAATAATACTGTAATGGGAGTTAGTTGACCTGTGATTAACCATTTATATATCTCAATTCTCACCTCAATAGCTGCTTCCCTCATAAACTGTTTGGCTGCTGGATCCCAGATCGCAGGAATAGTCAACACCCAAGTAACATCAGATGCATCGTAACTCATGTTGTTTGTGTGAGTTGCAATTTTGTTCAGTGCATGATCCTTAAGGTATTTCAGACTCTCTGAGAAAACTGTCACTGCTTTCATTTGTTTTCCATTTTTAGCTGTGATCTTCAAATGCCTATGGATTACCTTTTCCAAGAGAAATGTCATTATGTTCATATATGAAACACATCCCCCAGTGTCAGTAACCATTCTTTAGTCAAATAATTATGGAGACAGATTAGACTCATTAATAATTCACGCAAAAAACAAGATGCACACATGTGTAACCAATTTCACATGCATGAAACCAAATTCACGTGCGCAAAAAACAATTGACATGCGCAAAATAAAATTATATATTCATAAAATACATTTCACAAATGCAAAACACAATTCGTAGATTTACAATTGTGCATAAAAACGTTTGAATGTTTAAAATGTGCACGTTCATCCTGTAATGCGAACGTGCAAATCGTCATTCACGTGTGAATTGCCTTAAATGTGTGTGTGTGTGTTTGAGACTTTCCTGGCAGCTCTCCGGCCACTCGGATCAGTCGTACTCTTTAGCCAATCAGATTTAAGCTCATCAATCGGCCAATCATAACCGCGTGAGGGTGGGCCCACCTGGGTGTTATGTCATCAGCGTTCGACCGCAGTTAGAGATCATGGCTAAGCAGCAGAGGGATGATGTGAAATTTGATCGGTTCATTTCTGTGTTTACTGAAACTAAGAACTTAGAGATCAGTTGAAGTGATAGTTTATTAACTGCTATGTGAAAATAAACATGTATTTTAAGTATTGATGGATTCTTATGTTTACTTCATAAAGAATTACGCAAATGAATACCATACAAATGTAGGATTTTAGTTTCATAAACTCCATAGAAAGCATAACAATGGTTTGAATGATGAGAGTGTATATAAATAGACGATTATGAAAAATATAATGCTTTTGGATATTTTTCACGTGGTCTTGTACTATTATTTAATTAGGAAAGAGCAGTCACAGCAGTGTGTTTGTACCTGCATGTCATGCACCACACATTCAACTGATGATAATAATTTATCTAATGAAGTGCATACATTGGAGACCATTTATATTTAATCTAGTTCACATCACACAGCGTTGCTGTTGTACACACACATTCAACTGATGATAATTATTTATGTAATGAAGTGCATATTTATATTTAATCTAGGCTTTGTTTTAACTTTAAGCTGCACATATATGCAGTTTTATTGTTTCAGATTTCCAAGACAGATGAAGTGTGAAGTTGCAGAGACCAGTACCGTTACCTTACCATTCCTACTGTAATTCTTTCAAAACAGTCATGTTGCATCCCTTCATTTTGACTGTTGTTTCAAAAAGAGGCTTGAAGACATGCATCGTTACTGTATTAATGTACACAATCAAGGAATAAAGCCCTGCTATGCATTATTAAATGTCCTTGTTTTATGTCAGAATTAAAAGATTCAAAGATATTTGCTACAGTTGATGTATACAGTTTATTAATTTGAAAGTTTCTGAATCCTTTGGGAATAAAACCTATATGAAATGACTTGGCCATGATTAAAGAGATTTTTTTTTCCCTTTACTCACCCTAAAGTTCCCTTTCGAAAGGGAACTCGCGCTGCGTCAGCTTCGACGCTACGGGGAACGCCTCCAGCGTGACAGGTGCCTGAAATCACAATCAAAAAACGTCAATCCCATTGACCGGCGACAGCCTATGATGTCATCAAGGTGCGACCAGGAAGTATATAAGGGCGCCTTGCCAACATGACAGTATCTCTTCGTCTTCAGGGACTGTTTTGCCTGTCTTCACGTGAAACGTCTACAAGAAGGATAACGATGAAGTGTGCTGAGAAGCAATGCCACTTCTGCAGGTGTGTTTTGAACGTGTACCAGGTAGCTTTCGCTTTGGATACACACACACTTTGCTTTTACTGTCTGGGAGAAGAGCATGCACGAGAGGTTCACGAACCTCTTGTGGAAAGTTTTTGCGAGCGTCTTTCCTCTGGAACGCTCTGCTCTCGTCTGGATCTCTTCTCGAGGGGAGAGGTTTCAGCATCTGGGAACAGCCCCGCTCGAGCTGAGGCTGAGCGGTGTCCAAACATCATGTGGTTCCTAGATGGATCTGGCTCGTCGCTTGGAGACAGATGTGGTTCTCGAGGACGACCAAGATCGCGAGAGGCGGACTTCGGAGGAGGAAAAATAGGATTTATGTGTCTCCTCCTCGTCTGCTGCTCTTCCACGCGAGCAGAGGATGGGTGAGTCAGTTTAAGATGCTGAAGCTTCTCAAACCATCCTGTCCCATGTACGGGGAGTTGCTGGAGGTCATGGAATGCGCTGCGGGTAGACTGCAGCTGCCTTGGCGGCGCGTAGGAGAAAGGCTGAGCGTCCAAACAGTTGGGGCGATCGGTTTCTCTCCGCCCATGACCCCCCAACTCCTGGGAGTCTTCCATTCCTTCCAGATCTCCGTCTGCAGATCTTGAGTGGATGGAAGAAGCCATTCTCAGCCCCGCATCTGTCGACATCATCTAGCGAAGTTTCGCTGATGTCGAGGGGCTGCCTAGGCTGAGTATGTGTCGGTGCCGCCCGTGGACGAGATGTTATGTTTTTCTAGCCTCTGGGCGGCCGGCGGCACTGAGAGCTCCCACCCTGCCGGTCTCTGATTGACACGGCGTACATGTCAGTGGGTCACGCTGCAGCGGCTTCGCACACCACAGCATAAAAAAATTTAAAAAAAGCTAAAGGTGTTGCAGGCTTACTAGGCGGACCTGTTGAGGGACCTCGATCAGGGGAGGGACCCCCTGAGGCGGTAGTCGAGTCGCGCCGGACCATGGTTTGCACTCTCCGGGCCACCGAAAAAAGCAAATAGCGCCGATGGCGGTGGCCACGGAGAGACATCTGTGGTTTAACCGTTTGGACATCGGGGAGAAAGAGAAGTCCTTTCTCCTTGATGCCCCGGTTTCGCCATCTGAACTTTCCGGCATCTCCGTGGAGGTGGTGATGGGAAAGTTCGGAGAAGCGGAGGCGCGCTCAGCGGCATTCAGAACATGCATCCCGCTGAGGTCCGGGACCGCGCCCAGGCAGTCGGGTGTCCCCGGCCCGTCCCAGTCTGAGGGCTGGAGACGGGAATAGCGAGCCAGCGTCGCCTCTCGAGCGCCCCCCGCGGAGGACTGGGGCGCAGGGGAGGCGGGACACCCACAACAGGAAGAGGAAGGAAGCCGGGGCTGGTAACCGGAACCAGCGCAGGCAGCAGACTCCACCCCCGAGGAGCGCGGAGATGAACGCTGCATTTTTTCCCTTCCTCTGGTTTTTCCCCCGGGCACTTTACATCAGGTCGGTGGACCTTTGATGAGCAGAAAATGTGAGATTCTGGGGAAATTTGGATCGCCGCTGGATCTTCGCAGGGCCTGCAGCTCCCCGTGAGTAAGCTAAGAACGATCTTCTTTGCAACATTATGTGGTTGTGTGTGAATACCTCACTTTCTGCTAGTAGAGTCTGCTGCCTCTCCGTGCTATATTTTTCCCCGCTATGTGGGTAACTGTATCGCGCTCTTGCCCAAGGGCTTGTAGTGTAAGAGGCGAGCTGTGTTTTTCCTAGCGTAAAAGTGGGAAGTAGCTAAAACCGGGTATGCACTAACGCACGAGCTGTAGTGAGATCTGCGCCCAGCTCTGCGGGGCTGTGGGAAAAGGGTTTTTGGGGCCTCATTGTGTAATATTAGAGGTGATAATATTTCTGTCCCGGGCCCTGAGTAGATCTAGTGCGGACTTATGTCGCACCACTTGGCCTAGGCTTTGTCAAGGATGGGGGCGTTCCCTTTTAATGAAGTTGTTCGCCCCTGGCCTGTCCTTTTATATAAGAACATGGCTTTGTTTATGCATCCTTGTTTCAGCCTCCTCTGTTACACAGTCGTCCGGCCAAGGCCCGCCCCCTTCTCTGCGTTCTGGGGTCACAAGTAATGCAGACGAGGTGGTGCAGGAGACAGCGACTTCGCCAGTGGTCGTGGGGTGGAACTAAGCGTCTTTTCGGCAGTGGCGATTAGACTTTATTCGCTGTTTCCGCCTTTTGGAGCTTGGTGGCCGCCATCTGCTGGCGGCCCCCGGCCTCTTCCTGGAGGATGGTACGGCCGGTGGATTTCACATTTGCTGTCATATTGTTCCCTTGCTTTATGTCTCTGCTTCACCTCTTTTAGGGCCCGGGTTGAGCTGAAAATCGGGTAAACCTTCTGTTAATGCGGTTCTGGTTGGATGCTCCCCTGAGGCCCGAGCATTGCCGATGGCTGACGCCCACGCCGCTGCATGGAAAGTATGACAGCCGCCCAGATGCAGGTAACGTAAGTTGTACTCCCCTCGCTTTAGAGGGTCTTTGTTTAAGCACTTCCGCTGAGTACACTGCTGTTGGCAATGTGATTAGGTCCATGTTTGTAGGCACTGCCCGAGAGACTGCGCTGTCCTGGGGGCCCTAGGACACGGCGAAGCAGGTTGTCCCTAGCTGCCTCTGGGATGGAGCCAGCCCCAGGTGCGGGCATAGGAGCCAGCTGGCTGTGAGTGGCCAGCTTGGACGGTCTGGGCAGTAGGACTTCAAGACAGGTAGTAGGTGTCAACCGGCCTCCTTGCAGGGAAGTCCCGACACCGTGGCCCACGAGTGGGCCTCGGAGGCTCTTCTCCACTGGTGTCGACGTCAGCAGTGACCCGTCATTTGGCCCTGGGGATGAGTCCCCAGGTGTTAACTGGATTTCCAGGCCTTCGTCAGCAGCAGACAGCTGCCGTCAGCCCAGGTAGCAGCAGCCAGCCTTCTTAGAAAGTCACGGTAGGATCCTTGGAATCTGCAGACCCCCTATTCGGGGGGGTAGGTCCTGCCAGGCCTCCCTGAGGGGTAGGCTCCCAGTCTGGGTTACCTTCGCTACGGAGTTAGGCCCTGTCTGGCCTCCCTGAGAGCCTGCTGTGGTCAGCAGGCGCCGCCTGGTCTCCCCCGAGGGGGCACCATAGGCATTAAGTCCCTCGACGGCTGGTACGAGCTGCTAAATAGGTGGTAGGCCCTACCTGGCCTCCCTATGGGCCTGCTGTGGGGAAAGCAGGCTCACTCGACCTCTCCCTGACGACGACCTCACGGTTCCCGGTCGCTGTGGCAATGAGTGTGAAGTGCTACGAGTAGCACGTTCTGCTTTCAGTTGGTAGGCACGGTCGCCTCCCTGAGGGCGAGCTCCCGGTTCCCAGTCGCTGTGGTAATGAGCGTGAAGTGCTACGAGTAGCACGTTCTGCTTTCAGTTGGTAGGCATGATTGCCTCCCTGGAAGCGAGCTCCCGATCCTCAGGCGCTGAGAAAGCGGGTGAGACGGTTAGCGAAGCGCTACGGACGGCATGTTCTGCTACTAGGTGGAGGCATTGCGCCTCCCTGGAATCGTTCCCTGGTCCCCAGTTTCGGTAACGGAGCGTAGCATGGGCTGCTATCAGGCAAAGCTGCACGGGCTTCCCTGAGGGGATTCGCTTTGGAGTAAGTAGTAGGCCCATGTGGCCTCCTCTAAGGGCACGCTCTGGTCTCGTGGTTTTCTGGAGGGGTCCAGTCACTGAGCAGAGGACGGCTCCCCGGCCGCTGTGGTGAGTGTAAAGTGCCGTGAGCGGCACGTTCTGCTGTCAGATGGTAGGCATGGTACCTCCCTGAAAGCGAGCTCCCGGTCCCCAGCCGCTGTGGTGAGCATGAAGTGCTACGAGTAGCACGTTCAGCTAGGCTGTGAGTGCCCGATATCTTTGCAGTTGGTAGGCCCGCTTGGCCTCCTGAAGCGAGTCCCTGGTCTTCCCAGCTACCTCGAGGGCTAGCACGACTGCGATCAGGTATCAGGCCCGTATGGCCTTCCTGAGGACGAGCGCTCCTATTGGATGCGCAAGCGGTCTATACAGGTTACCAGGTGGAGGCCCCTCTCGGCCTCCCTGGGGGACGAGTTCCCCAGGCGGGAACACACAACTGGCTTTGAACACACAACCTGAAGGCGGTGTTCTTACCCTAGCATGACGAGGTGTCACTGTGGCTATGCGGTCCCGACAGGACGGGACCTTCATAGTGTGCCTACGGCATGGTTACCTACCGGGCAGGCTTATGAGCTCCTCTCAAGCGAGGGTCTGTTATGAGTTTACAGACAGGGTTACAGACAGCTCTGTACTGTACAGACAGGGTTGACCGTATTACGTGTCCCATAGTAGACTGGGTCACCTGGTCAGGTCTCCCTTGTGGCATTCAGTGAGAATCTCCCGAATAGTGGCTGGCACGGGTTCCTAAATGATGAACTGACAATCTCAAGTATGAAGAAGCTCAACATGTAGTACAGAGACATTTTATATATATAAATATATTCTGTAGTTGTGAGATTGGCTGATTAACAGTTTGAAGCTGGGTTAGTTCTTCAGTCACAGGGCACTGGAAGCACAATGTCATTGCAGTGTTCCAGTCAGTGTCTTCTTTTCTTTTAAAGTAGATAAATGTTTATCGCCAAATGATACATTTAAGTACAATACATCAGGTAAAAAGTTAACAAATGAATTGTGTTCAATCTAGCCGCCACTAGCCCTTTCTCTGTCAGAACACGTCAGATTTTGGTTTGATATTTAAAGCAGTCAGCACATAGTACAAGAGCTGCAGACAGAGGAAGAGCAGAAAGCAGGGGATGAAGTGATGGGAAAATAATTGAATATAGTGTACTGAGTAATCTTAGTAGTATGATGTTAATTGCATCTTTGTCTGATCAGCATAAAAACAGCTTTTTTTGCCAGGCAAAGTAAAATTAATGCTTCACAACATTGTCCTGTGACATTAAAAACCTTGAGATGACGATACAGCACAGAACATGAAAGTACATGTGTACTGAATAGATTAAGACATTAATACAAAGTATAAAAGAGAATAAGGAAACATGAATTTAGATGTTTGTGACTGCTATCCAGATGTCACGCCAAAGGTGTGTAATCCTGAAAAATACAAAAGGAACAATAACGTGTGTAATAATAATTTAACACTGTATACTGCTGCACAAATGGCAAAATATCTTCATCACTAAACAATGAGTGCTCATAAAAAAATTGTACATAGTGAAAAAATATCTCGATATGGCCAGTGCTATGTGGGAGCTATTGGCCACCCAGATTATTGTTTTACAATCATTTGTGTGATTGTAACTGAGAGAGATGTCTGTCTCTGTACCTGCAGCTAAAATACAACAAAACAAGCATTATTTCCTCTTCATATGGGACATCTGATTACCACAGCAGTTGCTTACGTCTGTTAATATTGAATAAACTATCACTTCAACTGATCTCTAAGTTCTTAGTTTCAGTAAACACAGAAATGAACCGATCAAACTTCACATCATCCCTCTGCTGCTTAGCCATCATCTCTAACTGCGGTCGAACGCTGATGACATAACACCCAGGTGGGCCCACCCTCACGCGGTTATGATTGGCCGATTGATGAGCTTAAACCTGATTGGCTAAAGAGTACGACTGATCCGAGTAGCAGGAGAGCTGCCAGGAAAGTCTCAAACACACACACACAAATTTAAGGCAATTCACACGTGAATGACGATTTGCACATTCGCATTACAGGATGAACGTGCACATTTCAAACATTCAAAAGTTTTTATGCACAATTGTAAATCTACGAATTGTGTTTTGTATTTGTGAAACGTATTTTATGAATATATAATTTTATTTTGCACATGTGAATTGTTTTTTGCGCACGTGAATTTGGTTTCATGCATGTGAAATTGGTTACACATGTGTGCATCTTGTTTTTTGCGTGAATTATTAATGAGTCTAATCTGTCTCCATAAACAATTGGCAGTAATACAAGTAAAATAAATAATGCCTTACTTTGTCATAGAGCTCCATTTTGAAGTTCTCAAACAAATACCATTTCTTTGCCTGCTGTCTTGAAGATGACATTGTGTATGTCTTTAGGGCTTCGTAACCAAAGTGCATAAAGCTCTGATGTTCATCAAACAAAATGCATGTAAAAGTTTTACCCTGTTTCTGGGAACCACTATGATTCCAGCACGGCAGGAATGTTGGATCCTGTTGAGTATCAAATCTGAAGGCGTATCCACTGTAGGATGTGCCAAAATCTATAGCAATGTAAAGAGCTGAATCTGCCATTGTGTTTGCGAGGTTTGCTAGAAGCTGTGTAAATCAGTACTCTTCAGTTCTGTGCAGATTTCACTTGTCCTTGCTCTTTTATAGTCATTGAATTTAGTTTCACTTTTGTTGATCCACCCACTCGCACAAACGGGTTGAGTAGCCTAAGTACGGAAATATGAAAATAATGCCCATCTTTATTTTTGAAAACAAACATCCAGACTGTAATGACTTCAGCACAAACAATGATTTGGAATTGGACATCTTGAGCTTGAGAACTGTTGGATAGAGAACACTAGCCTTGGTGGATAGATGGATAGATGGATAGATGGATAGATACAGTGAGGAAAATTAGTATTTGAACACCTGCTATTTCACAAGTTCTCCCACTTAGAAATCATGGAGGGTCTGAAATTGTCATCGTAGGTGCATGTCCACTGTGAGAGACATAATCTAAAAAACAAAATCCAGAAATCACAATATATGATTTTTTTTAATCTATTTATTTGTATGATACAGCTGCAAATAAGTATTTGAACACCTTAGAAAATCAATGTTAATATTTGGTACAGTAGCCTTTGTTTGCAGTTACAGAGGTCAAAGGTTTCCTGTAGTTTTCCAGCAGGTTTGCACTGCAGGAGGGATTTTGGCCCACTCCTCCACACAGATCTTCTCTAGATCAGTCAGGTTTCTGGCCTGTCGCTGAGAAACACGGAGTTTGAGCTCCTCCAAAGATTCTCTATTGGGTTTAGGTCTGGAGACTGGCTAGGCCACGCCAGAACCTTGATATGCTTCTTACAGAGCCACTCCTTGGTTATCCTGGCTGTGTGCTTCGGGTCATTGTCATGTTGGAAGACCCAGCCTCGACCCATCTTCAATGCTCTAACTGAGGGAAGGAGGTTGTTCCCCAAAATCTCGCAATACATGGCCCCGGTCATCCTCTCCTTAATACAGTGCAGTCGCCCTGTCCCATGTGCAGAAAAACACCCCCAAAGTTTGACAGTCATGTTTAGCTTCTTCCATTTTCTAATGATTGCTCCAACAGTGGAGCTTTTTTCACCAAGCTGCTTGGCAATTTCCCCGGAGCCCTTTCCAGCCTTGTGGAGCTGTACAATTTTGTCTCTAGTGTCTTTGGACAGCTCTTTGATCTTGGCCATGTTAGTAGTTGGGTTCTTACTGATTGTATGGGGTGGACAGGTGTCTTTATGCAGCTAACGGCCTCAAACAGGGGCATCTAATTTAGGATAATAAATGGAGTGGAGGTGGACATTTTAAAGGCAGACTAACAGTTCTTTGAGGCTCAGAATTCCAGCTGATAGACAGGTGTTCAAATACTTATTTGCAGCTGTATCATACAAATAAATAGTTAAGAAATCATATATTGTGATTTCTGGATTTTTTTTTAGATTATGTCTCTCACAGTGGACATGCACCTACGATGACAATTTCAGACCCTCCATGATTTCCAAGTGGGAGAACTTGCAAAATAGCAGGGTGTTCAAATACTTATTTTCCTCACTGTAGATAGATAGATAGATAGATAGATAGATATCCTATAAATGGATATAACAGAAAAAAGAAAAAAGCTAGATTTGCATGCTGTAGGATGTTTTAAAAAGTGTTTAAAGGATCTAAAATATCATGTGATATTAAGAAATAGGTGACAGTCGGAGTTCAAAGAGCCGAGTCAAGTCAACTTTATTTATATAGCGCTTTTAACAATGTAGATTGTTTCAAAGCAGCTTTACAGAGTTAAACAGGAAAATAATGCAGCATAATTTTATTAAGCTGTATAGCCATTTGATGTCATCAGTTCATTTCAATTTCCATACGGTGACAGTGTGGGCTTCAATAATTAGATCAGTAATTTAGTTTATATGGTTAATTTAGTTTATTAATTACATTTATTTCGATGTTTAAGTGTTGGAAAGAGGAAAACTGCTCTTTTGAGTATTGTGTTTTATGTTGTTCGCTATAACAGCAGTTGATTGCCCATTGTTTTTAATCGGAACATTTTCTCCAACAGTGGCTTACATGGGCGTGGCCCCGACAAGCGATACGCTCAGAAGTACAGTGTTTTTAGAACAAATGCCAGCGAAAAGATGATCTTGTTAGGGAGATCTTGTTAGTATCATAATACGTGGGACAGATAACAAATGTTTTTTGTTCAGTGTTTGTTTTAGGTGGTTTATATCCTTTTTTTTATCTGGATACTTTGATTAATAATAAAATTCATTTTAGGCTTAATGTTCATGCCTGTTTATACATTTAATGAACAGAAATGTATGAGGAACAGAAATGGTCACCCATTCAGTGGAATTGTTCTTCCACAGAATATTTTCTTTCTATACTTCATTTTAAAATGGAGTCATTGTTCAAAACTATGTCAGGTGTCTTTTGCTTAATTTTGGGAAGCATTTCAAGAATTACGAGCATTGTAGTTTAACTGGAAGCTTCTCATTCCACCTCACCATCCAACTGAAAATCTGAAAGCAAAACTGTTCTTCAGCACATCATAGATTGTATCTGACTTTTGTCTTGTTTTGCCACATTCGTCGCACCCACTGACCCGATGCGGCCTGACATATAAGCTCTACACATATTAATATTGTTCTTTACTATTAAAATCAGCCAACACACATCTGCAGTTCTAAAAGCCAAATCATTATCATAAGAAAGAGTGACAAATTTATGTGTAAGGAACAATAACCTTTGAATTGGACTAAAAACATGAAGGGTTTATATACCAGAATTTTCATATTAATTGATTTAATTTTTTTGTATTGATTTTAAAATATAATCACATACAATAACATCTAAGAACAGCCAGACAGACCCAAAGCGCTGAGAAAGGAAAAGTTACACACATATCTTCCTGAATAAATTATTCAGAAACATGACACAAGAAAAAATAAATACACAAAAGAGAGTAAAATCCCATAGTCCCCCTGAAACAGGTGGTCAGAGTTTCTGTAGAAAAGAGTGCACAGGTTTCCATATTTTCAAAATATTTGTCTGACTAGTGATTAAATCCACAGTTTCTCCAAAGGAAAAAAGGCTGAGAACTATGATTTCCACATGGTAACCGTTGGAACTTGGGGTGCAGACCACCTCAGCAGAATGCATTTTTTAGCCAGAAATGAAAGGATTATAAATAAATGCTTGGTTTCCGGTAAAAAAGTCTTTTGGAGTATGGTCCAGCAGGTAGATTGAAGGGGATGAAATAAACTGTTTACCTGTTATTGTTACAAACGCTTAGGCAGCATGAAACCAGGAAGCAGACTTCAAACAAAGGTTTTAATTCAAATAAAAGACAGGATACAAGGGAACAGCAAAGTAACATCAAGTAGAATGGACAAGGAGTGCTGGGAAGTGTGAACAATATAAAGGGAGTGCTAACGAGGAGGGCCAGGTGCAGTGAATCCAGGGAGACCGAGAAAGCTGATGAGGGAGTGCAAACAGGTGTGAGGCAGGGAGGATTCTGGGTAATGGAGTCCAGGACAGGAGAGGATTGTGACAGTTATCTCCTGGATTGCAGAGTGAACCCCTTTCCAGAATGGCTTGATGCCAGTGGTTTTCAAAAAAAATTAAGAGCGACCCTCTTTTTTTTTCTTTTCTTTTTTTTGCGACCCATATATAGACCTACAAACCTATACTTTCAAACAAGTCAAGCCAAGCATAAGAATACTTAAATACAATGGGCCTTTTGACTGTATCCTCCATTAAATGGCACAAAAATTCAGCTCAGCACTTTTCCACACAGCCGCTTTTGATTATTAATGCATTTGCAACGTAAAGTTGATTTTGCACTAATTTGATAGCTAGGCCCATGTATGGGCCGTTAATTAACTGGTTAACCATTATCCAACAAGGATTTTATCCAATTAATCGTTTGATTGGAAAAAAAAGGTAAGTCGCATTTGATTGCATTCAGAAATAATACCAGTAAATAAAGTGAAATGTTATAATATACTACAAACATTATAAACTCATAGCTATTGGCTATTTTAGTTTCCCTCACTCCACAACAATTTAGGAATATGGTGTGGGCCCTTTAAGAGCTGCGCGCTCCCTGTTGAATGCGCAAAAATGAGCGTGGAAACACCACAGCGACGGAGCTCACGCTGAATGGCACGCATTGTAGGCTACTACTCACTATTTAAACAGAGCTGTGTAACTTTTTATAGGTTAGGTTGACTATTTTATGTTGATAATGAACAGGCTGCTGTGATGTCATGTTTGCAATGCTGGAATATGTTATGTGTGCACATGAACAAGCAGAAGAAACGACTCAGTTATTAACATAACCTCGGTTCCCTGAGAGAAGGGAGCGAGTATTGCGTAGCATACGCTGGGGGAACTCCTGTTTCCTCGAGAATTGAAGCAAAATTTTATCCTTAAAATGTATCTTAGTAAAACGCAGTGCAGGTGCACAGCAGACCTAACAGAGTGTATACGCGCGCTGATTGGCTGTGCTGCGGCAACTGCAGGAACCTATGGCGAGGCGACTGAGCGGGAGGACCAATGAGGTGACTACCCACCTAAACAGTCGACTGAATTTGCATAGCGAGTCTATAAAAGACCCTGTAACGCCATAGGAACTCAGTTTAAAAATCGACTGAAGTGACACTGAGCGAGCACAAGCACGGCAAGCTACGCAATGCTTGTTCCCTTCTCTCAGGGAACTGAGGTTATGTTAATAACCGAGTCGTTCCCTTTCGAGAGAATCATTCTTATTGCATAGCATACACTGGGGCACCATGTAAAAGCGCTGTGCGTGCTAGATCTCCACACACTAAGGCATGTAGACACTACAGCCCCGTATAAAGAGAATGACCTCCTGAAAGCCAACCTTGGTGGGCCCCGAAGAGGGTAACCATACAATTTATGTAGGCCGGATATAATCAGGCCTTATATGAAGGTATAATGAAGCCAGACAGAGTCAGGCTTATGTATTTAGTCATGCTTGTGAGTACATAGGTGTGTTTCACAAAATGATATATGGAAAGAATACCTGCTTGTAAAGCAGGAACCTCCAAATTATAGAATCTGATAAAAGTGGATGGTGTGGCCCAGCCTGCCGCTTGTAAACTTCCATCCATTAGCCCAAAAACGGATACTAATGGCTTGGTCAAAAGGAATTCTGCGTGTAAGCCTTTTCAGCATTTTGGTGAATTTATTTTAATTTATTGAGATCTCGTTTTAAATCTGACTCCATTAATAATTTTATCTGACTCCAATTTTATGTGACTCTAGAAAGTGTTACGTGTAGAGTTTATCAGCTGATTTTCGATTAGTTGCGATTTAATTTAGATTGTTGATTTTCTTAGTATCTTCTGTATTTTCAAATTCGTTCAACGAGAGACCCAATATCGCACAGAACTTATGCGCCCGGACGCGCGTTCACGATCACAAAATGTAACTTCTGAATTACTCAGAGGAGGCAGAGTGGATATTTTACCTTCCAGGGGTTGCACATGCTCACTCCACAAAAAGTGTAGTTTTATTAATATCTCTGAGCTACCACTTGTTAATCCAGCGATAGACAGAAATCAGAATATCGTGCACGCTGCGCCCATGCTTCAGTCGTGCCGTCATCAGTTTGACCTATCATAACCTTAGATTTTGCGGTAATAAAGGAGTAAACATCGATCCATACTAGAATAATGATTTCAGAATCTTACAAGATAAATCAAGATTAACATTTATTTTGGCCAGACAGGAAAAGTAAATAAGTAAACAAGAATCCATGGTACACAACTGATCAGCGGAAAACATAAACACAATCGCAAAGCAATATGAAAATAATTTCAATAAATCATAATGTCTGGCACAATACACACAGAGTGTGTGAGTGCCTCAGAGGCACTGACACAACCTGCATGGGGGGTTCTGGCTACAGAATGTTCCCCCCTCTCTGTTCTGTTTCCCTCCCTTAAATACTCCAACTAGAACAAAAGGGGTTGTAAATATTTGCAACACAAACACCTGGTTTTGGGGGAGAGAGATCAGATATCTTTGAAGAGACCACTCAAAAGGAGAACAGAATTCTCATTAGTTTTCAATCTTTCTAATAGTACTAATGACTGCTGTGAAACTGAGACCATTCTACCATTCGCACTAAGACCTTTAAAAGGACACCAAACATGAAATGGATAAAACAATAGATTTACAAGATACATCATCATTGGTATATCTGCATTTGTTGACTTGAAAACAGGGCAAGGAGAGGGCAAAATGGGGAGGGGGGAAAAATGTTTGATCAGGGTGGTGTCACAGTTTCTGTGAGATTTTCTTTCAAGATTAGTGACTTTTATTGTTGGGGTGTAGTCTCAGCTTTTGTCTTAGCAGCAAAACCGGTTCTTACACGCTGCACTGATGTCATCCAGTGGTATCCCGCTAGACCAGGCCCATGAAGAGGCCATGCCTCTCGTGGAGTGAGCTCTGATGCCTAAAGGGCAGTTGATGCCCTTAGACTGATAAGCCAACGAGATAGCGTCTACAATCCATCGTGACAATCTCTGCTTCGTGACCCAACTCCCTTTAGTGTGGCCGCTGAAGCAAACGAAGAGCTGTTCCGACTGCCTGAAGGCGGTAGAATACTCTATGTATAATCTCAGTTTACATATTTTTCTCCCTCTAATGAAGGCAGCACTGATAGTGTAATGACCTGTACTTTGAACGGAGTGAAAAGTGCCTTAGGTACATAACCGTGTCTTGGTTTGAGGGCGACCCTGGAATCATTAGGCCCAAACTCTAGACAGGATGCAATCACTGAGAGTGCATGCAGGTCACCTACTCTCTTTATAGATGCTAAAGCCAGCAAAAAGGCAAGTGAAAGGTGCATTATACCAGTCTGAGAAGACTGACCATTTCAAAGCATAAAGCCGTCTGGTTGTGGGGGCTCTAGCCTCTGATATAGTATTTAGTACTGTGGCGAGCAGCGAGGCCGAGGGACCGCGAGGGCGGGACGAGGCGGCGCTCATCAGAGAGGATGAGCGCCAGCTGTGAGCCAGCGATCTCGGCTCTCGCGGAGGAGTGAGGGACTATAAAGGACGAGCGACGACAGTGAGGGACGAGAGAGGACCAGGCCTGGACGTTTTTGTTATGTGCACGCTGCAGTCGTCCGCGAGGGGCTGCAGCTTTTTATTTTCATTTTATGTTTGTGTGTGTAGGCGACAGTCGACCGTGAGGGGCTGTCGCCGCCATTTTATTTTGTGTTTCTTTTATATTAAATACTTTGATTGTTCGCCGGTTCCCGCCTCCTTCTTCCCGTACAAACATACCTTACTACAAATACTTTTTCAGGAAGGTTCCCGGATAGCCGTTGATGGGCAATACATGAAGGGCCCATAGATCGGGTCTGGGATGCCAGATTTTCCCCTTCGCCTGTATGAGGAGATCCTTCCTCAGCGGAATAGGCCATGGGGCTGTTTGTAGCATATGAGTCAGTTCTGAGTACCATATCTGACTCCTCCACAGTGGGGCTCAGAAGGATCAGGGAGGACAAATGCGCGATACTTTTGGTGAAAGTACTGCGCATTTGTCCTGCCTGATCCTTCTGATTACCTGAGGTATCAATGTGACCAGAGGAGACGCATACAGAGGGTGTCTGGGCCAATCTGTGTTCAGAGAAATATATTGGGCAATGAGTATTGTCTTCTGAGGTGAACAGGTCTACCTTCGCCTCACCAAAGATACTCCATATCAGCTGAATCGTTTGAGGGTGAAGCGACCATCCCCCTGGGGGAACCTTGTCCCTTGACCTTGACCACTGCCATGTTGTCCATTCGGACCAGTACGTGGTGTCCCTTTAAGAACGGAAGGAAGTCTCTCAGTGCTATAATGACCACTTTCATCTCTAGACAGTTTATGTGCAGCCTTTTCTCCGATAACGCCCATAGGCCGGAGAGTGGCTTGCCCTGGTGCAGGGCACCCCAACCTAGGTTGGATGCATCTGTCGAGACTACTTTCCATCTCGTAACTGTGAACTGTGAAACGCCTGATTGGTACCAGTCAGTCGCTAACCAAGGAGCCAGAGCTTTGGTGCAGCTGCGGTTCACTTTGATGCGTAACCGGCCCGATTGCCATGCCCAGGCTGGGACGCGGTCCTTTAACCAGTCTTGGAGGGGGCACATGTGCAATAGACCCAGTTCGAGCACTGCAGATGCTGAGGCCATCTGACCTAACATCCTCTGAAACTTCTTGAGAGGAGTGTAAGTGCCAGCCTTGAACGACGCTGCCAGACTCTGAATGGCGCGCGCGCTCTGACGTAAGCCACGTTTTCATTCGTATTGAGTCTATACGTGTTCCCAGAAATCAAGTATTCTGGGTTGGAGATTCTTCTCCATATTGATCCTGAGACCCAAACATTCTAGATGGTTGAGGAGCCAGGATCTGTGCGTCATCAACTGAGTCTATGACGAGGCTAGTGCTGCGTCCATGCATTTTGTAAAAATGCTGGGCACCAGAGATAGTCCGAATGGCAGGACTGTGTACTGATAAGTCTGCCCCTCGAAGAAGAATCTCAAGAATGGCCTGTGATGGGGCACTATCTGAATGTGAAAGTATGCATCTTTCACATCCAATGTGAAAAACCAATCCCCGGGAGAATTTGTGAGAGGATTTGTTTCATGAGAAGAATCTTTCTCCTCCATGAACTGCCACCTTAACGTGGTGGAGGGGTTTGAGTACCCGAATGACCCTAGGAGCTACGTTGTCCGGGGCTATATGCCCCTGGTAGGGTCTCCCAAGGCAAACAGGTCCTAGGTGACGGGTCAGACTAAGAGCAGTTCAACCCCTTATGATGAAAAAAAAAAGGAGGACCGTGACGTCGCCCGGTACGGCGCAGCCGGGGCCCCACCCTGGAGCCAGGCCTGGGGTTGGGGCTCGTATGCGAGCGCCTGGTGGCTGGGCCTTCCCCCACGGGGTCCGGCCGGGCTCAGCCCAAAGGAGCGACGTGGGGACACCTTCCCGTAGGCCCACCACTCACGGGAGGGACCATAAGGGGCCGGTGCAAAGTGAATCGGGCAGCAGTTGGAGGCGGGGCCTAGACGACCTGATCCCTGGACACGGAAACTGGTTCTTGGGACATGGAATGTCACCTTGCTGGTGGGGAAAGAGCCTGAGCTTGTGCGTGAGGTTGAGAGGTTCTGACTAGAGATAGTCGGAATCACCTCCACGCACGGCTTGGGCTCTGGAACCACACTCCTCGAGAGGGGATGGACTCTTCACCACTCTGGAGTTGCCCATGGTGAGAGGCGGCGGGCTGGTGTGGGTGTGCTCATAGCCCCCCAGCTCTGCCACCATGTGTTGGAGTTTACCCCGGTGAACGAGAGGGTCATTTCCCTGCGGCTTCGGCTCGGGGATAGGTCTCTCACTGTTGTGTGTGCCTACGGGCCGAACAGCAGTGCAGAGTACCCGACCTTCTTGGTGTCCCTGGGAGGGGTGCTGGAAAGTGCTCCGACTGGGGACTCCGTAGTTCTACTGGGGGACTTCAACGCCCACGTGGGCAATGACAGTGAAACCTGGAGGGGTGTGATTGGGAGGAACGGCCCCCCTGATCTGAATCCGAGTGGTGTTCAGTTATTGGACTTCTGTGCTAGTTACAGTTTGTCCATGACGAACACCATGTTCAAGCATAAGGGTGTCCATCAGTGCACATGGCACCAGGACACCCTAGGTCGTAGGTCAATGATCGACTTTGTGGTCATTTCATCTGACCTGCGGCCGTATGTCTTGGACACTCGGGTGAAGAGAGGGGCGGAGCTGTCAAATGATCACCACCTGGTGGTGAGTTGGATCCGATGGCGGGGGAGGAAGCTGGATAGATTCGGTAGACCCAAACGTACTGTGAGGGTCTGCTGGGAACGTTTGGCCGAGTCTCCTGTCAGAGAGATCTTCAACTCCTGCCTCCGGCGGAGCTTCGACCGGATCCCGAGGGAGGCTGGAGATATTGAGTCCGAGTGGACCATGTTCTCCACCTCCATTGTCAAAGCGGCCGCTCGGAGTTGTGGACGCAAGGTCTCCGGTGCCTGTCGAGGCGGCAATCCCTGAACCCGGTGGTGGACACCGGAAGTAAGGGATGCCGTCAAGCTGAAGAAGGAGTCCTATCGGGCCTGGCTGGCTTGTGGGACTCCGGAGGCAGCTGACAGGTACCGGCAGGCTAAACGGACTGCAGCCCGGGTGGTTGTGGAGGCAAAAAGTCGGGCCTGGGAGGAGTTCGGTGAGGCCATGGAAAAGGACTATTGGCTGGCCTCGAAGAGATTCTGGCAAACCGTCCGGCGCCTCAGGAGGGGGAAGCAGTGCCCTACCAACGCTGTTTACAGTGGCGATGGGCGGCTGTTGACCTCAACTGGGGATGTTGTCGGACGGTGGAAGGAATACTTTGAGGATCTCCTCAATCCCGCCGTCACGTCTTCCATTGAGGAAGCAGAGGCTGGGTGCTCAGAGGAGGACTCGTCCATCACCCAAGCTGAAGTCACCGAGGTGGTCAAGAAACTCCTCGGTGGCAAGGCACCGGGGGTGGATGAGATCTGCCCTGAGTACCTCAAGTCTCTGGATGTTGTGGGGCTGTCTTGGCTGACACGCCTCTGCAGCATCGCGTGGTGGTCGGGGACAGTGCCTCTGGGATGGCAGACCGGGGTGGTGGTCCCTCTTTTTAAGAAGGGGATCGGAGGGTTTGTTCCAACTATAGGGGGATCACACTTCTCAGCTTCCCCGGGAAAGTCTATGCCAGGGTACTGGAGAGGAGAATTCGGCCGAGGAGGAACAGTGTGGTTTTCGTCCCGGTCGTGGAACACTGGACCAGCTCTATACCCTCTACGGGGTGCTGGAGGGTTCATGGGAGTTTGCCCAACCAGTCCACATTTGTTTTGTGGATTTGGAGAAGGCATTCGACTGTGTCCCTCGCTGCGTCCTGTGGAGGGTGCTCTGGGAATATGGGGTCCGGGGTCCTTTGCTGAGTAACAATTTGTTTTTATTGTGACTATACAAAAATAGAAACTTAACATATTATAGTGATGTATAACACTTGCCTGAATGATAAAAAACGACATTTGAGTCTCTTTGGCAGTGATAAGAAAAAAAGACGGCGTGACGGCCGACTCGAGAGGGTTAACAACCACTACGTTCAGCGTTTTAGTCCAGCGAGACAACTACAGCACGTCCAGAGTCTCCATGCCAGAAAGACAAAACGGATTGACCAATTCCTGAGTGTCTGACCCACAGAGTCAGAAGACACACTGAGACATTTGCAACAAGGTTAAGCTCAGGAGAGCAAACCTTCTCTTCAAGGTTCCTTCGTCTGCGTGCTCCAGATTAAGGACCTTCTGCCCCTACTTCAGGGCCTCATCTGCGTGTTCCAGATTTTAGGACCCTTTGCTGCTCCAGGAGATCAGCATCCCACAGATCTTCGTGTTCAAGACTGTTGAAACGGATTCCAGCTGCTTTCCCACTGCATTGTCACCCAGCACAACCAGAGGAAGAAGTCACCACCATCAGACTGCTTACTCAACCAAGTGGAACTTAAATATCACTTAACCAAACCTCTTTCCAGAAACCATGGCACAGAGCTAACATAGTAATTTACATTACTTAAATAACAGGTAATTTAACTGATGCTAGTTGATAACAACTAATCTTTCGTTTATTTTTTTGATGCATGATAAGGTTCTTTACCTTATTTTCAGAGAAACAACAGTTTATCTTTCCATAAGATAACGCAACTCTACCTTAGCCACACTCAACTTAATCACATGTATTTTATATATCTTATGCACTTTATTCTTTTATCATTCATTGTATTCATTTTGTAGTTGTGTTAGTTATTCTTGTTTATCTTTTGTTAATAAAATCTATTTGACTACAATTGTGTCTTCCTTGTGCTGATAATACAGAAGAGGCTCAACAAGTTAGAAATCTCACCAATCTTTCAGATAAATCAGCTGACCAACTCTCCCCACTTTACATTCAATCTAACATGATTGAATCACCTCCCGTTTGGAGCGTTCTCATAGAGCCAAGGTAAAAGACCTTGATTAGTGTCCCAAACTAAGAGAGGGGGAAGGTGGTCATCTGATGTACTCATAACCACACCTTAAGTTACGTGTGATCCAAAAATCACAACGTCTGCGGTGACGTGAGTACCAATCACTACCTTACTTAATGTCCTTGCATGGACGAAGGTAAAATCACTACATAATTGGCGTCCCTGGGTGGGCCCAAAAGTGAAATTATTACACTGACCAAGTCAGAGGGACGTTGGGTCCCTTGTTTTGGCGCATACATCACACCCACTGACCCAATGCGTCCTGACATACAAGCTCTACACATATTAATATTGTTCTTTACTATCAAAATACAGTGACATAGACGGAAGGAGCCAGAGGATAAGCCAGAGTTGGGCCGGAGGGAAGGAAGAGCCAGGTGGAGCCAAAGGGGTGGAGGGACAAGGCGTAGCCACAGGCTTAGAAGTCCATGGTACAATCAGGGGGATGACTGACCAAGACGATGTCAGAGGGCTGAGGGAGCCTTGGGGAGCCTGAGGGATGATGGACCACGGTGGAGCCCAGAGAGCGTGGAGCCAAATTGGTGCTGATGGGTCGACTGGCCGAGGTGGAGTTCAGGGCTTGGAGTCCCAAGGTGGAGCTAGTGGATCGACACTCCAGGGTGTATCTTGAGACCTGAAAGAAAAAGATGGATCCAAGCAGCTAGGCAGAGCCAGGAAAGGAGGAGCCGAGGCTCAAGAGTGGGATGGCGGCAACGGAGGGAGAGTTAGGCCTGGCGGAACCATCCTCGATGATGGAGACTTGGAGCTGGGTAGAGCCAATGGCGCTGATGATGACTTGGATCTGGCCAGCAAAGACTTGAGACTGGACCTAACCAGAAGCAAGGACCTTGACTTGGAACTGAATGGAAAAGATGCAGCATGGAGTTACACAACAATGGAAAATAAAAATATTTTAATCACTACACCACCCTGCATTATATTTGCTGAATAAAATCTGAAACTTGTTTCCTGCTCATTTTGAGATGCTGATTCCAAATACACGTTTAGCTCTAGCATGTCACACTTTTCTCACAAAATGTGGTGAGCATTTCATAGCATTTTTGCTTTCAACAACCATTTGTGAGGTGCAGAAGTCATATATTATCCCTTAATCTCCCGAAAAAACGTCCACAAAGGCATGATTCCTATTTTTCTCTGAGCCAGGTTACAACTATTTGTTCTTAACTCCTGAAAGACATTATTTTATGCCTACTCCTGAATTCAAGGTTAGAGTTATGACCAATGACAGAAGAAAATGCAAACATGGCCCAGATGTTTTCTGCTATATTCTGTGGTTGTTTTACTACATCCCCCATGTTTTTAACAAGACTGTTATATTTCAAGATGTTGTTAGAAAGTGGGCACAGATGACAAATGTTATTTGTTCAGTGTTTTAGATGGTTTATACATTTTTATTTTTTTAATCTGAGATAAAAAAGAAAAGGGGCAGGATACTTTGCTTAATAATTAAAAGCATTTTAGGGTTAATGTTCATGCCTGTTTATACATTTAAAGGTCCCATGGCATTGCATTTTTCTATTATTTTATAGTGTTTTCTGAGGTGTACTTATATTGTTAGTATGATTTTTACATCATAAAATGTCATAATTTAGAAATAAAAGGCATTTTTTCAATACTAATGTTTGCCCTGTGGCTGAATGCCCTGCTTCAAGAGGCGTGTCTGCTGTGAGACTTCAGTAAAAACGCCCACTGTTGTGATTGGCTGACATCTTTGCATTTTAAATGAGCGGAGGGGGCGTGGTTTAACGTGGTTTAACCTGTGTTCACTTCTCATCAGTTCTCAGCATGTCTCAGTTCAGGGTGAACTGTTGTAGTTACTAGAATATACTTCAGGTTATTAGTTTATTTCTAGTCGGAGGGGCTGTCACTCATGTCAGAAAGTTAGTAACTTTAGTAAATGATGGATCAGCGCTGACTCGAGACGCGAACCGTTTAGAACGATTCAGTCCGATTTGGTGAACTGGTTCGGTTCACTAAAAAGAACCGATTCAAAAGAATGATTCGTTCGCGAACCGGACATCATGGAGACGAAGCGATTGCTAACAAAGTTATTTATAGTAACTACTGAGTTATGAGAGCGCTGTCAGTCAGCGCGAGTTTATTGTGTTTGTATCTGAGAGTTCTGAATAAACACGAGTCCCAGTCACACCGAGTCCGTATTCATCATTATTACCAACTTTGTAACACATGCAATGTACCATTACAGCTGTCGAGATGAACGAGTTAAAAGTAAGTGTTGAGTATAGCATTATTTCTAGATATGTTCCAATCATATGAATAGCGTCAGTGACGCGCATTGAGTAACGTTACACAGCACAAACAAAGACACAACAACAGTAATCGAATGTAATCCAGTTTATTGTGGGGAAAGCTGGCTAGCCTAGCCCAGATATTCTCACGCTTACCCTCATTCTGCTTAATCTCACGCCGCATTTGGTGCCTCCGCTGTGGGCCAGATGCAGTACTGGGGGTCGGGGATGTTGGAGGCCGAGCTTCGGCGTGTGTGAAGTTTATCTCTAAAGATGTGACTGCTGATGTTAAACAGAAAAGACTGTATGCACATTTTAGAACAGATAGACGCGACGAGGACGTACAAAAACACTGACTCACAAGATAGAAAACACGAAAACACCGTTCTGTCTGGAGAGAGAGAAGCCGCATTGTGTGCACGAATAATAAATAATTAGCTACACATCAGAAATTACTGATCACAGATCAGAAGGAACTGAAGAAAGACTTCTGTATTCATTTGTACATCCAAACACTGAGAAACTGCCAGCGTTCACTCGTTCACAAGTAACGTTAATGATCTCTCGCGCTTGCATGGGCGTGCCAGATTCTCTGGGCGGAGGAAAGGGAGGTAACCGCTCCTGCTTGGACGTCAAAACAGGAGGCTTCAGGATTGGCTCGTCTGGCCTGTCATTTTCTCAAAGGCAGAGAGAGACAGCCAGAACTCGGGTTTACACCGATCAACATTTCTATCCACTTGGGGACAATATTCAGGCTAGGGGAACTCATATTAATGTTGAAATACCTCATAAAATGAAAATTTCAAGCCATGGGACCTTTAATGTCCTGGGCACAGAAATGTCACCCATTCAGTGGAATGGTTCTTCCACAGAATCTTTTTTTTATATTTCATTTTAAAATGGAGCCATTGTTCAAGAATTTGTCAGGTGTCTTTTGCGGAATTTTGGGAAGCTTCCAGTTAAACTACAATGCTTGTAATTCTTGAAATGCTTCTCATTCCACCTCAAGGGCATCCAACTGAAAATCTGAAAGCAAAACTGTTCTTCAGCACATCATAGATTGTATCTGACTTTTGTCTTGTTTTGCCACATTCATCACACCCACTGACCCGATGTGGTCTGACATATAAGCTCTACACATATCAATATTGTTCTTTACTATTAAAATCGACCCAACACACAGTTGCAGTTCAAAAAGCCGAATCATGACAAATTTGAATTGGACTAAAAACATGAAGGGACTATATGTCAGAATTTTCATGCATTAAATTATTTTTCACCAAAGTAAACTTTAATTAAAAAAGTTGAAAAAGTAACGCAGCACCACAACGGTTAATGCAAGAGAATAAACATAAAGAACTGAGGGCTTACATACACAGAGGGAAGTAAATTAGGGAACAAAGAACAGGAGAGACACTAATCAGAAACCATGACAACTAATGAATGAAGGAGAACCTAGGCAATACAGTGACAGAGACAGAAGGAGCCAGAGAGGTGATGGGTGGAGCCTGAGGATAAGCCAGAGTTGAGACAGGACGAAGGCCCACAGCGCAGCTGAAGGAGGGATTAGCCAAGATGGAAGCAGGAGCTCGAATAACTGAGGCTAAGACGTATACTTTGGAGACCCAGGCGGAGCAGAGGCGTCAAAGACCCAGGGTGACACTGATGGACTGGAGAGCCGAGGTGGAAGCACGGGACCGAGGGAGAAACGGGGGCTCTGCAGACTCGCCGGAGCTGGAGGCAGTGAGGATAATGCTTGAGCCAGATGAAAGGAAAAGCCCGGTGGAGCCAAAGGTGTGGTGGGATGAGGCGTAGCTGCAGGCTCAAAAGTCCATGGTGCAATCAGGGGGATGACTGACCAAGGCGATGTCGGAGGGACGAGGGAGCTTTGCGAAGCCTGAGGGATGATGGACCACGGTGGAGCCCAGAGAGCCAAATTGCCACTGATGGGTCGACTGGCCGAGGTGGAGTCCAGGGCTTGGAGTCCCAAGGTGGAGCTAGTGGATCGACACTCCAGGGTGTATCTTGAGACCTGAAAGAAAAAGATGGATCCAAGCAGCTAGGCAGAGCCAGCAAAGGAGGAGCCGAGGCTCAAGAACAGGATGGCGGTGACAGAGGGAGAGTTAGGCCTGGCGGGACCATCCGTGACGATGGAGACTTGGGGCTGGGTAGAGCCAATGGCGATGATAATGCATCATATTTGCTGAATAAAATCTGATACTTGTTTCCTGCTCATTTTGAGGTGCTGATTCCAAATACCCGTTTAGCTCTAACATGTCACAATTTTCTCACAAAATGTGGTGAGCATTTCATAGCATTTTTGCTTTCAACAACCATTTGTGAGGTGCAGAAGTCATGTATTATCCCTTAATCTCCCGAAAAAACGTCCACAAAGGCATTATTTCTATTTTCCTCTGAGCCAGGTTACAACTATTTGTTCTCAACTTCTGAAAGACATTATTTTATGCCTAGTCCTGAATTCAAGGTTAGAGTTATGGCCAATGACAGAAGAAAATGCAAACATGGCCCAGATGTTTTCTGCTATATTCTGTTGTTGTTTTACTACATCCCCCTTTTTTAACAAGACTGTTATATTCCAAGACATTGTTAGAAAGTGGGGACAGATGACAAATGTTATTTGTTCAATGTTTTAGATGGTTTATTAATTGTTCTTTTTTGTTCATATTGTTGGTAATTTTTAGTTTGTTTTTTTTAAATCTGAGATCAAAAAAAAAGGGGGCAGGAGACATAGCATAATAATAAAAAGCATTTTAGGGTTAATGTTCATTCCTGTTTATAAATGTAATGTCCTGGGAACAGAAATGTCACCCATTCACTGGAATGGTTCTTCCACAGAATCTTTTTTTATATTTTATATTAAAATGGGGCCATTGTTCAAAACTATGTCAGGTGTCTTTTGTGGAATTTTGGGAAGCATTTCAAGAATTACAAGCATTGTAGTATAACTGGAAGCTTCTCATTCCACCTCAAGGGCATCCAACTGAAAATCTGAAAGCAAAACTGTTCTTCAGCACATCATAGATTGTATCTGACTTTTGTCTCGTTTTGCCTCATTCATCGCACCCACTGACCCAATGCGGCCTGACATATGAGCTCTACACATATTAATATTGTTCTTTACTATTAAAATCAGCCAACACACATCTGCAGATCAAAAAGCTGAATCATTATCATAAGAAAGAGTGACGAATCAAATTGATGTGTAATGAACGTCTCAGTTACTCCCTGAGGAGGGAACGGAGACGTAACGTTAGTGACTAACGAATGGGGGTTTCGCTTAGAAGCCAATCATCTTCGAGATCTTAGAAAACGCCCAATGGTGTGTCAATGCCATGGGCATGCGGAATTTGCATGCGTAACTCCGCCCCACCACGTGGGCAATATCGCATTATGTTTACCTGCTGAGGAGCCAAGACTGAACTCCCAGCCATTCCAGCAGTACAGCGGATGTGGCAGAGGGACATTACGTCTCTTTTCCCTCCTCAGGAAACGAGGGTTACATCCGTAACCGAGACATTCCCTTTCGTTCAGTCACTATGACGTAACGTTAGTGACTAACAAATGGGTGTCCCAATATAATCACGCCACTCGGCTGTCTTCCAGTGCCCTGCATATGTGCGAGTGCCCTGTCGTAAGACTAGTATGGATGAAGGACTCCCACTTATCACAGGAATACTAAGGTATACTGGGAAGCATATTCCAGGTGGAGATATGCCAAAATGCCTACCCGTAGGGAGGACTTAGAAAATACACATATGACCCGCTAAGGGCTGCATATGGGAACTCTGGGGCACCAGCCGAAGGTGGATTTTTAACCCTAGGGGTGGCAGGGACTTGCCAAGGGAAAGACACCTGCTCACTGAGGAGGCTTACGGTGGAAATACACGTGTGGGGGTCGCCGGAGGGGAACCATGCACACGGGGCACCTGGCCGGACACGAGGGTCTGGGCTCGCTAGAGGCAGACTTACTGGTGTCAGCGTCAACAGTGCTAGAGGAGCTCAGGGCTTCCAGGGAGCTCACCTGAGGAGAATATCGCACGTATCCAGTGTGTGGAGTGGAATGGCAAGCAAGCTAAGACACCTGAGCCTGGCCCATTACCGGCCACTAGTAGAGGCGAGTACATAGTCGGACACTGGCTCCACTCGGAGATTATAGAATCTGGCGAATGTGTTAGGTGTCACCCAGCCTGCAGCTCTGCAGATGTCTGTTAGTGAGGCGCCATGCGCTAAAGCCCAAGAGGAGGCCACGCTCCTAGTGGAGTGGGCCCTAACCCCAAGGGGGCATAGACGGCCTGCTGCTGGTAAGCCAAAACAATGGTGTCCACTATCCAGTGAGACAGCCTTTGCTTTGAGAGAGCCCTTCCCTTCCGCTCTCCACCATAACAGACAAAGAGCTGGTCTGAGGTCCTGAAACACTGCGTCCTGTCTACGTAAGCGCAGAGAGCGCGTACTGGACAGAGCAATGCCAAGGCTGGGTCTGCCCCCTCCAAAGGCAGCGCTTGCAGGTTCACCACCTGGTCTTCGAACGGAGTGGCGCTTCATCAACTGAAAATGCCTGCAGGTCCCCTACCCTCTTGATGGAGGGCCAATGCAGTCAGGATCGCTGTCTTCATTGACAGGAACTTAAGATCGACTGACCGCAAAGGCTCAAAGGGAGGCCTCTGCAGAGCATCTAAGACTACTGAGAGGTCCCAAGAGGGTACGAGGGGAGAGCGAGGAGGATTCAGTCTCCTCGCTCCCCTCAGGAACCTGATGACCAGGTCGTGCTTACTTACCTTTTTGTTCTCCAAGAGGTCATGGTGGGCAGATATTGTGGCCGCATATACTTTAAGGGTGGAGGGAGACAGCCTTCGCTCCAACCCTTCTTGGAGAAACGAGAGCACGGACCCGATCGGGCATTTCCAGGGGTCTTCTTGGTGAGAAGAACACCAGGTGACGAAAAGGTTCCACTTCAACGCATAGGCATGCCGAGTGGACTCTGCCCTAGCGGAAGTGATGGTAGCCACCACCGGAGGTGGTAGGGTACTCAAACCTGCCGCGTCGCGTCCAGGAGCCACACATGGAGGTTCCAAAGTGCAGGACATGGGTGCCAGAGGGTGCCCCGTCTCTGAGTGAGCGTGCCCTCGGTCAGGGAATAGAACAGGCTGCAGTGGGATGAGTCGTGGGAGGCAAACAGATCTATCTGTGCGTCGCCAAACTGTTCCCAAATCAGCTGGACTGTCTGGGGATAAAGTTTCCACTCTCCCGGGAGAGGCTGAAACCGTGAGAGCTCGTCGGCTGCACGGTTCAGTTCTCCCGGAATATGGACAGCACGAAGGACCCCAGATGCTTCTGACTCCATAGAATGAGATGGCGGGCGAGTTGAGACATACGGCGGGAGCGTAGACCGCCCTGGTGGTTGATGTACGCTACAGTGGCCGTGTTGTCTGTCCTGACAAGCACATGTTGACCCTTCAGCAACGCTCGGAAGCGGTGCAGAGCGAACCGCACTGCCAGCAACTCGAGGCAATTGACATGCAGGAGGTGCTGGGGTCCTGTCCAGGAGCCCAGCGGCTGCTTGTCCATTGCACATGGCACCCCAGCCCGTGGCAGAGGCATCTGTCGATACAACATTATGCCTGAAAACTCGTTCTAAGGGCACACCGGCCCATAGAAAACTGAGGTTTGACCACGGGGTGAGGGTCTGCAGGCAGGCCTGAGTCACTTGGACCTGGAGCGTGCCCAACTGCCATACCCAGGGGTGGCGCAAACTGTCATCGCCGGTCTCTGGTTGCTCAGGGATGGGGGTGTCAGTTCTTTCTTTAACCACATTAGGGTGCTGCTGACCCGGGGGCCAGCAGCGGAACAAAAGATTCTCCCCCGGCCCTCCACCGGGGGAATGAGTGGCCCTGCTGCCATCTCCTGGAAAGAACTGCCCATCTGAGCTGTCTGCATCAGGAGCGCTGCTTGGCCTGGTGTTTTTTCGTGGGTTTCAGGGCTGAAGCGGACTTGGGCGCATTCCTGCGGTTTTCTCTGCACGGCCCGCGTGGAGGCTGCTGCTGGGGTGGCGCAGAGGGAGAGGGAACTACGGGAGGGCGCCCTCGGCGGCGAACAGGCTGAGGCAACTGCGCGGGCGGCTGGGTGGAGGCAGCAGCTGGCCACCGGGGCAGTATATGCTTAATAGCCTCAGTCTGCTTCTGGGCGGCTGAGAACTGTTGGGTGAAGCTCTCAACCGCGCTGCCGAATAGCCCATCCTGGGATATGGGAGAGTTGAGGAACCGGGTCCGCTCGGCGTCACGCATATCAGCCAGGTTGAGCCAAAGGTGTCTCTCCTGGACCACAGCTGTCGACATCACCTGACCCAGGGAGCGTGCGGTCACCTTCATCACCCAGAGAGCGAGGTCTAGGCGGCACGCAACTCATCTCTGAGTCCTGGGTCAGCTCCGCCCTCGTGCATGTCACACAGCAACTTGGCTTGGTAGGCCTGAAGAGTTGCCATGGCATGCAAAGAAGCCAGGTTGAAGGACACAGTTGCATCGCAACAGAGCGTTTGACTGGGGGGACCCCAGTGTACTCTTTGGCCGCTGCCTCAACGAGGGCGGAGAAGGACGAGGAAGTCGCCGAACGGTCACAGGAAGACAACGGGCTCTTCCAGGGCCGCGAGACCTCCTCATGCACTTCCGGGAAGAAAGGAATTGGAGGGGTGGCAGGACGGGTGTCCTGACGCGCCGCCCCCAAAATCCAATCGTCAAGCCTTGAGCACTCAGGTCGGGGCGGAGGGTTCCATTCCAACCCGAGACTCGCGGCTGCCTGGGAAAGTATGGCTGTCAACTCTGGGTCCGACTCGGGCAATGCTGGCACACCCAAGAGCGCCAGCACAGCCGAATCATCATCCTCAGATGACTCCAGCCCACTTTGCGATGCGGCGATTGACATCTCATCTTCCAGCAGGAGCCGGCCCCGATGTACTTGCCTGAGCGCACGGCGGGTTCGGTGCATGAGAGGGGGGTGTGGGCCGAGGCATGAGCGTCAGAGCTTGATTCCACACCATCACCCTCAGATCACCCTGGCCACCAGCCATAGTGCCGCCTCGTGGAGACCACAGATAGGGGACTCTTGCTCCGGTATCAGCACGGAGTTCACGGAGTCTTGACCGTAACACTGAGATGGCCATTCCCGCAGTGGGAACGTGAGTCATCCACGAGCGCTGCCTGAGCATGCTGAAAGCCCAAACACGTCACGCAGCACTCGTACCCATCAGAAGGCGGAAGAGACCGACCGCACCCAGAAGTACACGGGCGAGACATCCTGAAAAGGACGTGCCACGCGCAAGCTCTTTTTTTATTGTTTTTTTTTATTGACAAAAAACAGCAAAATACAAAACTCTCGTAGGGGAAAGAGAATATACACATACATGTAATTACAAATGTTGTCAAAATACAAAAGTTAATAACTAAACAGAAAACAACAACAAAACAAAAACAGCAAAAAAAACTAAAAAAAAAGAAAGAAAGGGGCTACTTAAAAACACAAGTCAATGTCAAAAGTCTTTTTTTTTTTTCCCTTATTGTTCTACTGAATAGTGGGAATAAAGTTGACCAAAAATGTTCGTAGAACTCAGCAGGGAAGCCATCCGGTCCTGGTGCTTTATTATTTTGCATGTGTTTCAGTGCGGAGTGAAGTTCGTTTTCAGTGATCGGTAATTCGAGAGAGGTCATTTGTTCCGGGTTGAGTTTTGGTAGAATGGTGTTATCGAGGAATTGGTTTATGTCTTCTTGGTTTGGGTCCAGATCAGATGAGTATAATTTTGTATAGTATTCTTCAAATATTTTGTTTATCTCAATTGGTGAATTGGTTAGCTTCCCTGCTGAGTTTCTAATAGAGGTCATAGCTGTTTTTTCTTTATTTCTTTTCATTTGACTGGCTAAGTATTTTCCGGATTTATTGCTGTGGTGAAAAGTTTCATGATGAAGTCTGTGAATAAGAAACTGGTTTCTTTTGTGTATTATTTCATTAAGCAAAAATTTATTTTTTATAGATGGTTTCTGATTGGTTGTTTGTGTGTAAAATTTCTAATTTTTTTTCTTTTTTCTTCCAGTTGGACTTCTTTTTCTTTTTCCTTCTTTTTTTTTATGGACTGAATATGATATAATTTTTCCCCGTAATACCACTTTCCACGTTTCCCAGAGCAGTGATGCTGACGACTCTGGAGAGTCATTTATTTCAAGGAAGGATGTCCACTCTCTCTTGAAGTAGCTGTCAAATTCTGGATCCTTCAAGAGAGATGTATTAAAACGCCATCTGGTGGGGTGCTTCTGTATTGCAGGTGGGTTCCATGTGAGAGTTACCGGAGAATGGTCACTAATATTGATGGGATGAATTTTGGTTTCTATATTTGGTATGATTGAATTACTGGTTAGAAAGAGATTAAGCCCTGCAAGGTTTGGTGGACATTAGAATAAAAGGTATATTCTCTGGCGAGTGGGTGTTGTATCCTCCAACCATCGCCAAGACCAAAATCATTCATGAAATGAAGCTTATGCGCAAGTTCTGGCAGGAAGATTCAATTTTACGTCACTTATCACATTCAGACCTTTCCAATCAAGTCATAATTCTCAGAGTATAAAAAATCGGTAATTAACACATGTCTGAGTTCACAGATGCTAACGCCAGCATTACCTCCATCCTCCCCACCACCACCAGGTCGGTCCCTGTCTATACCTCCCGGGGGGCGGCTGCGCCCCTGCCTTCATCTTCAGGCAGGAAATGCAGAGTCCGTTACCCTCGTGACGAGCGCTACGGACGGGGCCTACGCCAAAGAACCTCTAATTTAATACTTGCTGGTCTGCTAATAAACTTGTGGTGTTATCATACTTTATCTGGTCTCCCGAGTCTTCCTGGTAGAACTGTTTTATTGTTTTGGAGGACTGCCAGGATTTGCCTGTATGTTTTGACCTGTCCAATGATGGATTGATTACAGTGTTATAGTTTCCCCCTATAATTATTGGCCCGCTGGAAATGTTTGAAAGAGAAGAAAAGAAATTTGAAAAGAAGGTGGGATCATCAGACTTTGGTCCATATATGTTGCCAGTTGTGATTGGATTATTGTTGATTGAAATGTTAATAATGATAAAACGGCCTTCAGGATCTGAAATGGTTGTATGGTGGTTGAATTGTATTTTTTTGTTTATTAAGATGCACACTCCTCTTTGTTTTGAATTATAGTATGAGGAAAAACAGTGATTAAAATGTGTAGTTTCTAAGTTGTTTTGTGTAGATTGTGAGAAGTGTGTTTCCTGTATTATACATATATCAGCTTGCGTATTTTTTAGGTAATTTAGGACTTTGTTTTTTTTTTTTTGTGAGGCAACTCCACGAATGTTCCAAGTTAAGAATTTTAATTGCATGGATCTATAGTGTGTACTTCATAATTACGCTGTGTGAGCATAAGTCTGTGCGTATGGATGTGTGTGTGTGTGTGTGTGCGTACTTGTAGATCTACAATACCAAATGACAAACAAAACAGGACAGACATACATACCTATAACCAACAATAAAACATGTAAACAGAGAGCAAAAAGGCTAATTTGGTGCATTTAGTATACAATGTGTGTGCGTGGTGCAAGTAGTTTAATGCAGAAGTATTAGTTGATAAGGGGATGGAGGGGGGGAGGGAGAGAGTGGGGGGGGGGTTGAATGGGAGAATGATAAAGTTACAATGAGAGAGGAGCAGGGGTCTATTGTCTATAAATCATTTCACAGTTTCTAGAATTAGTAAAGCCAGGGAGTAGTGTCCTTGTCTCTGAACAATTGTCCATCAATATATAGTTTATCTACTGGATGGGGAAGAGTATTTTACGTCTGCGGATGATCTCTTGTGGAAATTGGTCGTTGAGTCCGTAATGAGTCCCTTTTAGCTGCCGTCCCTGTCGCTGAACCAGTACTTTTTGTTTGAAATGTTAAAATTTGACGATGATGGGCCGGGGTCGGGTAGAGTTGAGCAGTTTCTGTCCTAAGAAAGAGCGCAAGCTCTTTTTGTGAGAGGAAACCTCGCAGTCGATGCCGAAGCACCCAGGGAAACACACACCAGCTGGATGCAGATCACTGCGCAGATCAGCAGGCAGGAAGTATGCGATCACTGGACGCGCCGTCACACCAACACCGACTGGAAAGCTGCTCGTCTCGAAGAAGCTGACAGAGTCTCAGAAGGCTTTTGAGGAGTGAAGAGGTAGGTACTCTTGGCTCCGAAAGCAGAAACATAATGCAATATTGCCCACGTACTTCCTTATATACCCACGTAGTGGGGCGGAGTTACGTATGCAAATTCCGCATGCCCATGGCATTGGCACGCCATTGGGCGTTGTTAAATTCTCGAAGATGATTGGCTTCTAAGCGAAACCCCCATTCGTTAGTCACTAACGCTACGTCGTAGTGACTGAACGAAAGGGAACAATCATTACCTTTTGAATTAGACTAAAAACATGAAGTGTTTATAGGTCAGAAATTTCATGTATAAATTGATTTTTTAAGTAAACTTTAATCAAACACTTAGAGAGTACCACAGTACCACAACGGTTAATGCAAGACAATAAACATAAAGAACTGAGGGCTTACATACACAGAGGGGAGTAAATTAGGGAACAAGGATCAGGAGAGACACTAATCAGAAACCATGACAACTAATGAATGAAGGAGAACCTAAGCAATACAGTGACAGAGATGGAAGGAGCCAGAGAGGTGATGGGTGGAGCCTGAGGATAAGCCAGAGTTGAGACAGGGGGTGCATTCCATTCGACAGGGTTCCTACGCACTGTTCACTGCTTCCTACTCCCTGAGCACGGTGTATCAGTTGAAGTGGACTTAACTGACAATAATCACTCATTTGGAACGCCCTGCAACGTCATCAAAGAAAGGCAACGACGGGTGCAGAGTATGATATAACATAAATTAATATTGTAATTTACTTTACTTTCAAATTGAAAACCATGTAATAAGCATATACATTTACAAAACACACAGTATGTATCTAAAAAATATAATCAAAACATTGTCCATTCGTTTTATTAGTTTACTTAAGTTACCTGTATTGACTATGAACAGATTTGAAGCTGCACCTGTCATTCAATATGAAAATACTTTGATTTGGTTAACTATGTATAAATGTAGGCTATTCTTAATCAATGGTCTTTATAGCGGTTTCATCTCGTGCGCTTTCTTTCCCAAGTGCAGCTGCATATAACATTCCTGAGGTAAATAAAGTAAAATATAAAAAATGACAGACCTCAGGTGCTTCTCAACACTTTTAATTTGTTTACATATTCATAAAATATATACGAATGTAACAGTTATTGCCATAACCATTCATAAAGACTCTAGTTTGTATAATAACTATGAATATTCAAATGCATATGTAAACTCCTCAATCGCAGAGCTGTTTAAAAACTCTTCCAACGGCTCTGCACCATCATTAGTTCAGACAGGTGATGCATGCGACGCGCAAAGACAGTTGAGTGATTTTCACTCTCTATTTCCTGTGAAGTGATGTATCGATGTTCCCTTCTTCCCTACGCCGTTTGCAGTACCCTTCGGACTGAACATGTTCGCTCCCTTTGGATTGGAAACTCACTTAAGATGGCGGAATACATTCTGAAGTCCACTTCGCAGTCCACTTACGGTCGAATGGAACGCACCCACGATGAAGGCCCAAGGCGCACCTGAAGGAGGAATTAGCCAAGATGGAAGCAGGAGCTCGAATGACTGAGGCGAAGACGTGTACTTTGGAGTAGGGCTGGGCGATATGCCTGAAAACTGTATGACGATATAAGTGTTTCATATCGGTCGATATCGATAATTATTGATACGTTTTATGACCTATTTAAAATAAGGACCAGGAGAAAAATATTTTACATTTAAACATTTTTATTTTAAACGTAACCTTCCTCTGATTATAATCCCCTCAGTTATAAAGGCAGAAATGTCAACACAACCACGTAAAACAACAGAGTAACATTACCTCTCCATGTAGTTTCAATGGCTGAATCCAAAATCGCCCCCTATACCATTAAATAGGGCGCTATTTGAAGGGACAGCCATTTGTAGTGGTGTCCGAAACCATAGTGGACATTATTGAGTGCACTCATTCTATCCCACTTTGCACCGCAATAACGAGTGTACACACAGCGGTTGTCCGAATTCGCTCACTTGTTTTCATTCACTCCTACAAGTGAACTGTATTAGTGGACTAAAGTAGGGAATAGTGATTGAGGGTTTAGGGGGCGATTTCAGATTCAGCCAAAGTCAAGAAAAGCACAACGGTGAGCGTGTTGAGTATAAACACGTCCCCAAACGAACGAGGCGTGCACGCTGTCAGCGGAGCCAGACAAAAATATAAACAAGGCTTAAGGTGGAGAAACAAGTTTGTGGTATTACCAGTCTTGGTGGGGACGACAGTCTTGCAGACGACATTGGTCTGATTACAGTCCGACTTATACAATCCAAAAAAACTGCCATACTGGCGAGCTGACTTGTTTTCCTGTTTTATAAACAATTTCCTTGCTCGCTGCGGCAATCATTTTCAACTTATCCCTCCACGCCGGTTTACTGAAGAATGAATCCATCCAACAACACGAGACAACGATATGGTGCAACCGTTTGATACTGTTACATGATTGGCTGTTAGCCTGTCACTCCCTACGTTGCTTGGTTACCAGAGAGTGAGTGCCTTTGTTCATGCAACCAAACTTGCTTCGCAACCTCTGGTTTCTTCCGACGAAGAAAAAAAAAATTGAACGTTTTATCGAACGCATTTTTTATTGATATCAATTACGTGTCTATCCCGATACATATTGTTATCGTTTTATCGCCTAGCCCTACTTTGGAGACCCAGGCGGAGCAGAGGAGACAAAGACCCAGGGTGACGCCAATGGACTGGAGAGCAGAGACAGAACCACAGGCTCGGCGGGACCGAGGGAGAGACGGGGGCTCTGCAGACTGGCCGGAGCTGGAGGGAGTGAGGATAACGCTGGACCCAGAGGGAAGGAAGAGCCAAAGGGGTGGAGGGACGAGGCGTAGCGGCAGGCTCTGAAGTCCATGGTGCAACCAGGGTGATGACTGACCAAGGCGAAGTCAGAGGGACGAGGGAGCCTTGGGGAACCTGAGGGATGAGAGACCACGGTGGAGCCCAGAATGGCTCTATCTCACATTTGCTGAGGCAGCGCGTAGATTACGGGTCTGCAACAAGAGTGAACACACGCGATCGGTGTGCATGTGATACTGTATGGATGCGAGGCATGCAGTCAGCTCCTGAGGGTGCTGGCTGTGTTCATTGATAAATAACTCTGCATGTACAGCCGTGCGTGCTTTTGGGTGTTTCAGCCTCGCGCCTGTGGACTTTAATCATGTAGATGATGAGACCGTATATATATAATAAATATTAAAACAGTATCGTTTGGTGATTATGGCTGCATTTAATTCTGAGGAAGCCAAGGAAGAGCCAAGGAGGCCAGGAGGCCTCTCCCAAGTCGCTTCTTCCGTGGAGCCCTCTGGAAGTCGATGTTGCGATCCCTCTGTCCAGGACGCTCGGGCCACATCGATTTCGAGCGAACACACACTGCTCCATCCGCCTCACGGACTTGCGGCTAGGCAGCAAACGTGTCCGCACACCGAAAGTCGTCCTCGACTTCTCCCTGCCGGTCAGCCACTTCAGGAGGTCGGGAACGAGGCTCAGTTGACACCCGAGGCCAGCCTCGAGAGGCTGGTTCCCTTAGCAGATTATCTTGCCGCATAGTTATGCCTTCCGAATATTTCTGCATGGGCCCTGTGACTGTAGAAAAGGGGATACAGACTGCAGTTTGGTTACCCTCCCCTTAAGTTTAATGGGGTGGCCTGGACTGCAGTGGTCCCAGAGCAAGTTTGGGTAATGGAACAGGAAGTTCACTCCCTGTTGGTAAAGGAGGCCATAGAACGTGTTCCTCCGCCAGACAGGGAGTCCAGGTTCTACAGTCGGTACTAGTTTTCGGTACATAGTTTCCAAGAAGGATGGGGGGTTGCGTCTAATTTTAGAAATGAGGTATTTGAATTGTTCTCTGAGAAGATGCTCAATCCCTACCATCGTGAATCAGATCACATCCAAGGACTGGTTTGTCACGATAGATCTAAAAGACGCCTGCTTCCACATTTCCATCCTACCATGTCACAGGAAGTTCCTGAGGTTCGCTTTCGGGGGCGAAGCATTCCAATATTGTGTTCTTCCGTTCGGCCTGGCTCTTTCCCCTCGCACGTTCACCAAGTGCATGGATGCCGCTCTGGCTCCACTGAGACTCCAGGGCATCCATGTACTGATCTACATCAACAACTGGCTCATATTGGCCCAGTCGCCGGTAATGGCAGTTCGGCATCGAGAAGTCATGCTTGGCCACATTCAGTGGTTGGGGTTGAGACTCAACACGAAAAAGAGCGTGTTGACACCCTCCCAGAGGACCACGTTCCTGGGGGTAGAATGGGACTCGACGACGATGCAGGCATGAATGTCTCTCGCACACGTGGGGTCTATACAGGCGATGGTCTCCAGCATGAAGCTAGGCCGCAACATCACTGTAAAGCAGTTTAAAAGACTGCTGGGGCTCATGGCAGCTGCGTCCAACGTAATATATTTTAGCCTGCTGTACATGAGACCCCTGCAGTGGTGGCTAAAAGCCAAGGGGTTTTCCCCGAGGGGAAATCCATTCCGTATGATCAGGGTAATGCACAGATGCCTTCGTTCCCTATCAATATGGAAGAAACCTTGGTTTCTGTCCCGGGAGCCAGTGTTGGGAGCGTCATGTCGCCGGAAATCCATTTCAACAGACACCTCCCTCACTGGTTGGGGCGTGGTCATGGACAGCAGCTTTACCCAGGGTCTGTGGCAGGACCATCATCATTCATTGTATATAAATTGCCTGGAGATGTTGGCTGTGTTCAGGGTTCTGAGGAGCTTCCTCACAGATCTCAGGGGTTAACATGTTCTGGTGCGCTCCGACAATATGTCAGTGGTCGCGTACCTGAACCATCAGGGGGGGTCTGAGGTCTCGCCCTCTATGCATGCAGATTGGCGCATAATTTCCCCTGGGACCTCAGGAGGATCTGATCGTCTCTCAGGGCGATGTAATAATAATAATAATAATAATAATAATAATAATAATAATCTACTTTATTTATACTGCACTTTACATTTAAAACAATCTTAAAGTGCTACAGGGTCAAGAGTTAAAATCAAGTTTAAGAAATTAAAAGAAATTAATACATTTCAGTTGTATGCTTTTTTAAAAAGGTATGTTTTTAAGTCTTTTTTAAAGACATCTGTAGTCTGTGGGGCCCTCAGGTGGTCAGGAAGGGCATTCCACAGCCTGGGGGCAGCAGAAGCAAAGGCCCTATCACCCATGCTGCAGAGCTTGGTTCTGGGGGTTTGAAGGGTGTGTGAGGTTGCAGACCGGGTGCGTGAGAAGGTCTGGGGGGTGAGGAGTTCCTGTAGGTAAAGGGGGGCATGTCCATGAATGCACTGGTGAATGAGGAGGGAGACCTTGTACTCAATTCTGAGTGGGACAGGGAGCCAGTGTAGGGATTTCAGAATGGGGGTGATGTGGTCATGCTTGCGCACCCTCATCAGGATCCTGGCAGCGCTGTTCTGTATGTACTGGAGTCTCTGGATGCTCCTGCCAGAGATCCCGATGAGGAGTGCATTACAGTAGTCCAGCCTGGAGGAGACAAAGGCATGGATGAGCTTCTCTGCATCTGGTAGGGTGAGTGTTGGACGGAGTTTGGCGATGTTCTTGAGGTGGTAAAATCATGTCTTACAGAGGTGTTTGATGTGGGTGTCAAAGGCGAGTTGTGGGTCCATTTTAACACCCAAGTTGGTGACCGATGTGGAGAGGGAGATGGTTTGGCCAGAGAAAGTGATATTGGTGATGGTGGAAGAGCGGAGCTGATGTGGTGTACCAACCAGGATGGCCTCCGTTTTTGAAAAGTTGAGCTTTATCCACGCCTCTATCTCCTCCAGGCAGGTGGTCAGTGTAGAAATTGGCAGGGGAGCAGAAGAAGTGTGGGTTGTCTTGAGGTAGAGCTGTGTGTCATCCGCATAGCATGAAATGCTATGCCATGTCTGCTAATGATATTGCCAGGGGGAGCATGTAGATGGAAAAGAGGGTGGGGCCCAGCTCAGAGCCCTGAGGAACACCGCAGGTTACGTTGTGGGTGTGTGACTTGGCTTTGCCCAGGGCGACATGCTCAGTTCTGTCGGTCAGGTAGGAGGTGAACCAGTTGTGAGCGTTTTCTGAGAGTCCAATAGTGTATTGCAGACGGTGGAGAAGGATGTTGTGGTCTACTGTATCAAAAGCCACTGTGAGGTCCCGGAGGATGAGTAATGATGGGGAACCAGTATCTGCTGCCATCCGGAGGTCGTTGGTGACTCTGAACAAGGCTGTTTCTGTGCTATGACCAGGGCGGAAACCAGACTGAAACTTTTCATACAGTTTATTGTGTTTGAGGTGATCATGGAGTTGTGCTGCAACTATTTTTTCCAGAACCTTTGATAGGAATGGAAGATTGGAGATGGGCCTGTAATTGGAGAGAACTTCTGGATCCAGGGTGGGTTTTTTCAGTAGAGGTCTGATGACCGCAGTTTTTAATGCAGATGGGATATGGCCGTCCAGGAGGGAGTGGTTTATGATCTTGGTGATGAATGGAGAGATGGCAGAGATGTTTGCCTTCAGCAGGGCTGAAGGGAAAGGGTCCAGGGCACAGGTGGACGGCTTCATTCTTTTTATGATGTCCTCTACTTCCTCCTGTGTGGCATCAGAGAAGGTGCAGAGCGGCTGGACAATCTCAAGCGTTGGGTCAGCAGTTGGGAGGGGCAGGACCGCAGTGGTGGAGAGGTGAGAGCGGATGGTGTTAACTTTTTGCTTAAAGAAAGTGATGTGCATGTTGCACCTCTCTTCGGTGGTCTCAGAGTGGGAGGGTGAGGGGGGTTTGAGAAGGTGATTTATTGTTGAAAAAAGTTGCTTGGGGTCACCAGGGCTGTTGTTGATGATGTTGGAATAAAACGTGGAACGTGCATCCCTCAGAGCTTCTGCATCCACCCTCCTATATTCCCTGTATGCCTGTTTGTGGACAGTCAATCCAGAGGCCTTGAGCCGACGCTCAAGGACACGCCCAGCCGCCTTCATCTTTCGCAGTTTACAGGTGTACCATGGTGCTGAGCGCGAGAATGAGACTGACCTGGATGTTAAGGGGGCGTGGAGGTCCAGGAGATTGCTCAGGGACTGGTTGTAGAAGTCCACGGAGTCATCAACAGAAAGGAAGTCTGTAGAGCCAGAGGAGAGAAGTGGATCTGTCGCTTTGGTTTGGTGTGGGTGGGGGGGGGAAGGCAGCTCCATTGACACGACTTTGTGATCTGAAACACCAATATCGTAAACCTGTAGGTTGCTGATGGGGGCGAAGTTAGAGATTACCAGATCAAGTGTGTGTCCCCTGTAATGTGTGGGGACATCAACTTGTTGTCGTAGGTTGATGGAATCTAGCAGCTGAAGAAAATCAGCAGCGGGACGACATGAGGGGGTGTCAACAGGAATGTTTACATCACCCAGGATTATGGTATTGGCAGAGGTAGTACAGAGTGTTGTGAGAAGAACAGACATTTCTGGGATGAAGGCAGAGTTTGGTTTTGGAGGTCGATAGATAAGGAGAACAGTCATGGGAAAGGGGGGCTTACATTTAAATGCAAGACATTCACAGGAAGATGTTGTAGGCAGCAAGATGGGAGACAACTGCAGGTCCTGTCGGTAAATGACAGCTAGGCCACCACCGCGGGCAGTGCTGCGAGCTGCCTCCAAGAAACTGTAGCCGGGGGGACAGGCTTCATTTATGGCAGAGTAAACCTCTGGTTGGTGCCAGGTTTCTGTCAGACACATGAAGTCAAGTCCTTTCTCCCTGATGTTTTCTTCAATCAGTGTGGATTTAATGTTGATAGATAGTTAAAAAGTTTGAATTTGACCAGAGACTGTGGGGTGAATCTCTGTACAGAGCGCAAAACATTAAAATCCACTCCACTCCCGCTGGGGTTGGATGCCATGGTGCAGACGTGGCCGAGGCTGCGTCTGTATGCATTTCCCCCGATAGCTCTGCTCCCGGGAGTTCTGGAGAGGGCAGAAGCCATGTGGACTGTATTTATGATGCCTTTATAGTGCCTATAGCATTTGTCTCATTTGGTTCTTGACAGTTCCTACAAACAGAACCAATAGAAAAACGTAATAAATACACGCACAAAACCCTTCCCAGAAACAGAATATTATACAGAAACCCTTGACATGAACCTAATCATTTACATTTGCAGTAAGTATTGAAGATGAGTATAGAAAGTCAGATATGATATAAAAGAGCACCATTTTAAAATGTTCAGAGGACTTTTTTATTTTGAATAAGAACATTTATAAACCATAATTATTCTTCATGTAAATACAGTGTTGCATATGGAAATAGTCTTTGAGTCTCTTGTATATTCCAGTAGTAACTACGCCCCTTTTTTGGAAGTGGGTGGATTAACAAAACTGAAACTATATTCAGAGAGAGAGAGAGAACTATTCAGAGGACTGAAACATACTAGTCAGTCAACATGGATTCTCAACAACCTGATAACACAAATGAAAGGAGGAGGTGAGACAATATTTTATTTTTATAATGCAAACGAATTAACTGTAACATAAATGTGTTTATCATATAACCACTAATACCACTATTTACTAGCCTTCTGCTAAAAATCTGACTCATGTTATCTCTAGATAATGTTACTCAGGGTTTGATCTACATTTGTGGAGAGAGAACCATTTGGATAAATGTTTTGAGATTTTGAACATTGACCTCAAGTTTTTTCAATTGTTGTACCTTCTGGTCAAGAAACAAAATTATAATTATTAATAACCCTTATTTTATCTTGCCCCAGATAATGAGCTTGGACAATACTGTACTCAGTCCAGTACAGAGTTAAATGTATTATTCTCCTCAGGCAGGATTTGAATTTGCAACCTTATAATTTTTTTAGATAATATCCAAGTGAACCAAGCCATTCATGTTCATAATATTTTTCTCTGCCCTTAATTTGTGAATCTGCCCTTTGCTGTTATTTGAACATGGCAACTGAGTAAGCACTTTGCAAAACACTTGGAATGCAAAGCAAAAATACGAGTTTGAATCCTGCCTAGACTGGTTTTTAAAGATGTTGATTAATGTCGACCATTGAGTGCTCATTTTGTGCTTAGTAAGCATGGATGCAATGTAGACAATACAGTCTTGGAGACAATACAGATGAGATGAAGGTCCTGCACCTAGACACGACCACAATGTGTCAGCAGAGACCGTGTGAACTAGACTGTCCCCTGTGAAGGCCTCCTTTACTTCACTTTCGCTCTATACAGATGAAAACGTTATCAAAATTATTGGAAATGGCTAAAAAGCTCTGTATTGTGCATGACAAACAAGTCATTTGGCTGTCAATTTGTAAAGAGAAACTATGCCGCCTGCACACGTACTCAAACACACTTGCATATAGACTAAATACGAAATTGCTGACGTGCATTTCGCCCGTTCTCACAGATTTGTACACAAAAAGCTTTTTACAAAGCTACAGTATATTCCATACAAGGACAATTTAATATCAGCCTGAATAAACCCAGCCTGATCTACCAGCAATTTGATTTCGCCCTGCAGCTCAGTCTGGATACCTGTACATTCATTTCTACTGCTATTGGAGGGTTTAACACGATGACGGATAGAGAAGCGATGGGTCGTTGCCTGTTGATCACGCCTCTTGTGCTCTGATTGGTTGAAGGACTATCCAATTGCATACAGAGGCATTTGAATTATTCTAGTTTATCAGCCTCTTGTGCAGTAGAACATACAGAGCAGACTCCCCAGACCAATGTTCAATCTTAAATTGAGTTTGGTCTGGTGATAGCAAGACAAACGGATTTATGTTTTTTAATTGTTTTATTTACATGAAGCAAGTATTGTTTCAAATCTATTTGAAAACTTGTTTCAGGGTTTGTGTTCTCTAGCTGACGCCATGCGGATGGGCAGCTGTAACGCATTGAGAGTTTTTCTATTTTGGTTGAGGAGGATGTCGTGTAAGCAGCCCCTTGCCTGTCACCCCAATTTTGTCAAGTGGGGCATTTTGACATACCCATAATAAAAAGGCTGCTGCTCACAAGTTATTCTGAATAGACACATGACCAATATATTTCTAGGAAGCCAACACTTGAGAGTTTACAGCTGAATACTCAGAATTAATCAGACAGTTATTAGTATGGAGATATATAGGCTCAAACATAAAAACAAAACCAAAAATATATTTCTACATTTACAAAAAAAATTGTGAATGTAGTATAACAACTTATAACCACAACTAAAGTGAAGCCACAAGTGTGGTCATGCTTCATTTCAAATCTGAGGCTGTTATCTCCAAAACTATGAATTTTATGAAACATTTTTAAAGACCATGTCGGGATGCTATCAACATGTTATCAAACATGCTGTTGGTCTGCAAACAGAACAGCTCAATTAATGCTATAATGTCCTCAATCTACGATCGTTTTACACCTATGAGACTTAATCCTCATTATACTATAATCGTTATTCTTTTGTTTGTTTTGTTCTTTTCTAATGGCCCATTAACAGCACAGTAATCCATTTAAAGTAATCCACATATTATCTGAAGGCTTTCTAAATAATAAAAAATAAGCTAAAAGCACATCCTAGGAACCTTATGTGAATTATTGTAACAAAATAGAGAAAGCTCCTGGTCCAACAGGTGCATTAGAGCTACAGTTAGCATCAAGCTACATAACACAATATAAAAGATTAAAATTACACTTTCACTCAAAATGTCACGTAGAGCACCATCGAGTGTTTGTATTAGCTTCCTGTCGCGATATAATGGGGATTTCATTCATATGGTGATGTTAAACATTTTATTAAGCATTTTATATGGTGCTAATCGCTACACCTGCTAGCAGTTACAATGTATATAGCGTGGCCACATAAGGGGAAGCATATTTATAGTAGATCAACTATTAAGATTGATTAGTTGGTCATTTGTTTTAAATGCTTTCTCCTGTGTTCTGTATTTCTCCCTAACCTGTCTGTGCTATTGAGCTGTATTTCCCGTCTCGCGAGATTCGTTCCGGGCGAGACGGAGTGTCACGTGATGACACGTCACCCAAACAGGAACTGAGGGGGTGTTTTTAAATAGTACCGGCAAAACCGGCGAACGAGAGCGCGCTCATTCATTCATTGATACGGACCCGATCGTATCGGATTACCTAGGTTTTTTTGGCTGGCTGATTTTTGGAGCATGGACTGCCGATCTTCTGTGGAGTATACCCGTTTCCATATGCACCTCCACACACACACACACACATTCACAATTGTGCAAATGGTATTCTGGGTATTATATGTTGTCGTGTAAATACACTGGTGATTTTGGCTATACGGCCTGGTTTGTCTTGTGTTTTATATTCCTCCATTATTTTGATTTATATAAAAGGAACGAGCGTTCCCATTAAATAGTGTAAACTCCACATAGAAGTGTAGTGGATTGTTACATGTAAACATCCATTATTGATATAAAATAGCCGAAATCACATGAAAGATCATTCAAAAACCTTATGCCATAGTAATCGTGTGTTTATTAGCTTCTTAGTTCATGCGTAGACATGTAGAATTGGTTCGTTCTTCACAGAGGCAGAATGAGGAAGTGTAAACACAGAAGAGCTTCATGCTGATGATTGACAGCTCTAGAGGACCAATGAGTGCCTGATGACTCATATCTGACGCAAATCAGGAAGAGGCGTGACAGAGAGAGCTGTGTACATGTTTCAGCTGTATGGAGATCGGAAAATTCAGTGAGAAATCAATAGAAATGGTGTTCTGTATGGCAAAATATTTTGCAAACTTGTGATAATAAATCAATATTTCTCCAAATATGTGCACTTTTGAACGAAGAGCTGAACTAAAATCTGTTATTTGTGAGCTGTGTGGACACAACTGCACCACTGCAGAAGAGAGAGAATTCATTTGCGCGTGATATTCCATTCAAAATATTGTTCATTACAGATCCATTATTATGCACTTCTAGCATAAATTAAGAAATGAATGTCACTGCAACCCAGTTTTATCATAAACAGTGTTCAAATATTGAAGCTGGAGTCTTTAATCTGTCTAATGATACTGAGTTGACACTTAAGGGGTTAAACTAAAGGTTGGACTAGGTATAGTGTTCCTTTACAACTTGACAAAGATCCAGTGATCTCTCTATTGACATGCAGCCAAGAATCATGTTTTCCTGACATTTATATGAGCCTG